>OU342737.1:182497624-183697624 GCA_910589765.1 Avena atlantica
ATGAGGAGCATGAAGAACATTTACAATTGGTACTTGAGAAGCTTAGGGAGCATAAGTTGTATGCCAAATTCAGCAAGTGTGAATTCTAGCTGAATGAGGTTGGATTCCTTGGACATATTGTGTCAGGAGATGGTGTAGCAGTTGATCCCGCAAAAGTGTCAGCTGTAACTAAGTGGGAATCACCTAAGTCAGTGAAAGAAGTTCGTAGTTTCCTTGGCTTAGAAAGGTACTATAGAAGATTCATTGAGAACTTCTCAAAGGTAGCTAAGCCAATGACGGAGTTACTTAAGAAAGACAAGAAATTTGATTGGACTGAAGGATGTGAACTCAGTTTTCAAGAGTTGAAGAAGAGACTAGTGACAGCACTAGTCTTATGTCTGCCAGATTTGGAGAAAGATTTTCAAGTGTATTGTGATGCATCTCACCAGGGATTAGGTGCAGTTTTGATGCAAGAAGGGAAAGTTATGGCTTATGCCTCAAGACAACTCAAAACTCATGAAGTGAATTATCCTACTCATGATTTAGAGTTATCCTCTGTTGTCCATGCACTCAAAACATGGAGACATTATCTTTTGGGAAAGCGATGTGAAGTATTCACAGATCACAAAAATTTGAAGTATATCTTCACTCAGAAAGAAATCAACATGAGACAAAGAAGATGGCTAGAACTCATCAAGGACTATGACTTGAGTTTGCAATACCACCCTGGTAAGGCAAATGTTGTAGCAGATGCATTAAGCTGTAAGGTTTATGTGAATAGCCTTACTAAGGGGGAATTGCCAGATGACCTATGTGCCCAATTCAAAGATCTCAGACTGGAGATAGTTCCTAAAGGACATCTCATGTCATTGGATGTTCAACCCACATTGTTGGACAAAATCAAGTAAGCCCAAAAGATAGACACGGAAATTGAAGAGATTAAGTAAAGGATTAGCAAAGGGAAAGCCAAAGTATTCCATGAAGACGAACATGGTACTTTATGGTATGGAAAACGTATCTGCATTCCGCAAAATCCGGAACTTCGGAAACTGATTTTACAAGAAGCACACAACTCACCATATTCCATTCACCCGGGTAACACCAAAATGTACATGGATGTGAAGGAAAGATTTTGGTGGAATAATCTCAAGAAGGACATCGCCGAACATATTGCTTTGTGTGATGTATGTAGTAGAGTGAAAGCGGAACACCAGAAACCAGCAGGATTGTTACAACCACTACCTATTCCTGATTGGAAGTGGGACAAGATTGGCATGGATTTCATCACTAGACTGCCAAGGACTAGATTAGGATATGATTCTATTTGGGTCGTAGTAGATCGCCTAACTAAAGTCGCCCATTTCATACCCGTGAAGACAACCTATACAAGTGCTAAGTTATCCAAGATTTATATAAATAGGATTGTGTGTATGCATGGAGTACCCAAGAGTATCGTGTCTTATAGGGGAACTCAATTCACTTCCCATTTTTGGAGGCAAATGCATGAGTCATTGGGAATGATATTGGAATTCAGCACTGCTTTTCATCCCCAGACTGATGGACATACATAAAGGACCAACCAGATTCTAGAGGATATGTTGAGGGCATGTGCCCTAGATTATGGAGCTAGTTGGGATGAAAGTCTGCCTTACGCGGAATTCTCTTACAACAACAGCTATCAAGCCAGTATTGAGATGGCACCGTTTGAATTTCTCTATGGGAGAAAGTGTACTGCACCATTACTATGGAATGGTGTTGGAGAAAGAAACTTGTTTGGGCCAGAACTAATCAAGGAAGCTGAAGAGAAAGTCAAGTTGGTAAAGGACAGATTGAAGATAGCACAGTCCCGACAAAAGAGCTATGAAGATCCCAAGCGTAGGGAAGTCACCTATGAGGTGGGTGACAGAGCTTATCTTAGAGTCTCACCACTTCGTGAGGCGAAGAGGTTTGGAGTAAAAGGAAAATTGGCACCAAGATATGTTGGACCATTCAAGATTCTTAACCGTAAGGGAGAAGTAGCATATGAGATTGAATTGCCTGAATCATTGTCTGCCGTTCACAATGTATTTCACGTAAGTCAGCTAAAGAAATGTCACCCGGAGATGGAGGAGACTTCTTTGAAGGATAATATACCTTTGGAAGAGTTCCAATTGGAAAGTGATCTCACTTATGAGGAAAAACCAATCAAGATTCTTGAGACTGCAGAAAGAGTTACTCGGACAAAGACTATCAAATTCTGCAAAGTTCAGTGGAACAATCATTCCGAGGAAGAAGCAGCATGGGAAAGAGAAGATGATCTTCGGAAAGACCACCCTCACCTATTTGCTAGCCAATATGAATCTCTAGGGAGAGATTCACCTTAAGGGGGTTAGATTTGTAACATCCCAAAAATCATGATTTGTAAATCTTGCATAGAATTCATGCATTCATAAGCATTTGATCTTTTCAAATGAATTTTCAAACATAAGAAACCATATCTTTTGCCCATTACTTATTTAAGTGAGGCAAGGTTTATATTTTACTTCCTAAATATGTTTAGGATTTGATTAGTATTGATTGGAAAGTAAATACAAACCCACACAAAAGTTTTCAAGACAATTCAAATTTAAAAAACCATAGATATGCCTATTATGAATATTTAATTAAGGGCATGGTTTTATATTTAATTTCAAACTCAAAATGATTTTGAATGTAAATGGATGTTTTACACATCCTAGGACACAAGAAATACAGAACAAAATTCTGTAATAAATTCAAATTGAAATAGATTTAAAACACCCATCCAAATTCAAACCAGAAAATCAAATCAGAAAAAGAGAAAACAATAAACCTAACCAGCTAACTAACCCAACCCACCCGCGGCCCAGCAAGCCAGCCCAACAAGCCCACCCGGGAAACCCCCACCCCTCTTTGTTTCTCACCTCGTCCGCCCGCACTCACTCGCTGACTCGTGGACCCCACCATAGCGACAGCTCAGCGTCGTCAATCTCGCGCAGAAGACCAGCTCGCCGCGGCCGTTTCTGTAGGGGTACGTAGCATGGAAAACAAAAAATTATACCACATGCACACAAACAAGCCAATATCTATCTACTAGATTGTAGCAACGAGTCGATAGAGGAACTCACCCTCGAAGATTCCAAAGCGGTTAACGAGAGCAGGTTCTCGCGGGTGATGTAGTCGTACACTTGCCGATCTCAAGATCGCGTAGACGATCCTTCCGGCGCTGTGTTTCGGCAGTGCTTCCGCAGTCGGTCACACGTTCGGTACTCGATGAAGAACTTCCTCTCCCTTGTTCCAGCAGGCAGCGGAGGTTGTAGCACTCTCCTCGTGATTCCGGCAGCACGACGGCGTGGTGTCGGAAGTAGAGGGGAGATCTCGCAGGGCTTTGCCTTAAGCCAGAGCGAGTATGGTGGAGTATGAGAGAGGCCTTGGCGATCTAGGGTTTAGAGGCACCAAGGGGAGGGTGTGGCCGGCGGCTAGGGTTTGGGGAAACCCTAACTCGGCGAGTTGGGAGATCCCTAGGCGGCGGCAGCACTTGTGGTGGAGGCGCCAGGAGCTAGGGTTTAGGTGTGAGGGTAGGAGGGCGCCCTACCCCTCCTTATATAGGTGGGAGGGGGCGGTTTGGGAGGAGGGAGTCCTCCAACTCCTCCTCATGGCCGGCGGGTGGAGGGAGTGGGACTTCATCCCCAAGTAGGTTTCCTACTCTCCCTCCACCAAGCAAACTTCGGATTTGACTTTTCAAATTGGCGTTTGACTTTCAAACTTAGATTTGATTTCTCTCTCCATATTTTCCAGCCAAGTGACCTAGTACATGATGCAACCATTCCACATTGTCATGACACATCCATGTACCCTTCCCCTCCAGAGTGCTGGACATTCCAGACCCTTCTAGAACATTCCTCGTGAAAACACCGGAATCATTTCCGAACTCCAAAACAGGACTTTACTTATATGAATCTTATTCTCCGGACCATTCTGGATCTCCTCGTGATATCCTGGATCCCATCCTAGACTCCGAACAACATTCGGTCTCTTACTCATCATTCCATAACTACACAACAACATCGAATCCTTAAGTGTGTCTCCCTATAGTTCGTGAATTATGCGGACATGACCGAGACACTTCTCCGATCAATTACCAATTGAGGAATCTAGAAATTCATATGGCTCCCACATATTTCTACGATTACTTTGCGATCGAAAGAACCACTTACATACGATACCAATTTCCCTTTGTCTCGCGATAGTTTGCTCATCCGAGGTTTTGATCGTTGGTATCTCTACATACCTAGTTCAACCTCGTTACTGATAAGTACTCTTTTCTCGTTCCCGTGATATGTGATCCCTTGTGAGCCAGTCACATGCTTGCAAGCTAATTGGATGACATTCCACCGAGAGGGCCTAGAGTATATCTATCCGTCATATGGATGGACAAATCCCACTCTTGATCCATGTGTCTCAACCCATACTATCCGAACACTCAATGCCACCTTTATAGCCACCCAGTTACAGTGTGGTGTTTGATGTCATCAAAGCATCCTTCCGGTGATGGTCATTAGCATGATCTCATGGTCGAAGGAATTAGGTTACTATGTATCAAAAAGCTTATAGCAAACAAACTATTAAAATGACTTGATCTTTATGCTACGCTTATC
This sequence comes from Avena atlantica, assembly GCA_910589765.1. Taxonomy (NCBI): domain Eukaryota; kingdom Viridiplantae; phylum Streptophyta; class Magnoliopsida; order Poales; family Poaceae; genus Avena; species Avena atlantica. The sequence continues at coordinate 182,502,259 of OU342737.1, forward strand.
TATAGGAGTATGTCCATCACACCATTATCCTAATGACATGATCTTGTTGTTAACAACATCTCAATGTTCATGATCGGGAAACCACGATCATCTATTAACCAACAAGCTAGTATTATAAAGAGGCTTTACTAGGGACTCTAATTTAGTTTACAAATCACACAAGTATTAATGTTTCCAATTAATACTATTATAGCATGAATGTAAACATTTATCATAAACACAAAGATATAATAATAACCACTTTTATTATTGCCTCTAGGGCATATCTCCAACAGTCTCCCACTTGCACTAGAGTCAACTAATCTAGATTATATGGTAATATACCGAACACCCATGGCAGTTTGGTGTTGGTCATGTTTTGCCCTCGGGAGAGGTTTAGTCAACGGATCCGCCACATTCAGATATGTGTGTACTTTGAAAATCTTTATGTCACCATCTTGGACATGTTCTCGAATAGCGTGAAAACGTAACTCGATGTGCTTCAGCTTCTTGTGTGACCTTGGTTCTTGCACATTGGCTATGGCTCCCATGTTATCACAGTAGATAGACATTGGGTCCAGCGCACTTGGAACCACACCGAGCTCTGTAATGAACTCCTTCATCCATATAGCCTCTTGTGAAGCCTCTGAAGCAGCTATGCATTCCAATTCAGTTGAAGATCTCGCCACAACGCTTTGCTTTGCACTCCTCCAGCTAACTGCTGCACCATTCAAAGTAAATACGTATCCAGATTGAGATTTAGAATCATCTGGATCGGTGTTCCAACTAGCATCGGTGTAACCATTAACAACGAGTTGTTCATCACCTCCATAAGAAAGAACCATATCCTTAGTTCTTCTCAAGTACTTAAGGATGTTTTTGACTGTTGTCCAATGATCCACTCCTGGATCACTTTGATATCTACTAGTCAAACTAACAGCATATGCAATGTCGGGTCTAGTACAAAGCATGCATACATTAGATATCCTATGGCTGAGGCATAAGGAGTCTTACTCATCCTTTCTCTATCTTCTGCCATTGCAGGACTTTGAGTTTTACTCAAGGTCGTATTGGGCAACATGGGAAAGAACCCTTTCTTGCTATCCTCCATTCCAAACCTCTTTAAAACTTTGTCCAAATATGTACTTTGTGACAATGATATTAGGTGTCTCGATCTATCTCTATAAATCTTTATGCCTAATATGTAAGCTGCTTCACCAAGATCTTTCATTGAAAAACTATTATTCAAATAATCCTTGACACTATTAAGAAGGTCTACATCATTCCCAATCAACAATATGTCATCTACATATAGTATTAAGAATGCTACAGAGCTCCCACTCACTTTCTTGTAAATACAAGCTTCTCCATAAGTTTTTATAAAACCAAAGCTTTTGATTACCTTATCAAAACATTGATTCCAACTTCGGGATGCTTGCTTCAATCCATATATGGACCGTTGAAGTTTGTATACCTTGTTAGCATCTTTAGGATCAACAAAACCTTTGCGTTGCATCATATACAACTCTTCATCAATGTCTCCATTGAGGAACGCCGTTTTGACATCCATCTGCCATATCTCATAATCATAATATGCACTGATTGCTAACATAATCCTCACAGACTTTAGCTTCGCTACCGGTGAGAAAGTCTCATCATAGTCAACTCCTTGAATTTGTCGAAACCCTTTTGCGACAAGTCGAGCATTATAGACAGTAACATTACCATCAGCATCTATTTTCTTCTTGAAAATCCATTTGTTCTTGACAGTCTTCCGGCCATCCGGTAAGTCCACCAAAGTCCATACTTGGTTTCGTACATGGATCCAATCTCGGATTTCATGGCTTCTTGCCATTTATTGGAATCTGGGCTCATCAACGCTTCCTCATATGTCACAGGGTCATCGGTGTTATCCACCAACATGACACTCATAACGGGATCATACCAATCAGGAGTGGTACGAGTTCTCGTTGACCTGCGAGGTTCCGTAGTAACTTCAATCGAATTTTCATGATCAACATCATTAGATTCCTCTCTTATTGGTGAAGGCGCCACAGGAACTACTTCCGGTGATGCGCTACTCGCAAGTTCGAGAGAAGGTTCAACAACCTCGTCGAGTTCTACTTTCCTTCCAGTCACTTCTTTCGAGAGAAACTCCTTCTCTAGAAAGGATCCATTATTGGCAACGAATATTTTGCCCTCGGATCTATGATAGAAGGTATACCCAATAGTTTCCTTCGGGTATCCTATGAAGACGCTTTTTTCCGCTTTGGGTTCAAAATTGTCCGGCTGTAACTTCTTTACATAGGCTTCGCAACCCCAAACTTTAAGGAACGACAATTTAGGTTTCTTCCCAAACCATAATTCATACGGTGTCGTTTCAACGGATTTAGATGGTGCCCTATTTAAAGAGAATGCGGCTGTTTCTAATGCATAACCCCAAAACGATAGCGGTAAATTTGTAAGTGAAATCATAGAACGAACCATATCTAAGAGAGTTCGATTACGACATTCAGACACACCATTACGCTGTGGTGTTCCCGGCGGTGTCAATTGTGAAAGTATTCTGCATTTCTTCAAATGCTCGCCAAACTAGTAACTTAGATATTCACCTCCACGATCAGAACGTAGAAATTTAATCTTCTTGTTACGTTGATTCTCTACCTCACTTTGAAATTCCTTAAACTTCTCGAAAGTTTCGGACTTATGTTTCATGAAATAGATATACCCATATCTACTCAAGTCATCCGTGAAGGTAAGAACATAACGATAACCACTACGCGATGCTACACACATTGGGCCACACACATCGGTATGTATAATTTCCAACAAGTCCGTAGCTCGCTCCATCATACCAGAAAATGGAGTCTTAGTCATTTTACCCATCAGACATGCTTCGCATCTTCCAAGTGATTCAAAATCAAGTGATTCAAGAAGTCCATCGGAATGGAGTTTCTTCATACGCTTCACTCCAATGTGAACAAGACGATAGTGCCACATATAGGTCAAGTTATCGCTCAATTTCAAACGTTTAGCTTCAATGTTATTAATGTGTGTATTACCACAATCGAGATTCAATAAGAATATACCATCTATCAAAGGTGCATGTGCATAAAACATATTACTCATATAAATCGAACAACCATTATTCTCGGACTTAAACAAGTAACCGTCTCGCAATAAACATGATCCAGATATAATGTTCATGCTCAACGCAGGCACCAAATAACAATTATTTAAGTATAAAACTAATCCCGATGGTAGATGAAGAGGTAGCGTGCCGACCGCGATCACATCAACCTTTGATCCATTTCCAACATGCATCGTCACCTCGTTCTTCGCTAGCTTCCATTTATTCTGCAGCACCTGTTTCGAGTTACAAATATGAGCAACCGAACCAGTATCAAATATCCAGGCACTACTACGAGTACTAATGAGATACACATCAATAACATGTATATCGGATATACCTTTCTTCTTGATGTTGTCGTTCTTCAAATCCGCCAAGTACTTTGGGCAATTCCGCTTCCAGTGACCCTCTCCCTTGCAGTAAAAGCACTCAGTATCAGACTTAGGCCCATCCTTGGTCTTCTTCGCCGGCGCGGCAACTTTCTTACCGCCCTTCTTGAAGTTTCCCTTTTGCTTATACTTGCCTTGCTTCTTGAATTTGGTGGTCTTATTGACCAACAACACTTGGTGCTCTTTCTTGATCTCCACTTCTGTAGATTTCAACATGGAGCAACGTCTTGTCCATGTTTTGCATATTGTAGTTCATCACAAAGTTCTTGTAACTTGGTGGTAGTGATTGGAGGACACGGTGAATCCCCAAAGAATTGGGAATCACTATACCCAAGCATTGGAGTTTGTTTGTGTGCCTAGACATCTTAAGCACATGCTCACTGACGGAGCTGCCCTCTTCCATCTTGCAGTTACTCAAATATCATTTTGAGTTCACGGACAATATCATGTGGGTCATGGTTCTCAAACCTTTTCGGAAGCTCCGATTCCAAACCATACAAGATAGCACACTAAACTGTGGAGTACTGATTCTTCCGAGTGAGGTAAACATTCTTTACTTCATCGGTAGCAGTAGCTACAGGCGGGTCACCCAGCGGTGCATCCAGCACATAGGTCAAATTACCAGCATTGAGGACAATCCTCAAATTGCGGAACCAATCCGCAAAGTTGCTTCCATTGTTTTTCAACTTTTCTTTCTCTAGGAACGCATTAAAATTGATGGTAGGGGCCGCCATTGATATACAACATATTTGCAATAGTTTAGACTAAGTTTATGACAAATTGAGTTCTAATTAATAGTTAAATTAATCTGGGTGAACTCCCACTCAAAACAATATCCCTCACATTGTTTTAGTGATCACACGAACCAAATCCACCATATCAAAACCGATCATCACGAGAGTTGATGTAGCTTCAATGGCGAACAATCAACATATTCATCATATCTACTATATGACTCATGCTTTACCTTTCGGTGATCCGTGTTCCGAGACCATGTTTGCACATGCTAGGCTCGTCAAGATCAAACCTTAGCTTCCGCATGAGCAAATCTAGCTTGCTCACGTTGTATACACTCGCAGAATCTAACACACCCGATCATCACGTGGTGCTTCGAAACAACGAGCTTTAGCAACGGTGCTTAATAAGGATGAACACTTTAAAACTTGAAATTTGTGTGCTTGAGGGATCATCTTATAATGCTACCGTCGTTAACTAAGAAATACAAGATGCATAAAGGATTAACATCACATGCAATTCATAATATGTGATATGATATGGACTTTCTTATTGTGCTTCCGATCTCCATCTTCAAGCACAAACATGATCTCCATCATCACCGGTATGGCGTCAAGGTCAATGGCGCCGTTTCATGGTTGTCGTCCACCAGCTTCAACTATTACAACTACTTTGAATAGACATGCAGGTCTTAACTGAATTTAAAGACAACCATATGGCTCCTGCCGGTTGCCAACTTACAATAAGGAACATTGCATACATCATATATAATCACATTCATGGCCATATCACATCACAGGACACCCCTGCAAAACAAAGTTAGACGCCTCTAATTTTCTTTGCATATTTTACGTGGTTTGGGGCTTTCAATAAGTGTCGTTCTAACTTACGAACAAGAACCACAACGTTGATGCATGAACTATCAAGTGCCCGTTTTAAATTGAATCTATATTATAATGGGAGAGACAGACACCCGCAAAGCTACTTATGCAATACAAGTTGCATGTTGAGCGTGGAGCAAGTCTCATGAACGATGCCATGTAAGGTTAGCCTGGGCTGCTTCATCCCATCATACCGCAAGATTCAAAGTACACAAAAAGCAATTGATAATAAAAGCACCACCGCCCACAATGACCATTGTGATCTACTCGTGCAACAGATCTACATATAAACCTGGCTCTGATACCACTTAGGGGTTTGTATCATGGAAAACAAAAAAATTCTACCGCATGCACACAAACAAGCCAAGATCTATCTACTAGATTGTAGCAACAAGTCAATAGAGGAACTCACCCTCGAATATTCCAAAGCGGTTAACGAGAGTAGATTCTCGTGGGTGATGTAGTCGTACACTTGCCGATCTCAAGATCGCGTAGACGATACTTCCGGCGCTGCGTTCCGGCAGCGCTTCCGCAGTCGGTCACACGTTCGGTACTCGATGAAGACCTTCCTCTCCCTTGTTCCAGCAGGCAGCGGAGGTTGTAGCACTCTCCTCGTGATTCCGGCAGCACGACGCCGTGGTGTCGGAAGTAGAGGGGAGATCTCGCAGGGCTTCGCCTTAAGCCGGAGCGAGTATGGTGGAGTATGAGAGAGGCCTTGGAGATCTAGGGTTTAGAGGCACCAAGGGGAGGGTGTGGCCGGCGGATAGGGTTTTGGGAAACCCTAACTCGGCGAGTTGGGAGATCCCTAGGCGGCGGCACTTGTGGTGGAGGCGCCAGGAGCTAGGGTTTAGGTGTGAGGGTAGGGGGGCACCCTACCCCTCCTTATATAGGTGGGAGGGGGCGGTTTGGGAGGAGGGAGTCCTCCTCCAACTCCTCCTCATGGTCGGCAGGTGGAGGGAGTGGGACTTCCTCCCCAAGTAGGTTTCCTACTCTCCCTCCACCAAGCAAACTTTGGATTTGACTTTTCAAATTGGCGTTTAACTTTGAAACTTGGATTTGATTTCTCTCTCCATATTGCCCAGCCAAGTGACCTAGTACATGATGCAACCATTCCACATTGTCATTACACATCCATGTACCCTTCCCCTCCGGAGTGCCGTACCTTCCAGACCCTTGTAGAATATTCCTGCTGAAAACATCGGAATCATTTCCGAACTCCAAAACAGGACTTTCCTTATATGAATCTTATTCTCTGGACCATTCCGGATCTCCTCGTGATATCCTGGATCCCATCCGAGACTCCGAACAAAATTCGGTCTCTTACTCATCATTCCATAACTACACAACAACATCGAATCCTTAAGTGTGTCTCCCTACAGTTCGTGAATTATGCGGCCATGACCGAGACACTTCTCCGATCAATAACCAATAGAGGAATCTAGAAATTCATATGGCTCCCACATATTTATACGATTACTTTGCGATCGAATGAACCACTTACATACGATACCAATTTCCCTTTGTCTCACGATAGTTTACTCATCTGAGGTTTTGATCGTCGGTATCTCTGCATACCTAGTTCAACCTCATTACTGATAAGTACTCTTTTCTCGTTCCCGTGATATGTGATCCCTTGTGAGCCAGTCACATGATTGCAAGCTAATTGGATAACATTCCACCGAGAGGGCCCAGAGTATATCTATCCGTCATATGGATGGACAAATCCCACTCTTGATCCATGTGTCTCAACCCATACTTTCCGAACACTCAATGCCACCTTTATAGCCACCCAGTTACGGTGTGGTGTTTGATGTCATCAAATCATACTTCCGTTGATTGTGATTAGCATGATCTCATGGTCGAAGGAATTAGGTTACTATGTATCAGAAAGCTTATAGCAAATGAACTATTAAAATGACTTGATCTTTATGCTACGCTTATCTATAGGAGTATGTCCATCACACCATTCTCCTAATGACATGATCTTGTGTTTAACAACATCTAAATGTTCATGATCGGGAAACCACGATCATCTATTAACCAACAAGCTAGTATTATAAAGAGGCTTTACTAGGGACTCTAATTTAGTTTACAAATCACACAAGTATTAATGTTTCCAGTTATTACTATTATAGCATGAATGTAAACATTTATCATAAACACAAAGATATAATAATAACCACTTTTATTATTGCCTCTAGGGCATATCTCCAACAGTTTCCTCCTCGACACAAATGCACTTAATTGGCGTTGATTACTCGCAAGATTCTCGCCCCCACTCCGGCTACTTATCCCCCACCCCTCTGCGACCATTTCCCCCAACACTACAACCCCCAAGCGCCGCCAGGCTCCACGAATTTTGCTTTGCACCGCCGCAGCACCGAGGAGCTCCGGCGAGCCATCACGGTGAGTCTCGAGAGCGCCTTGCTTTTTGGTTCACATGACCTGCTTCGCCATCACTTTGCAGCATCTCCTCATACATTCTGTTTGTTCTAAAACGCCCTAGGTCATCATCCCCATCCACCTCTGCAACCGACAAAGCCGGCACTCAACTCCGTCGAGCAATCCCAAAAAGATACGAGCGCCCCTCGCCTTCTGATTCAAACGCACTTGTTCGCTTGGATCTTGCGCGTGTCCTGATGCACTTTGCTTGCACTAGGGTGATCCAGGTCGTCGTCTTCGTCATCGTTTGCATCGACCCGAACCTGTCCGCAACTCCGATGAGATCCCACGGCCGCAGCAACTCACCCCTGTCCACGCCAGCAGCACCTTGAGCATCCTCGCAGCCTTGCGACGCCGGTAAGCATCGCCACTGCCCCTAGCCCTCTCTGGAATCGCCGGAGCACCTTCGCCAGTAGCGCCGCCGCCAGCACCCATTTGCGCCGGCCATCCATGGTCGTTTGATCGGACAACGTTGGATCTAGATCTAGCGCGTAGGATTAGTTCACTTATCGAAGGGGTACGAGTAGATCTAGCCCGTGCGATTTCATTTAAATTGTGCGGCTCTCGTTGATCGATCCAGCCGAACCGGTACGGGACAATCAGATTGCTCCGCGTGTCAGGTTTTCTGTTTTAAAATTTGGTTTTGAATCTATTAGTTATTTAAACTTGTAAATTCAATAACTTTTGTTCTGTTTATCCAAAAAAAATTCAAATAAGATATCAATGGAATCACAAAAATAAATCTTACACATCTGTAGGCTTAGTTTTGTATTTTTCTTCTATTAAAATAGGATTTTGTGCAGAGACATTTGTAGGCCTATTTTGTGTATAAAAAATTATTTAGAAAATGTTTTAAAGGCCAAATAAAGTTTATTTGGTGTATAAATGTTTGGTTTATTTTTCAGTACTATTTTACTTGTCTTGTTTAGTTTAGAAAAATCATCACATGGTATTTGCATGCATTCATATATTTTTGCTTGATTATTTGAAATATGAATTTGGTGCTATCATTTTATGTGTAGATTTTGGTGCTAGTGGTGATTGTGACTGTGAGGATTGCTGTTACTCCCCCAACTACCAAGGAAAGTGGTGCTTCATATTTTTTTCCCAATATTTTGACTATGCATTAGTGATATTTTGTATAGGGCTTGCATGATAATTTTGCTAAGTATCTATATGCTATGCTTAGGAAATCCTAGTAGTTGTAGAATTGTTAGAATTTTCTCTAAGTTAAGATACTTGCTATTGACATGCTTAGCCTAGAATTTTAGCAACCAAGGGTGGAATATATACATGCTATGCAAAATATTGCTAAGTCTTTTGACTTGTGTTTTTTCTTAATAAAACAACTAAGTGATGAAACACCTGGGTGGAATGGTTGTTTGGGTTATGTTGAGTGGTTACACAAGGCCCATATCTGTGGTCTAACTTGTGTATCACACTTGTGGAAAGCCACCCAGGAACAAAGGGATTTGAGATGCCATATGTTAAGAAGCTTCTAGTGCAGCCACATGGCATTATGGGCTCTGCCTGGATCATATAGGTTGACATAACTTAGCCAAATGGACAGTTGGTGGTAGGGGGTGATAGGTTTGGACCGCGTCCATTTTTGTCTAAGGGAAGGCTTCTGAAAGGTCTTGTCTCGATGCATGTCGAGTCTTGTGGGGAAAGTGCACCACCTCTGCAGAAGGAAGAATCTAAGTACTTAGTCGTGTCCCCGGAAATGGACAATTTGAGCATCAAGACATGGAAGCTATCAATAATCTCCTCATCCCAATTTCTAAGTTAAAAACTTGTGGTTGAACAAGGGTTAAGGTTCCCCAATGTCTATTGGTGGTTCCTTGGGAGTTTTTGCCAAACAAAAACTTAGTGTTTTCAACTGATAGGTAAACCTATTTTGAGCAAAGCAAGCCTAAGATACACTTAGCCAAATTCATGTAGAAGCTAGATACTTTTATTCTACTAAGGTATCACTTGCCAATACTATTTCAATGTATTGACCCACTGTGGTTATAACTTGTGATGTTGCAGGTTACTCTGATGAGGATTAGGGTTATGAGTCTACACTCAACATGGTTGCATGTGGCACATGAAGGTGAAGACTTGTATTTATATTGTTAAGTTAAAATCTTGTATTAGCCTATGGCTATGGAGTTGTAAAAGACTATGTTATCTCTGGAATGGCGATGTAATAATGACCTTTTTTCTGTGTACTTCATCTTAAACTGTGGATGCTATCATTTGATCCAGGGACTAGCATTGCAATCACAGGGACCTTTACCTTTATATAGGTGGGTCTTACAATTGCCCAATCGAATCTCATAGGATCTTTCTGACTAGTAATTTCATTGTTATGCCTTGCTTAGTTCCTGTCAATTGCCCTGATGTAATTTGTTTACCCTTCATGCCATGTTGTTTATCTAAGGAGAGCACCTCTAATGAACTATGGACCCCGTTCCAATCTTTACCATTGATACATCTTCCACTATTACTTGTTTACTTGCTGCAAACCATTAACTTTCACACCATACGCTTATCCTTTGTTACAGCAAACCGGTGAGCTTGACAACCTCACTGATTCATTGGGGCAAAGTCTTGAGTTTGTGTTGTGTAGGTCTCTGTGTTGGTTGCAACACATGTGTGACGTTTCCTTCCTCCTTCTGGTTCGATAACCTCGGTCTCTACTGAGGGAAGACTTGTTGTTGTGCTCATCACACCTTTCTCTTGGGGTTTCCTACGAAGTGCTCCACGTCAGCACCATCAACAAGTTTTCTGGCGTCGTTGCCGGGAGGCTAAGGACGTCTTCACAAGGGGAGTCCTTCACTTCCTTTCTCTTTACTTTGTTTTTAGTTTTCTTTGTTTCTTTTACTTGGTTTTGTTTGCCTCTTTTCAAAAAACCCAAAAAATTAGTCTAGTTTGGTTTGCTTGCTTATTTCAAAAACACAAAAAAAATTAGTTCCTGCTCTAGCTGCTGCTGCTGTTTTTGGCTTGCCCACCTTTGCCAAATTGAAATCTGCTGAGAACACCAAGTTGTGTGACTTCACTAGCACCAACAACAATGATTTCCTTAGCACCCCTATTGCTCCACCAACTCATGATGCTACCTTTTATGAAATTAAGCCTGCTTTGTTGAATCTTGTGATGAGAGAGCAATTTTCTGGTGCTGGTTCTGATGATCATGTTGCCCATATCAATAGATTTGTTGAACTTTGTGAGATTCAAAAGTATAAGGATGTAGATGGAGATATTATTAAGCTCAAGCTTTTTCCTATCTCCTTGAGAGGAAAAGCCAAAGAATTGTTGCTTTCTTTGCCTAAAAATAGTATTGATTCTTGGACTAAGTGCAAAGATGCTTTTATTGGAAAATAATATCCTCCTGCTAAGATTATATCTATGAGAAGTGACATTATGAAATTTAAACAACTTGATAGTGAACATGTTGCTCCAACTTGGGAAAGAATGAAGTCTCTGGTTAAAAATTTCCCTACTCATGGACTCGCTGCTTGGATGATTATCCAGACTTTTTATGCAGGTTTGAACTTCTCCTCAAGAAACCTGTTGGATTCTGCTGCTGGAGGTACCTTCATGGGCCTCACTTTGGGTGTTGCAACAAGGCTCCTTGATAATATGATGGCCAACTACTCTGAATGGCATGTTGAGAGATCTCCACATGGTAAGAAGGTAAATTCTGTTGAGGAAACTTCCTCTTCGAGTGATCTGAATCTAGAAAGTATAAATATGGGTCATATTACACTCATTCCAAAGATAGGATCACCTGAATCTATCAATGATTTCAGGCCAATAACCCTGCTTAATTGTTTTCTGAAGCTTATAACAAAGATCTTGGCTAATAGGCTACAGAAGGTTATATTGAAGATTATTCAAATCAATATGGTTTTTTAAAAGGCAGAAACATTCAGGATTGCCTTGCTTGGGCATTTGAATTTTTATATCAATGTGAAGCTTCTAAGAAAGAGATTATTTTACTCAAGTTGGACTTTGCCAAAGCTTTTGATACCATTGATCATATGGCTATGATGAAAATTATGAAACAGATGGGTTTTGATGATAAGTGGTTGAAATGGATTGAAACTATTTTTGGTACTGGAGTGTCTGCTGTTTTGCTCAATGGAGTACCTGGGAGGCAATTTCATTGCAAAAGAGGAGTTCGACCCTCTGTCCCCCCTTATTTTTGTGCTTGCTGCTGATTTACTACAATCTGCAATCAATAAGGCATTCAGAGACAACATACTCAGGGCCCCTTTCTCCCCTGATTTTGGACAGGATTTCCCAGTGGTTCAATATGCAGATGACACTTTGATTATAATGCAAGCATACAAAGATCAAATACAGATAATGAAAGGGATTCTTCAGAACTATGCTGTTTCTACTGGTTTACAAATTAATTTTCATAAGTCACACCTAATACCAATAAATTTGGCTGATAACTTCTCTCAGGAAATTGCAGATATATTGGGATGTGCAATTGCCAAAAATGCCTTTCACTTATTTGGGGCTTCCTCTTGGCACCACTAAACCCACTGTTTATGATCTTATGCCACTGATTGACAGAGTTGAAAGAAAGGTTTCTGCTTCATTCATGATGATGTCTTATAGTGGGAGAGTTACTGTGATTAATTCTTTACTGGCTTCAATTGCAACTTTCACAATGTGTGCAATCAAACTGCTAGAGAAGATTGTGGGGCATATAGAAAAAATTCAGAGACACTGTTTATGGAACAAGAAAACTGAAGTGGGGGAAAAATGTAATACTTTAGCTGCTTGGGATATGATTTGTAGGCCAAAATGTAGAGGAGGTGTTGGCATTCTCAACCTTAAAATTCAGAATGAAGGTCTGTTGCTTAAATTCCTGCATAAGTTCTATAATAAGGATGACACACCTTGGGTCTCCCTAGTATGGAATGCATATTACAACAACATTGTTCCTCATGCTTCTGGACCTTGTGGCTCTTTCTGGTGGAGAGATGTTTCTAGGCTTTCACATTTATTCAGTGGAATAGCTAAAAGCTCTATTGGTAATGGGGCTACCACACTGTTTTGGAAGGATCAATGGTCTGCAACTATCCTAGAAGAGAGTCACCCAACCATTTACTCCTATGTTAGGAAGGAAGATATCTCTGCACAGGAGTTTCTCACAGCTGATAGTTTGACACAACTTTTTTATCTCCCTTTGTCACCTGAAGCACTAGCTGAATTGAGAGACATTCAGAACAGCTGTAGAGAAATTGAACTAAGAGAACATTCACATGACACTTGGAGCTATGTTTGGGGGGACAAAGAATTCACTTCTAGCAAATATTATCAATACATTTTCAGAAATATAAATCCACACATATCCTTTAAATGGCTGTGGAAATCGAAGTGCACTGCAAAAGTGAAGTTCTTTGGGTGGTTGATTCTGTCTGACAGATTGAATACAAGAAACATGTTAAGAAGAAGACATTATGCATTGGGTACTGGATATGACTATTTTATGTGTAATCACAATACTGAGGAAACAATTGAACATTTGTTTTTTCATTGCCCATTTAGCCAAGATTTCTGGAGTTCAATTAACATCTCTTGGGCTATGACTAACTCTAGACTCCAGATCATTGAGCAAGGAAAAAAGAGCTGGAATAAAAAACTGTTTATGGAAATCACCTTGCTGGGTTCTTGGAACATCTGGAAAGAGAGAAACAATCTCTGGTTTAATCACATACAACCCTCAGTTCAGGGTTGGAAGTCAAGATTAGCTGCTGATCTGACATTGCTGATTCATAGGACTAAAGAGGAGCTACATCCACTTATCAAGAGCATTATTCATAGTTAGTAAACCTTCTTGTATTTCCTAGATTTATTTATTCTGACTTTTTAGAGACTCTCCCCCCTCCTCTGTCTCTGTGTAAATGTAACATCCCTAAAAACATGATTTCAAAGCTTGCATATCATTCATCCATGCATATAGATTTGAGATCAAAATTTCAAACTCCCTTCAGAAAAACAGAAGCATTTGATGTTATGATTTTATGTGGACAGATTTAATTCAAATGACCAACACCATTTGAAAGTTTGGAAGTTTAGGAACTTGGTTGCTTGCCTTCACTGTTGAAAAGTTTGTGTGTAAAATTTAGACCAAAGTTTTTTTAAATTTGAAATAATTCCAAATTCCCTATTTCAAACATTTCCAAACCAAGTGCCTAGTCTCTGTTATTTTGTTCTCCAAGCTTAACCAAGCCTTTGCAAAGCAACCCTATGATTTTATGACTATATTTGAGACTACTGCCCACTGCAAAAATCCCAGAAAAAATTGAATTCAAATTGAACTTGATTTCATTTGAAAATCCATTCAGAAAATCGAAATAGAAAAAGGAAAAGGAATAAACAAAAGGAAAAGGCCGTGCGCCAGGATTCCAGCCCAGTTTCTGATTAGGCCCAGCTAGCCCACCCGGGGGTTTTCTTTTCCTCTCTCACGCGCGAGCGCACGCACTCAGACGCTGACAGCCAGACCCCACCTCCACCTCGCGCACTTCACTGACGAGCGGGCCTTCTCCACGTCAGCATCGTCTTCCCCCTGATTCCGCGCACGACTCCGCCTCTGGCCGTTGCAGCGCTGATCTCGCGAGCTTAATTGACATTAATTCAGCGAGCGTTATCTGTCGAGCCTCGGGCTATAAGATCCCCCCTTCCTCGCGACCAATTTCCCCAGTCAATTTTGCCTTCACGCCACCAGGCTGTCCACGACTCGCACGACTCCGCCGCTGCTCCGACGACCGCACCGGCAAATTCCGGTGAGCCTCGTGTTCCCCTCTACCTCTCATTCATGCTATCTTGTTCAATAATACTCGGCGCATCTACTGACACACCCCACTTACCTTTGCATGACCCGTAGCTCCATCAACGTCGACGACTGGCCGCCACCGTCTTCGGCTTCAACTCCGACGACCTCCAGTGGTAAGTCCAGACCGCCCCAAGCCTTGTCTTTCACACACACGTGTTCTCCGTGATCTTCTGCATCTGACCACACCCTCCGTTTGCCTCCTAGCGATCTACAACGTCGTCTTCGACCTCGAACAGAACCACCTGTCGCCAGACTCAACTCCGACGAGGAATCATCGCCGAGTCAGCATGCCCCTTCGCAAACCAACGCCACCTTGAGCTTCAGCAGCTTCTTGCGAATCTGGTATGACCCTTCTCCCTCTCGCGGATGACCTGGAACGCTAGCGCCGCCGTAGACTGAGCGCTCCGCCGCTCACTGACGCAGCGCGCCGCCAGGACATGGTCGCGTGCTCGAGCACCGTTGGATCTAGATCCAAGCGATAGGATAGATTCACTTATCAGCGAAGAGGTATGCATTCAGAGCCGTGCGATTTAATTAGATCCTACGGCTGCAGATCTCGATCCGGTGCGAATCGGTACGCGCCAGTAACAACGCGACGCGTGTCTAGGGTTAGATCTAAAAACAGATTTCAAATCAGAATTTGATCCAAATTTCAACTATAACTTTTGATCCACACGTTGGATTTTTGCAAACTTTATACCGTTGGATTCAGTGAGTCAATACCTTTCTGAATATTCAATGTGTTTAACAAATAATAACTGTTAAAATGGCGTTTTATACAGAAACATGTTTAAGGCTATTTTGAGTATAGATTTATTTTGGTAAATTGTATTAGTGCCAAATAAGTTTAATTGGCAAACTTTGTGACTTGTTAAGTTTCTGTAACATGCACATGCTTGGTAGAGTTTTCAAATTCATCACTTAGTAAATCTTGCATGCATGCATTCATATTTTTCATTGTATATGAATTGAGTGTAATTGTATGCTACAAATTTTTGTGTAGATTTTGCTAGTGACTGTGATTGTGAAGAGTGCTACTCTCCCCATTACCAAGGCAAGTGATATTTCATGAACATTTCATTCCTATATTTTGTACTAGCATTAGATATTTTGCTAAGTCTTGCATGCTACTCTTGCCAAATAAAAGATTGGGAAATCCTATGTAGTTAGAATGGTAGAATTGCTAGGAATTTTCCTAAGTTAAGTTACCATGCCATGCGTATCCTAGCTACTAGCAAACAAGGGTTGGAATAATCTATTCATGCTATAATGATTATATTTCTAAGTCATGAGACTTATGTTTTCTTAATAAAACCACTAAGTCAATAAACCTCCTGGGTGGAATGGAAAGATTGGTTTATGTTGAGTGGTTACATAAGGCCATGGATTTGGCTTGTGTATCTCACTTGTGGTATGCCACCCAGGCACAAAGGGATTTGGAGGCCAAGTGTTGAGAAAGCTTACAATGCAACCACTTGGCAATGTGGGCTCTACCTTGATCATATAGGTTGCTAGAACTTAGTCACTTGGACAGTTGGTGGTAGTGGGAATGATAGGTTGGAGCGCGTCCATTTGACTAAGGAAAGGCTTCTGAAAGGTCCTGTCTTGGGAAACCAAGTCTGGTGGGGAAAGTGCACAACCTCTACAGATGGAAAATCTAAGTACTTAGCCAAGTCCATGGCAATGGACAACTTGAGCATCAAGACATGGAAGCTACAAGAATCTCATCACTCCAATTTCTAAGTAAAACTTATGGGAGAACAAGGGTGAAGGACCCCAATGTCTATTGGTGGTTTCTTGGGAAGTTTTTGACAAAGAAAAACTTAGTGATTTCAACTAATAGGAAAAACCTATTTTCAAGCAAAGCAAGCCAAGCTACACTTAGCCAAAATGCATATAGTAATTTAGTCCACTTAAAAATTTACTAAGGTATCACTTGCCATTACTATTCCAAAGTATTGACCCACTGTGGCTGTAACTTGTGATGTTGCAGGTTACTCCGATGATGAGTAGGAGTCATGAGTCTACACTCAACATGCTTTCCTGTGGCACATGAAGATGAGGACTTGTGTTTATTTACTTATTCCATAAACTCTTGTGTTAGGCCTTTGGCCCTGAGTTGTAAAAGACTACGTTTTATCTCTGGAATGAATGTAATAAACGACCCTTGTATCTGTGTACTTCATCTTAAACTGTGGATGCTAGCATTGATCCAGGGACTAGCATTGCAATCACAGGGATCCTTTCCTTTACAAAGGAGGGGTCTTACAGATGGTATCAGAGCACTGTGTTGCCTGTAGGATTATGACCCTAGGATTGGAAACCACTAAGGAAAAATTTTCAACTACTTCTACACTTATCTATTGTTCTCGTAAACTTTTCTAATCTTCTCATTCTCATCTCTATTTGTAGATGAACTCCATCAACGAAGCCGTGAAGAAAGGACCACTCATGACCATGACCTTGGAGTGTGAAACTGAGTTTCCCAAAATTCTCAAGGACCTCATGGTGACAATGGAAGCACATGGTGCAGCTGTTTACAAAGGCTTTCCAGTGATGGATGAAGGAGTGGAGTATTGGTGGGTGCAACTTCACTTGTACAAAAACAAGGAAGACAACCACAAAGAAAGAGGATTCTGCATGTATACCAACACTGTGATGCACACCACATTCTTTGAGTCAGCCAGAGAAGCAGCTTGGAGGACTATCAAAGAACTTAGTGCTAGAGTGAAGTGCAGGATGCTCAATCTCCAAAAAGACTTAGAGAAAGAGAAGGAACTTACCCAAGAGTTGGAAGCCACCAACCAAGAATTAAGGGGAGATATTATAGACTTAGTGATGGAATCAAGTGAACAAGATAGGTGGATTGCCTCTAGGAACATTGTGTTTGCCAATAGATCCAGTGAGATAGGATTGTAAAAGCACTTCGTTAGTTGGACCACCACCTATCACCTTATTTTCCAAAAGGATACTTTAAATAAGTTTGGACCTTGATTGATGTAATGGATTCATGTATACATGACTTGTGTGATTTTGTGTTCTAAGGATGTGTATGTGTTGTTGTCTTTGTTTATCTTAAATAGTGTTGTTCTAACTTTTCTATCTTATAAATAGATGCCTATTACCATCAGCACTGTTGAGGAGTTCTAGGTTACCCGTTTTGGTCCTCGTATCGTTGAGCTTACTACTTTGCTCGATCTCCCTCTTCCCACCATCATGGTGCACCCACTCACCAAGTTCGAGAGGAAGGACCTCTGGGGCTTCAAGGTGAACCAGCCAGGACGCCAGACAGAGCCTACTACGGAGGCCATCGTCTTCAAGCTTATGCACGATGATAGGGAGAGAGGCATGGAGGTAGTCATGCAGGACCTGATAGGACGTCTGTTAGGCCGTCACTCCCGACAGGTTAGAGGCACTCACTTTCACGTCTTCGGAAGACGTGATGTTGATGGAGAGTCCATCGACTTTGAGGACGACTCGAGGGACGCGGCAGAGCCGATACGTCTCTATCTCCAGGACTTAGAGTCGCTCATCAGGCACGTGGACACAGACAGGACCAACGTCATGCTCAGCAATGACGAGCTCCAGGTGCAGCTTCGTGAGAAGGACAAGCTTTTCGCACAACAGGACGAGATAGCTAAGGAAATGGAGACGAAGTTCGAGGCCCAGGACCGCAAGTTCAAGAGTCAGGAGAAACGCGTCCAGGATAGGAACAAGAAGATCTGGGACATGACCGAGGAACTGAAGTCCAAGGATTTCGAGCTAGAGCAGCAGCAGATGGTGATCGAGAGGCTTCGCTCCCAGAAGAGGGCTCTCAAGGCCAAGATCGATTCCTTGACCACTACGATTGAGGAGAACAAGACCGCGATGGGGAACGCAGGTCTTACTTTTGTCGAGGAGGAGATTGATGCTGATGAGTAGACTTGACTACTCGTTTATCTTTTATTATCGTACTTGTCATTCTTGAACTTGTTATTGGACCATCCGACATGTGGATGGCTTGCCACTTGTGTGTTTTACTTCATGAACTTATTATCTGGTGGTTGAACTTTTATTCTTGTGTTGCTTGCTATGTGTTTGCTTGTGATGTAATGTGCATAAAAACATCTATGGGTATCTCATTCTTATCTCTGTTTGAACAAACCACTGATGCCTCCCCGTCGCGCAAACCCCAACCCCAACAACATCGCTCCAGAAATGCAACAGATGATGAATGCTCAAACACAGCTTATGCAGATGATGACAACATTCATCCAAAACCAAAATAACAACAACAACAACCCCAATACCAACAACAACAATAACAATAACAACAACAACAACCCTCCGGGTTTTGATATGCTCACCAGATTTCTGCGTCTGAGGCCAGCTAAGTTTTCGGGGACAACTGATCCCATGGTGGCCAATGATTGGCTACATTCTGTGAACAAGGACTTAGTGACCGTTGGCTGCACGGATGCTGAAAAGGTCAGGTTCGCAGCGCATCTATTGGAAGGACCAGCCTCCACATGGTGGGACAACTTCCAAATCACCACTCCTTTGGATGAGGTGACTTGGGCAATCTTTGAAGATGGCTTTCGCACTGCTCATATCTCATCAGGAATGATGAGTCTGAAAAAGAAGGAGTTTCACAACCTGAAGCAGCGCCACCGCAGCGTGGCTGAATACATAGAAGAGTTCAACAATCTGGCGCGCTATGCACCGGATGAGGTTGACACGGATGCCAAAAGAAAGGAAAAGTTTCTGGAAGGCTTGAATGATGAGTTAAACTTACAGTTGGCTGTGGCATATGTTCCAACTTATCAGTCCCTGTGTGACAAGGCTGCTATTTTGGAGAGTAAAATGAAGCAAGTCGAGAGTAGGAAGAGGAAACACTCCGACAAGCACCACTTGGGGTCGTCTCACAAACGATCTCACTATGATGACAGTGGAAGCTCAGGATCCCATAAGCATGGGAAATTCAACAAGCACCACAACCACAACCGTCATGACAACAAGCATCACCGCAGTCATGACAACGACAAGTACAAGAACCACAAGAGTGGACATAAGAGCCACCACAGTGGGAATGGTAGTGGAAGTGGAAGTCAGCCTGCTAAAAAGGACATCAGTCAGGTTGAGTGCTTCAAATGCAAGAAGTTGGGGCATTATGCTAATGAGTGCCCTGAGAAGAAAGTTGAAGGACCTAACAAGCCCAATCCTTTTCAGAAAGGACAGGTTAACCACATCAATGTGGAGGAGGTCTATGGGGAGCCTAATGCTGTTGCTGGTAAGTTCAGACTCAATTCCATTCCAGCATTTGTACTCTTTGACACTGGTGCATCTCATTCATTCATATCAAAAGCATTTGTTGATAGAAATGGGTTTGCATCTGAAAACATTGGGTGTCCAATAAAAGTTAGTTCTCCGGGTGGAGATATGATAGTAAGTCTTGGATGCCGGGATCTTGTCATAGAGTTTGGAAAGCATAAGTTTCCAGTGAGCCTGATAATCCTAGATTCCCAAGGACTAGACGTAATATTGGGGATGGATTGGATGGCTAAGTATGAAGGAGTACTAGATTGTGCTAATCGTACTGTTGCACTCACAACCCCAGAAGGAAAAAGAATAAAATTCAGGTCAAACTTTGAATCCAAAGGAAGTAAGCTGAATTCTCTTAAGGGGTTAGCATGGACAGTGTGCCAATTGTATGTGAGTATCCGGATGTGTTTCCGGAAGAGTTGCCAGGAATGCCACCAGATAGAGATGTGGAATTTCTGATAGATTTGGTACCAGGTTCTGGACCAATAGCAAAGAGACCGTACAAAATGTTAGTTGATGAATTGAAGGACCTCAAGAAGCAACTAGGAGAACAGTTGCAGAAAGGATTTATCCAACCAAGTTCTTCATCTTGGGGAGCCCCAGTCTTGTTTGTGGAGAAGAAGGATAGAAGTCAAAGGTTATGCATAGATTACCGTTCACTCAATGAGGTAACTATCAAGAACAAATATCCTTTGCCAAGAATCAATGACTTGTTTGATCAGCTAGAAGGAGCCTGTGTGTTCTCAAAAATTGATCTCAGGTCAGGCTATTTTCAACTCAATATAAGAGAGCAAGACATACCTAAAACAACATTCACCACAAGGTATGGATTATACGAGTATACCGTAATGCCTTTTGGCTTAACCAATGCTCCAGCATACTTCATGAATATGATGAACAAAGTGTTCATGGAATTCCTCGACAAGTTTGTTGTTGTTTTCATCGATGACATCTTAGTCTACTCCAAGAGCAAAGAAGAACATGAAGGACACTTACGATTGATACTTGAGAAGTTAAGAGAGCATAAACTTTATGCCAAATTCAGCAAGTGTGAGTTCTGGTTACAAGAAGTTGGTTTTCTTGGTCATGTTATGACAAAGGATGGTGTGGCAGTTGATCCTGCTAAGGTTTCAGCTGTGACAGAATGGGAATCTCCCAAGAATGTGAAAGAAGTTCGTAGTTTCCTTGGCTTAGCAGGTTACTACAGAAGATTCATTGAAAATTTCTCAAAGATTGCTAAGCCAATGACCGAATTGTTAAAGAAGGACAAGAAATTTGGGTGGTCTGAAGGTTGTGAAGTCAGCTTCCAAGAATTAAAGAAGAGACTTGTGACAGCACCAGTTCTATGTCTGCCAGATTTGGAAAAGGATTTCCAAGTATATTGTGATGCGTCTCATCAAGGTTTGGGTGCCGTACTTATGCAAGGCGGAAAAGTTGTGGCTTATGCCTCGAGACAACTCAAAACTCATGAGGTGAACTATCCTACTCATGATTTGGAGTTAGCCTCTGTTGTCCATGCACTCAAAACATGGAGACACTACCTTTTGGGAAAGCGTTGTGAAGTGTTCACCGATCACAAGAATTTGAAATATATCTTCACCCAGAAGGAAATCAATATGAGACAAAGGAGATGGTTAGAACTTATCAAAGATTACGACTTAAGTTTGCAGTACCATCCCGGTAAAGCAAATGTAGTAGCATATGCTCTAAGTCGTAAGGCGTTTGTAAATGGCCTTACCAAAGGTGAATTGCCAGATGACTTGTGTAAGCAATTCAAAGAACTCAGATTGGAGATTGTGCCAGAAGGACATCTTATGTCTTTGGATGTTCAACCCACTCTGTTGGATAAGATTAAAGAAGCCCAAAAGACGAATAAAGAAATCGAAGAGATTAAGGAAATGATTAGCCAGGGGAAAGCTAAAAATTTCCATATAGACGAACAAGGTACTTTATGGCACAGGAAACGTATTTGTGTTCCACAAGACCCGGAGTTGCGGAAACTAATTTTACAGGAAGCCCACAACTCTCTGTATTCTATTCACCCAGGAAACACCAAGATGTACATGGATATGAAAGAAAGATTTTGGTGGAACAATCTAAAAAGGGACATCGCCGAACATATTGCTTTGTGTGATGTGTGTAGTACAGTGAAAGCGGAACATCAGA
This sequence comes from Avena atlantica, assembly GCA_910589765.1. Classification (NCBI taxonomy): domain Eukaryota; kingdom Viridiplantae; phylum Streptophyta; class Magnoliopsida; order Poales; family Poaceae; genus Avena; species Avena atlantica. The sequence continues at coordinate 182,524,123 of OU342737.1, forward strand.
AACCAGCAGGTTTGCTTCAACCACTACCTATTCCTGAATGGAAGTGGGAAAATATCGGTATGGATTCCATTACCGGATTACCAAGGACCAGGTCAGGGTATGATTCTATATGGGTAGTAGTGGATCGCCTAACTAAAGTGGCTCATTTTATACCCGTGAAGACAACTTATACCAGTGCCAAGTTAGCCAAAATCTACATGAACAGAATTGTATGCCTTCACGGTGTGTCTAAGAGTATTGTGTCTGATAGAGGAACTCAGTTCACTTCTCACTTTTGGAGACAGCTCCATGAAACTTTGGGAACGAGATTGGAATTCAGCACTGCTTTTCATCCTCAAACCGATGGACAAACAGAAAGGACTAACCAAATTCTTGAAGACATGTTGAGGGCATGTGCTCTAGACTATGGAGCAAGTTGGGATGAAAGTATGCCCTACGCAGAGTTCTCTTACAATAACAGTTATGAATCTAGTATTGGGATGGCACCATTTGAGTTTCTCTACGGAAGGAAGTGTACCACCCCATTGCTATGGAATGGAGTGGGAGAAAGAAGTTTATTTGGACCTGATCTTATCAAGGACGCCGAAGAGAAATTCAAATTGGTTAAGGACCGGTTGAAGATAGCACAGTCCCGACAGAAAAGCTACGCAGATCCTAAGCGTAGAGAAGTCACCTACGAAGTTGGTGATAGAGCCTATCTTAGAGTATCACCACTCCGTGGAGTGAAAAGATTTGGAGTCAAAGGAAAGTTGGCACCAAGATATGTTGGGCCATTCAAGATTCTGAGTCGCAAAGGAGAAGTTGCTTATGAAATTGAACTGCCAGCGTCTCTATCAGCAGTCCACAATGTATTTCATGTGAGTCAGCTTAAGAAATGTCACCAGGAAATGGAAGAGTCTTCTTTGAAGGATACCATACCTTTGGAAGAAGTTCAACTAGAAAGTGATCTCACTTATGAGGAAAAGCCTATCAAAATTCTTGAGACTGCGGAAAGAGTCACGAGAACAAAGACTATCAAGTTTTGCAAAGTACAATGGAATCATCATTCCGAAGAGGAAGCAACATGGGAAAGAGAAGATGATCTTCGGAAAGACCACCCTCACCTATTTGCTAGCCAATCCGAATCTCGAGGGAGAGATTCATCTTAAGGGGGTTAGATTTGTAACATCCCTAAAAACATGATTTCAAAGCCTGCATATCATTCATCCATGCATATAGATTTGAGATCAAAATTTCAAACTCCCTTCAGAAAAACAGAAGCATTTGATGTTATGATTTTATGTGGACAGATTTAATTCAAATGACCAACACCATTTGAAAGTTTGGAAGTTTAGGAACTTGGTTGCTTGCCTTCACTGTTGAAAAGTTTGTGTGTAAAATTTAGACCAAAGTTTTTTTAAATTTGAAATAATTCCAAATTCCCTATTTCAAAAATTTCCAAACCAAGTGCCTAGTCTCTGTTATTTTGTTCTCCAAGCTTAACCAAGCCTTTGCAAAGCAACCCTATGATTTTATGACTATATTTGAGAATACTGCCCACTTCAAAAATCCCAGAAAAATTTGAATTCAAATTGAACTTGATTTCATTTGAAAATCCATTCAGAAAATCGAAATAGAAAAAGGAAAAGGAATAAACAAAAGGAAAAGGCCGTGCGCCAGGATTCCAGCCCAGTTTCTGATTAGGCCCAGTTAGCCCACCCGGGGGTTTTCTTTTCCTCTCTCACGCGCGAGCGCACACACTCAGACGCTGACAGCCAGACCCCACCTCCACCTCACGCACTTCACTGACGAGCGGGCCTTCTCCACGTCAGCATCGTCTTCCCCCTGATTCCGCGCACGACTCCGCCGCTGGCCGTTGCAGTGCTGATCTCGCGAGCTTAATTGACATTGATTCAGCGAGCGTTACCTGTCGAGCCTCGGGCTATAAGATCCCCCCTTCCTCGCGACCAATTTCCCCCAGTCAATTTTGCCTTCACGCCACCAGGCTGTCCACGACTCGCACGACTCCGCCGCTGCTCCGACGACCGCACCGGCAAATTCCGGTGAGCCTCGTGTTCCCCTCTACCTCTCATTCATGCTATCTTGTTCAGTAAGACTCGGCGCATCTACTGACACACCCCACTTACCTTCGCATGACCCGTAGCTCCATCAACGTCGACGACTGGCCGCCACCGTCTTCGGCTTCAACTCCGACGACCTCCAGTGGTAAGTCCAGACCGCCCCAAGCCTTGTCTTTCACACACACGTGTTCTCCGTGATCTTCTGCATCTGACCACACCCTCCGTTTGCCTCCTAGCGATCTACAACGTCGTCTTCGACCTCGAACAGAACCACCTGTCGCCAGACTCAACTCCGACGAGGAATCATCGTCGAGTCAGCACGCCCCTTCGCAAACCAACGCCACCTTGAGCTTCAGCAGCTTCTTGCGAATCTGGTATGACCCTTCTCCCTCTCGCGGATGACCTGGAACGCTAGCGCCACCGTAGACTGAGCGCTCCGCCGCTCACTGACGCCGCGCGCCGCCAGGACATGGTCGCGTGCTCGAGCACCGTTGGATCTAGATCCAAGCGATATGATAGATTCACTTATCAGCGAAGAGGTATGCATTCAGAGCCGTGCGATTTAATTAGATCATACGGCTGCAAAGCTCGATCCGGTGTGAACCGGTACGCGCCAGTAACAACGCGACGCGTGTCTAGGGTTAGATCTAAAAACAGATTTCAAATCAGAATTTGATCCAAATTTCAACTAGCTATAACTTTTGATCCACACGTTGGATTTTTGCAAACTTTATACCGTTGGATTCAGTGAGTCAATACCTTTCTGAATATCCAATGTGTTTAACAAATAATAACTGTTAAAATGGCGTTTTATACAGAAACATGTTTAAGGCTATTTTGAGTATAGATTTATTTTGGTAAATTGTATTAGTGCCAAATAAGTTTAATTGGCAAACTTTGTGACTTGTTAAGTTTCTGTAACATGCACATGCTTGGTAGAGTTTTCAAATTCATCACTTAGTAAATCTTGCATGCATGCATTCATATTTTTGATTGTATATGAATTGAGTGTAATTGTATGCTACAAATTTTTGTGTAGATTTTGCTAGTGACTGTGATTGTGAAGAGTTGTCACATCCCAAGATTTTCCAAATCTTGTAATGTGAAAAATAAATGAATAAAATAAAACTTTGTTTGATTTTCAGAGCCAAAAGAAACTTTTTGAATTCAATTGGAACCTTAAACCCATTTGAATTAAATAAAACCTAAAAGGATTTAAAAAGATAAACATTTAATAAAAGGAAAAATAAAACATTTGGAAATACTATTTTGAAACAATTAAATGAAAAGATTTGTTTTCAAATGAAATAGATGTTTTACAAATAAGGATTATTTTATAAAGCCAAATTAAACCTTGGCCAAGCTTTGTGAATTGAAAACATTTTATTAGCAAAGGTTTATTTAAATAAATTAATAAGGATTTAATATCCAAACTTTATTTGAATAAAAGGTTTTACCAATTTAATTGAAACATCAAAACTTATTAAATTATTTAAAATAAGATTTCCAAATATTTGATATTCACAAATGAAACCTACTAAAGTGTTTTGGCTTTATTTTAGGTTTTAAAATAAATCTCTTAATAAAACAAATTCTATTTGATTTAATAACTAAGGTCCATTTTATTTAATTATTAAATGGATCCTAAAATAAAGATGTTATTTTGTTTTAAACAAGTTTCCAAATATTCTTTATTTCCAAATAAAACCTACTGTTTGGTTTTGAAAGCATTTGGATTTCAAATGAAGATTTTATTAAAACCAAACCTTGTTTTATTAATAAACCATGGACCATTTTATTTAATTAATAAAAGGAACCTAAAAGACTTAAAATATTATTTTATTTTGGTTTTTGGTTCATGTTACTGAACAGAACTAATTTCAATATTACAAAGTTTGAGTGTTGTTTGAATTGATTTGAACCATGTTTGTTTGATAGAAATTTCAAAACAGAATTCAGAAATTAGAAAAAGGAAAAGATTCAGAAACAGAAAAAAAATATGAATTGGATCTGGCCCAGCTGCCCAGCCCAACAGCCCACTCGCAGCCACCTCACCCTCACCCCGAAAGAAAACGATTCGCACCATTTAGTTAACCCGCGGAGTAACTGACCAGTGGACCCTACCCTAGTTTCTTTTCCCACTGACCGATGGACCCCATCGCTCCTGTTCTTCTCCCACACCCGCACGACCTCTTCTCCCTCCTTCGACACCGCTCCTGCCGATGAATTCGCGGCCTTAATTCGCTTTAACTCGACCATCGTTACCAGCTTTGATCACGCAGGATGAAACGCCCAAGCCTCCTCTATATTTCCCCTCTGACACCCCGCGCTGGAACGCCTTAGACCACCCCAATTTCCTCCTCGAGCTCCTCTGTTCCGACCACCGTCTCCGGCCAATTCAGGCCAGTACACGCCACCTCCTGCCTCCCCGAGCACACTAGCAGACTCCCCACTCCTAGACAATCCTCCCTGTGCTTTTCGTTCGACCGCGGGCGCCCCAGAACACCGTCCTTGACAAACTCCAAGCACCGCCGCGTCTGTCTCCAACTCCGGCGCGTTCCCCAGGTGAAATCCGACCGCCCCTCTACTTATCGATCACGCGAGCATCTTCGCCTTGGTTTTACGCACCTGACCATACTCCTGTCTTGCCTCCGCGTGATCTACAGCTTCGCCTTCGACCGCGGACAGAACCGCCCGACGCCGACGAAGTCCCCGGCGAGCAATTGCCGCAGTACCCGAGCGCCCCTTGTCAAGCCAATAGCACGTCGAGCATCACCACAACCCTGCGAGTCTGGTGAGCATTTTCCCTCTCCTTTTTGCTTCATGTAGCCGCCATAGCGCCACCGCCTGGCCATCCGCCGCCGCTAGCCGCCGTCGGCGCCGCTCACTTTAGGTCAAGCGAACCAGTACCGTAGGATCTAGATCGGGCGAGCGAGATTAGATCACTTAAACTCGAAAAGGTACGCAGCCAGCGCTGTGCGATGCCACTTGATCCAACGGCCTGCAGCCCGCGATCCACCCGAACCGGTATCACCCAGTTAGAAAGCGCTGCGTGTCACTGATCTGTTTAAAAACTGATATGAAAACAGAATATTTTGCAAACTTCAAACCTCTGTAACTTTCAAACCACACGTCCAAAAATTACAAATTTTATGTCGTTGGATTCAGGAGAGCAAGACCTAGACAACCATGGCCTTAGTTTAGAAAATAGTATCTGTTTGTTTGCTTGATTTTACAGATTCTTTTGTGAGCTTGTTTAGAGTAGAAAAATTGTTTAGAATTGATTTTAGGATTAAATCTTTTGCAAAATGGTTTGTAGTGACCTTACTGACCTTAGGAACCAACCCACGGTTTTGAAAATGAAATTGGAAAAATTTAGAATGGATTAATTAAATTAAACTATTTTTAGCTAAGTAAAGAAAATGGTTTTTATTATGAAAAAGGATTTTGGAATAAAACTTTGGGGAAATATGTTGATTCAAAGCTACTGAACCAAAACAACAAATATTGAGAGTTAGAAACTTTTGGTGAAGACTTAAAGGTTTTAGATTTAATAAAACTATTTTCCATCACATAAAATGTAAAATGGATTTTAAAAATAGATTTTGAGCAAAACCCTCTAACTAATGACTTTGCCATTTTGGTAAATGACCAATTTGGACCTTACAAAGTTTATAAACCTAGTAGAGACCAACCTTGCAATAGAACCATCCTTTGCATGACTTAGATTCCATTGCTTGCGAGTGTGAAATTGTTTGTTTAACCTTGGTTTGGAATGTTAGTTGATTTTGTGTTTTGCTTGATTGACTTGTAGTGAATTTAGCAAAGTGTGAGACTAGCAAGATCAAGGAGTGAACCACCATTCCCTACCAAAAAGGTAAGTGACACTATCATCAAAATTCCTACTATTTTCATTATACTTAGTGGATTTTGAAAACATGCATGAAAAGATATTTCTGTACTTATGCTATGCTAAATCCTAATAGGATTCCCTATACTCTCCTTAGTGGAAATATTGAAGTTGTACATGCTTAGCCATGCTATGTTTTGAAAAGAGATACATGTTGAGATTTTACAAAGGTTGAGAAAAGGACTTGTGTTTTACATAATAAAACAAGGACTCAATGAACCACCTAGGTGGTGGACACTTTATGTTTTGGAGAAGGTGGCAACAAAAGGAACCATGTCCATGGCAATCACTTTGTGTTGTGCTCCAAATGAAAACCACCTAGGAATCTTAGAGATTGAACATGTTTCTCCAATTGTGGCTTTCGTGTGCAACCACATGCTATTATGGCTCTGGCTTAGTCAACTACATTAGGAAGACCCATACATTGTCTTTAGTTACCGGACATGGGGATCTGGAATGCTTCATGGGGGCTGAAGACAAGCTAGCAATGATGTATGGGAGGACCTTTTGGAAAGACTTCGTCACATTCTCAGTCTGCTAGTACTCCATCTTGGTGAGCACTAATCCAGTAGGCCACTGGTGGCAACAAGATGGGATTGTGTCATGTGGGTAAAGTGTACTCCTTCTGCAGAAGTTAATAAAATCTAAGTACTTAGCCGTGTCCCCGGTTATGGACAATACTGAGCAACTAAAGTTTGAACCATGGGAGATCTCGACATTCCAACTTCTAATATAAAAACTTGATGCACTTGGGGGTACCAAGGAATTCAAAGAGATTTTGTTAAGCTTGTTGCACTTGGGGTTACCAAGGTGCTCAAGGGCATGATGTACTTGGGGTTACCAAGGAACTCATGAGATTTGATAAAACTTGTTGCACTTGGGGTTACCAAGTAGCTCAAGGGATTTTTGACAAGGACTTGAACACTTGTGTTTCTACCAAGGAGTTCAAGGAACTTGGAAAAGTGATTTGACAAAGGACCAAAACCATTTTGAAAAGATAGGATAAATGTTGCTTTATGCAAATAAGACTTAAACTCTACTTAGCCAAATATGCATGTAAAGATAAGATCCACTCATAATATACAAAGTGGTGAAACTTGCCAATACAATTCAAATGTATTGACCCTTGTGGCTGTAACTTGTATGTTGTAGGTTTGATTGTTTTTAGTGAAGATTGTTTGATTAGGATTACAAAGTCTACAACCAACAACTTCCTGTGGCACTTTGAAGATGAAGGACCCCATGATTATTGTTATTCCGCTGCAAAGTAATGTAATAGCCAAATGAGCTATGTTTGATGTAATAAAATTATGTTATTCCTGGTTATAAAGTTATGTTATGACCTTTGTATCTTGATATTACATCTTAACTGTGGATGCTAGCTATTGATCCAGGGACTAGCATTGTAAAACACAGGAGGAACCTACCTTAGGCCTCTACAAGAGTGCTACTCTGACCATTACCAAGGCAAGTGATATTTCATGAACATTTCTGTAACACCCCCGGTCACTCCGGACCGACGGCTGTCACTTCTGGCAGCTCAATAGGATCTCTAGACTAACCCCACATACCAACATTAGTCTTTTCTGCGCACTTTGTCCTCACTCATGCGCACCCGGTTACCCACTTCCCGGTCGGTCACCCATCCTAGAATTGCTCTAGGCCAAGCACGCTTAACCTTAGAGTTCTTTTCGAATGAGCTTCCGAAAAAGAAGTTGCAACTTGTTGGTATGGGTTTCCTATCAATCCTATTGAGCCATGCGCCAGGGTCTCACATACACCCACCCTTAGAAGATCCACGTCCTCGTCGATCAACCACAAGCCAGGAACGTCCCCTCTTGGCACACGTCTGTGCGTCCAGTGCCGACACATGTGCCATGCCGTGTCCACTCCGGGCCACACACGCCATGCGCCACATGTCCGCCACTGACCCGCACACGCCCGTTTAACCGCGAGGGTCGGCTCTGATACCAATTTGTAACACCCCCGGTCACTCCGGACCGACGGCTGTCACTTCTGGCAGCTCAATAGGATCTCTAGACTAACCCCACATACCAACACTAGTCTTTTCTGCACACTTTGTCCTCACTCATGTGCACCCGGTTACCCACTTCCCGGTCGGTCACCCATCCTAGAATTGATCTAGGCCAAGCACGCTTAACCTTAGAGTTCTTTTCGAATGAGCTTCCGGAAAAGAAGTTGCAACTTGTTGGTATGGGTTTCCTATCAATCCTATTGAGCCATGCGCGCCAGGGTCTCACAATTTCATTCCTATATTTTGTACTAGCATTAGATATTTTGCTAAGTCTTGCATGCTACTCTTGCCAAATAAAAGATTAGGAAATCCTATGTAGTTAGAATGGTAGAATTGCTAGGAATTTTCCTAAGTTAAGTTACCATGCCATGCTTAGCCTAGCTACTAGGAAACAAGGGTTGGAATAATCTATTCATGCTATAATGATTATATTTCTAAGTCGTGAGACTTATGTTTTCTTAATAAAACCACTAAATCAATAAACCTCCTGGGTGGAATGGAAAGATTGGTTTATGTTGAGTGGTTACACAAGGCCATGGATTTGGCTTGTGTATCTCACTTGTGGTATGCCACCCAGGCACAAAGGGATTTGGAGGCCAAGTGTTGAGAAAGCTTACAGTGCAACCACTTGGCAATATGGGCTCTGCCTTGATCATATAGGTTGCTAGAACTTAGTCACTTGGACAGTTGGTGGTAGTGGGAATGATAGGTTGGAGCGCGTCCATTTGACTAAGGAAAGGCTTCTGAAAGGTCCTGTCTTGGGAAACCAAGTCTGGTGGGGAAAGTGCACAACCTCTACAGATGGAAAATCTAAGTACTTAGCCAAGTCCATGGCAATGGACAACTTGAGCATCAAGACATGGAAGCTACAAGAATCTCATCACTCCAATTTCTAAGTAAAACTTATGGGAGAACAAGGGTGAAGGACCCCAATGTCTATTGGTGGTTTCTTGGGAAGTTTTTGACAAAGAAAAACTTAGTGATTTCAACTAATAGGAAAAACCTATTTTCAAGCAAAGCAAGCCAAGCTACACTTAGCCAAAATGCATATAGTAATTTAGTCCACTTAAAAATTTACTAAGGTATCACTTGCCAATACTATTCCAAAGTATTGACCCACTGTGGCTGTAACTTGTGATGTTGCAGGTTACTCCGATGATGAGTAGGAGTCATGAGTCTACACTCAAAATGCTTGCCTGTGGCACATGAAGATGAGGAATTGTGTTTATTTACTTATTCCATAAACTCCTGTATTAGGCCTTTGGCCCTGAGTTGTAAAAGACTACGTTTTATCTCTGGAATGAATGTAATAAACGACCCTTGTATCTGTGTACTTCATCTTAAACTGTGGATGCTAGCATTGATCCAGGGACTAGCATTGCAATCACAAGGATCCTTCCCTTTACAAAGGAGGGGTCTTACAGTAAATATGTAACTCTACAGAGTCTGGCCCATTATTAATGAAAATGAGGCAGTAGGAGCCTTTCCTACTGTTATTACCCTCAAAAAAAGATTGATGTTATTATGGCTATGCTTGTTAATGGGAAAGCTCCTCTAGATCCTAATAGTGTTCCCTTAGCCTCTTTGGTTGCTCAAGAAGAGCAAGTTGATGTGAACTTCATTAGAAACAACAATTTCAATAACAATGCCTATAGGAATAATTTTGGTAGCAACAACAATTATAGGCCTTATCCTCCTAATAATGGAAACTCTTATGGAAGCTCTTATAATAATGCTAGAAGTGGCCCCTCTGAACTTGAAGTAATGCTCAAGGACTTTATTAGTGAACAAAACACTTTCAATAAGACTATAGAGGAAAAGCTTTTAACTGTTGAGAAAAATATATCCTCTTTGTCTAAAGCTCAAACTTCCTTGGTTAATAAAATGGCTGATCAACCTGAAACTATGGAAAACACCTTTGCTACTGCTCATGCCATACAAGTTACTATTGATGAAAATGTTAGGCTATTAGCTCATCTTCATGCTAGGTGGGAAAGGGAAGCTGAAATTGATAGAAACAATAGTGTGTGCACTATCACCACTAAACCACAAGTAGCCCCTATTCCTCCTACTACTATGCCTAAGCCTAGTGAGCCTACTACTAGTGGTGCTAAGTTTGACTTTGATATTGATGGTTGCAATATTTTTGAAGTGATTATGTTCCTCCAAAAGCTTGCTATAAGTCCTGATGCTAGTGATATACATGTTGCCTTTACCAAACACATTACAGATGCTCTTGTTAAGATTAAGGAAGAGAAGATAAAACACAAAGCTTCTATTCCTACGAAAGTAGAAGATAGTTGGGAACCCATTATTAATATGCAAGTGAATGACTTTGATCTCAAAGATTCATGTGATCTTGGTTCTAGTGTCTCTATTATGCCTAGGAAGATTTATCAAATGCTTGATTTGCCACCTTTGGAAGATTGTTATTTGGATGTCCCACTCAATGATAATGCTAAGAAGAAACTCATGGGGTGTATTAATGATGTTCTCATTATGGTTAACAATGCTTATTTCCCTGTTGATTTCTATGTTTTGGATGTTGAATACAATGCTTCTTGTCCTATCACTTTGAGAAGACCTTTTCTTAGAACAGTTGGTGCCATCATTGATATGAAAGAAGGCACCATTAAATATCAATTTCCATTCAAGAAAGGTATTGAACACTTCCATATGAGGAGAGAGAAGTTGGTTTTTGCTCCTCCTTTGAAAGCAAGGTTTGATGTTAATGCTTCATCATTTGGAAATACTTGATTCTTCTTACTTCTTGTGCCTAACTTAAAGGCGTTAATGAAAAGTACTTGTTGGGAGATAACCCAAGAGTTTACTTGAGTCTTGGAAGTTATTACTTCAGTAATGACCTCTCCTTATCCTTTTTGTTTACTTTTTATGCCAAGAATGACCTCTAATGAGAGGGAAGTAAGATTTGGGGAGTTGCTGTCCTGAAACAGATTTTTGTCCTCCACCAAACAAATTCATGAGGAGTCTCTGTAACTCGGATTGATCTCAAAATTTACGAATAAATCCCCCAGTATGTTAACTAACTTTCGTTAGTTCAACACTTTTTTGATTTGAGCAACAGAAGATGTTCGAAACAATCGGTTTCTACCTACTGGTCTATTTTCACAAATTTCTGCCATTATTTGCATTTGCTTCTTATCGATTCCTTTTTGAGTTCTCTTTAGGTGAATTGAGCTTTTTGAAGGAGTTACTACAGTAGCTTGTCTTTTTAGTGAAAAACCTTGCTGTTCCAAAGCTTTGCCAGGGGTCTAATATCTTTTGAATACACTAATGTTGCTAATGAAGATTGTGTGAAGTTTTGTATGAAGGAAAAATTTCAGGTGTAGAGGGAGAATGATGCAATTAGATGAAGAATGGACAAAATCTCAAGCATGGGGATGCCACCATGGTGTCACCCCAAGAAATAACCAAGAGGTACAACCGTCAAAGCTTGGGGATGCCCAAGGAATCCCCTTCTTCATCAATAAAAAGCTTAGGTCTGTCTAGACACTTTGTTTTTATTGTTTCATGCATAGTTGTGTTGTTCTTGGAGCGTCTTAGTTTTCGTTCGCTTTGCTTAGGTTGTTTAGTTTGCTTGAATAAAGTAGTTTGGACCCCCGTTCTCGCTGTGTTGTTTTGCAAATAAGTTGCTTGGCGTTGGAAAGGAGTAGTAAGTTCTTGCTTGTAAGTGCAAGAGGAGCTTGCATTGACTGTGACTTAGAATTTAGCATGACATGCTAGGTGTTGTTTTGACCTTATGCTTAGTGATTATTGCTTTAGCATGTCTTGTTCCAAACAATTGGGATTGCTTAGTGTGCCTTGAAGAAAATATGCGTTGTTTTAGCATGCAAAAGCATAGTATTGTGGTATTATCCTTTGATGCTTTGCTTGGGTTGACTTGGAACATGATCACACCATGTTATGACTATTACAAGTCACCATTAGCCTCTATGATCATTTAGTCCTTGACTTGTAGTACCACTCTTTGCTTTGATTAGTAATGCTTTGTTGCTCTGCATGATTATGGCCATTATGCTCTCTTATTTGGTTGCTCCCAGTCTTTTGCTAGCCTCCACTTGTATGACTAAGCTCTACTCATGCTTCTAACTCCCAAGAAACCAAGTTATTCCAAAGTGTCCACTATAAAATCCTATGCATGGTGTGTTACACCATTCCAAGTATATTCTTGTTTTCAGCTATCTTCCAATTAAAAACTATTTTGTTATGTGAAAACTTAGTGATTAAAGCCCTCACGAACTTGATGGCACACTTTATATTCTTTACCCCTAATAAACTTGAACCATTGTGACAACTTTCTTGTATATGCTTACACTTATACATTGGAATTAGCAGAACCATGTTGTCACGGGGAACATTTTCAACATTGCACTTGTACTTTGTACTCAGTTGATATCATGCTCTTTTGTCTATAGATGTCACCGGTGTGAAATAAAGAGCGAACTTGTAAGTCCATGGAGTTTGTATCCTGTGTTAGAGAAACGCTTGGGACGCTAGCCTAAGCCATGCCTAATCATGGTGGAAACTTGCAGCATCACCATAGTGACATCTATGAAGCATTCTTCTTATAAAAAAAGAGACACATTGAGAAAAGAGGAAAGAGATAAAAAAGCACCATATTCCCATGGTACATAAGAAGATTGTTGAGATGCTCATTGTCTGCTTGCCTTGTCATTTTGGTTATGGAAAAGCTCCTGTACCATGTGCAAGGGGTACCCCATTGGCGGTTCTCAATGATATGCAAATACTTACAATGAAAAGAACTTACCTGGGCCCAAAGTTGAGTATGCGTGAGGTGTGGCCCTCGTATTCAAGGGACTTGAGATTGCCAACTTATACTTCGTCAAGCATATACTCCATCTTTGCCACTTTAACCTTAATCACTTCAAGATGCTTATGATAGGGGCAATGAGGGATGAAAGCTAACAAGTACCATAATTTTTGGAAGCTCTTTTTGAAACTTGTAATCCCTGCTTCCTTTACAAAAAGGCCTTTCTTCCACCTTTATTGAGTCTCCACCTTCTACCTTTAGGCACCATTAAGAGAGCATAGTTGTCATTCTATGTGCAGTGTTCCAAAGCTTATTGATTGATGCATATTGTGATATTACTTATTCTTGTGCTATTTGTTTCTAGTCACCCTTGTGAACTTTGAAGGTGTCCTATGCATCTATATTGCTACTCTATGAGGGACAAGATGATTGCCACTATGCTATGTTTTCTGTATGTGAAACAAACAAACGTTTTTCAATGCATGTTATTCATGATCTTTGTTTATAGTCTTTCATGTTGCATGCATAGTTAATATGTCCTATTGTTAGAACTTCATATTTCATGCACATGTTTAGAGTTCTTTGATCCCAGCTTTCAATGCTTGCAAATGATTGGATCTTTATTCTGAGGGTGCATGTCACCTCAAAAAATATTCTTTTATCACTTACCTACTCAAGGACGAGCAGGAGTTAAGCTTGGGGATGTTGATACATCGGAAACGTATCTATAATTTTTGATGCTCCATGCTTGTTTAGTATCTACTTTGCTTTACTTGTCTACACTTTGAGGTGCTTTTTACATGTTTTCTCGTACTAACCTATTAACAAGTTGCAACAGTGCCAGATGCCTATTTCCTGCTGTTTTTGGTTTCAGAAAACTTAGTAAAGAAATATTCTCGGAATTGGACGGGACAAACGTCAAAGTCAATTACTTTCAGTGGGGAACAAGAATTCCAGAGGGGGTCCGGAGAGGCAAGCCAGGGTGGCCAGACCCACCCTAGGCGCGGGTGGGCACTGCCCCGCGCCTGGGAGGGGTGTGGGGCCCCTGGCCGCCGCCTCTACCTCCCCCTTCGCATATAAGAAGCCCCCGATGCATAAACCCTAAGGACCCAATCAAATCTCCACGAAACCGTTTGTAGCCGCCGCCACCATCGTCCCTAGATCGGGGGGATCTGAAGTTCTTCCCGGCACCCTGCCGGAGGGGAGATCATCCCGGAGGCCTTCTCTCCGGTATGATGCATGAGTAGTTCCACCTTGGACTATGGGTCCATGTAGTAGCTAGATGGTTGAATCTCCTCCTTTGTGCTTTCATGTATAGATCGTGTGAGCTCCGTTCAGGATCAAGATCTAATCTATTTGTAATCATGCATGTTGTGTTTGCAGGGATCCGATGGATATTGAGATTATTATGTTGGTTTGATTAATGGTTTTGTCTTTATGATTCTATCATGTCTGTGTTGTGTGTGATCTTGCATGCTCTCCGTTGTTAGTAGCTATCTTGGCCAAGTAGTTGCTAGTGACTCCAAGAGGGGATATTTATGCTCGATACTGGGTTCATGCCTCTAGTTTCCAAGGGAAGTGACAATAATCTCTTCGGTTGTAGATGTGATGTTGCTACTAGGGAGAAAACAACGGTCTCTTGTTCATGGAACATGTGGACTGTTTACCTTACACACTTTGTTTAAAGCAGTTGTCTGTTGCTTGCAACTTAATACTGGAGGGGGTTCGGATGATAACCTGAAGGTGGACTTCTAGTTATAGATGCAGTTGGATGGCGGTCTATGTATCTTGTTGTATTGCCCAATCGAATCTCATAGGATCTTTCTGACTAGTAATTGCATTGTTGTGCCTTGCTCAGTTACTGTAAATTGCCCTGCTGTAATTTGTTTACCATTCATGCCAAGTTGTTTATCTAAGGAGAGCACCTCTAGTGAACTATGGACCTCGGTCCAATCTGTACCATTGATACATCTAACACTGTTACTTGTTTACTTGCTGCAAACCATTACCTTTCACACCATGCGTTTAATCCTTTGTTACAGCAAACCGGTGAGCTTGACAACCTCACTGATTCGTTGGGGCAAATTCTTGATTTTGTATTGTGCAGGTCTCCGTGTTGCTTGCAACACCTGTGTGATGTTTCCTTCCTCCTTCTGGTTTGATAACCTCGGTCTCTACTGAGGGAAGACTTGCTGCGGTGCTCATCACACCTTGCTCTTGGGGTTTCCGACGAAGTGCTCCACGTCAGCACCATCAAGCATCAACTACAATAGTAATTAACACCGGGAAAGTTTCCCCTAAGAACTAAAGCAATATCCAACACAATTGTTACAGCAGGACTGAGTGGTGATGATGGTGCTGGTGGAGATGATTGTGTGGATGATGATGATGATACCGATGAAGCCTAGCTTGATGACGGTGTTTATGGCGACGATCTCCCCTCTCTGGGAAAGAATTTTCCCGGTAGAAATCTGTCTGCAGGAGAGATCTTTCTCTCTCGGTGTTTTCTGCCCCGCAGAGGCGGCGGAAATCTATATGTGGTCGCTCCCCTGGTGTTAGGGTTCTGTAAGGAAGATATTGGCAAGAGGGCGGAGTCGAAGGCCGAGCAGGTGGACCACACCTGCCCTAGGCGCGGCCTAAGGGGACCCGCGCCTAGGGGTGTGGGCCCCCTGTGGCCCTTCTTCGGCTCCCCTTCTAGTTCCTCTATCTTCTGGGAAAATATAATTCTCCCATATTTTTCTGGTATTTTTCTGATCTTCGTGAAATTGCATCAAAACACCTCTTTTTCCATCAGAATCCAGACTCCGGCAGTCCATCCTCCAAGAATCATCCAACATGCATAAACAGATGAAAAGACATAAGTATTACCTCATAATAAGACATATATCAATGAATTGAGGCAAATTATTATATAGAATGGTGATGCAAATTGGACGTATCAACTTCCCCCAAGCTTAGACCTTCACTTGTCCCCAAGCGAAAATTGAGCTCAGTCCACAGGTTTATGGAGTGAAGTGTCGATAAAAGAATACGGACAAGAAGCATCACGCTTACCATTACACAACTCATAGAAGAAAGCAATTCACCATTATATAACTTAGCTTGCAACAAGTACAGGAGTCACAATAGAGATGCATAAATATAAATCATAATTGGAAATGGCAAACTCTTTTTCTTGGTCAAAGAACAGCTGGCAAACAGTCTCACAAATAAATCTTTTGTAGAAGTTTTCAAACAGGAGCACTCTTTGCTCAAAAAGGTTTTTCAATGAAGGCTTTCAAAGTAATATTCAATACATAAGAGTTTTGTGCAAACAAGGAAGATAAAGAACATGAGTGAATAAAGCACCATATGAATGCTTGAAACACAACAACTCAAATGCTTGCTGGAGATAGAGAGGAAGTAGGTTTACTGACTCAACTTAGAAGTAGGAGAAAGGTCCCTTCATAGAGGGTAGCAGGGATTTCAAGTTATAAAGAGCTTCCAAAAGATTATGGTACTTACTAGCTTTGAGCCCTCATTGCCCCTATCATAGGAATATTGAGATGATTAAGGTTAAAGTGCACAAAGATGGAGTATATGCTTGACTAAATATAAGTTGGCAATCTCATGTCCCTTGAATATGAGGGCCAATCCTCATGCTACTCAACTTCAGTTACCGGTAAGTTCTTGTCATTGTAAGTACATGCGTATCATAGAGAACCGCCAACGGGGTACCCCTTGCACATGGTACAGGAGCTATCTGATGTCTATGCACTTCTATTCTTGTAGATAGTTGTTGGGCCTCCAAGTGCAGAGGTTTGTAGAAAATCAGCAAGTTTCCCTTAAGTGGATCACCCAAGGTTTATCGAACTCAGGGAGGAAGTGGTCAAAGGTGTTCCCTCTCAAGCAACCCTGCAATCAAGATACAAGAAGTATCTTGTGTCCCCAACACACCCAATACACTTGTCAGGTGTATAGATGCACTAGTTCGGCGAAGAGATAGTGAAATACAAGTGGTAACGGTGCCAGAAAATAGCTTGACGGTGAGGTAAAGACTAAAGGCAACAAGAAGGAAGCAAGCAAACATGCAACATATCTAGTAAAAAACGGTGTTTCAATGCTTAGAAACAAGGCCTAGGGATCATACTTTCACTAGTGAACACTCTCTCATATAAATATCCTCTCTTCATGATACTACTCTTAACTACTCTCCAGTTGGACACTCTAATCCATGGTAGGGCTATAACATCACACCTCAAAGTCCGCCTTCCCCAATCTAGATAACCCCACACTGTCACCTTGAGCGCTAGATGGTTCCAACAAACACCACAATTTCATAGAGACAACCAACTCAAAATATAACTCATGAATATATATGTAATCTAGCTTAAGTGCCACACACGACGTGCACACTGTCACTTTCACACACATGGGGAAAAGCATAGATATATTAAAGCACGATGAGTATTTATGTAACCTCTAGCCTAAGTGCCACCACGGTATGCACGCTGTCACTTACACACACGTGGGGAGAGCAAAGATCTATTAAAGCACTTGAGTAGCAAGGTAGATCTACTTGATTACAAAGCTCATGACCACAACAAGATCATGCATATAGAGAGAGAGAGAGAGATGAACACATAGCTACCGGTAGAGCCCTTAGCCTCAGAAGAACTACTCCCTCCTCATCATGGGAATCAGCAACGGCGATGGAGATGGTGGTGGATATCGATGGAGATGGCTCCGGGGGCACTTCCCCGTTCCGGCAGGGTGCCGGAACAAAGACTTTCTATCCCCCGAATCTCCCCTTTGATGGCAGCGGCGCTATGGAGGTTTCTCTGGAAGTATGATGGATTATTTAGGGTTTTCTCCCCGGGGGCTTCTTATAGGAGAAGGATGCAAGGTCGGTGGGGGCCAGGGGGCCCACACCCCCTGTAGGTGCCACCAGGGCTTGCTCGCACCTGGGGGTGCGGCCACCCTGGTGCCCTACTCTGTCTCTTCTTCGTGGTTCCGTGTTGGTCTAGAAAAAATAATGACTTTGGCTTTTGTCCCGTACAATTCCGAGAATATTGATTTTCTGCCTTTGTGGAACCAAAAACAGAAGAAAACAGGCAACTGGCACTGTGGCATCTTGTTAATAGGTTAGTTCCAGAAAAGATATAAAAACACCTCAAAGTGTAGACAAAGCAAAGCAAAGAAGATACTAAACAAGCATGGAGCATCAAAAATTATAGATACGTTTCCGACGTATCACTATCCCATAACCAAAATGACAAGGCAAGCAGACAATGAGCATCTCAGCGATCTTTTTATTTACTATGTTCATAGCTTTTTATTGAGGATGCTTCATAGATAGCTCACTATGGTGATGCTGTAAGTTTCCACCATGATTAGGCATGGCTTAGGATAGCGGCCTATGCGTTTCTCTAACACAAAATACAAACTCCATAGACTTACAAGTTCCCTCTTTATTTCACACCGTTGACATCCACAGACAAAAGAGCACGATATCAACTGTGTGTACAAGGTACAAGTGCAATGTTGAAAGCGTTCCCCGTGATAGCACGGTTCTGCTAATTCCAACGTATAAATGCAAGCATATACAACTTCGATGACACAATGGTTCAAGTCTATTAGGGGCAAGAAAATAAGGTGTGCCATCAAGTTCGTGAGATCTTTACTAACTAGTTTTCACATAACAAAATACTTTTAAATTCTAAATATAGATGAAGCTTGAGAATTTGCTTGGAATAGCAATATTGCTAATAGGTAGATATGGTGGAAACAAATGGCATAGGTTTTGGTTCAAAGGGTTTGGAAACATGAGAAGTAAACCTTCTCAAAAAAGGCTTTTGGCTAGCAAGGCTAGGTAGCAAGCAAAAGAGTTGAAAGAAACAAGCAAACCTACAAGTGATAAAGCCAAACATGCAATCTTCCTTGAAGACACAAAATATCTTTAAATTAATAATACTAAGCTTATGAGCCAACAAGAAAGAAAATAAATGATACAAAATACCTGTAAGCTTTTTCTCTTTCCTTCCAAATCTCAAAAAGTGTTGCTACTGACCAGAGCTCGGTTTGCCAAAACCAATTTAGATTTACTTGATGCTCCCAAAGTGATGCCAATACTGATCAACAAGATCCATCATATAATAGAGATTGCAAACCTAAAATAAGAGGTGTAAAAAGTAAAAAGATGAAACTTCTCATTAATATTCCATAAAGGCACTCACACCAAGGGATACATAGATAATCAACTAAAGGAGAGATACTTCCACATGCAAACCAACATATAAGATAACTTCTCTACCAAAGATATGAATCCGCTAAAAAGGTAAAAGATAAAAGATAATGATTGTGATACCACAGCACTCCCACCAAGCTTGGAACAAGCCAAGGGGATGCCAAACCTGATGACAAATTACTCCTTAGGTGGTGGTGGTGTTCTCTTGTCATCATAAAACTTCCAAGGCAAAGGTTCCCCATCCAAAAAGGACGTCCTAGTTTCCGCAATCCTGAAACTAGCAGCAGAGCTTATGCGATCAAATCTAGCCTCATACTCACAGTTTTGATTTTGTATGTCATAGAGCTGTTCTTGTAACTGGTTGGTGGTCTGACGGAGTGAGAATATCTCTTCTCGGAGCTCAGCAACCTCTCCCTCATGCTTGGCGATGAGTTCTGAACTTATCTTGTGAATAACATCCACTTCGCGTTCTGCCATCTTCTTGTACCTGAAAACTTCCTGCTCCAATGCTTCCATCATGTCTTCCAGACTGCCTTCTCCTTTAGGGCCTTAAACTTCTTTCATATTGTAACACCCTCAGAATCGGACCTATGCACGTTTGAGCAAAATTCGCCAAACCCGCATAGAAACGATTCAAAGGTGCCCACCAGGCACTTTCGTGCGGGTGGAAAACGAAGTAATAACATTACACAACAGTCCTCGATGGGACCCACAGAACAGATATATATAACAGCGACTCCATGAGTCAAGAATACAGATATAATATACAAGATCCAAATCACCTTGAAAACGATAGAGCGTCCAGCTACGGACAAGATGCAAATGGGGCTAAGAGCCCTGAAGAATAACCAATGGCGTCCATAACCCTGCCCAGGCCAAGCCGGAAGGGTAACCCTGCTAACGACGTCGATCTCAAACCTGCTTAAACAAAAGGGGTGCCGGCAAAGGGCAAAGGAAAAAGAAGGAGCGTCAGTACTGAGGCCAGTACACGGCGAGGCTAGAATTCGGCGGTCCTCGCCTACATAGGTATGGTGGACTGAAGCGGCAGCGGCTGCATGCACTAGACAACCTATAGAGACTCGATACAACTGGCGGTTATCAGAGAGGGGTGAGAATGACCTATCCGGATCCAACCTGAAGCTATCACCAAACAAACCCATCCTGGTGTTTCCCCCTCGAGACCAAACGAGGAAGTCAACCTAGGAACTCACACAGTTGGCAGTTTTATTTATTCAGTTATCGTTGCAGTAATTACTAGTCAGGTATAGATAATCATCCTGATAAAATAAGCAGTGGGCACTTTTAGTTAACCATTCCGTGATAGTTGCAACAATTACTAATCAGGTACAGATAGCATGAGATAAACCCAAAACCCAGCAGTTGTTGGTACTTTTATTCAGCCATTTCGTTGTAGTTGCAATACTTACTAGTCAGGTACAATGGTCGCAAGCGACACTCCAAACAAGCATTTGTGGGCAGTATTAATTAGCCATTCCATTATAGTGAAGCTGATTACTAGTCATTATAAAGTCAAATTTATAGCAATAAACTTTAGTTATGCTTGTCTATGATCGAGATACTGTGCTCCAAGTCGTCCATATCCGCGGACACGGCTTTCAGAAAGTTTTACCCGGCCGGGGTGCACCAATAGCAACACACGCTCGATCAACCTCGGAAAAACCAAATCAAAACCCAACGAGGCTTTCACGACTGAACAATCACAGGATTCAGAAAGATTTCAGGGGGCCACCCCTTAAGTAGAATCCGCAACGAAGTAAGCAAGCTCCGAGACGGCCTCAAGGTTTGGGTAGACGGCTGTGAACGACTGGGAACCCGAAAGTGTGGCTGGGCTTGTCGACACCGCGGAATCGTGTCCCGATCCTAAACAGTACAGTGTGCTCCTCGCACAATTTAAATACATAAGTAACATGGCATAAGTATAGGATCGTAAATAAAACCTCAAACTAGTTTGTGGCCCCAAGAAATAAGACTGAATCAAGCTCTGGCTCAGGGGGGTCCCATATACCTCCCGGATGTGGATAGCGCGATAAATCAAGGAACAGGTATCAAGTACTCAGGGTCTTACGGGACACAAGTGGGCGTTCGGAAACCAAATATTTTCTATCACCCACCGATGCCTCTGCTTATTTCAATTTTAGTTGTTAAACAGAAATTAAAGTGACGATAAGTAAAACTAGAATCATCTCCAACATCAACATGCGGCAATACATCAGTAACTGTGGCATATGACGACACACATCAGCACTTGAGCAAGCAACTACGACGCGCAAGTCCAACTATCTACCAATCAACAAGTAATAGGAGGTGTCCAAGGCAATATATGGCTGCAAGGGATATCACAGGTACGGAATCTAAAGCATCGCAACTCAGATAGCAATAGATCAACAGGAGGGAATAAAGACTATAAAAGTAAGATAGGTAGAAAAGGGGGAGATGCTCGCCTGAAAACATTGTCGAAGGGTTCAACCGAAGATCGGGGCGAAGCTCACATCAACTCAACGGCCTTATCCGCGAAGAAGCAAAACACTAGCAGAAACCCGGATGCACTATTTAATACAACGGCAGAAGATCGGCATGATGCATGTATGATGCATGGCATGGCAAGGTGCGATGCAATTAGGTCATATTAAGCGGAACCGGGGTCCCGACAATTAATTAGGTGGTTCAAGTTATTTAGAAACCCCCGTAATTTAAATGTTGTTTTAGCATGGCAAAAGATAGCATCGGGTTCGCTACACAAATTTAAATGAGGCCAATATAAGGCTAGCTTTGCCCGCATATGGGCCCCATATTTAATCATTAGGTGAATCGGCATAAGGCCCCCAAACCACATGAATGTATGCATGCATGACCAATTAATGTGCGACAAGTTGTGTTATGTTATATAAATAGGGTATCGAGGAAAAGGGTCACACATTTAGGGTTCGGCAGATCTTGGGTTTCCGGGGTTCGGGGTTCGACAGGGTCCAGGGTCCGGTCTCGGGGTCCAGGGTTCTGACGGGGTCGTTCTCGAACTCCGGGGTTAGGGTCTCGGATCGGGTAGTTCTTGTCGCGTCCGGAAAGCAGGTCTTGGTTCGGTGTCGGGGCGTGTCGAATTCTTCCGGGCCGATGCCGTTCTTGTCGTCGCGACGGTCTTGTCGGGTTATCAAGTCGGGTCGGTCTCGTGGCGATCTTGTTGGAACCATATCGAAGGCCCTGATGTCGAGAAGATCTTGGCGTCCCATGAAGAGGATCTTGACGCTTCGATCTAGTGTCGCCCTTCCGGTACCGCGGGTCTTGGCGTCCTTTGGTTCCGAGAGGAAGGACTTGGCATCTCCACGGGTCTTGGTGTTTTGACGGGGTTCTCGGCTCCGGTTCCACGACGGAGATCCTGAGGCTCCATGCCGGCACACTTGGCGACTTCTAAACCGACGATCGGTCTCATGTCCAGGTAGGGGTGCTTGATGGTCCGAGAGGGGTTCTTGTCCGCGATTCTTCGAGCACCTGGCCGCCGTGGACCTGCGGTTACTCCCGGGAGGCGCCAAGGCGAGGAGGCGGTTGTCGCGGGGCTCGGCGGCGCTGGAGGGGCCGGCTTGCTGCGGGACGAGCTGGTCGCGGAGGCGCGGGACGCG
Organism: Avena atlantica; assembly: GCA_910589765.1. Classification (NCBI taxonomy): domain Eukaryota; kingdom Viridiplantae; phylum Streptophyta; class Magnoliopsida; order Poales; family Poaceae; genus Avena; species Avena atlantica. Next base: position 182,546,778 of record OU342737.1, read on the forward strand.
GCCGGAGGCGGAGCCTGCCGCAGGCGGAGGGGTGGTGGCAGGAGACGAGGCGACTGGCGGCGGCGAGCTTGGCGGCGGGGCGGGCCCGCACGGGGTCGGTGGGGTCTGCAGACGGGCGGAGGTGCGGTGCGCGGCAGGCGAGGCTGGCGGCTGGCCGGCGACGGGGTGGGGCGCTCCGGCAACGAGGAACGGCCTGGGGCGGGCGAGGAGCTGCAGGGGAGCGGCGGCCTCGAGGCAGAGGGGCGCCGGCGGGGAAGGGAGGTGGGCGCGGGGCGACGACGACGCGCGCGGGGTGGCTCAAGCGCGGGCGGCGGCGGCGGCGGCCGTCGCGCGCGGAGGAGGACCGTGCGTCGGAGCTCGCGGAGGCGGTCGCAGGCGCGCGGGGAGGTAGCACGCAGGGGCGGCGATGGGCGGGCGCTGCGGGGGTCGTCGGGGCGCGGTCGGGCTCGTGTGGGCGGAGGCGGGGGTGCCGCGGCCGGGGCGGGGTGGAGCTCCTGGCGGGGCCTGGCGGCGGCGGGAGCTTCTCCAAGCGCGGCCGGGCGCCGGGGAGAGGGGAAGGCGGTGGTGAGGAACGGGGGACGCGGCGGCGTGCCTGGCGGGGCGGCGGGCTCCGGCGAGCTCGGGCGGGGGCGCTGAGGGGCGGATGGAGAGCGGGGAGGGCAGGCGGCGAGCCGGCAGAGGGGGGGCGTGCGAGGGCGGCGAGAGGGCGAGCGTGGGGCGGGGTCGGCGCTGAGAGAGAGAGGGAGGAGGAGGAGGAAGGTGGCTTCGTGGGAGAGGAAGGAAGGATGGGGACGACGGGTTTCAGGGGTGGGGCCAGGGTGACGTGGCAGCCTGGTGGGACCCAGGGGCGGGTCAGGTGGGGGCTGGGCGTACGGGTCCAGGGGGAGTGCGGTGAGGACAGAGGGGTGGGGAGGTAGCTGGGTCAGTGGGGCGCGCCAGGGGGGTTGGGTGGGGCCCGAGGGTCAGAGAGAGAGGAAGAGAGAGGGTAGAAGGGGATTGGGTGAGAAAAGAGAGAGAGGGGGGAAGAGGAGAGGGATTGGTGAGGTGGCAGGTGGGTAGGTTTTGGGTGAGAGGGGGAGGTGGCACGATTTGGTTGGAGGGTAGATTAGGATTGGGTGGGGATAGGTTTTAGAGGGGGCTGTTTTAATATTTGTGTTTGTTTGGTGCTCTCTAATTTAAATCAAGACCATTTTGCAAATAGTTTTGAGGGGAACCAAAATATCCGATACACTCGGGGTTTTGCCTTTTAAAATAAAGAGGGGTATTTGTATAATCAAAACTAGGCTTTTCAAAATAATGCAGACAACCATGCATGATGATGACGATGCAATGCACAAATTCAACGCGATTTTCTAGTAGTGGTTTTGCGGGATGCCACACATATGTACCTTCCCATCTTTGAGAATCAACTCCTTGGGATGAATCCTCAAGTCATACATGTATGGGTTGAGAATGTCCGTAGAGGAATCCTCTGTGGGTGGTCCAGAGGAAGACATTGAGGCTCCAAATCTGAGAATTTGCCTGACAGAAACAAATCGAAACAAAAACACGACGAGAACTCGATACAAGAACCTCGGGGAACCCGTGGGGTTATATATTATGAAGTTTCAAAGCATAAGGAAGGTTTTTATACGAAAACGAGGTGGAGACGGAGCTCAGGGTGGTCTCCCCTCTCCAGGCGCAGCCAGTTGGGGCCCATGCCTGGGGTGGGTTTGGCCACCCTGGCCTCCGGTTCCTCCTCTGTTCCGTCTCGTAACTTTCCTTATGTATTAAAAACATAAAAATATAAAAAGATTGGGGTTTCATGAACCTTCTATTTTCACCACTTTTACCTATTCAAAGTCGAACTCTGTTTAATCTGGTGTTTGGCTTCTAATAAATTCTTCCGGAGTCACAAGTTGAATTGTGTCAACGTCTTCGTTATATGAATCTCCAGAAATATAATGCTTTAGTCTTTGACCATTCACCACCTGTGTTGTGTCATCCTTTAGAGAAGATATTTTGATGGCACCTGAACGGTATACTTCCTTGATAACAAAAGGTCCATCCCATTTTGAGAGTAGTTTCCCTACAAAAAATCTAAGACGGGACCTATACAAAAGAACTTTCTCACCAACATGGAACTCCCTTTTGAGAATTCTCCTATCATGCCATCTTTTTACTTTTTCCTTAAAGATCCTAGCATTTTCATAATCTTGACTTCTCCACTCATCTAGATTACTTAAGTCGAGCAGTCTTTTCTCACCAGCAAGTCTAAAATCTCTATTCAACTCTTTCACTGCCCAATAAGCTTCGTATTCTAATTCTAAAGGCAAGTGACAAGCTTTCCCATAGACCATATTGTAAGGAGACATCCCCATAGGATTTTTATAAGCAGTTATATAAGCCCACAAAGCGTCATTCAACTTTTTAGCCCAATTTTTTCTAGATCTATTGACAGTCTTCTACAAGATAGATTTAATTTCCCTATTGGAAAGTTCTACTTGCCCACTGGTTTGGGGGTGATAAGCTGAAGCAATTCTATGGTTTACATCATACTTAGCGAGAGTTTTTCTAAAAACCCCATGAATAAAATGAGAGCCTCCATTAGTCATGAGATATCTAGGCACACCGAACCTAGGAAAAATAACATCCTTAAGCATTTTCAAAGAGGTCTTACCATCAGTACTATTTGTAGGTATGGCTTCTACCCATTTTGTAACATAGTCGACAGCAACAATAATATGAGTGTACCCTTTTGAAGGGGGGAAAGGTCCCATAAAGTCAAATCCCCAACAATCAAAAGGTTCAATAACAAGAGAATAATTCATAGGCATTTCATTGCGTCTAGAAATGTTACCTACTCGTTGACATTCATCACATGATAAGACAAACTTCCTTGCATCTTTGAAAAGGGTAGGCCAATAAAATCTAGATTGTAAAACCTTTTGTGCAGTCTTATCCCCTGCATGATGTCCTCCATAAGCACTGCCATGACATTTTCTCAATATCTCTTGTTGTTCAAATTCTGGAACACATCTTCGCATAATACCATATACTCCTTCCTTATATAAGTGTGCGTCATCCCAAAAGTAATGCCTTAGATCATAAAAGAATTTTCTTCTTTGCTGAGCTGTAAAAGTTGGAGGCAAATACTTGGAAACAATAAAGTTAGCATAATCAGCATACCAAGGACTGTCATGCGGACTTACCCTTATCGCAGCCAACTGCTCATTTGGAAAACTATCATTAACAAGCAATGGGTCAAAAGAAATGTTTTCCAAACGAGATAAATTGTCAGCAATAGTATTTTCAACACCTTTCCTATCTACAATATGCATATCAAACTCTTGCAAAAGCAACACCCACCTAATAAGTCTAGGCTTAGCGTCCTTCTTTGTCATAAGTACTTAATAGCAGCATGATCAGTATGAATAGTAACCTTTGAATCAACAATATAAGGTCTAAACTTATCATAGGCAAAGATTACATCTAAGAACTCCTTTTCAGTAGTAGCATAATTCTTTTGAGCATCATCTAGAGTCTTGCTAGCATAATTAATAACATTCAACTTCTTATCAACACGTTGCCCAAGGACAGCACCCACAACTAAATCACTAATATCACACATAATTTCAAAAGGTAAACTCCAGTCAGGTGGTTGAACAATAGGAGCAGTTGTCAAAGCTTACTTCAAAGTTTCAAAAGCTTCCTTACAATCATCATCAAAAACAAAAGGTACATCTTTTTGAAGAAGATTAGTAAGGGGCTTTGAAATTTTGGAGAAATCTTTAATAAACCTCCTATAGAAACCAGCATGACCAAGGATACTACGAATACCTTTAATATCTCTAGGGCAAGGCATCTTCTCAATTTCTTCAATTTTGGCTTTGTCAACTTCAATGCCTCTTTCAGAGATCTTGTGTCCAAGAACAATCCCTTCATTAACCATCAAATGGCATTTCTCCCAATTAATAACAAGGTTGGTTTCTTCACATCTCTGCAAAACTTTATCAAGGTTGTGTAAACAGTTATCAAAAGAAGTTCCATAGACGGAGAAATCGTCCATGAAAACCTCCACAATTTCTTCACAAAAATCATGAAAAATAGCAGACATGCATCTCTGAAAGGTAGCAGGAGCATTACATAAACCAAAAGGCATACGCCTATAAGCATAAGTACCATAAGGACAAGTGAAATTAGTTTTCTCTTGGTCTTGTGCTTTCACAGCAATTTGAGAAAACCCAGAATAACCATCAAGAAAACAAAAGTGAGTCTTTTTGGACAACCTCTCAAGCATTTGATCAATAAAGGGCAAAGGATAATGATCTTTCTTAGTAACTTTATTAATCTTTATAAAATCAATGCACATTCTATACCCAACCACTACTCTTTGGGGTATAAGCTCATTATCTTCATTGGGCACAACAGTTGTTCCCCCTTTATTGGGAACACAATGAATAGGACTAACCCATTGACTATCAGCAATAGGGTAAATAATACCAGCATCAAGGAGTTTTAATACCTCATTTCTTACCACATCCTTCATCTGAGGATTTAGACGGTGTTGGTGTTCAACAACTAGTTTTGCATCAGGCTCTATATTAATAGCATGCTGACATATAGTGGGAGAAATTCCTTTTAAATCATCAAGAGTATAACCCATAGCTCCTCGGTGTTTCTTCAATATCTCCAATAACCTTTCTTCTTCCTTTCCTGAAAGTTTATAACTAATACTAACGGGAAAAACTTTCGTATTATCAAGATAAGCATACTCAAGATCATTAGGTAAAGGTTTTAATTCGAAAACAGGGTCCCCTTTAGGTGGTAGTGTGGTACCCAAATATTCTACAGGTAGATTATGCTTAAGTAACTCAGGCTGACGAAGGAAAACCTTGTCAATCTCATTTCTTTCCTTCATGAAGACATCGTTTTCATGATCTTCCATAAACTGCTGCAAGGCATTGTTAGGAGCAAGACAAATAGCAGAAAGTTGTTCAACCCTGAAATCCTCATCAGGTAGTTCATTTTCATAAGGAGTTTTAGCAAATTTGGAAAAATTAAACTCATAATACTCTCCATCAAACTTAGTCAAAACTTTTTCCTTCCTACAATCTATGATAGCCCCACAGGTATTCAGGAAGGGTCTACCAAAGATAATAGGATAGGTTTTACTAGCTTCTTTACCAAGTACTAGAAAATCAGCAAGATATTTAATCTTACCACAAAGGACCTCCACATCTCTTACAATGCCAATGGGGCAAACTTGCTCTCTATTAGCAAGGTGAATAACCACATCAATGTCCTCAAGCTCACAAGGACCAATTTCATGCATAATTTCCCTGTAAAGCTCATAAGGAATAGCACTAGAACTAGCACCAATATCACATAAACCATAATAGCTATGATTACCAATTCTCACAGAAAGCACAGGGACACTAGATTTTATAGCTCTTTTAAGATGAGAAACAATATTAGTAGCGTCTTCACAGAAGACAATGTTCCCATCCTCTATATTTCTAGTCACAAGACCTTTCACAACAGCTACCACGGGCTCAATACAATTAAGCTCATCAGGCTCCATAGTTTTCTTTGCGCTTTTTGGTGTTATTGTTGTTGTTGTTGTTGTTTTGGTTCTGGATGAACGTCGTCATCATTTGCATCAGTTGAGTCTGCGCTGTCATCATTTGCTGCATCTCAGGAGTGATGTTGTTGTTGTTGGGGTTGGGATTTGCACGACGGGGAGGCATCTGTGGTTGGTTCAATAGAGATAAGAATGAGATACCCATAGATGCTTTCATGCACAATACATCACATAAACAATCACAAAACATGCATCACGATAATAATAGTTCAACAACGAAAACAACAAGTTTGCAAAGTAAACACACCAATAACAAGCCATCCACATGTTGGATGGTCATTGTGACACAAATAAAGTATGATAAATAAATGATAAATGAGTAGTCAAATCTACTCCTCGGCATCAACCTCCTCCTCAACAAAGGTAAGACCTGCATTCTCCATTGCGGTCTTGTATTCCTCGACGTTGGCGGTCAAGGTCTCTATTTTGGCTTTGAGAGCCCTCTTCTGAGAACGAAGCCTCTCAATCACCGTCTGCTGATGCTCGAGCTCAAAGTCCTTGGCCTGCAGTTCTTCAGTCATGTCCCGAATCCTCTTGTTCCTATCCTGGACTCGCTTCTCTTGACTCTTGAACTTTCTGTCCTGGCTCTCGAACTTTGCCTCCATCTCCTTGACTATCTCAACTTGCTCCGCGAAGAGCTTGTCCTTCTCGCGAAGCTGCACCTGGAGTTCGTCATTGTTGAGCATGACGTTGGTCCTATCAGAGTCCACGTGCCTAATGAGAGCCTCTAAGTCCTGGAGGTATAGGCGAATCGGCTCCGCTGTCTCCCTCAAAGTGTCCTCGAAGTCGATGGACTCTCCATCCTCATCACGTCTACCGAAGACGTGAAAGTGAGTACCTCTAACCTGTCGAGAGTGTATCCCTAGCAGACGTCCTATCAGATCCTGCATGACTACCTCAAGGCCTCTCTCCTTGTCATCGTGCATGAGCTTGAAGATGATAGCCTCTGTGGTAGGCTCAGTCTGGCGTCCGGGCTGATTGACCTTGAAACCCCAAAGGTCTTTCCTCTCAAACTTGGTGAGGGGAAGCACCATGATGGTAGGAAGAGGGAGATTGAGCAAAGTAGTGAGCTCAACAATACGAGGACCAAAGCGAGTTCCCGGGAACTCCTCAACAGTGCTGATGGTAACATTAGGCATCTATTTATAAGATAGAAAAAGTTAGAACAACACAATTTAAGATAAAACACAAGGCAAAGCATCACATACATATCCTTGGAAATCAAAACACACAAGTCATGGCATACATGGATCCATTACATCAACCAAGGTTCAACTTATTTTAAAGCAACATTTGGAAAATAAGGTGATAAGTGGTGGTCCAACTAACGAAGTACGCTTACAATCCTATCTCACTAGATATGTTGGCTAACACAATATTTCTAGAAGCAATCACTCTCTCTTGAGCACATGACTCCATCACTAAGTCTATAATGTCTCCTCTTAAGGTTTGGTTGGTAGCCTCCAACTCTTGGGTATGTTTCTTCTCTTCTTTTAGGCTATTTTGGATGTTGAACATTCTGCACTTGACTCTTTCACCAAGTTCTTTGATGGTCTTCCAAGCTGCATCCCTTGCTGAGTCAAAGAATGTAGGGTGCATCACTGAATTGGTGAACATGCAGAATCCTGAGTCCTTGTGGTTGTCTTCCTTGTTTTTATACAAGTGAAGTTGAACCCACCAGTACTCAACTCCTTCATCCATCACAGGAAAACCTTTGTACACACCTGCACCATGTATTTCCATTGCAACCATGAGGTCCTTGAGAGCCTTGGGGAATTCTGTCTCACACTCCAAAGTCATTGTCATAAGTGGTCCTTTCCTCACAGCTTCATTGATGGAGTTCATCTACAATTAGAGATGAGAAAGAATATTAGAAAAGTTTACGAGAAGAATAGACAAGTGTAGAAGTTGTTGAAAAATTTTCCTTAGTGGTTTCCAATCCTAGGGTCATAATCCTAGAGGCAACACAGTGCTCTGATACCATCTGTAAGATCCCTCCTTTATAAAGGAAAAGTATCCCTGTGATTGCAATGCTAGTCCATGGATCAATGCTAGCATCCACAGTTTAAGATGAAGTACATAGAAACAAAGGTCATTATTACAGTCATTCCAGAGACAAACATAGTCTTTACAACTCCAAGGCCACAGGCCTAGTACAAGAGTTTGAATAAGTAAATAAATAAAAGACTTCATCTTCATGTGCCACAGGCAAACATGTTGAGTGTAGACTCATGACTCCTAATCCTCATCAGAGTAACCTGCAACATCACAAGTTACAGCCACAGTGGGTCAATACATTGGAATAGTATTGGCAAGTGATACCTTAGTATAATTTAGGTGGACTAGATACCATATGCAATTTGGCTAAGTGTAGCTTGGCTTGCTTTGCTCAAAATAGTTTTTGCCTATTAGTTGAAATCACTAAGTTTTTCTTTGTCAAAACTTTTCCCAAGGAACCACCAATAGACATTGAGGTCCTTCACCCTTGTTCACCCACAAGTTTTTACTTAGAAATTGGGATGAGGAGATTCTTGATAGCTTCCATGTCTTGATGCTCAAGTTGTCCTTTTCCAGGGACATGGCTAAGTACTTAGATTCATCCATCCGCAGAGGTTGTGCACTTTCCCCACCAGACTTGATTTTCACCAAGACAGGACCTTTCAGAAGCCTTCCCTTAGACCAAATGGACGCGCTCCAACCTATCATTCCCACTACCACCAACTGTCCAAATGGCTAAGTTCTAGCAACCTATGTGATCCAGGCAGAGCCCATATTGCCAAGTGGCTGCACTAGAAGCTTCTTAACATTTGGCCTCTAAAATCTCTTTGTTCCTGGGTGGCTTTCCACAAGTGAGATACACAAGGTAAACCATAGAAATGGGCCTTGTGTAACCACTCAACATAAACCATTCCTTCCATTCCACCTAGGTGTTTCATTTACTTAATTTTTTTATTAGGCAAAAACATAAGTCCAAAAGGCTTAGAAATATTTTCATCATAGCATGTATATTTCACCAACCCTTGGTTGCTACTAGCTAGGCTAAGCATGGCATATAAGCATCTTAACTTAGAAATTTCTAGCAATTCTACAACTACTAGGATTTCCCAACATGGCATATAAGCAAAATATAGCATGCAAGACTAGAAAAATATTTATAATGCTTAGTAAAAAACATAGGGATAAAAATATTCATGAAGCACCACTTGCCTTGGTAGTTTGGAGAGTAGCTACACTCCTCACAATCACAATACTAGCACCAAAATCTACACAAAGAATCATAGCCACAAATCACATACAAAACATATACAAACAAAATATATGAATGCATGCAATATGATATATGATGATTTTTAAAACTCAAAAAAGCAAGTGTACATTACTGGTTCATAAAGAAGTTAAAAACTTGCCAAACAACATTTATTTAAACCCTAAAACATTTCTTAAACAATTCATATACTCAAATTAGCCCTACACATGTTTCTGTAAATAAAACCATTTTAACAGAAGCAAAACATTAAACATATTGCATATTTAGAAAGGGCTTGTTCTCCTGATTCCATTGATATAAAATTTGTCAAATTCTAACGTGGGGATCAAAAGTTATAGCCAAAACAAATTCAAACATCTAATAGATTCAAATTCTGTTTTTAAACCTAAACTGCTGCCACGCGTCTTAACATGATTGGCTGGTACCGCTTCGCTCAGGATCGCGTCTGTGAGCCGTTAGATCTACATAATCTGCATGGCCCAGATCTACTCGTAACGCTTCGATAAGTGATCTAATCTCACACGCTGGATCCAGATCCAACGGTCCTGGATCAAACGACCATAGCTGGGCGGCGCTGGCGGTGGCTACTGGCGGCGGCGAGCTCTGCCTACGGCGGCGCGGCGCTACAGGTGGCTCTGGGGTCGTCGGAGATGCTTACCAGAAACGTGACGATGCGCTGATGCTCAACCTAGCGACGGCTTGGCAAGGGGCGCACGGACACGGTCGCTGGAGCTCGTCGAAGTTGCGGGCGGCGTCAGTTGCATGCTGTCGAAGACGTTGCCGAGGCTCTGCATCGACCTAGCACAAGCCAGAGGGTTTAGGAGATGCGCAAGGGCCTGGCGAACAAGACAGTACCAAAGGGAAGGCAAGGGGCGGTCTTATCTTACCTGAATCGCACGTCGGAGTCGAGCGGCGGCTCAGGTGCTCGCGGGTGAGGACGGAGACGTTGCTCTGGGTCATGAGAAAGCAAACGGAGGGCATTAGCGAGTGCGCAAGGTCATGCTGGTCATGGTGGTTTGATCTAGAGGCAGAGGGGCGGTCTGTACTTACCGAGATTCGTCGCCGGAGTGCGTCTGTCTGCGGCGGCGCAAGGGCAATTGTGGGCAGCCTGGGGGCGTATCTGTCTGGCTTTGTTGGGGGAAATGGCCGTGAGGGGTAGGTGGTCTTATAGCCAGAGCGGGGGCGAGGATCGCGCGGCGTATCAATGGCAATTAAGCGCGTACTAATTGCGGCGAGGTAATTGCGGAGCGAGCGTCGCGGCCACGCGTGATTGACGACGAAGACGACGTGGTCGCAGGGTCCACTCGTCAGCGAGTTAAACAGAGATAAGGTAGGGTCGTGTGGTCAGTGACCTGGTGGGTGTGTCTGCGAGTGACAGAGAGAGAGGGGGAACCCGGGTGGGCTAACTGGGCTGGATTCGTAGTTGGGCCAGATAGGTGGCGCTAGCCTTTTCCATTTCTTTTCTCCTTTTCCTTTTCTGTTTTGATTTTCTGAAATGATTTTAAAATCCAAATCAAATGAGTTTGAATTCAAATCTTCTCTAGGTTTTTATACTACAAACCTTGCACTCAAATGTGTGTCAAACACTACTGTTCAATCAAAACACTTTGATCAAATGAAAATAAAAATAAAACCAAGCCTTTATGTGATATATACAATAGGCATAATATTGGTTTTATTTGCTTATTTTGTTTTGAAACTTTGTTCAAACTTTTGATGGTGCCTAAGTTTGAATTTCAAACCTTACTGAATCAAAACAAGAACTGTTCTCATTGGAAGATAGCACTAAGGCTAGAGCAACTTACATGAAATGATAAGCATATATGCTTCTGTTTTGAAATGATTTGTTTGAAATGAAACTTATATGATCATGGATGCATGGATGATATGCATGAGTTTAAAACATGATTTTTGGGATGTTACAAATCTAACCCCCTTAAGGTGAATCTCTCCCTCGAGATTCGGGTTGGCTAGCAAATAGGTGAGGGTGGTCTTTCCGAAGATCATCTTCTCTTTCCCATGTTGCTTCCTCTTCGGAATGATGGTTCCACTGTACTTTGCAAAACTTGATAGCCTTAGTCCGTGTGACTCTTTCTGCAGTCTCAAGAATCTTGATAGGGTTTTCCTCATAAGTGAGATCACTTTCCAATTGTACTTCCTCCAAAGGTATAGTATCCTTCAAAGAAGTTTCTTCCATTTCTGGATGACATTTCTTAAGCTGACTCACATGAAACACATTATGGACAGCTGACAAAGACTCTGGCAATTCAATTTCATAAGCAACTTCTCCTTTGTGACTTAGAATCTTGAATGGCCCAACATATCTTGGGCCCAATTTTCCTTTGACTTCGAATCTCTTCACTCCACGAAGTGGTGACACTCTAAGATAAGCTCTATCACCAACTTCATAGGTGACTTCTCTATGCTTAGGATCTGCGTAGCTTTTCTGTCGGGACTGTGCTATCTTCAATCTGTCCTTAACCAACTTGACCTTCTCTTCGGCTTCTTTGATAAGTTCTGGTCCGAACAAACTTCTTTTTCCCACTACATTCCATAATAATGGGGTGGTACACTTTCTCCCGTAGAGAAACTCAAATGGTGCCATCTCAATGCTGGCTTGATAGCTGTTGTTATAAGAAAATTCTGCGTAAGGCAGACTTTCATCCCAACTGGCTCCATAGTCTAGGGCACATGCCCTCAACATGTCTTCAAGAATCTGATTAGTCCTTTCTGTCTGTCCATCAGTTTGAGGATGAAAAGCAGTGCTAAATTCCAACCTCGTTCCCAATGACTCATGTAGCTGTCTCCAAAAATGGGAAGTGAATTGAGTTCCCCTATCAGACACAATACTCTTGGGCACTCCATGTAGACACACAATTCTACTCATATATATCTTAGCCAACTTAGCACTTGTATAAGTTGTCTTCACGGGTATGAAATGAGCCACTTTAGTTAGGCGATCCACTACCACCCAAATAGAATCATATCCTGACCGAGTCCTTGGTAATCCGGTAATGAAATCCATACCAATCTTGTCCCACTTCCAATCAGGAATAGGTAGTGGCTGAAGCAAACCTGCTGGTTTCTGATGTTCCGCTTTCACTCTACTACACACATCACACAAAGCAATATGTTCGGCGATGTCCTTCTTGAGATTATTCCACCAAAATCTTTCCTTCATGTCCATGTACATTTTGGTGTTACCCGGATGAATGGAATACAGATAGTTGTGTGCTTCTTGAAAAATCAGTTTCCGAAGCTCCGGATCTTGTGGAACACAGATACGTTTCCCGTGCCATAAAGTACCATGTTCGTCTTCATGGAATCCTTTGGCTTTTCCCTTGCCAATCTTTTCCTTAATTTCTTCAATTTCACTATCAGTCTTCTGGGCTTCTTTGATCTTGTCCAACAAAGTGGGTTGAACATCCAAAGACATGAGATGTCCTTCAGGCACAATCTCCAATCTGAGATCTCTAAATTGGGCACACAAATCATCGGGCAATTCTCCCTTGGTAAGGCCATTCACAAAAACCTTACGGCTTAAAGCATCCGCTACAACATTTGCTTTACCGGGATGGTATTGCAAACTTAAGTCATAACCCTTGATGAGTTCTAGCCATCTTTTTTGTCTCATGTTAATTTCTTTCTGGGTGAAGATATACTTCAAACTCTTGTGATCTATGAACACTTCACAACGCTTTCCCAAAAGATAATGTCTCCATGTTTTGAGTGCATGGACAATAGAGGCTAATTCTAAATCATGAGTAGGGTAGTTCACTTCATGAGTTTTGAGTTGTATCGAGGCATAAGCCACAACTTTCCCGTCTTGCATAAGTACTGCACCCAAACCATGATGAGATGCATCACAATATACTTGGAAATCTTTCTCCAAATCTGGCAGACATAAGACTGGTGCTGTCACAAGTCTCTTCTTCAATTCTTGAAAACTGAGTTCACAACCTTTAGACCAAGCAAATTTCTTGTCTTTCTTTAGCAATTCTGCCATAGGCTTAGCTACCTTGGAGAAATTCTCAATGAACCTTCTGTAGTAACCTGCTAAGCCAAGGAAACTACAAACTTCTTTCACTGACTTGGGAGATTCCCATTCAGTTACAGCTGAAACTTTTGCAGGATCAACTGCTACACCATCTCCTGACACAACGTGTCCAAGAAATCCCACTTCCTTCAACCAGAATTCACACTTGTTGAATTTGGCATAAAGTTTATGCTCTCTAAGCTTCTCAAGTATCAAACGCAAATGTCCTTCATGCTCTTCTTTGCTCTTGGAGTAGACTAAAATGTCATCGATGAAAACGACAACAAACTTATCAAGGAATTCCATGAACACCTTGTTCATCATATTCATAAAGTATGCTGGAGCATTGGTCAAACCAAATGGCATCACGGTATACTCATACAATCCATACCTTGTAGTGAAAGCTCTTTTAGGTATGTCTTGTTCCCTTATCTTGAGTTGGAAATAACCTGACCGAAGATCAATCTTTGAGAACACACAAGCTCCTTCTAGCTGATCAAACAAGTCATTGATTCTAGGCAAAGGGTATTTGTTCTTGATAGTTACCTCATTGAGTGAATGGTAATCTATGCATAACCTTTGACTTCTATCTTTCTTCTCCACAAACAAAACTGGGGCTCCCCAAGATGAAGAACTTGGTTGAATAAATCCTTTCTGCAACTGTTCTCCAAGTTGTTTCTTGAGTTCTTTCAGTTCATCAACTGACATTTTGTACGGTCTCTTTGCATTGGTCTAGATCCTGGTAGCAAATCAATAAGGAACTCCACATCTCTATCTGGTGGCATTCCCGGCAATTCTTCCGAAAACACATCCGGATATTCACTCACAATTGGCACACTGTCTATGCTAACCCCCTTAAGAGAATTTAGCTTACTCCCTTTTGATTCAAAGTTAGACTTGAATTTAATCCGTTTCCTTTCCGGGGTTGTGATTGCAATAGTACGATTAGCACAATCTAGTACTCCTTCATACTTAGCCATCCAATCCATTCCCATTATTACGTCCAGTCCTTGGGAATCTAGGATTATCAGACTCACTGGAAACTTATGCTTTCCAAACTCTATTACTAGATCCCGGCATCCAAGACTTACTATCATATCTCCACCTGGAGAACTAACTTTTATTGTACACCCAATGTTTTCAGTTGGAAACCCATTTCTATCAACAAATGCTTTTGATATGAATGAATGCGATGCTCTAGTATCAAAAAGAACAAATGCTGGAATAGAATTGAGTCTGAACTTACCAGCAACAGCATCAGGCTCCTCATAAATTTCCTCCACATTAATGTGGTTCACTTGTCCCTTCTGAAAAGGGTTAGGCTTGTTGGGTCCTTCAACTTTCCTTTCTGGGCATTCATTTGCATAATGCCCCATCTTCTTGCACTTGAAGCATTCAACCTGACTAATGTCCTTCTTGACAGGCTGGCTTCCACTGCCACTTCCATTACCACTGTGGTGGCTCTTATATCCACCCTTGTGGTTCTTGTACTTGTCATTGTCATGACTACGGTGATGCTTGTTGTCATGACAGTTGTGGTTGTGGTGCTTGTTGAATTTCCCATGCTTGTGGGATCCTGATCTTCCACTATCATCATAATGGGAACGTTTGTGAGACGATCCCGAGCTGTGCTTGTCTGAGTGCTTTCTCTTCCTGCTTTCAACTTTCTTCATTTTGCTTTCCAAAATAGCAGCCTTATCATAGAGAGACTGATAGGTGGGAACATAGGCCACTGATAGCTGCAAGTTCAGTTCATCATTCAGGACTTCAAGGAACTTTTCCTTCCTCTTAGCATCAGTGTCAACTTCATCCGGTGCATAACGCGCCAGATTGTTGAACTCCTCAATATATTCAGCCACGCTGCGGTGGCGCTGCTTCAGATTATGGAACTCTTTCTTTTTCAGACTCATCACTCCAGATGAGATATGAGCAGTACGAAAGCCATCCTCAAAGATAGCCCATGTCACAACTTCTATGGGAGTGGTGATCTGGAAGTTATCCCACCAAGTGGCGGCTGGTCCTTCCAACAAATGTGCTGCAAATCTGACCTTTTCTGCATCAGTACAGCCCACAGTTACCAAGTCCTTGTTCACAGAGCGTAGCCAATCATTGGCCACCATGGGATCAGTTGTTCCTGAGAACTTTGCTGGCCTCAACCTCAAGAACCTCCATCCTCATCAAGTGTCCTCGAAGTCGATGGACTCTCCATCCTCATCACGTCTACCGAAGACGTGAAAGTCAGTACCTCTAACCTGTCGAGAGTGTGTCACATCCCAAGATTTTCCAAATCTTGTAATATGAAAAATAAATGAATAAAATAAAACTTTGTTGATTTTTAGGGTGAGAAGAAACTTTTGGAATCCAATTGGAAACTTCAAAACCTATTTGGATCAAATAAAATCCTAAAGGGATTTAAAAAGTTAAATAAACAATAAACTTCAAAATATTTAAAATTAGTATTTTGGATCTTTCAATAAAAGGATTAGATTTTTTAAAAAGAAAAGGTGGATTTATAAATAAAGATTATTTCATAGAGCCAAATTAAACCTTGGCCAAGTTTTTGAAATAAAATGTTTTGTTTTGATAAAAATAGTAAAGGTTTATTTAAATAAAATAATAAGGAATTAATATCCAATTTTATTTAAGTAAAGGCTTTTCCCATTTTAAATAAACACTAAAACTTATTTATTTATTTTAAATAAGTTTTCCAAGTATTTTATATTCTCAAATAAAACCTACTGAAGTGTTTTTGGTTTTATTTTAGATTTCAAAATAAATATTTTAATAAAACAAATCCTATTTGATTTAATAACTAAGGTCCATTTTATTTATTTATTAATGGAACCTAAAATAAAAAAATGTTATTTTATTTTAAACAAGTTTTCCAAGTATCTTCTATTTTCAAATAAAAACCTACTGATTTGGTTTTGAAAATATTTAGATTTCAAATGGAGATTTTATTAAATAAATCAAACCCTATTTGATTAAATAACTATGGTCTCTTTTATTTAATTATTAAATAGATCCTAAAAAGAATAAAATTATATTATTTTATTTTGAATTTTGGTTTATGTTGATAAACAGAACCAAATTCAACACAAAGTATGGTGAATGTTTGAATTGTTTGAATGTTTGATTTGTTTGTTTGAAATTCCAAAACAGAAAAAATAGGATTTGAAAAAAGAAAAAGGTTTCAGACAGAAAAAAAATAGAGCAAAACGACCCAGCCCAGCTAAAGCCCATCCCAGCCCAGCAGCCCACCTCCCTCCCCAGCGAACCGTTATTTTTCTCACTCAGGAACTTAACCGCTAAGTTGCTGACGACTGGACCCCACACTCGCGCTCTCTCTCTCGCAGACAGCCAGGACCCACACACTGTTCATCGTCCTCACCCGCAGCGACCTGTTCTTCCTCCCCACGTCGCCGTTTCTGGCTTTGATTTCGTGGCTTGAATTCGTCTTAACGCGGCCACCATTACTCGCAGTGACCATGCCCCATTAAATGCCAACGACTCTCCTCCATTTCCCCTCTGTCTCCTCCCCCAAGTGCGCCCCCAGGCCGCCCCAATTCCTCCCCGAGCACCTCTGTCTCCGACGACCCTCCTTGCCGATTCCGGCCAGCACTCGCCACCCCTCGCCTCCTTGACCACACTCGCATACTCCCCAAGCCCTGGCGCACCTTTTCGCATCGCCAGCTCACCCGCGCGACCTCTGCAAGCTCGGCAACGTCTTCCCCGAGCCAGCGCCGCCGTCTGCTCCAACTGCGGCGACGTCTCCCCGGTAAACCAGACCACCCCTCTCTTCCCCGTGGACACGATAATGATTGCCATGCCCTTGTGAACCTAACAGTGTCTCCCTTTTGTCCTAGGGTGCCCCCATCCTCGCCCTCGACGACCTCCAGAGCCGCCCGAGGCCCAGCTCATCTCCGGCGAGCAATTAAGGGCAGTCACGTGCGCCCCTTCGCCAGCCAGTGCCACCTTGAGCTTCCCCACGACCCTGCGATCACGGTGAGCCTCTCCTTCTCTTCTCTCGCTTCCAAGAACGTCCAGACCACCTCGGACAGAGCGTGCGCCGCCAGTCGTCGCCGCCGGCGCCGCCAGCTTTTGGTCAACCTCCTGTGAACCATTAGATCTTCATCCAGCGGCTAGGAAAGAAAGAGAGCGAAGGGGTAAGAGTGAACCTGCGCCGTGCGATATCAGTTAGATCCAACGGCCTCCAGCACGTGATCCAGACGAAGCGGTACCGCCCAATAGGATCATGACGCGTGGCCAGTTTCTGTTTAAAACAGATTTTGAAATCAGAATTAGATGCAATTTTGAAAACCTTATAACTTTTGATCCACACGTCCAAATTTTGCAAAATTTATATCATTGGAATCAGTGGAACAAGCCCTAGCCAACCATGCCTTTTGTTTAGTAAAAAGCTTCTGGAAAAATGGTTGTTTTTGCAGAAACATTTGTATGCTAGTTAAGGATGTGAAAATTGTTTAAAAATGAGTTTGGGGATAAAATCTTTTGCATTTGGATTGCTTTGAACCTACTGGCCATAGGAAACACTTTGTGGATTCAAAAATGTATTTGGTGAAACAAAATAATGATTCTTTGATTTAAAACCATTTCTAGTCAAATAGAAATGTGGTTTATTTACTAAAAATGGTTTTGGAAGAAAACTTTTGGAAAATGTTTTGTTTTAAACTCTCTGACCCCAAACACCAAGTTTTATGGTTTGAAAACATATTTGGTGAACCCTATAGATTAATGCCTTAGTAAAAACATTTCTACACCACATAAAATGATACTTTGTTTTGAAAATGGTTTAGGAAATGAAATCCTTTGCAAATGACTTTGCCACTTTATAAAATGACCATTAGGTGTTTTCAAATGTTTATGTCCCATTAGGAACCACATTTTAAAATAAAACAAAGCTTGGCATGCTTGCATGCATTATCTTGTTTATATGATTTTATGTGTTGTTTTGCTTGATTGGTAGATTGAGTTTGTGCCTTGCTTGATTGAATTGTAGTGACTTGAAGAGTGTGAATGTAGCAAGGACAAGGAGTGAACTTATTCCCTCTACCAAAAAGGCAAGTGATGCTTCATACTTTTGTCCCACTACTTTCAGTATGCATTAGTGATTTTCTCTAAGTAAAACTTGCATGGAATTTTGCTAAGTATAAACCTTGCTATAGGAAAACCTAGTAGATGAAACCTTAGTAGAAATTTCCTAAGTCAAGTACCTACTACTATCAAACTTAGCCTAGCTAATAGAAAACAAGGGTGGAATATATATCCATACTATGGAAAAATTTCTAAGCCTGAGGACTTGTGTTTTGTTTAATAAAACAACTAAGTTAATGAATCACCTGGGTGGAATGGTAATTGCTTGGTGGTTTTTGGTTGAGTGGTTCACAAGGCCCATGTTTATGGTTGACCTTGTGTATCTCACTTGTGGATTGCCACCCAGGAACAAAGAGATTTGAGATGTCAAATGTTGAGAAGCTTCAAGTGCAACCACTTGGCATTATGGGCTCTGCCTGGATCATATAGGTTGCAAGAACTTAGCCATATGGACAGTTGGTGGTAGAGTTTGATAGTTTGGAGCGCGTCCATTTTGGTCTAAGGGAAGGCTTCTGAAAGATCTTGTCTTGGGAAACCAAGTCTTGTGGGGAAAGTGCACCACCTCTGCAGAGTGTAAAATCTAAGTACTTAGCCATGTCCCTGGTAAAGGACAATTTGAGCATCAAGACATGGAAGCAATCAAGAATCTCATCATTCAAATTTCTAAGTTAAAAACTTGTGGTTTAAACAAGGGTTAAAGGATCTTCAATCTTTGATTGAGAAAAATGATTTTGTCAAGCAAAAACTTAGTGTTTTCAAATGTTAAGGAAAAATCTATTTTGAGAAATGCAAGCCTCAACTCCACTTAGCCAAATGCATATAGATGATAGACTCCACTATACTACCATAGTATCACTTGCCAATACAATTCAAATGTATTGACCCTTGTGGCTGTAACTTGTTATGTTGCAGGTTTGATTGATTTAGTGAAGTTGATTGATTAGGATTACAAAGTCTACAACCAACATGTCTGCCTGTGGCACTTTGAAGATGAAGGACCCCATGCTTATAGTTATTCTGCTGCAATGTAATGTAATAGACAAATGAGCTATGTAAGATGTAATAAAACTATGTTATTCCTGGTTATAAAGTTGTATTATGACCTTTGTTTCTTGATATTACATCTTAACTGTGGATGCTAGCTATTGATCCAGGGACTAGCATTGTAAACACAGGGGACTCTACCTTATTAAAGTTTGGGAACCTTACAGATAGTATCAGAGCATTGTGTTGCCTGTAGGATTTGTAAACCTAGGATTGGACAAAAACCCTTAGAAAAATAGGAGTTGTATTTGTTCCAAAACTTATTTACAAACAATCTTGTAAACTATTTCCTCAACCATTTTGATTTCAACACTACATCTCTTCTATTTTCAACTTGATGGAAAAACCTACCCCATGACCAAAGACTATAACATGTGCAAAGGACTCCATCAACTCTAATGACCTCAACTTCATCAACTCTAATGACTTCAACTTCTTCAACTCTAATGACTTCAACATCTTCAGCATATTCACCAAGGACTTCCAACTTGGATACCACTAAGGACTACAAGTGAGACAAGGAAATCTTGCTCAAGATGTGGAGACTAAGGAAATGCAAAATTAGAAGGAGTTCACTTCACTTGAAGTATTGTGACCAAAAGTTTTTCCAAGGAAACCAAGATCTCATGCAAGAATAATCAACCAAGAAGGAAGGAAGGATCACAAGTGAACCATATAGATGGACCACCATATTTTAGTTAAGTCAAACACACCAACTTATGTGGTGTAACAAAAATATTTTGGTTGCCTAAAAATATGCTTGAAACTTTGTTGTTTGAGTGGAATGTTGGTTTGTGATTGCTTGCACATTGCTTGTGTGAAATGTGATGTGTGTGATTAGAATTATTCCCTTAGAAATATTTTGCCTATTCTAATCTCAGTTCAACCCAAACAGATGACTACTCCAAGACACTCCAACATCAAGGTTGATGACAACAACAACAACCAAGAGGACAACATGAGAGAACTTATAGCAACCCAAAACCAGTTGAGCCAAGAGACAACTCAGCTTTTAGCCAACAATAATGGACTAGACCCAGCCATACAAAGGATTTTGAAACTTCAATCCCAATTGTTGCAAGGATTGGTTACTCAAATGATCAACATGGGAGAAAACTTTTCCCAAAGAGCTAATGACAACAAGGATGACAAAGATGTTATTTTAGAAAGAACCCAAGCTAGCAATACTTGTGGAGACAAGGATCATGCATCCAAGGATCATGAAGATCAATACCCCAAGAAGAGAGAAAGATTTCCCACCTTTGAGGAGGGATATGAAGAGCATGAACTAGAAGAACTCCTAGCTTTGGAGAGACCCAAGGAGAAGAAGAAATGCCCCAACCCTAGGATATTACTCAAGTGCAATGTTACAATTGCAAAGAGATGGGACACTATGCCAATGAATGCCCAGAAAAGAAGAAGAATCAAAGAAACAAACAAGAGGCAATGATACCAAAGGAAAAGAAAGATATCAGCCAAGTGATGTGTTTCAAATGCAAGGAACTAGGCCACTATGTAAACTTCTGTCCAGGAAAGAGGAAGCACAAGATAAACCAACCTATAAAAGATCTCAGCCTTGTCACATGTTTCAAGTGTGAAAACAAAGGACACTATGCAGATGTTTGCCCAGAGAAGTTTCCCTAGGATCCTAAGAAGGCCAACATGTAATTTAGTTGGAAAAATTTTAAGGGTGGTAGTACCCTAGATGCTTTTGAGCCAATTTGTAACCCTAGCCTCCCCAAATCTCGGGACGAGATTTATTTTAAGGGTGGTAGCCTGTCACATCCCAAGATTTTCCAAATCTTGTAATGTGAAAAATAAATGAATAAAATAAAACTTTGTTGATTTTCAGGGTGAGAAGAAACTTTTGGAATCCAATTGGAAACTTCAAAACCTATTGGATCAAATAAAATCCTAAAGGGATTTAAAAAGTTAAATAAACAATAAACTTCAAAATATTTAAAATTACTATTTTGGATCTTTCAGTAAAAGGATTTGATTTTTTAAAAAGAAAAGGTGGATTTATAAATAAAGATTATTTTATAGAGCCAAATTAAACCTTGGCCAAGTTTTTGAAATAAAATGTTTTGTTTTGATAAAAATAGTAAAGGTTTATTTAAATAAAATAATAAGGAATTAATATCCAATTTTATTTAAGTAAAGGCTTTTCCCATTTTAAATAAACACTAAAACTTATTTATTTATTTTAAATAAGTTTTCCAAGTATTTTATATTCTCAAATAAAACCTACTGAAGTGTTTTTGGTTTTATTTTAGATTTCAAAATAAATATTTTAATAAAACAAATCCTATTTGATTTAATAACTAAGGTCCATTTTATTTATTTACTAATGGAACCTAAAATAAAAAATGTTATTTTATTTTAAACAAGTTTTCCAAGTATCTTCTATTTTCAAATAAAAACCTACTGATTTGGTTTTGAAAATATTTAGATTTCAAATGGAGATTTTATTAAATAAATCAAACCCTATTTGATTAAATAACTATGGTCTATTTTATTTAATTATTAAATAGATCCTAAAAAGAATAAAATTATATTATTTTATTTTGAATTTTGGTTTATGTTGATAAACAGAACCAAATTCAACACAAAGTATGGTGAATGTTTGAATGTTTGATTTGTTTGTTTGAAATTCCAAAACAGAAAAATAGGATTGGAAAAAGAAAAAGGTTTCAGACAGAAAAAAATAGAGCAAAACGACCCAGCCTAGCTAAAGCCCATCCCAGCCCAGCAGCCCACCTCCCTCCCCAGCGAACCATTATTTTTCTCACTCAGGAACTTAACCGCTAAGTCGCTGACGACTGGACCCCACACTCGCGCTCTCTCTCTCGCAGACAGCCAGGACCAACACACTGTTCATCGTCCTCACCCGCAGCGACCTGTTCTTCCTCCCCACGTCGCCGTTTCTGGCTTTGATTTCGCGGCTTGAATTCGTCTTAATGCGGCCACCATTACTCGCAGTGACCATGCCCCTTTAAACGCCAACGACTCTCCTCCATTTCCACTCTGTCTCCTCCCCCAAGTGTGCCCCCAGGCCGCCCCAATTCCTCCCCGAGCACCTCTGTATCCAACGACCCTCCTTGCCGATTCCGGCCAGCACTCGCCACCCCTCGCCTCCTTGACCACACTCGCATACTCCCCAAGCCCTAGTGCACCTTTTCGCATCGCCAGCTCACCCGCGCGAGCTCTGCAAGCTCGGCAACGTCTTCCCCGAGCCAGCGCCGCCGTCTGCTCCAACTGCGGCGACGTCTCCCCGGTAAACCAGACCACCCCTCTCTTCCCCGTGGACATGATAATAATTGCCATGCCCTTGCGAACCTAACAGTGCCCCCATCCTCGCCGTCGACGACCTCCAGAGCCGCCCGAGGCCCAGCTTATCTCCAGCGAGCAATTAAGGACAGTCACGTGCGCCCCTTCGCCAGCCAGTGCCACCTTGAGCTTCCCCACGACCCTGCGATCACGGTGAGCCTCTCCTTCTCTTCTCTCGCTTCCTAGAACGGCCAGACCACCTCGGACAGAGTGTGCGCCGCCAGTCGTCGCCGCCGGCGCCGCCAGCTTTTGGTCAACCTCCTGTGAACCATTAGATCATCATCCAGCGGCTAGGAAAGAAAGAGAGCGAAGGGGTAAGAGTGAACCTGCGCCGTGCGATATCAGTTAGATCCAACGGCCTGCAGCACGTGATCCAGACGAAGCGGTACCGCCCAATAGGATCATGACGCGTGGCCAGTTTCTGTTTAAAACAGATTTTGAAATCAGAATTAGATGCAATTTTGAAAACCTTATAACTTTTGATCCACACGTCCAAATTTTTCAAACTTTATATCATTGGAATCAGTGGAACAAGCCCTAGCCAACCATGCCTTTTGTTTAGTAAAAAGCTTCTGAAAAAATGGTTGTTTTGCAGAAACATTTGTATGCTAGTTAAGGATGTGAAAATTGTTTTAAAATGAGTTTGGGGATAAAATCTTTTGCATTTGGATTGATTTGAACCTACTGACCATAGGAAACACTTTGTGGATTCAAAAATGTATTTGGTGAAACAAAATAATGATTCTTTGATTTAAAACCATTTCTAGTCAAATAGAAATGTGGTTTATTTACTAAAAATGGTTTTGGAAGAAAACTTTTGGGAAATGTTTTGTTTTAAACTCTCTGACCCCAAACACCAAGTTTTATGGTTTGAAAACATATTTGGTGAACCCTATAGATTAATGCCTTAGTAAAAACATTTCTACACCACATAAAATGATACTTTGTTTTGAAAATGGTTTAGGAAATGAAATCCTTTGCAAATGACTTTGCCACTTTATAAAATGACCATTAGGTGTTTTCAAATGTTTATGTCCCATTAGGAACCACATTTTAAAATAAAACAAAGCTTGGCATGCTTGCATGCATTATCTTGTTTATATGATTTTATGTGTTGTTTTGCTTGATTGGTAGATTGAGTTTGTGCCTTGCTTGATTGAATTGTAGTGACTTGAAGAGTGTGAATGTAGCAAGGACAAGGAGTGAACTTATTCCCTCTACCAAAAAGGAAAGTGATGCTTCATACTTTTGTCCCATTACTTTCACTATGCATTAGTGATTTTCTCTAAGTAAAACTTGCATGGAATTTTGCTAAGTATAAAACTTGCTATAGGAAAACCTAGTAGATGAAACCTTAGTAGAAATTTCCTAAGTCAAGATACCTACTGCTATCAAGCTTAGCCTAGCTAATAGAAAACAAGGGTGGAATATATATCCATACTATGGAAAAATTTCTAAGTCTGAGGACTTGTGTTTTGTTTAATAAAACAACTAAGTTAATGAATCACCTGGGTGGAATGGTAATTGCTTGGTGGTTTTTGGTTGAGTGGTTCACAAGGCCCATGTTTATGGTTGACCTTGTGTATCTCACTTGTGTATTGCCACCCAGGAACAAAGAGATTTGAGATGTCAAATGTTGAGAAGCTTCAAGTGCAACCACTTGGCATTATGGGCTCTGCCTGGATCATATAGGTTGCAAGATCTTAGCCATATGGAAAGTTGGTGGTAGAGTTTGATAGGTTGGAGCGCGTCCATTTTGGTCTAAGGGAAGGCTTCTGAAAGATCTTGTCTTGGGAAACCAAGTCTTGTGGGGAAAGTGCACCACCTCTGCAGAGTGTAAAATCTAAGTACTTAGCCATGTCCCTGGTAAAGGACAATTTGAGCATCAAGACATGGAAGCAATCAAGAATCTCATCATTCAAATTTCTAAGTTAAAAACTTGTGGTTTAAACAAGGGTTAAAGGATCTTCAATCTTTGATTGAGAAAAATGATTTTGTCAAGCAAAAACTTAGTGTTTTCAAATGTTAAGGAAAAATCTATTTTGAGAAATGCAAGCCTCAACTCCACTTAGCCAAATGCATATAGATGATAGACTCCACTATACTACCATAGTATCACTTGCCAATACAATTCAAATGTATTGAACCTTGTGGCTGTAACTTGTTATGTTGCAGGTTTGATTGATTTAGTGAAGTTGATTGATTAGGATTACAAAGTCTACAACCAACATGTCTGCCTGTGGCACTTTGAAGATGAAGGACCCCATGCTTATAGTTATTCCGCTGCAATGTAATGTAATAGCCAAATGAGCTATCTAAGATGTAATAAAACTATGTTATTCCTGGTTATAAAGTTGTATTATGACCTTTGTTTCTTGATATTACATCTTAACTGTGGATGCTAGCTATTGATCTAGGGACTAGCATTGTAAACACAGGGGACTCTACCTTATTAAAGGTTGGGAACCTTACAGAGTGTATCCCTAGCAGACGTCCTATCAGATCCTGCATGACTACCTCAAGGCCTCTCTCCTTGTCATCGTGCATGAGCTTGAAGATGATAGCCTCTGTGGTAGGCTCAGTCTGGCGTCCTGGCTGATTGACCTTGAAACCCCAAAGGTATTTCCTCTCAAACTTGGTGAGGGGAAGCACCATGATGGTAGGAAGAGGGATATTGAGCAAAGTAGTGAGCTCAACAATACGAGGACCAAAGCGAGTTCCCGGGAACTCCTCAACAGTGCTGATGGTAACATTAGGCATCTATTTATAAGATAGAAAAAGTTAGAACAACACAATTTAAGATAAAACACAAGGCAAAGCATCACATACATATCCTTGGAAATCAAAACACACAAGTCATGGCATACATGGATCCATTACATCAACCAAGGTTCAACTTATTTTAAAGCAACATTTGGAAAATAAGGTGATAAGTGGTGGTCCAACTAACGAAGTACGCTTACAATCCTGTAGGGTTCGCAGCATAGAAAACAAAAAATTTCCTACGATGTGAACTATATACCAAGATCCATCTACTAGATACAAACAACGGGCGGATGTATATCCGTAGAGAACATACCCTTGAAGACCGACAAAGCTTAACGAGTTCAACTCGTGGTTGATGTAGACGATCTCTTGCCGATCTCAAGATCGAGAGGAAGTCCTAGCGCCGCAAATCAGCAGCGCATCCGTGCTCGCACACACGTTCGAGGCACCGAGCAACCTCCGCCTCCTCGCTCCAGCGATGCAGCGGAAGCACAACTCTTTCTTGCCGAATAGCCACCGGGAACATGTATCTCGCTAGTCCGAGACCATGGGGGATAAATTCTAGAGGGGGAGAGAGATCCTTCACGAGGAGGTGTGGTGTGAGAGGAGGAGAGGGGGGCCTTTTATAGGGGAGAGGGGGGGCACCCAAGGGGCATGGCGCCCAGCCATGGGGCTGCCCCCACCTCTTCCACATTCATGTGGGTGGAGCTCCCACTCAAAATGAAAAGCCTCCACTCCCATTAAAAAGCCTCCACTCAAAAATCCACTCACATGCATTAAATTTCCACCAAATTTAATGCAAGCTCTCATTTAAATAAAACTCTTTTATTTATTTATTCAGAATTTTGTTAATTACTTTAATTAACAAACATTCACATAAAACCCCTTGCTAGTATTCCATTTCACATGCAGAACCAGTTTCAGCAATTTCAACCGAAACAGTTTCGGTGTCTAGTGAAATAAATTCCTGCGCTTTCCTTTTCTTTTCGGCATGAAACTTTTGCTCCAATTGGATGTCGGTGTCTCTTAAGTGTGTCACCCTACGGTTCGTGAATAATGCGGACATGATCGAGACCCCTCTCGGATCAATAATCAGAAGCGGGATCTGGAGACCCATACTGACTCCCACACATTCAACGATGACTTTCTTGTGATCGTCGGAACCTTTTACGCTAGTATCTTAATCCCTTTGTTTCACGATATATTACATGTCCGAGATTCGATCATCGGTATCTCCATACCTAGTTTGATCTCGTTACCGACATGCACTCTTTTCTCGTTCCCGTGATATAACATTCTAGTGATCAAATCACTTGCTTGCAAGCTAATCAATGTGATATCACCGAGAGGGCCCAGAGTATATCTATCCGTCATCGGGATGAACAAATTCCACTCTTGATCCATGAGCCTCAACATAACACTTTATTAGTTCTGAATCCATCTTTATAATCACCCTGTTACGGTGTGACGTTTGATGTTATCAAGAAACTCTTCCGGTGTTAGTGATTGACATGATCTCATGGTCTAAGGACTATGATCACTTCGTAAGTTGTTATAGCAATATAAACTCAATGACTTTGATCGTAATGCTATACTTCGGATGAATGTTCATCACATCATTACACTAATGTTGTGATCCCGTTATTAACAACATCCAATGTCCATGATCAGGAAACCTTGATCATCTTGTTAATCAACGAGCTAGTTTATGAGAGAGGCATAACTAGGAACTTTCTGTTTGTTTATTAAACACACATGTATTAACGTTTCCGTATTAATACAATTATAGCATGCAAAATAAACATCTATCATATACTTGGAATACACATAATAACCACTTTATTATTGCCTCTCAGGGCATATTCCCTTCAGTCTCCCACTTGCACTAGAAACAATAATCTAGTTACATAGTGATAAATCTAACACCCATTGAGTTCTGGTGTTGATCATGTTTTGCTCTAGGGAGAGTTTTAGTCAACGGATCTGCTACATTGAGATCCGTATGTACTTTACAAATCTTTATATCTCCATCCTTGACATGCTCGCGGATGGAGTGAAACCGGCGCTTAATATGCTTGGAATGCTTGTGAGACCTTGGCTCTTTGGCATTGGCAATGGCACCATTGTTGTCACAATAGATCACCATTGGGTCCAACGCGTTTGCCACAACTCCTAGTTCGGATATGAACTCCTTCATCCAAACTGCTTCCTGAGCCGCTTCCGAAGCAGCAACATATTCGGCCTCCGTTGTTGATCTCGCTACCACAGGTTGTTTGGAACTCCTCCAACTAACCGCTCCGCCATTCATGAGAAATACGTATCCGGATTGAGACTTAGAGTCATCCGGATCGGTGTCAAAGCTAGCGTCGACATAACACTTAGCGACGAGCTCTTCTTCACCTCCGTATACAAGAAACATATCCTTAGTTCTTCATAAGTACTTAAGGATATTCTTGACCGCTATCCAGTGTTCCGAACCTGGATCCGATTGGTACCTACTAGTCAAACTAATAGCATGTGCCACATCCGGTCTTGTACATAGCATGGCGTACATTATAGAGCCTATGGCTGAAGCATAGGGGACTTTGTCCATTATCTCTCTTTCTTCCGCCGAAGCCGGACTTTGAGTCTTACTCAATGTCTTTCCTTGCAACATAGGTAAGAACCCCTTCTTACTTCCGTCCATTTTAAACTTCTTTAAAATCTTATCAAGGTATGTACTTTGCGATAGCCCTATTAGGCGCCTAGATCTATCTCTATAGATCTTTATGCCTAATATGTATGACGCTTCACCTAGGTCCTTCATTGAAAATTTGCTGTTTAGATAACTTTTAACACTGTTTAAAAGTTCTTTATCATTTCCGATCAATAATATGTCATCCACATATAATATCAGAAATGCCACATTGCTCCCACTCACTTTCTTGTAAATACAAGCTTCTCCATAAGTTTGGACAAATCCAAACTCTTTGATCACCTCATCAAAGCGGAGATTCCAACTTCGTGATGCTTGCTTCAATCCATAGATGGATCGCTGAAGCTTGCACACCTTGTTAGCATCCTTAGGATCGACAAAACCCTTTGGTTGTATCATATACAACTCTTCTTCAATATTACCATTGAGAAACGCGGTTTTGACATCCATCTGCCATATTTCATAATCGAAATATGCAGCAATTGCTAACATAATCCTAACTGACTTTAGCATCGCTACGGGAGAGAAAGTCTCATCGTAGTCAACTCCTTGAATTTGTCGAAACCCCTTTGCGACAAGTCGAGCTTTATAGATGGTCACATTACCATCAGCATCAGTTTTCCTTTTGAAAATCCATTTGTTCTCCACGGCCTTTCGGTCGTGAGGTAATTCCACCAAGTTCCAAACTTGATTTTCATACATGGATTCCATCTCGGATTTCATGGCTTCTAACCATTTGTTGGAATCCGGGCTCATCATCGCTTCTTCATACGTCACAGGGTCATCATTTTCATCAACCATGAAATTCATGACAGGATTTCCGTACAGCTCGGGAGCTGCACGCGTCCTGTTTGACCTGCGAGGTTCGGTAGTACTCTCTTTTGGAGTTTCATGATCATTATCATTAGTTCCCTCTTCAACAGGTGGAGCCAACTCCGGAACAACTTCCGGCGCTGCGCTACTCGCCATACTTTGAAGAGAAGGTTCCACAACCTCTTCGAGTTCTACCTTCCGACTACTCACACCTTTCGCGAGAAACTCTTTCTCTAGAAAGGATCCATTCTTGGCAACAAAAACCTTGCCCTCGGATCTGTGATAGAAGGAATACCCAATAGTTTCTTTAGGGTATCCTATGAAGACGCATTTTTCCGCTTTGGGTTCGAGTTTATCCGGTTGAAGTTTCTTCACATAAACATCGCATCCCCAAACTTTAAGAAATGACAGCTTAGGTTTGTTTCCAAACCACAATTCATACGGTGTCTTTTCAACGGATTTAGATGGTGCCCGATTTAAAGTGAATGCAGCAGTTTCTAGTGCATAACCCCAAAATGACAACGGCAAGTCTGTCAGAGACATCATAGATCGAACCATATCTAATAAAGTACGATTACGACGTTCCGACACACCATTTCGCTGTGGTGTTCCGGCAGGTGTGAGTTGTGAAACAATTCCACACTCTTTCATGTGAGTGCTAAACTCGTAACTTAGATACTCACCTCCACGGTCGGACCGTAGAAATTTGATCTTTCTATTACGATGATTTTCCACTTCATTCTGAAATTCCTTGAACTTTTCAAAGGTTTCAGACTTGTGTTTCATCAAGTAGATATAACCGTATCTACTCAAATCATCCGTGAAAGTAACAAAATAACGATATCCACCTCGCGCCGACACACTCATTGGACCACATACATCAGAATGTATGATTTCCAATAAATCTGTCGCCCGTTCCATTGAACCGGAAAACGGCGTTCTAGTCATCTTGCCCATAAGGCATGGCTCACATGTATCAAATGATTCATAATCAAGTGATTCCAAAAGTCCATCCGAATGGAGCTTCTTCATGCGTTTAACGCCAATATGACCTAGACGGCAGTGCCACATATATGCGGATATATCATCATTAAGTTTAATCCTTTTAGCATCAACATTATGAATATGTGTAACATTATCATCGAGATCTAATAGAAATAAACCATTCATCATCGGTGCATGACCATAAAAGATTTCATTCATATAAATGGAACAACCATTGTTCTCGGATTTAAATGAATAACCACTTCGCATCAAACACGATCCAGATACAATGTTCATGCTCAGTGCAGGCACCAGATAACATTTATTCAAGTTTATAACTAATCCCGACGGTAAGTGGAGAGGCAGCGTTCCAACGGCGATCACATCAACACTTGATCCATTGCCGACACGCATCTTGACCTCACCCCTTGCTAGCGGTCGCTTGTTCCGCAGCCCCTGATTCGAGTTACAAATATTAGCAACTGAACCGGTATCAAATACCCAGGTGCTACTGCGAGCACTAGTCAAGTACACATCAATAACATGTATATCATATATACCTTTGTTTGCCTTGCCGGCCTTCTTGTCTGCCAGATACTTGGGGCAGTTGCGCTTCCAATGGCCAGTCCCCTTACAATAGTAGCACTCGGAATCAGACTTAGGTCCAACTCGGGGTTTCTTTTCAGGCGCGGCAACCGGCTTGCCGCCCTTACTTCCCTTCCGTTTTCCCTTCTTGTCTTTCTTGAAACCAGTGTTCCTATTGATCATCAACACTTGATGTTCCTTTTTGATCTCCACTTCTGCAGTTTTAAGCATTGACAGAAGCTCGGGGAGAGACTTCTTCATGCCTTGCATATTATAGTTCATCACGAAGCTCTTATAGCTAGGTGGCAGAGACTGCAGAACACGATGGATGCCTAAGTCAATGGGAATCGATATTCCCAAGGACACAAGCTTATCGGCGTAACCCGACATCTTGAGTACATGCTCACTAACGGAGTTGTGCTCTTCCATCATGCAGCTAAAGAACTTTTCTGAAGCATCGTAGCTCTCTACAGCAGCATGTGTGTCGAAAATCATTTTCAACTCACCCATTGTATCAAATGCATTGCCGTTTTCGAAACGCTTTCGAAGTTCCGGCTCTAGCCCATACAATATGCCGCAATGAACTAAGTTGTGGTCCTCCTGACGAGTCTGATAGACATTCTTCTCCTCGTCAGGGGCATCATCAAAAAGTGGGGGGCCTAACGGCGCTTCTAGCACATATTGCTTTTGTGCAGCAGAGAGGAGAATCCTCAAATTCATGGCCCATTCAGTAAAGTTGCTACCGTTCGTTGCTAGTTTCTCTTTCTCCATGAAAGCATTGAAATTAAAAGCAGGTGGTGCCATCTACAACAGAATTTGTAAAGTTTAGACTAAGTGTATGATAGATCGAGTTCAACTAATCTATATTACGAATGAACTCCCACTCAAAAGCGACATCCCTCGTGTCCTTTTGGTGATTACATGAACCAAATCCACTACACCAAGTCCGATCATCACGTGAGTCGGTATAGCTTCAAAGGCGAGCATCAAATGGGCATCATATCAACTATATGACTCATGCTTAACCTTTCGGTCTGTGTTCCGAGGCCATGTCTGTACATGCTAGGCTCGCCAAGTTAGAACCTTAGTATTTGCGTGTGTAACTGTTTTACACCCGAAATATGGTCGTGGATCCAAGAACACCCGATCATCACGTGATGTCTTGGAGCGACGAAAACATAATCGGTGCATACTAAAGGAAGAACACATTCTTATCTTGATATTTAAATGAGGGATTATCTTATTATGCTTAACAAAGCGCTAAACAAGCAATATAAGATGCTATCAAACATCATATGTTTATTAGTGAAATTATATGGTTCCCGCAGATGATCTCTATCATGTGCATCGTGGTATGATCACTATCATACCTATATGTGTAAATCCAAGGTCTATGGATTTTACACGCTATGTGTGTTGTAAGAGTATCATCTCATAATTCTACTTACAACACTACCATATCATAACACTAGCCCAGCAATAATCTAAACTAGACGCCTCTAATTTATCCATTGCAAGTTTTACGTGGCTTAGGGCTTTCGAGATAGAACCGTTCTTACCTACGAACATGAACCACAACGAGGATAATCAAATTGTTGACAACTCGCTTGCAAAATAGATATTGACTATAGTAGGAGAGATAGACACCCGCTAGCCACTTATGCAAACTAGTTGCATGTCAAGCGTGGAACAGGTCTCATGTGCGAGGACATGTAAAGTTTGTCCGGGCCGCTTCATCCCACTATGCCACCAATATCCAAAATCACAACAAAGGAGCAACAACATGATCATCATCGCCCACATACTCATATGTGTACTACCCGTGTAAAGTATCTACGCATAGATCCGGCTCTGATACCACTGTAGGGTTCGCAGCATAGAAAAAAAAAAATTTCTACGATGTGAACTATATACCAAGATCCATCTACTAGATACAAACAACGGGCGGATGTATATCCGTAGAGAACATACCCTTGAAGACCGACAAAGCTTAACGAGTTCAACTCGTGGTTGATGTAGACGATCTCTTGCCGATCTCAAGATCGAGAGGAAGTCCTAGCGCCGCAAATCAGCAGCGCATCCGTGCTCGCACACACGTTCGAGGCACCGAGCAACCTCCGCCTCCTCGCTCCAGCGATGCAGCGGAAGCACAACTCTTTCTTGCCGAATAGCCACCGGGAACATGTATCTCGCTAGTCCGAGACCATGGGGGATAAATTCTAGAGGGGGAGAGAGATCCTTCACGAGGAGGTGTGGTGTGAGAGGAGGAGAGGGGGGCCTTTTATAGGGGAGAGGGGGGGAACCCAAGGGGCATGGCGCCCAGCCATGGGGATGCCCCCACCTCTTCCACATTCATGTGGGTGGAGCTCCCACTCAAAATGAAAAGCCTCCACTCCCATTAAAAAGCCTCCACTCAAAAATCCACTCACATGCATTAAATTTCCACCAAATTTAATGCAAGCTCTCATTTAAATAAAACTCTTTTATTTATTTATTCAGAATTTTGTTAATTACTTTAATTAACAAACATTCACATAAAACCCCTTGCTAGTATTCCATTTCACATGCAGAACCAGTTTCAGCAATTTCAACCGAAACAGTTTCGGTGTCTAGTGAAATAAATTCCTGCGCTTTCCTTTTCTTTTCGGCATGAAACTTTTGCTCCAATTGGATGTCGGTGTCTCTTAAGTGTGTCACCCTACGGTTCGTGAATAATGCGGACATGATCGAGACCCCTCTCGGATCAATAATCAGAAGCGGGATCTGGAGACCCATACTGACTCCCACACATTCAACGATGACTTTCTTGTGATCGTCGGAACCTTTTACGCTAGTATCTTAATCCCTTTGTTTCATGATATATTACATGTCCGAGATTCGATCATCGGTATCTCCATACCTAGTTTGATCTCGTTACCGACATGCACTCTTTTCTCGTTCCCGTGATATAACATTCTAGTGATCAAATCACTTGCTTGCAAGCTAATCAATGTGATATCACCGAGAGGGCCCAGAGTATATCTATCCGTCATCGGGATGAACAAATTCCACTCTTGATCCATGAGCCTCAACATAACACTTTATTAGTTCTGAATCCATCTTTATAATCACCCTGTTACGGTGTGACGTTTGATGTTATCAAGAAACTCTTCCGGTGTTAGTGATTGACATGATCTCATGGTCTAAGGACTATGATCACTTCGTAAGTTGTTATAGCAATATAAACTCAATGACTTTGATCGTAATGCTATACTTCGGATGAATGTTCATCACATCATTACACTAATGTTGTGATCCCGTTATTAACAACATCCAATGTCCATGATCAGGAAACCTTGATCATCTTGTTAATCAACGAGCTAGTTTATGAGAGAGGCATAACTAGGAACTTTCTGTTTGTTTATTAAACACACATGTATTAACGTTTCCGTATTAATACAATTATAGCATGCAAAATAAACATCTATCATATACTTGGAATACACATAATAACCACTTTATTATTGCCTCTCAGGGCATATTCCCTTCAAATCCTATCTCACTAGATATGTTGGCTAACACAATATTTCTAGAAGCAATAACTCTCTCTTGAGCACATGACTCCATCACTAAGTCTATAATGTCTCCTCTTAAGGTTTGGTTGGTAGCCTCCAACTCTTGGGTATGTTTCTTCTCTTCTTTTAGGCTATTTTGGATGTTGAACATTCTGCACTTGACTCTTTCACCAAGTTCTTTGATGGTCTTCCAAGTTGCATCCCTTGCTGAGTCAAAGAATGTAGGGTGCATCACTGAATTGGTGAACATGCAGAATCCTGAGTCCTTGTGGTTGTCTTCCTTGTTTTTATACAAGTGAAGTTGAACCCACCAGTACTCAACTCCTTCATCCATCACAGGAAAACCTTTGTACACACCTGCACCATGTATTTCCATTGCAACCATGAGGTCCTTGAGAGCCTTGGGGAATTCTGTCTCACACTCCAAAGTCATTGTCATAAGTGGTCCTTTCCTCACAGCTTCATTGATGGAGTTCATCTACAATTAGAGATGAGAAAGAATATTAGAAAAGTTTACGAGAAGAATAGACAAGTGTAGAAGTTGTTGAAAATTTTTCCTTAGTGGTTTCCAATCCTAGGGTCATAATCCTACAGGAAACACAGTGCTCTGATACCATCTGTAAGATCCCTCCTTTATAAAGGAAAAGTATCCCTGTGATTGCAATGCTAGTCCCTGGATCAATGCTAGCATCCACAGTTTAAGATGAAGTACACAAAAACAAAGTTCATTATTACAGTCATTCCAGAGATAAACATAGTCTTTACAACTCCAAGGCCACAGGCCTAGTACAAGAGTTTGAATAAGTAAATAAATAAAAGTCTTCATCTTCATGTGCCACAGGCAAACATGTTGAGTGTAGACTCATGACTCCTAATCCTCATCAGAGTAACCTGCAACATCACAAGTTACAGCCACAGTGGGTCAATACATTGGAATAGTATTGGCAAGTGATACCTTAGTATAATTTAGGTGGACTAGATACTATATGCAATTTGGCTAAGTGTAGCTTGGCTTGCTTTGCTCAAAATAGGTTTTGCCTATTAGTTGAAATCACTAAGTTTTTCTTTGTCAAAACTTTTCCCAAGGAACCACCAATAGACATTGAGGTCCTTCACCCTTGTTCACCCACAAGTTTTTACTTAGAAAATGGGATGAGGATATTCTTGATAGCTTCCATGTCTTGATGCTCAAGTTGTCCTTTTCCAGGGACATGGCTAAGTACTTAGATTCATCCATCTGCAGAGGTTGTGCACTTTCCCCACCAGACTTGATTTTCACCAAGACAGGACCTTTCAGAAGCCTTCCCTTAGACCAAATGGACGCGCTCCAACCTATCATTCCCACTACCACCAACTGTCCAAATGGCTAAGTTCTAGCAACCTATGTGATCCAGGCAGAGCCCATATTGCCAAGTGGCTGCACTAGAAGCTTCTTAACATTTGGCCTCTAAAATCTCTTTGTTCCTGGGTGGCTTTCCACAAGTGAGATACACAAGGTAAACCATAGAAATGTGCCTTGTGTAACTACTCAACATAAACCATTCCACCCAGGTGTTTCATTTACTTAGTTTTTTTATTAGGCAAAAACACAAGTCCAAAAGACTTAGAAATATTTTCATCATAGCATGTATATTTCACCAACCCTTGGTTGCTACTAGCTAGGCTAAGCATGGCATATAAGCATCTTAACTTAGAAATTTCTAGCAATTCTACAACTACTAGGATTTCCCAACATGGCATATAAGAAAAATATAGCATGCAAGACTAGCAAAATATTTCTAATGCTTAGTAAAAAAACATAGGGATAAAAATATTCATGAAGCACCACTTGCCTTGGTAGTTTGGAGAGTAGTTACACTCCTCACAATCACAATCACTAGCACCAAAATCTACACAAAGAATCATAGCCACAAATCACATACAAAACATATACAAACAAAATATATGAATGCATGCAATATGATATGTGATGATTTTTAAAACTCAACAAAGCAAGTGTACAGTACTGGTTCATAAACAAGTTAAAAACTTGCCAAACAACATTTATTTAAACCCTAAAACATTTCTTAAACAATTCATATACTCAAATTAGCCCTACACATGTTTCTGTAAATAAAACCATTTTAACAGAAGCAAAACATTAAACACACTACATATTTAGAAAGGGCTTGTTCTCTTGATTCCATTGATATAAAATTTGTCAAATTCTAACGTGGGGATCAAAAGTTATAGCCAAAACAAATTCAAACATCTAATAGATTCAAATTCTGTTTTTAAACCTAAACTGCTGCCACGCGTCTTAACCTGATTGGTTGGTACCGCTTCGCTCAGGATCGCGTCCGTGAGCCGTTAGATCTACATAATCTGCACGGCCCAGATCTACTCGTAACGCTTCGATAAGTGATCTAATCTCACACGCTGGATCCAGATCCAACGATCCTGGATCAAACGACCATAGCTGGGCGGCGCTGGCGGTGGCTACTGGCGGCAGCGAGATCTGCCTACGGCGGCGCGGCGCTACAGGTGGCTCTGGGGTCGTCGTAGATGCTTACCAGAAATGTGACGATGCGCTGATGCTCAACCTGGCGACGGCTTGGCAAGGGGCGCACGGACACGGTCGCTGGAGCTCGTCGAAGTTGCGGGCGGCGTCAGTTGCATGCTGTCGAAGACATTGCCGAGGCTCTGCATCGACCTAGCACAAGCCAGAGGGTTTAGGAGATGCGCAAGGGCCTGGCGAACAAGACAGTACCAAAGGGAAGGGAAGGGGCGGTCTTCTTACCTGAATCGCACGTCGGAGTCGAGCGGCGGCCCAGGTGCTCGCGGGTGAGGACGAAGACGGCGCTCTGGGTCATGAGAAAGCAAACGGAGGGCATTAGCGAGTGCCCAAGGTCATGCTTGTCACGGTGGTTTGATCTAGAGGCAGAGGGGCGGTCTGTACTTACCGAGATTCGTCGCCGGAGTGCGTCTGTCTGCGGCGGCGCAAGGGCAATTGCGGGCAGCCTGGGGGCGTATCTGTCTGGCTTTGTTGGGGGAAATGGCCGCGAGGGGGAGGTGGTCTTATAGCCAGAGCGGGGGCGAGGATCGCGCGGCGTATCAATGGCAATTAAGCGCGTACTGATTGCGGCGAGGTAACGGCAGAGCGAGCGTCGCGGCCGCGCGTGATTGACGACGAAGACGACATGGTCGCAGGGTCCATTCGTCAGCGAGTTAAACAGAGAGAAGGCGGGTTCGTGTGGTCAGTGACCTGGTGGGTGTGTCTGCGAGTGATAGAGAGAGAGGGGGAACCCGGGTGGGCTAACTGGGCTGGATTCGTAGTTGGGCCAGATAGGTGGCGCTGGCCTTTTTCCATTTCTTTTCTCCTTTTCCTTTTCTGTTTTGATTTTCTGAAATGATTTTCAAATCCAAATCAAATGAGTTTGAATTCAAATCTTCTCTAGGTTTTTATACTGCAAACCTTGCACTCAAATGTGTGCCAAACACTACTGTTCAATCAAAACACTTTGATCAAATGAAAATAAAAATAAAACCAAGCCTTTATGTGATATATACAATAGGCATAATATTGGTTTTATTTGCTTATTTTGTTTTGAAACTTTGTTCAAACTTTTGATGGTGCCTAAGTTTGAATTTCAAACCTTACTGAATCAAAACAAGTACTCTTCTCATTGGAAGATAGCACTAAGGATAGAGCAACTTACATGAAATGATAAGCATATATGCTTCTGTTTTGAAATGATTTGTTTGAAATGAAACTTATATGATCATGGATGCATGGATGATATGCATGAGTTTAAAACATGATTTTTGGGATGTTACAGTACAAACCTCTATGATAGCAGGAACATGGGTAACAGTGTCTTTATAAGGAGCATGGTACTTGTCCCACTCTTTCTTAGGAATTTCAATGTAAGAGGCAAAGGCATTAAAACATTTTGCAAGAACTTAAGGATCAAGACCATGCTCAATACTAATATCACGGAAGTCATCAGTTCCCATAAAAGATTTAATGCATCCATAATCATAGTTTATACCTGACTTTTTTCCTTTGTCATTCTCCCAAGCTTCAGTGTTCTCTTGAATACAGTCTAGTAGATCCCATTTAGCTTCTTCCTTCATACGTGTGAATGATCCAGCACAAGAAGCATCTAGTAAATCTTTATCATGAAGAGAAAGCCTAGCATAAAAGTTATTGATAATAATATTATTAGAGAGTTCATGAATAGGACATTTAAGCATTAGTAACTTCAATCTCCCCCAAGCTTGAGTTGTACTCTCTCCATCACGAGGCCGGAAGTTATATATCAGATTTCTATCCTTATGAATCTCACTGGGAGGATAGAATTTATAGTAAAAGAGAGATGTCATTTCCTCCAATTCCATGGATTGTCCATTCTTCAGCATCTTATACCATTCTTCATCTCTCCCTTTCAAGGATATGGAGAGTAACTTCTTCTTCACCTGCTCAGTTGTGATACCTGCACACTTAAACAACCCGCATAATTCATGGATAAAAAGCAAGTAATCACCAGGATGGACAGTTCCATCCCCTAAATAATAATTATCCATAACACGATCAGCAATACTTGTAGGTATCTTAAAAGGATCTATCTCAACAGGTGGTGGTTCATCTACTACCCTAGTAGTGGTAGTAGTTTTCCCAAATAGAAAATCATGTGGGTTATCCATATTGGAAACAAAGTAAGAAACAGAAACAAAAATAAATACTCATAGTAGATGTTTCCTTTACCAGTTCCACTCTACAATAGTGCTTCACTCCACGGCAACGGCGCCATAAAATAGTCTTGATGACCCACAAGTATAGGGGGTGTATCGTAGTACTTTTGATAAATAGGAGTTTCGATCCCAATGAGGAGCAGAAGGTGTTGACTAGTGGTATGGATCAGGAAATCTCTGTAAATACTTAGCAAATGGATTTTTAGTGGTTTTATGATAAAGCAACAAAACAAAGTGCAAGTAATAAAGACAGCAAGCAAACGCAGCAAGTGGCCCAATCCTTTCTTAGCAAAGGACAAGACGGTGGAAATACTTATAAGGACCAAACGTTCTTGAGGAAATATGGGAATTCTGTAAAGTGCTTTCGCTTCAAATAGCTGAGTACTCTTCTTTGGTGTTGTAAGTGTTGTGTGGGTGAACATGTTCTAATGTACCGACCTTACTTGGACTAATACATACTTGTGATTAAACCCCCTGCAAGCATCCGTAACTACATGAAATTAATTAAGATATAAACCTAACCACGGCCTTAAACTCTGAGATCCTACACTCCCTTGTGCAAAGGTGTCCTAACGGGGGTTCAGGTTTCTGTCACTCCGGCAACCCCGCGATTAGTAGCCAAATACACAATGCATTCCCCTAGGCCCATAAATAGTGAAGTATCATGTAGTCGACGTTCACATGACACCACTAGAAGAATAACACCACAACTTAAATACTAAACCATTGAATAATAACTCAACACAAATCCACTAATAACAACATGACTTCTCCCATGTCCTCAAGAACTAGACGAACTACTCACAAGACATCATATGGATCAAGATTAAAGATGATATGGTGATGGATAACAATCTGAACATAAATAATAATACAATGGTTCCACTCACAAGCATCAACTACAATAGTAATTAACACTGGGAAAGTTTCCCCTAAGAACTAAAGCAATATCCAACACAATTATTACAGCGGGACGGAGTGGTGATGATGGTGCTAGTGGAGATGATGGTGTGGATGATGATGATGATCCTGATGAAGCCTAGCTTGATGACGGTGTAGATGGCGATGATCTCCCCTCTCCGGAAAGGAATTTCCCCGTTATAAATTTGTCTGTCGGAGAGATCTTTCTCTCTCGGTGTTTTCTGCGCTACAGAGGCGGCATAAATCTATCTATGGTCGCTCCCCTGGTGTTAGGGTTCCGTAAGTAAGATATAGGTGAGCGTGAGGAGTCAAGGCCGAGTAGGTGGGCCACACCTGCCCTAGGCGCGACCTAGGGGGTGTGGGCCTGCTGTGTCCCTTCTTCGCCTCCCCTTCTGGCTTCCTCTATCTTCTGGGAAAATATAATTTTCCCATATTTTTCTGGTATTTTTCCGATCTTCGCGAAATTGCATCAAAACACCTCTTTTTCCATTAGAATCCAGACTCCGGTAGTCCATCCTCCAAGAATCATCCAACATGCATAAACAGATGAAAATACATAAGTATTACCTCATAATAAGACATATATCAATGAATAGAGACAAATTATGATATAGAATGGTGATCAAATTGGACGTATCATCTATCAACATGAACAGTGGCGCCATACACATGACACATAGTCAAAAGCGTGTATAGTAAAATACTAATATCTTTGGACTTGCACTTTGAAGTAGATCACCATCATAAAATGTTTGGCGTTCTTTCGAATTCCATTCTTTAGTAATCATTTAGTGTAGTAAACATTTTACCTACATCTTATATTCATCCTTATCATGGCAATTTTCATGATCAAGCTGCTTTAGCTTATAACGGTGAATCGCGAGTATAATGTTGCTCTCTAAAACCTTTTAGAGGATTAGGATGACTAGCGTCTCCAACTTTTTGCAAATACTCATCAAATATGAGAACATTAATTTTGTCATATTATACTCTATCATGTTGTAACCAAAACATTGTAGGGGTTCGTAGCACGGAAAACAAAGAATTCTACCGCATGAACACACAAAAGCCAAGATCTATCTACTAGATTGTAGCAACGAGTCAATAGAGTACTCACCCTTGAAGATTCCAAAGCAGTTAACGAGAGTAGATTCTCGTGGGTGATGTAGTCGTTAACTTGCCGATCTCAAGATCGCGTAGACGATCCTTCCAGCGTCACGTTCCAGCAGCGCTCCCACAGTCGGTCACACGTTCGGTAATCGATGAAGTCCTTCCTCTCCCTTGTTCCAGCAGGCAGCGGAGGTTGTAGCTCTCTCCCCGCGATTCCGGCAGCACGAGGGCGTGGTGTCGGAGTTTAGAGGGGACATCCCGCAGGGATTCTCCTATGCTGGTGCGAGTAGGATGGAGTAGAGGGGTTCCTCGACGACTAGGGTTTAGAGGCCGAGGGAGGAGGTAGGGCCAGCGGCGGTGCTAAGCGGCGGAGGCGCGGCGGCGATGGCTTGGGCGGCGACGACTAGGGGCTAAGGTTTGTGGTGTAGGTCTTGGGGAAGCCCCCTCCCCTCTATTTATGAGAGGGAGGGGCATATAGGGGAGGGGAGGCCTCATCCTCCCCCAACTCCCTCTCCTTGCCATTGTCCCAGTTTGGCTATTCAAACTTGTCTTTTGACTTTCAATTTTGGTGTTTAATTTCTTTATTTTGAACAACCAGCCAAGTGACCTAGGACATGATGCAATCATTCCACTTAGTCATGAAACATTCATGTACCCTTCCCCTTCCAGTTCGGTGAACCTACTAGACCCTTCTAGATCATTCCGGTGAAAACACCGAAAACATTTCTGAACCCCGGAAATTGACTTTCCTTATATAAATCTTATTCTCCGGACCATTCCGGATCACCTCGTGATATCTCGGATCCAGTCCGAGACTCTAAACAACATCCAGTATCCAACTCACATTCCATATCTACTAAACAACATCGAATCCTTAAGTGTGTCCCTACGGTTCGTGAATTATGCAGACATGATCGAGACACCTCTCCGATCAATAACCAGTAGAGGAATCTGGATATTCATATGGCTCCCACATATTTCTACGATGACTTTGTTATCGAATGAACCATTTACATACAATACCAATTTCCCTTTGTATCGCGATATTTTACTTATTTGAGGTCTGATCGTCGGTATCTCTCCATACCTAGTTCAACCTTGCTACTGATAAGTAGTCTTTACTCGTTCCCGTGATATGATCCCTTATGAGCCATTCACATGCTTGTAAGCTAATTGGACGACATTCCACTGAGACGGCCCAGAGTATATCTATCTGTCATATGGATGGACAAATCCCACTCTTGATCCATGTGCCTCAACACATACTTTCACAACACTCAATACCACCTTTATAACCATCTAGTTACGAAGTGGTGTTTGATGTCATCAAAGCATCCATCCGGTGATGGTGATTAGCATGATCTCATGGTTGAAGTAATTAGGTTAATATGTATTTGAAATCTTATAGCAAACGAACTATTGAAATGTCTTGATCTTTATGCTACGCTTATCTATAGGAGTATGTCCATCACACCATTATCCTAATGATATGATCTTGTTGTTAATAACATCTCAATGTTCATGATCAGGAAACCATGATCATCTATTAACCAACAAGCTAGTATTACAAAGAGGATTTACTAGGGACTCTTTTATGTTTACAAAACACACGAGTATTAATGTTTCCAGTTAATACAATTATAGCATGGGATGTAAACATATATCATAAACATAAAGATATGATAATAATCTATCTATTATTGCCTCTTGGGTACATCTCTAATAGATATAGCATTTACAACGGAGGTCCGCGAAAGGGGTGTAGTAGAGACAACTGTATGGATCCATGTTTTGGTTGAAAAGTTCGTAGATTAGAAACGGTTCTATTGCGAAAGCCCTAGCAACCACATAAAACTTGCGATAGATAAAGTAGAGGCATCTAAATTTAATTTGCAGGAGGGGCATGTGATTTGATATGGTCATGGTCTTCATGAAGGTAAAGTAGTTTACTTTTATGTTACTAAGTTGTGTAGTAATAGCCATCGTTCCGATGGACGACCTACTAGTGGCGTCGTGGACTTGGCGTCAAAACCGGTGACACGATGGAGACCATGCCAGTGGCACGATGGAGATCATGCCGGAGCGCTCGATGGAGAAGAAGGCGCATGAAGTACCATATCATATCACAAATATACATATGATGTTGATACCTGCTTTGCATCTTATTGTGTGCTAGTATTAAATACTCAATGGTAACATAAATAAGATGATCCCTATTAAAACCAATATTGAATTGGCGGGCCTAGCATGTGTAGTCATGGCCTCGAAATTCCAAGGATAGTGTTCCCCTTGTGTGTGCACCACCAAGAAAGTTCTTAGGTATGAGGCAGGCCATGTTAATCGAGTGTCATATATACCTATGTTCGCATACAGTGGGTACAAGGGTTGTACTGCAATACACACATGTTTGAATTGGCGAGCCTATCATGTCAGACATGGGACTCGGAACACAAGAGATCGAAAGATCGACCATGAGTCGCATGGAGATGTGGTTGGCATTGGAGAATGCCTACCTTTGAAGCTATGTTACCGGCCGTGTCAATCGGGGGTTTCATAGTGAATTGGGATCGTGTTATCGCTAAAATTGTCCAGGGGATGACGATTTTAGTGGGAGCTCAATTATGAATTGAACTCATATTATGAACTAAGTCTAGATGTCTATTTGCAAATATCTTAGTAGATCATGGCCTCTCTCATTGAGTTCATTTGCGACCATGATAAATTTCTTGCTAGAAATGGAACTTATCAAAAGTGTCCAACTTCATGGATTAATATCCATGCCCGAGAGATATCCTCGTAATAAGTTGATCTTCTCTTCTTGATACAACAACCATTAGGAGATAATCCAATGACTCCAAAAATATTGTGTTTTATACATAAATCGTCCAAAAGGGGCCATTCTCCATTCGATGGAGGGTTGGACTATAATTTTGCATTCTCCAAGATCAGGCACATAGAGTATGAGCCACTAGATGAGTTTTCCTCCATGATGGACGAAAACAGATTGTTTGGAGAATCACATAGAAATCTTGCATTAGAGTTGAGAACTCTCAGAGGGGCTTCATTGTAATGGAGTTCATGGATGAAAAGGGTATAAGTCAGATATACAAATTATAAATGTGATTCTTGCAAAACTCGTTGTAGTTTAAAAGGTATTGGATACTTGTCCCATTTTTGTGAAAACAGGATGGTCTGCTTGAGAATTGCTAGAAATGGGGCAATGTAGCTTGATGAAAGCAAGCAAACTAGTTGAAGGCCGACATCACTCGTTTCCTCAAATATTGTGATTTGGATTGGTGGGCTTTAATATAATTTTGTAATCGTTGTCTGTGTGTCTTTCTTTTAGCAAGGCGATTATTCATATGAATAAGTTACAAGCCAATTGTACTGTTCTTATGAATTATACCTTTATGGTCACATTATGATTATAAATAAGTTATTCTCATTGCTATATTAATGATAATATGTTAAGCATTTATAAAGGATTAGAATGCTAAAATATATCCAAGGTTTACAAAATGACAAGACACTATTGTTTAAGTCAAGATGGTCGTTGCATGTTTTTCATCCTAGATGAAGATCGGGGTCTTAGATATTTGATCTAGAGACTTTGCAAAACCATGCCTCGTTTGACGAAATGACTAAAACTCCGCATTCTAGTAAAACGGTGATATGCGAAGAAATGTTGAAATTTATACATAGTGATGTATCACATTTTCAACAAATAGTGGAAATCAGTATTTCATTGTGGACTTAAGTGAATAGGTGTATTTAATTAATAACACCGAAGTTTTGAAAGGATTTGAATTGTTCAAATGAACTCAAAACAAAGTAGGATATGGAATTAACATGAATACAACGTCTCTTCGATTTGATCGATAT
This sequence comes from Avena atlantica, assembly GCA_910589765.1. NCBI lineage: Eukaryota > Viridiplantae > Streptophyta > Magnoliopsida > Poales > Poaceae > Avena > Avena atlantica. Next base: position 182,591,238 of record OU342737.1, read on the forward strand.
GACTAAAGTATTTAGTTAAGTATTGGCATGGAGGGACTTGTGAAAGATGTTTCACAAATCATGGTAATTGGACAAATTCAAGGTGTTGATATGTCTAGATATCATAATCATGTTGTATTAGATACATGTGGTCTAATATTATCTCTTATCAGGGCTATAGTTATCGTTTAGAGTTAGATATTGAAATACTCCTTGGAAATCCAAAGGAACATCTAAAGATTCGTGGAAACAACACCATAAGGGTTATGTCATGTTCGAGTTTCTAGAGGTTTCGATGATTAGAAATCATAGAGAATGAACAAGTCTTTGTAGTGTATTCCTAGGAAACTATGAATACATGTTCCACAAAGGGCAAAACTGTTGTTTTCCAAAGGTTTGATGTATCTTAATGAAGATATAGGTGGAAGAAAGTAAAAGTCCAAAACAAGGTATTTTGACCTTACCTCTTGATTGTTGAGTGGAGCAGTGAAATTTATTCGGTGAAACCAAAATCGACAAATAAAGGAGAAACTAATGATAATGATCATAAAGGTTTAGAGAATACTTTTAAAAAAGAAAGTAGATAGCGGAATTATATTTTGATTCACTTGTCATGTTATTTGAACAAGACATACCTACGGATTACAAAGAAGCGTGATGGATCTAAATGCGAGAAATGACAAGGAGTCATAAAATCCTATATTAAGTTACATTTGAGATTGCAAAGTAATGTGTTACTTGATCTTATTAAGTAAAAGCCGTTTACTTGATATTTCTAAATGACTGCAAAGTCATGAGAAGGAAATGAAACTTCATGGAAAGACATAAAGCTTGATTTTTCGCAAAGGATGTTTGGAAAAATTCAAGGAGTTGACTATAGATGTAGCGATGCTTAAGTCTATTGGATTTACACCGGCAATATAGGATATTGGGAACTCGTAGCTGGAATTCTCAATTTGATAATGATCAAAGAATTTTGGAATGTCCAAGATTGTTGAGAGGATTTTCATTTGAGTGGGAGTATATTGGCTTGGCTTGACCTTAATATGTAGGAGACATATTTTGAGTGGAAGCTTAATGGCTTGGCTAAGACTCAATATGTAGGAGACATATTTTTGAGTGGGAGCTAAGTGAAATCCCTAGATCTCATATATGGATGCCATTTTGAGTGGGAGCTTGTCCCTGGATCTGATATATGGATTCCATATTTGAGTGGGATCGTGTTATCATTCTAAAATATGTGTATGAAATATATGAATGATGTGATTGGTATTAATAACATTTAAGCTAGTAAATGTGAATGAAGTTGAAGAAGTTATTAAACAACAGAATCTATCAAGATAGATTGGTAAGTTTAATAAACATTATTGTTGAATGCTTCCTGGACTTGATTCTGAAGATGTTCAGAGTGTCCTAGGTAAGATTATGAAGGAGTTTAGAATGGAACAAGATAAGAAAGTGGTTCTTACTTGTATGAAGCATTGAGTTAGTCTCAGTATTACAACTATGGTTAAAATAAATAAAGAGATGTGTTGCATCTCCTATGACTCAGTCATAGGTTCTTCCATGGAACCACATTGTATACTCGATGTAATTTGACCCAAGGATCTGGTTGGAAGAACATGTCTTGAAGTGATTCCGGAGTTAATCACTGAACCAGAGTTAAAGTTTGTTCTTGAATGGCAAGAAGCAAAATTAGGCACATAGTTGCATGTTATGCACTAGGATCTACATAAAGATAAAAGTATATTTTGGCTAAAGAAGTTCGACTTCTCTAAGTGTGTTTCCGGAGTTTACATGAAAACAGTGAAGGTTAAATTGACTCAACAACCGTCATTGTAAACAATAGAAACAAAGTCTCACTCGCCAAAATGAATACTTCAAACCATTATGAGATAATGGAGGGAATGTCAAAATTAGGAGGACATTAATGATTTGCAAAAGACATACTGATCTGGTAAAATAGAACATGGACATGAAGGTTCTCATGAGCAGCATGATCAATAAACGCATATGGGGATATGGTTTATGGTTAGTAAATGCCAGCTAGATTATTTGTACTCTAGTGCAAGTGGGAGACTAAAGAGAATATGCCCTAGAGGAAAATAATAAAAGGTCTATTATTGTCATATCCCAATAAGTTCATAATAGTTTCATTTTGTGCTATAATTGTATCAAGTGGAAACATTGATACATGTGTGATATGAAACATAAGTCCCTAGTAGCCTCTATTGATACTAGTTTGTTGGGCAACTGATGATCAAGGTTTCCTGATCATGAGTGATAGGGCTGGTTGACAACGAGGTCATATCTTTGGTGAATGATGTGATGGACATTCCACAAAGATTGCGACATGATAAAGTCACAAAGTTCATCATTGCAATAGTCAGAAACAAATTTTCCTTCTCCTTAGACTGTGAGAACATATCAAATCACCGTCTCCCGGGGTTACTTTGATGGCACTTAACTTCACTCAGTGAAATGGTGATCATAACGGTGTTGTTGGGTATCCGAAGGAACAGGTTGAGGAGATTGCATCAAGAGAGGGATTTGTTCACCCAGTGACGGGTAAGATACAGTTATGCCGACTTGGTGAGATTACATTCATAAATGTTGCAACATGTGACTATGTCACGAGGATGTAATATCGTAGTAACAAGTAAATAGTACTTTTCGGTAACGAGATTGAACAAGGTATGGAGATACCTTAATGATCGGATCTCGGACATGTAGTATCTAAGAAACAAAGAGAGATGGACTCGACATTTACGGTTCAAATGACATCGTCAATATGCAATGCATAGGGGGTCATTATGGACATCCCGGTCCCACTGTTGATCATTGATGCAAGAGGAGTCTTGGTCATGTCTGTGCCATTCCTGAGCCATGAGGGGATCCACTTAAGGGTGCGACGATCTAGAGATTATCCGTAAGTTGGAATCACAGGAGAGAAAGATAAAGTTGGAATTGTTCCATGGAGAGAGATCCGAAGTTGTTCGGAGAAAGAAAGGAAACCGGAAAAGTTTCGGTGAGAGTACCGGAATTGTTCCGGGAGATTCCGAAGCTGTTCGGAGGATATAGAAGGGGAACCGAATGGTGTTTCGGGTCGATTAGGATTTTGTAATATGTATTTACATATTAATTAATGTAATTAATATTAAATAAAATATTAAAATCTAATTTGAAAGGGTATTTCACTAATGGCCAACTTCCCTAGGGAAAAAGGGCTCATGAGGGAAAAACCAAGAGAGAGGGGAGGTCCCATGTGCCTAGGGTTGCCCCCCTTGGCCGTTGGATAGGGTTAGGATTTGGGGCACCCTAGGGCAACCCCCTCCATCCCTTGGACGCCTTAGGGTTTCCTTGGTGGGGGGGTAAGGGTTGCCCCTTCCCCTATATAAAGAGGCCCCCTCTCCCCATTGGAGGACACACCAATACGAAAGATCCCATGAGTTGGGAGGTCTTTTCCTCCTCCTCTCCAATCTCTCTCTCTAGTTGTCTCCACGCGTTGGCACGGCCCAGGGCTGTTCGGGCAAGACACAACGCATCCGTAGCACGCCGTTGCGCTGCAAGGATTCCATAGCCGGAGATCTAACTTCTGCATGTACTCCCGGCGGGATCGAGGAAACAGAGGTTCTCGTCATACATCGTATGTGTACGAAGCCACGAGGTGCAACACTTGGGGAACTTTGGATGTCGTAAGCTGGACTGCTGCATGTGATGGAGCAAGGGGTGACCTGCGAGAAGCTTCACGACCTTGAGGTCAACTACGAGTACGACTACTTCAACCACGTTCCTCTCGGAATGTTAACCACTTTTGGACTACAAGGGTATCTATCCGAAACCTCTCAGCCGTTACTGCATTACTCGTAGATAGATCTTAGGCAATCGTTTTTTTTTTATTTTCTGCACCGAATGCTAACATCATCATGGTAATATATAGATGGAGTAAAAATGTATTGATAAATACTTGTTCAAATCCACAACAAATTCTATGAAATACAACAATGTAAATGTAATAGAGATGAGAGGGTCGATGGTGATGGTGGAGTTGCAGCGGTTGATGGAGATGGTGATGGAGATGATTCCCAAGCCTTCAAAGATCTTCATAGCAGTGAGGATAAAAGTCCCAATGCAAATTTCCCCTCCAAATCTCCTCTGGAGGTGAGGTTTTTACGAATTGTGGTTTATCTAAATGTTGGATCTGAGATCCTTCTACATGGGTTGAAAGTATTTGAAGGTCGTCAAAGCCTCTGATTATCGTTAATATAGGGGGATTTGATTCCCCTTCCTCCTAAGTGTTAGGATATTTATTTATGTGGCTTTATTAGCTTTCAAATAGCATATTTTGTGTCCATATTGACTTCTTCAATTGATTTATTCATCCACACCTTCAATTCTAGGATGCTGGTGAAATAAGAATAAAAAGAATGCGCGGACACGATAAAATACCAAAATCTTATCACTACAACCATGCTACAAAAATGCACTCATCACTAGACATAGCATTTTTCCCATAGAAAACTGCAAGAGTACATGATATATAACACTAGATCTAAAAATGTGCATCAGATATTCAAACGACATATTTTTTTGAATGAGGAAGAGGTCTAGAAAGACCCCGATGCTGCCATTAATACCGAAGCGGTGGGTACAATTTACAAACAAGCCCTTCACAAAGCTGGTAAAACGGCAAGGACTTGTGAATATGCAAGGAGGACCCTAAAAGATTATGAAGAAATGCAATCCTGTCCTTTGACCTCGCTACCGCCGCTGAGCCTCTGCCGACGACCATCTCTGGCCCGCCGGGGATGAACCACTTGGCAAGCTGCAGACGAGGAACGCCGACGCAGAGCTCCCGAAAGGCCCCCGTCTTGGAGGTTGAAGACATGCCCTCCTGGCGTGGAAAAGGCCCATATTGGCCGCAGATGCCGGTGGCACTCATCGCCACCGAGCGAGAAGCTCGACGAACTGGCAGCAGGCCGCCACCCCGACAAATCTCACAGACACCTTTATCCCTACCACCCTCGCCACCACGGCCGGTCAGGTATAAGATAAAGGCTCCGGAGTCACCGGAGAGCAGCCACCAACGCTTATTCAAGGGAGATGCCGTCGGAGCACCCATCCTCCTCCACCATGACAGCAGGAAGAAGCACCTCGATGACAGCCAACTTGAGCCGTGTCCGAGCAGCAAACCGGCCAAATCTCTGATGCCGCATTCAGATCCGGACACAACCACACCGCTCCTCTCATCCTCCTCACCGCCACGGCCGGCCAGGATAAGAGAAAGCAGCGCCGCCACGCCATAGAATAAGAAGCAGCAGAGCATAATCTTATTGCGGAGATCCTCGAGATCTGCAGCTCCTAGACATGCCCTGACCTCCAGAGCCTTGCCAACAGAACTCCACCTCGAGTTGCTAGGATTACGATCAGAGAGAACCCTAGCCCTACTCCAAACTACCGGCCTCAGGCCAAGACACCTAGACCTATCCCTAAAAACTACACCTGCCCTCTCGTTCCCCATCTCCGGCCGGCGGCGCCGCCGGAGACAGGTCGGCGATCCCGGATACCCAGAGACGACTCTCAAACAGAGAGAAGGAGAGGGACAGAGGGGAGAAGGTGACTACCTTATCGCTCCCCTCAGTGTGAGGTACATGTCAGGCTAGGCTTTGCTGACTTCCAAACGACATATTTGACAAGGCCTGTTTCAACAAAGTTTTTTGAAGCTATCGAAGTAAGTGTATTGTGTAAAAATACAAGCACATATTGTGCATGTATTAATGAATTTCTTACATAAATAGAATAAAGACTACAATACTAGTTGTCTCAGCATGTAATAAGTAGAACACACCTAAGGACAAAAAACGAGGAACATGAGCTACTAAGGGATTCACATGAGCAATACGACGAAGATCGGCCCGCTTCACGTCGCTCTCCTCGCGAGCGACCGAAGCGGGTCCCCAACCCTAGCCCTTCCCCGCTCCCCCTTCCCTTCCCTCCCACTGCCGCCGGCGTTGGCCGCTGGGCACACACGATGTCGACAGCGGTGGGCCCTTCTTCCCCGGCGCAAGGTCTCGGAGAGGATGTCGCTCTTGGCGCGCGGAGCTTCTTGGCAGAGGTGGGCGAGGCCCGGCTGGTCGACGGCTGGGCAAGCGGCGTCGGGGACGCACCTCTGCATCTCGAGGCGGCGGCTGATGGTGGGGTTCGTGGCGGCGGCAGGGGTTGCTCGGCCTGCAGTTCCCAGGCTCGGTGGCCTCTCTCCACCGGCGGATTCCCGTGGACGGCGTTTTGTGTAGCCGAGAGGGCGAAAGGGGGAAGGGGGGGGGGGAGGGGGGCGGCGTCTGGGCGAAAGTCGGCCTTTTGCTGATTGTACGGAGTTGGCCAGTTTCAATAACCCGACATTAATTCAGAAAATTCGGGCTTTGATCCCCGTACCGGATAGCCCAAAAAATACCGAAATCCGCTAAAGCGTGAGGCCCGTGAGTCTAGAACAGCCCATTTATTCCCACGTTCCTAGCCCAACAACCAAACCACGTAGCAGTATAGCACGACCTCCCGAAAATCCCGTCCCCATCCTCTCGTCTTCTCCTATCCCGCCTCCAAGGCCTCTCCCGCAGGCGCCGCCGCAGGTGCGCAGCTACTCCAGCACTCCCTGCTCCCGCCGCCGATACTCCCGCACAGCCTGCTGCTATCCTCCCACGTCATCTCTTCCTGGTAGCGCGGCAGGCCGGTTGGTCCCCGCATCGAAGCCGACCCTGGGCGAGCTCAGCTTCGCCTCGCGCCGGCGCCCACCGTCCCGACCACGCGAAGGCCTCCAAGATCGACTGCAATCTCCCTCCGGCCGGCTTCAACCTATACGGTGCCCCGCAGCACTCCGGGAGCCGCGCAGGAAGACGATCCCGACGGCGACCCAGCTCCTTCCCGGCATCCCGTTCGCCGTTGGTCACCGCTGCCGTCGCCGTTCTCCGCTTGCTGCCCTGCTCGCCCGTCGGCCATCGGCCGTCGCTCGCCTTTCGGGATTACCCGAGCACGATATTTCGGGTTTCCCCCGGTCAAATTCGGGTGTTAGTTTAAGAAATCCGAATTTCCCGACCGAACGGGTAAAACCTGAACGCCCACCACCACCAATCCACTCAGAGCCTCAGAGGCCACTGGCCAGTAATGCTAAGATCAGCCTTCCCGCTCGTGTTCCAATTCCCACACACCAAACTGCCCCCAATCCGTCCGCGCTCACCACCTGTTCGTCGGTATGCCTCTCCCGCCGCCGTCCTCCCACCGCCGCGGCCGCTCCCTCCAGCTTCCGCCTACGTCCACCTCCCCTTTTGCCGCAAGCGCTGCCACTACTGTGACTTCCCCATCGTTGCGCTTGGCTCCTCCTCACCCTTGCCCCGTGGCGAGGTCGAGGACCCGAGGATTGCTGACTACGTGCGCCTCCTGCTCCGGGAGGTTGCCGCCACGCAGCCCGTCTCTGATGACGGTATGCCCCTCGAGACCATCTTCTTTGGCGGCGGCACACCCTCTCTGGTCCCGCCGAGGCTCGTCGCCGCTGTACTGGACGCGCTGCGTGGCAAGTTCGGCCTGTCCGCGTGCCCGGAGGTGTCTATCGAGATGGACCCCGGCACGTTCGACACAGCTAAGTTGAGGGATCTGGTGGGTGTGGGTGTGAACCGGGTGTCTCTCGGAGTGCAGGCGTTCCAGGAGGACCTGCTTCGGGCGTGCGGCCGTGCGCACGGGCTGCAGGAGGTGCACGAGGCGGTTGGGATTGTGACCGGGTGCGAGGGTCTTCAGAACTGGAGCATGGACCTCATCTCTTCGCTTCCCAACCAGACCGAGGAGATGTGGGAGGAGAGCTTGAGGTGCACCATCGATGCCCGGCCTACACATGTGTCAGTCTATGACCTGCAGATTGAGCAGGGCACCAAGTTTGGGCAAATGTGAGTTTATTCTGGTCATACTTATCTTGTAAACTTATCATGTCTGAGAAAACTTTTTTTTCCTTTGCTGCGTGCTGTAGCCTCATGTTCTGATTCTGTTTGTGGTAGTTCAAAGATAATGAATTAAAAAGTTACACCAGAACCACCAGTCATATATTAGCTAGAAGTCTTGTTTCAGTTTGCACTTGTTTGTGTTTAAGTTCAGTCTGTTTCGCGAACTCATGATGGTGATAGTTGCAAATTTAAAAGGCTTAATTAATTTATTTTTTGTATTTTATAACCAATTGTAAAGCTTGATGATTTATGCATGGCCGTGCCCATGTTCTTCTCTGGCCATCTTATATATCTGATAACTTTGAGAAATATTTTTTTCAAGGAGCCTTTTGCAACAAACATCGTATGATTATTTTTTCCGGGACCAAGATCAAGTGATTGTCGTGTGTGAATATGTGTCGCACTGATGCCAGTCTCATGTTAAATGTTGCAGATATACACCTGGTGTATTTCCTCTTCCAAGTGAAACAGACTCTGCAAACTTCTACAAGATAGCATCTAAACGGCTTTCTGAAGCAGGGTATACACACTATGAGATCAGTAGCTACTGCAATGCTGGCTATGAGTGCAAGCACAATGTAACATATTGGCAAAACCGGCCATTCTATGCATTTGGTCTTGGATCAGCAAGCTACATCAATGGTGTCAGATTCTCTAGGCCCAGAAGAATGAAAGATTACGCAGATTGGGTTAGGAAGCTGGAAGATGGAACTTGGTGCCATGAGTCTAGTACCCCAGAGCTGAAGGACATGGCAATGGACTCCGTAATGCTATCACTGAGAACAGCTTGGGGGCTAGACCTGCATAGTTTCAGTAAATCCTTTGGGAAGAATCTGACACAGTCATTGTGTAACATGTATAGGCCTTTTGTTGAGAGTGGACTTCTAATCGCCATGGATACAGAACGACAGGTGCTGCAACTTAGTGAGTTTGATTTGGATTTGGAAAACATGGGTGCGACTGGGAGCAGGGTTGCCTTCATCCGTCTGAGTGACCCAGATGGATTTTTATTGTCCAATGAGTTGATCTCACTTGCTTTTGGGATTATTTCGCCATAACAGTGGTTGGCTTTACAAATTAACAATTTTCTTCTTAAATTGTTTGTTTTTATCTGACCAAACTGACATGCACTGATATATATAGACAACTATATATAGTTTGTGTTTGGTTTCATAGACAACCACTGCTGATCACCTGAGATTCATAGCATCTTTTGTTCATGTCAGTGTAAATTGAAACTCATATTAGTTCCAAGACAAGTATTACACTATATGCACATAAGTTGTGTTGTGGTCAACTATCTCATGTTACTCCTCTCCCCGTTTCTAGGTGATTTTTTTTTTGTCACAATCTCTAGTTGAACTTTTGTTTACCTGCAATCCTCATTGCTCTTTTACCCGTATATGTTATTATTGTTTACCGATAAAGCATGCTCACGCCAGTAAGTTTGTGCCATTTAGGTTACACTGCAAAACTGTTTCTGTACTGGAGTAGCTGTTAATCTGACGCTTAGTCGACATGAATTGATTATGTTTACCTATGATGTGATGCCCTCGGAGATTTCATTTAGGTGTTTCTCTGTGCAAATTCAGCTTGGAAGCTAGAAGTTGAGCTGATTCGAGGATAGTGTTTCTCCTAAATATCTCGTTTGTTACTTTGTTTGTTGGTTCCATATTGGTCTCGAGGGGCAGCCGTTCTAGGCTAGCCTCCCTGTCCTCTAGTCCCCTCGACGGCATGCCCCATCTCTACTGAACCCCAGTTGCGACTGGGCACAACAAAGTTGATGTGGCATGTTGGAAGAAAGTGTATTGTACTAGGAACCAGACGAGATTGTCTTCCTAACATTAAATCTTTGAAGCATGTTTGTGCTAGATGAAACAAGTCAATGAAAATAAACATGGGCATGATAAACAATAACAAGTTATGACCGAAATGATTATATAAAATGTGTTCACCATTTGTTTGGAAAACATACACTCGTAAATGGAATATTCTATATAGTTGGCATTTTTTTACTAAAGTCAGGCAATGTAGCAGCATATTAAAATAAAGTTTGTGGAATAATGAAAAAAAAAGAGGTTACTGATACAAAATAAATAACAAATCTAGCTGCACGGATGCACGTATCGTTACAAGTTACAGAAAGAAAATTCTTCCATGTAAGTGGATGAAGATTTGTGTTATCCAAATCACAAGATTTTGATCGAGCGACTATGAATAAAGAGATACATACACGCGACTATGAATAAAGAGATACATACACCCCTACGACAAGCGGCTAAGGGCACCTACAATGTGTAGCCAAATATGGTTCTAAATTAGATATTTAACTTTTAGAACTAGTTCCCACCACTGTAGAGGTAGTTCTAAATTTACAAAAAGAGGGAACCGAAGCACCCTCTTATTCCAATGCCAAATTTCATTCATAGACTAAAATGTTATTTGTTTTCCATTATTTGCATGGTACTAGGCATGCATGAAGCCCGGTCATAAGGAGAGAGAGTACTTTTGGCACAAATATTTAGCATCACTATATTGTAGAGCTATTTCCAAATGGCACACCATAGCCAAATTCAACCTTTTGTCAGATTTTGCTAGCCACACCGTGGATGCCCTAAGCGTGGTTTTCTGTCCAACTTACCATAGATCTTTCTGATTTCTGATGCTGTAAGGCTGGTCATAGTGGAGAGTAACATAGACTAGTAACTTAGTGGGTAGTAGCTTGTGTCTAGTATCATGTAACCGATTCCACGCAAAGCAGGACGTCGAACCATGCCATCTGACACAAGAAGAACCATATTATTGGTTCGACTCATACAAATAAAAAACTATTTTTTTGGCTGATCAGAAAGTTTGCTCCCACATGTAGAGGATAGGGTCGATCCAGAATTTCCTTTTTTTTCTTTTCCATATGGAACCCATAGCTACAGTTTGAGCCGGTTCTGTACATAGTGGACATACGCGGTCGAACCAAACTCTGACGATGTTTTGATTTAAACCGGAATCTTACTATCTATGTCACTCCTGCTGCTATGACTAGCATAAGACCGACCCGTTTGTTTCACCGTTTCGGTTACAGAAAGATCCGAAAATTATGGAATCCAGCGAACCAAGCCGAGCCTAAGGCGTCGCATCCTGCGTGACATTCATATACCCTTTTGTCGGATTCAGAGGATATATTAGCACTCTCTCCTTATCCTCCCTCCTCTTCTACAGGCCGCAACTGGTCGTCGTCCTCCTCTGGTAGCTTGAGGGAGGCGCGCGGCCTGGTCCTACCCCACCCTTTCCACTCCCTCCTCTCCGGACCTCACCCCACCAACATGGTCTCCTCCTCGCTCCTGCTCACTTGCGGCCACGCTCCCCGCCACCCGTTCCGCAAACCACCACGCCTAGAAGTCGCAAGAATTTCCGCCGTTGCCAGAACTAATTGCAATGCCCCTCCTCTTTTCACCTCCATGTACGGGTCTCCCTTGGGGCGCCGGGGCTGGGCCCACGTATGCCGCGACTCCTCCCTACAGGACCCGCCGCCGGGAGTCGATGCCGCGGACGAGCAGGATAAAGACGAATTAGCGACGGCGACCGTCCCCAAGACAGGAGGCGGCGGCGGCGGTGAGCAGCTGAGCGACTGGACCACCTCGGTGCTGCTCTTCGGGATATGGGCCGGGCTCATGTATTATGTCTTCCAGCTCGCACCAAACCAGACGCCGGTACGTTGATCCTCTCCATGGGAATTAACCAACTGTCCATTGCTTTGCACTTTGGAGATTTTTTTAAGTCCTTATTTGTAGTATATCAATGACAATCCTAGGCATATCTTGGGCATGCTTACAATCCTGTCCTGGGCCCTGACGACATTGGCTAAGATTGTGTATGCCATGCTGTCTTTGCTCTGGCAATGTTGTCCCATAGAATACGCATCCGCCTGGGTTGAAAATTCCTGCCTGTTACTTGGCGAGCCGCGTGTATTCTTTGGTAAATGTAGATGGTTGGAACATTGGCTTCGGATCAACGGTTCAGGTTTTACAATACTGCTGATAAATGTTTTGACTTGTGAGCATGTCTTTGCAGTACGGGAATACGCCAGGCTATGATCATGAGTTTCGTAGCCTAAACGCTAGTACCATTATTGAATTTGCATTGTTTATTTTCCCCTTGTTTGTTTGCCTACACAATATCTTGTACTGCTAGATTAGTAAGGTCTCTGAATTTTCGTACTTATAAACTGCAGTTTTTTAGGAAAAAAAGGTATAAGCTGGTTAAACCAGCATTTTGTTGAAATAAGTGAGCCATCAATAAATTTAAATACATCCAATGTGTATAGTATGTTCAACACTCTTGGAAATTTATCCCTCATTACTTGACGTGAACTTCTCTACTGCAGTATGTATAGCCATATAGGTTCACTCCCCATGCCATGTGAATGTGATCGACCAAAAACCAAAAAAGAAGGATGCTTTTGCAATTCACTATTGAAAACCCTTTGAAGTTATTCTTGAACAGTCCTGATACTTTTTGGGAGAGGCTCATCCTTCTACAAGTCTTTATCAGTCATTCGTACATTCTTCAAATTATTACTGACAGTTGCTGCCATAGTTGGATTTTCTAAAATCGTGCCATCTCACGTTTAGAGAAAATTGCTTCTGTACCATTGACAACCTCCACAATGGCTCATTTGCCATCAAACAAAGCTTCAGTTCTAATATACCAACGACAAACAAATTGTAGTGCTTATTTGCCATTGCCGTTAGTCTGTCATCAGCGTGTCTCCGTTTTACTGTTAGTATATTCAAAAATACCAACCTTACCCTCAGCTTAGAATGGAATAGTCCATAGTAATAGTTGACACGATTTGTTGTTAGCCCAGCTGGTCTGGTAGGGCTTAAGGAATCAGTCAGGATTCAGACGTGGAGCGTACAATGGCAAAGCAACAACGCAGGCTAGAGGTGTTGCTGCACTGAAAACTTCATGATGGACGTACTACTGGCAGGATAACCAACATGGTCTATAGTATTGGCTGGTTGTTAACACTGGAGTAGATAACGATCAAGGAAAAATACTTTATGGTCTAGGGGATGCATGTATGGGTACGGTTCAGTCGCTTCAGCCATCAGAGAAATAGAAAATTCCAGAAAATAATCTAGACATGTTTTGCAATCGTTTGTAATTTGCCACTGAGGGCAAAACCGACATTTTGTCCTCTTAACACACTGAGATAACATCTGGCTAACAGCAAGTGGTATGTAAGCAATTTAATTTGCTTGTGTTTGGTATATAAGCACCGGAGCTTTGTTCGATGGCAAATGAGCCATTGTAGCGCTTTAATGGTATGGAAGCCATTTTCTCTCACATTTATGGTTAGCTTAAGGAGCAAGGGTAATGAACCATTTCCGGCATAACCGCTAACTTTTTTATCTTTTTTTCTGGTTTAGAGATATGATGTTTTCACTTACTACAGACCCCTATGGACTGTTTGTGTGGCAAGTGTTGCATGAAAGTACCGTGGTTGTGTGGTATGTGACTTTTAGACTAGTTTATGTTATTTCATCTAGAGATAAGTAGTTTGAGTTAGATTGCATCTTACCTTCGGATGATTAAATTGGTTTTTATCTACTTGGAGTTTGGTTGCATCTTATCTCTAGATTGTTTTAATGTGTTTACCACTACCATGTGACAATCACTTAATAATTCTTCACCCATTTTGGTTGCAGTACAGAGACACCTACTTCTTGCAGAAGCTTTTATATCTTAAAGGTGACGATGGCTTCCGAATGAATGAAGTTCTTGTGTCTCTGTGGTACATAATGGGTATCTGGCCACTAGTGTACAGCATGTTGCTTCTTCCTACTGGAAGAAGGTAAATGGATCAACAAATTTTCTAGTCATGTGCTTCCTTTTGGATATCTACAATTGCACCAAACAACAATAGAACATTGCATGTGTAGTTTGATTTAAGCATTTTCTCAATATGTCTCTTATCTCATGTATTTTTGTTTATATGAAAAAAATTAAGTTCTGTTGCTGAACCAAAATGGTTATCTACATATTTACATCTTATAAAGTGTAGTTGCTCATTATGTTCATGTAACCATTTTCTAGCTTTCTCTGGATTTGAAGGTAAACATAGGGATGGAAAAAACTCAAAACGTCACGAGCTTCATGAGTTTATCTTGTTCCTTGAGAAAAAGATTGTATTGTGAGCTTGGATTGAAATCATGCCCTTACTAAACCAATCAGGATTTTTTTGCCTGTTCAGATACGTTCGATCCAAACATACGAGTAGTTCGTAAAAAACATGAGTCTCAGGTCCTGGCCCGGCAGGGACACTTGTTAAACCCATCTGGCTGCCCAAGTTTCACACAGCCACACCTCAAGGCTGAAGCTCATCAGACAGTAGATTCTAGATTGTTCTCATCTCTCAAGATTTATTCTGACAGTTTTTTAATCCAAAGTATGCTAGATTATTTGTAGATTTAGTAGAGTAGAAATCGAGCATATGTCAGGCTGTTATTTACCAATTTTTTGATGCATGTTTTTTCCATGTGGATTGTCTGATGAACCTGAAAATATCACATCGTTAACGAGCCTAACGAGTCATCCCAAGCTTAGCACGTCTTTTTCTTGTTAAGCTGATGATCCTAGCCAAAGCTTGACCGAGTTGAGCCATTATGTACCCTAGCCACGTTGCAATCTGTTTCCTGAGAAATCCCGATGGTTAAAATGCTCATGAGCAAGTGCAAGCACCAAAACAACCACATCTTGGCTCATGGATCTGCCACAAATCATGTTTTAGTCGATGCTCACGTGGCAGATCCATTTGCATTTTATAACAAGTATTATGATGTATCGTTGCAGTATTTGTTAGCTTCATTTTATTTTGGAGTTGCTGTGGCCACAGATGTAGCACGGTAGTGGTACAATCATTCTCCAAGAAAAGTGTTTTTATTTTTCATATCAGTCGGATGAATTGTCATTTTTTATACTAATGTGAATCTTAAAAACTTGATAAACCTATTTACCAAACTTGGAGAAGTCCACATTCTTTTGCATGGTATACTAATGGTTCTGCACTACCAGCGTTCTTGCTAATGCATTTCTTGATCTACATGTCAAAACAAACATAAAGATGTAACATTAGCAAGACCGGTCTGCTGTGATATGGAATTCTCTGTATAATTACATCACCGCAATATAAATGTTACAATAAATCTTTTTTTTTTTTGCAGTTCAAAAAGCAATATTCCTGTCTGGCCATTCCTAGTCCTTTCATGCTTTGGAGGAGCATATGTGTTGATTCCTTACTTCGTTCTATGGAAACCCCCTCCACCTGCCATTGATGAAGACGAAATTGGACAATGGCCATTAAAATTTCTTGAATCAAAATTAACTGCAGGGGTATGCTCTAGTAGTAGTGTCTTTACATTGTCAAAATCTTGATTTAAGTAGCATGCAGTATATCTAGTTGGCCCACTTGCGTAATCATAACATGATTTTGTTCCAATCATGTTGCAGGTAACGTTTGCCGTGGGCCTTGGACTGATTATATATGCAGGCAAAGCTGGCGGTGCTGATTGGCAGGAATTTTTTCAGTACGCTAGAGAGAGCAAATTTGTAAGTTCTGCATTATTCTATGCTTGGCAAAGCATGAAAAAAAAATCATGATACCATATTATATAAGTGTTTGCGATGCCCATGCAACTTTCATGTTTTTACACCTATATGCTCGTCCTGTAATGTTAATTAACGGCTGCAAAATTGTTGCAAGGTTACTCCCTAAAAAATTGCTTGCAGTTATACATCGGGAAACCTAAAGCCATCAATTTATAATCTTTATTCTACTTAGTACTTACATTAGGTGCGTTAACTATTCTTAAACACAAAAAGAATGATGTAGGTAAATTGAAAAATTCATGAAAGCACATACGGGCATATGCAAAAAAGGAAGAAGTGAAAAAAATCATGCCCTCTTTTAGTTTTGTCTGTTTTCCACCATTCCAATCTTCTGAATGACTTGTTAGCTGGATCATTTCATAATCTGATTTTATATGGTTGCTATAACTTGAAATGGAATGAATTTATGTTGCTTTAGAAAGCACAAAAGCTTTCGAGGCTGAACAAATCTCCCGCCTATGTTTTAGAAAGCACGAAAATGTCGAGGTGAACTAATTTCCTGTTTTTTCATGTCATCTATCAGATCCATGCCACATCTATTGATTTTACTTTGTTCTCGGCCTTCTCGCCATTTTGGGTCTACAATGACATGACAGCAAGGCGATGGTAAGAGTGCTAGTCCCGATGCTTATAAGCTTAACGTTAAAAAAATCACGAGCAACTTTACTCCTTGCCTGATGCAAACATAAGAAATGCATGACAGATGTCTCATTTGTTTTCTCATTCCATTTGCAGGAAAAATGGCTGGATTCTTCCGCTGGCACTTATCCCTGTTCTAGGACCCTCATTGTATCTCTTGATGCGTCCATCACTCTCGTCTCTGCTGGGGACAACCTCCTCCTCATCTGACAAACCACAAAATTAACTGGAATGTAGTTGTGTACTAATTTTGGTCACGAGAACATGATACAGACAGGAAGATCCGTTAAGAACAAATTCTGGAAATTTCATTGTATCCATCAACTTGACCGGGACTATTCTTCAGAATTGACACTCCAATACAGTATTTGCCTGGAGAATGAAGACATTAACCGGCAGTACAGCAATTCGGAATGTGAATGCCTTGAAACAGCAAGTTCAACCATGAAGCTTGTCAGGCAATCACATCTGAACGCCTTCCAAAAAAGGTTCAAGGATCGAGGATTCCCGTCAGGTAACAGGTAATGTTTGTGTACAATGAAAAAGACTGTTTGGGTATTATGTTGACATACACTGTCTATGTATATAAATTTTTGATCTCTGCGAATAATGTAGGGTCCGCACTTGTAATTGCAACCAAATGATGTTAATAGAAGTACTTGTGGGGAGCAATGACCCAACTTGGGTTTAATGTTCTCTCCTTTCATATCAAGTATAGTAGTCAATGTTAGCAATGTTTTGAAGGAAATGACACGCAAGTCCTTTTGCGTGTTTTGGGAAAAAAAATAGTACTTAGAAGTGAAATGATTTTGTCTTTGCATTTTGTTTACTGTATGTAAGACTGTTAGTTTGATGTTTCTTTAGTAGAAATCAGTGGGGAGGCCTGAGGCCATGTGCCGTGGCCTAGAAAAAATACTCAGCATCACTGAAACGTTCAAAGGGCGTGGGAAATGTCAACATAACCGGCCCAAAAAAGAGTATAATTTGCATAGATGCACTGCTAAAGCATCTAGACCTCTCTTTCCATTTCTCAAAAAAAAAAAAAAAAAAAACTAGACCTGGCTTTCCTCTTCCGTTCTTTCCCCCTCCTTTTCATGGCATTTACATCTGCACAGCCCGTCAGTACAGTGGCTGCTGTCACCACCGTGTGCACCCTCCTGAGCCAGAGGTGTTACCTGGGCAGGTTTCTCCTCACGGCATGACAGCAGCACATGGATGGCGATGTAGAGCAGCACGGCGGCGACGAGCACGACGACATACCAGAACATCTCCCACCTACGGCTGCAGCCCGAGGCGTAGGCGACGAGGAGGAAAACAAGGGCCAGCAGGATGGAGGACTGCGCCACCCGCAGCATCTCGTCGGACTCGGGCTTGCTAGAAACTGTGGCTCTGGAAGGGGAACCAAACTTCAGCGCGAACAACGGCTCGTCGAGCTGTAGCAGGAAGATGACGACGATGGACGCCAGGAAGGAGACGGAGTTGCTGTAGAAGAACAAACTGTACCGGCGCTCGTTGCTGTCGTGCAGGACTGGGTCGCCGGCGCCGTGCCCCTCGACACTGTCTGGCCATACTCCACCTGGTGGGATGAGACCGGCCTGGTAGGTGACGCTCGCCACCAGGATGCTCACCAGCATCAGGTACTTCCGCGTGGTGTACTTAGCCGTTTCTCTGTCTTGTGAGTCGTCTCCCCCACCTTCTTGGGGCTGTGTCTGGGACTCCTCGTTGGAGTCGTCTCCTCCTTCCTGGGGCTGGGGCTGGGTCTCCTCGTCGGAGTCGTTTTGCTTCGTTGCATCATCTTCTTCTTCTTCCTTGGGTTGGGCGTCCTCGTCTCCCCCTTCTTCCTGGGGCAGCGATGGCAGCTCGTTGCTTCCGCGGCAGAATATCTTGCATCTACTGAGAAACTTGAGCGCTAGGAGCAGCAGGACGATGAAGACAAACACACCGGCTGCCAGCACGACCACGGAGAGAGACGTTCCCAGGTGACGAGAGCTCCCGGCGGCATAAGCCCCGATGAGACCCAACAAGGCTGACACTGCGCACAGGTAGAGCGCCTGACACATGATGCCCAGCTCGTACATGTGCGGGTTCACCAGCAGGATGATGATCGCCACCGAGGACATGAAGCTCGCCGTGTTGCAGTAGAAGAAGGCCCCGTAACGGTGTGGGTAGGTGTTGGCGAGCACGGCGTAGCCGGCGGCGTGGTGATCTGCGTCGTCCTCCAGCCAGAAGCCCCCAGGCGGAGTGAGCCCGGCCTGGTAGGTGATGGTGACGGCCAGGATGGCGAACAGAAGCAGCAGCTTGCGCTTCTTCTTCAGCAGCTCCGGCGTCTCCCTCGCGGACTTGAGCGTGAAGAATACGATGTGGATCACGACGCAGGCCAGGATGCCGCCGCCCAGCGCGATCACGCGGACGGAGGTGTTCACGTCGCGGCCGCAGCCGACCGCGTAGGCGACCACGAGGCTGAGCAGGTCGATGATCATGGCGGCCTCCAGCGCGTGGTGCCTGTGTACGGCGCTCGATGCCTGCCTGGTCAGGACCATGGCGATGACGACGATGGAGGCCACGAGCGCGAGGGAGTTGAAGGCCAAGAAGACTTTGTAGCGTTTGGCGTGCGTGGTTAGGAGGATTGGGTCGCCACCGGCGTGCCCGTCGCGGCTGTCTGGCCAGAAGCCGCCCGGCGGGTTCATCCCTGCTTGGTACGTGATGGTCGCCGCGAGGGTGGCAAGAAGCAGCACCGCTGTGTGGGCTCTCTTTACCGGCGTCGTCTCTGCTCCAGGAGGGGTATCTTCTATCGCGTTTTGCTCGTCGGGGTCGGTCAAGCAAGAGCACATGCTGCTCCAGCATGAGCGCAACCTCAATCTTAGGCTGGTCCAGTATGAGCTTAAACGGCTGAAATGCAAAAAATATGTAAATAGATATTAGGGAGCGCCCAAGAAAATATAGAGATTAGGGAATGCCTAGATCTCAGGCACATGAGAACTTTTTATGTCTATATTGCAATCTAGTTACAATTTATAATAATTCTTAATTATAACTTATTAAATTCTCGATTACAACCTGGTTGCAACTGATGTTTAACTCCTATATTATATGAACCGCGAGATAAATCTAATGGTGAAAGAGTTAACTGAGATGTAAGAATTTCTCATCAGGCAACAGAGAACTAGCAAATTTGTAGAGATTACATGCAACGGATAAACGTATACATTGTTATATTATTGCTATAGTGGTTATATACTCTCTATCTTTGGGTGTACAAGGCTTTCTAATCTTGTGCTAAGTCAAATACTTTATGTTTGACCAAGTTCATAAGACATATCAACATCTACGATGTGAACTCTTTTGATGCTGGGAGAGAAATCTACAATGTGACCACTGTGTCAATAAATATGTCTTGGATTTGGTTTCAAAATATATAATATCATCATATTATATGCAAAATAAGATGTAAAAAAAAGACATTTGTTAAATGTGCAGGTTCACTAGACATTTTTTAGTGTGCAGATTCAGAGCAAAATAAGTAAACATACATACTAAAAGACGTTTGGATACTTGTATTTCAAACAAAGTTAAAACATCTTATATTTTGGAATAGAGGCAGTAGTTCACATTAAATGTCACTTTACCATCTTTAACTCTATTTGGGGGGGGGGGGGGGGGGGGGGGAAGTCACGTGCAAACTTGCTTTCCCATATAGGACTGGTAGGGGTTAACATATCAGAACTAGATAAGATGTAAAGAAAGGGTAAAACATGGAAGTTAGTTTGTTGAATTTGGATTAAAAAAGTTTGTTAAATGTGCAATTTAGGGTTTTAACTTTCGGTTTGAGTAAATTTTTCAGGCCCTGAAAATAAAGAAAATCTCAGAAATTTCAAAATTACTTTAGAATTATTTTGTCAATTTCATGTAAATTTAAATAAAATTCAATCAAATTTGAGTTTTTTTCTAAATCTAGTCGAAAATATGTCATGCAGGTTTTCCAAAGGAATGTTTCATCACTAGATTTTATTACACACACAAATTTACATAAATTACCAAAAAAAATATAAGAACATATATATATGTTTAATAATTGAAATGTTTTCACTCTATAATTCTACATATAGTATGAGTTCTATCTAGTTTAAAACTACGATTATAATATTTCCTTTGGTCCATATTATTGGTCTCAACTTTGTTTAAATAGGAAATACATCTAGTCCAAATACTTAATTAGATACATATAAATATACATAAAGTTGGGGCCATTAATATACACAGAAGGAAGTAATCTTATTTAGAGTAAATTTCATTTTTACCCTCTACGGTATATTTTGTGAAGCCTAGGAGAAAGACACGCAGATCAGTATGAGATAAAAGGTGAACGGGTTTGTCTATGTCTCAGTTGATTGAGATTTTCTTAAGTCTCAATCAACTAGAAAAAGTGCAACTGTAGTTAAAAGAAATGTGTAACTCGTTTCAGTAACAAAACAATTTAATTGCATTTTTCTGTTAAAAAAGTACAACTGAAACCAGTTACACGGTTGCACTTTTCTTAGGTGACTGAAACTTAAAAAAATCTTATTTCCATTGAGAAATAGCAAAACCGAAAGTAAAAAAGGGGTAAAACATGGAATTCACTTTGCTTAATGTGTGGTTTATTAGAGATGTCAGTTTCAGTCAACCGAACTTTATTTATTTTTCTAAATCAAGTCTTAAATTTTGAGGTAAATATCTGTGGTTAACATGGATTACCTTTTTATTTGATCCGCACGGTCCACGATCTTATCCCACCAGTATCTCTGGATGAAGAATTGGACGGCAGTGTAGGCGAGAACAGGGAAGACCAGCCCAAAGACGTAGACGGTGGAGTGCGTGTCCCTGCAGCTTCCGAAGCCGTAGGCGACGAAGAGGCCGGTGAGCGCCAGCACGACGTGGCCGTAGAGGACGTACCACCACCGCCCGTTCCCGTCGCCGTCCTTGAACTTGCTTCTGATGGTGGTGAGGAGCATGATGCCCCTGAGCGACGCGATGAACGCGACGGTGTTGAAGACGAAGAAAGCGATGAAGCGCCACGAGTGGTGTCGGTCCTCCAGGACCGGGCTGCCGGGGCGGCTGCCTTCCCGTCCGTCAGGCCAGAAGCCGCCCGGCGGGTTCAGCCCCGCCGTGTAGGTGACGGTGGTCGCGAAGATGCAGAAGAGCATCAGGGTCTTTCGCCGCCGCTCGAGCCTGAGGTCGAGCGACGCGTCCCCGGGGGACTCCGGTGGTGGTCTAGGCCTGAAGAGCGCGCGGTACGCGGCGTAGCCCGTGATGTAGACGGAGACCGCGGAGACCAGCAGGGAGGCGACGACCGTGGTGGCCGTGCCACGGCTGGCGCCGGCGGCGTAGGCCACCAGGACCGCGAAGAAGTCGAGCACCATGACCACCCGGAGCGCGGCGAGGATGAGCAGCTTGTTGCTCTTGCCGATGCTGCGCTCCATGAGGAGCAGGAGGAGGATGACCACGACGGAGGTCATGAACGCGGCGGCGTTGCTGTAGTAGAAGGCGTTGTAGCGGGGGCGGCCTGTGAGCACGAGGACCTGGTCGCCCGTGAGATGGCCGTCCTCGGTGCGCAGCCAGACGCCGCCCGGCGGGTTGAGCCCGGCGACGTAGGTGACGGTCGCCGCCAGGATGGCCATGAGCATGAGGTACTTGCGGAGCTCCAGCATGATGCTCGTGGTGGCCGTGGCGGTAGGCGCCATTTTTGCGTACTTGGGCCGAAGCTCGCTCGCTCGCTCGGATATATATAGCTTGGATGACGGAGGTGCTCGTCACCACGAGAGCGCGTTGGCAAAGCGTGACAGAAAATACGATTTTGCATGGTAGACATATCAACGATCGTGGCACAGGTCCTAATTCCCTGGATTATTTAATGATAAAAGGAAACCAAGTTTGACTCCATGTTTAGCGCGCAGCCAGCGACTCCCAATATGCGCCTACGATCGACCACGACGTGTCTATCTGCAGTTCCTCGAAGCTGCACAGGACACAGGTACGACTTCCAAGGCCAAGATGCGCTACTAGCCACTGTAGTGTCTGGCATAGTATTTGCTTTTCATCCTAAATAAATGTTCCGTTTGAGCGAGGTCTGGTTGATCTAGAGAGAGGGTCTGGCCTTCGCGCACAGCGACCCGACCCATTCATCCGTCTTCCTCCTGTTGTTATGGTTGACACCCTCCTGACGAGACATTAAGGACGGCGCGACATCGACTGTCAACGCCGGCGGCTTCCTGCGCGGCCGGCGTTTCCCGCCATCGTTTCCCGCGCGCGCCTCGCTTTCCGCAGCGAGAAAACTTCCCGCGCATTCCAGTCTATTTCCCGCCTTCGCCGCGGTCTATAAAAGACGGCCGCCGATGCGGCATATACAATAAGCCCCAAAGCAAGAGAAAACCAGCAGCCGAAAAAGCTCCAGCAGCCATGCCTCGCCGCAAGATCGCCACATGGTCCAAGATCCGGGAGATGTGCCACGCCCGCTACCCGAACATGGAGGTCGACGAGGTCCACCTCGAGGCCATAGTGCTGGCCCGACGCATGGGCGAGGCGCAGGTGCTGGCCTTCAAGAAGGAAGGCGAGATCGCCGAGTGTGCGCTGCAGCAGGTGGTGGAGGCGGCGGCAACGATGGCCGCCCAATGGGCTGTGACCGATGAACACCATGTCGCCGCCAAGGAGGCGGTGAAGGCGGTGGCCATGGAGGCCGCATCAGCGGCTCTTCGCGAGATCCGCCATGAGGCGGCCATGAACATGCTGCAGGAGGTGGCCAAGGAAGGCCGCCAAGTCCGCCATCCGCGAGCTCCCCCACGCCGCCAAAGCGTGCAACAACGCAGAAGAGGCGCGGCACGAGCACGTCGCCGAATCGGCGGCGGAGGAGCGCGTGGCTCTGGCCGCTGAGGCGGCGGTCGCGTGGGGTCTCGTCGACGCCGACGACACGGAGGAGGCGGAGGACGACGACGAGAAGGGGGAGGAGGTGGACCAGCTGGAGGCGCCGCTCACCGTCCCCGTGCAGATAACGCATGCGCTAGGCTGCTGCCCCAATGGTGCTCCGATCCCGGCTCTGGCTCCGACTCCTTCTCCGGCGGAGTTGCTCGCCCAGTAGGAGGCGAGGGACCACTGGACCGTCGAGATGGACAAGGCCCTGGCGAACCAGGCGGCGGAGGACCGACAGAAGATGGAGGGCAGGGCGGCGGCTTGCGGCTGTCTCCGCGAACGCGTCCAGCAGCGGGCCATCTGGGCTGCTAGGGTGGTGCTCGATGCACTAGTGGAGAACGGGGCTTTAGTCCTGGTCCTAGAGGGTCTCTAGTCCCGGTTTTGCAACTGGGACTAGAGGTCCCAGCCTCTAGTCCCGGGTCAGTTACGGACCGGGACTAGAGTCTCTGCACGTGGCCGCGCAGGGGAGAAGGGGTGGAGGATCTCTAGTCCCGGTTTGTAACACGAACCGGGACTAATTATTCGCTGCCGCGGCAGCATTTTGGGGCCATTTTCTGTCGCGGCAACCGATGGGGGTCTCTACCGCGGCAAAATTTTTGGGCTATTTTCTGCCACGGCAGCTGATTGGGGTTTCTGCCGCGGCAGGAATTTGGGGTCGATTTCTGCGGCGTTAGCCGAATGGGGGGTTCTGTGGTGGCAGGAGGATAGGTAGAGGAGGGGTTGCGTTTGGCGTAAAGTGAAATGCAACGAAAGAACCCATTATACACAACATTGTCATGATTATATAGATATAATTCTACATTACATATATATACAATTTGATTACATGGAGATCACACCCCATCTATTCGACTACACGGAGATCATTAAATCACGGGAGTCCCGAGGTATGGTATTTTCCTTCTGGGTGTATGACATAGTCAACAATAAATCCCGCCAATTCCTCTTGAATTGCTACCAGGCGCTCCCGTGGTTGGAGATTCTCCCGCAATCTTTTCAACTATATATAAAATAAGGAGATCAATATGAATATCAATATTCATAAATAATATTATGAATGACAAGTTATGCATGATCAATATGAATATCACGTACTTCTATAAATGTCCCTCCGTCCTGCTCACTGACCTTCGAGCGAATGTACTCGCACACGATGTATCCGCACAAGTTAGTCTCTGGTGGCTGCCTCTCGCACTTTACGAGAATACAATTCAATCAAAATAATCAAGCATTATATAATGGTATTGAAACTAGAATTAAAGAGATGCGCAGATCTAGCTCGTACTGCTTACTTTTACACAATGAAAATTAAGCTCATCTGTAGCATTGGTGAAAGCTTTCCAAACCCTGCCTGGCAAAAAATAAAGAATAGATGAGTTATTAGTTACTTGATATCTCGGAATATATATGAACTAAAGAGACCGATATAGTGCGGTAATGACTAAAATTACCTCTAGAGCATATATTTAATGAATGCATACTCTGATTCGTCTCTCATCAGTGAGTCCTTTATTTCAACTCTTCCAGTGTGAACTTCAGTGATTAGAAGAATCCAGTGATAACTGTGCACGTTACGTTAGTAACTCATCAATTACACTTAGCAGAATCAAGTGAATGTGTACAAGGCAGTAACACTCTTACTTGTATTTGTAGGGGAACAATATTCTTCGTTTGTAATGTTGTCTCAATAAGACCCTTAGCAAGTTACGCTCCGTGTCCTTGGGGTATTCCTTTAGCAATGCTTGATTAAACCGGTGTGGGTCAATGAACCCAGTGTCAAATATTTTATTTCTGTCACATTGATCGCTCTTCATTCTGCATAATAGCATAGTGAAGATAATTACATGCAATAAAAGAGCTGAGTTAGAGACTTCATCATAGAAATAAGTGAACCACTTATAGACAATAGGTAGCGAGGAGACTCAAGTCGAGGACATCTTGTTTGAATAACATATAAAATTCCTCAAAATAAATTTGCAACTGGTCTTCACCATTAAAATGCTCACTTGTAATTCTCACAAGCAGCACTGACAATCGATCTTCTTCATCACATGTAGAGATTTTCTCGTACCACTCATGCAGTCTTTGCATTTGAGTTGGTAGAAGGTCGACCTCATTAGGTCTGACCAGAGTCTTCCCGTATTCATATCTCCATGCAAATTCCTCTTGTTTGGGGATATGCCCGCCTAGCACCTTTGGCAAATTCCATTGCTATAATATTCTGATGATCAATATTGGATAGCACCTTGAGCGCGGTGATCGATTTGTTTGCCTGCATTCCGAGTTGCGCAACATCTCTTTTACCGCTGCTTGTAGTAGTATTTCCTAGATTCTTTCTACGAATTCTCATTAGACAGCGTTTGTAGTCATCAGCCTTATTTATCTCATATTGCGATGGTTGCTCAAGAAAACCCTTAGCCCACTTTTTGGCTTTCGGATCAAATATTTGCTTTGGCTCGAGAACTTTGGGTGCAAAGAAGGCTTTCACTTGGGCATCGTTGATCGCTTTGGTTTCCTCATCAGTCATCTCGTAAGGTAACTTGGGAGGAGGCGGCGGGATTTTCTTCACCTTTTTATCTTTGGATTTCTTCTGAGTAGTATTATTACTAGTTGACTGAGAGACCGTCTTCTTCGTCTAACACACAGACGACAGAGTGGGCTGACGTGGCGGTGGACTCGCACTATGGTGGCCGTCCCACTCCTCATGTGGACTTGCTGGAGGCGGCAGACTCGGCTGACGCGGAGGAGACGGTGGTGGCCTGGGTGTAGAGCCTGGAAACACGATGTATTTCTTGCACCATAGAATGATAGAGCCCCTGACTTCTCCTAACGTGCTCTCATCTTCAGGTCCAGGGATGTCAAGTTATAGTGATTCATATTGAGGTAGAACCTCATCTACCCCGACACGAGCATAGCCATCTGGAATCTCTTTGCAATGCCAGCGTGCTTCAGGTTCACAAGATAAAGCAAAGCCGAGATCCGCCTTGAAGAAAAAGTTCATCACTCCCACATGCAGCTCATAGCTTGTCTTCTGAGTGATATTATCCACCGGATAGCGATCTATCAGATCGGCCGCCGTGGAAGCGATACTGCTTCTCCGCTGAGATGGGCCACTGACACTTTCTTTTAGCCGCTGATGAGTTGGACCTTGCTGGCGCATTTCGTCCAGTTTCTTATGTTGCTCCTTTAGCATGTCATATATTTTCTCGTTCTTTCTTTCCATGCTACGCAACCAGTCTGCCTCCTCTATCTCCTTTCGCTTCTTTGCACACGCTCGGCTTCTATAGGATTCAATGTCCTCAGGAAACACAGTCTTCCACGACATAGAAGGTCCAAAGCCTCATGTTCGTCCTGGTTTTTCGGGATTCCTGAGGGCCTTTGTTAGCTCGTCGTTCTCTCTGTCGGGTTTGAAGTTACCCTTTTTAACCTCCTCAATTGTTTTAACAATTTTTCCATGGGGTGGAGCAACATTGGACTTTTCATCGAATATTAACTCCCCTGTTTCGATGTCATACTTTGCCCCATGGGCAAGTAACCAATTTCTTACTCTGATGGGCCAGTCCTCTGTAGCTGGAGTGAGCCCTTGGGCACGCAATGCTTTCTCGGCTTCCTACCACTTAGGAATGGAAGTTCTGTAGCCACCTGTCCCCATCTTATGGTGATATTTTTTTGCAGCATTTTCTTTATTCTTTTTGGACCTTTGTTTTGCTATTGCTGTTTTCTTGTAGTCTAGAAATCTTTCCAAGTGAGGCCGCTGCTTCTCTAGTGAGTTAGTGAATTCTGGAACTTTGCCTTCCTCGAGATATTCATAGTATAATCTTTTCTTATAGTTATTGAACTGTTCGGCCATCTTCTTAATAGGAAACACTTGACTTTGGACCTCATATCATCTGTGACCTTCTTAGACTCTAAGACCGGTATGGTGAAATGTGAAATGAGCTTCTCCCATAGTGTGTCTTTGTATCTGTTCTCGACATAACTCATAGAATTTTCGTCTCCCTTTGCTAGCTTATTCCAGTTGATAACGATGATCGGGACGTTGTCCCTAACAACAAATCCACATTGATGAACAAATGTGTTTGCGTTTTTATGGGAAGCAACGGTTTGCCCTCCGGAGAGACCTCATCAATTGTGACATGCACATCTTCGGCCATCCCTTTAGTCGGTCCTTGTTTACTATTTTTAACTGACTTGGTCGATGTGGAGGTCTAAAATAAGAAACATTATTCGTTAATATATATACACACAAAAAAATTAATTAATGCATATATCTAGTGATCAAGAGGCTTAATAATATACCTCGCCAGACTTTGTCAAGGTTGGTCCATAATTTTCCAAGCCATCATCGAAATTAAAACTAGTCTGCGCTTCGACTAGAGGTTCTATCTCTATTCCCTCACCGGACTCATTCAGAAACTGTGAGCCATCTTCTACTCCACAGTATTCTTCTCCACCCTAATCGATGAGCGCTCCATCCTGATAGGAGAGCGGTTCATCACCTCGTATCATATCGAATAAAGGCTCTTCACCTTCTCTACCATTGAAGTCCATAGAATAACTGCTATGACATAATGTGCATATGAGTAATAAAATTAAAAATGTATCATATATATCATAGCAAGTAGTAATAATACATCTCGAATGACAACAAAGTATTAATATCATATAACATCTCGAATAACATCTAAAAAAACAACAAAATAGTCTACATCTCGAATAACGACAAAGTAGTAATATCATATAAAGAACAACATCTCGTCTGATAAATCGCTCAAACTCAACGTCGACTCCCGGTTCCTGAGCCGCGGGATGTGACCAACCAAATGGTCGGAACCATCACATGAGTATAACTAGGGTGAGATCCCTGAATAACCTGCCAGGTATGGGGGGCTACCCTGGCGTCCAACATCACCTTATAGCGACGGATGTGCTCTTCCTCCTCCCTGACACGACGTCATACCACCTCCTCGGGGGCCGGCTCCCTCTGCACACTTCCTGGACCACGTGACCTCCACCAAAGAAGATCCGGGTCGATGACGACACCCGGATTCCTCACCAAGATACGCGTCCCTGATGGTAGCACCTCCTAGTGCCAGCCCGACGGAGCCTAGTCTTGTTCAACTCCGGTAGAGCGTAGTACTCCCTCGTTGTCGCCGAGTCGACTACGAGAATGTGGTATGGACATATCCTAAAGTAGGTATGTATTTGATCGAAATAATGCTAAGTAAATAATTATATTCTAATAATAGTAATAATTTCCTAAATATTAGCAATAATATCCTAAATACTAACAAATATTATATACAAATCCCTAAATATCCTAAATACTAACAAATATTATATACAAATCCCTAAATATCGCTAAACTAAATAATAATATGTCTAAAGAAAATTATATATCAAACTAAAATATCCTTAAATCTCTATATTAAAAATATGTAACAATATATATGATACTAAACAATATACTAACAAATTTTTATCTAACTAAAAATAATGAAACTACATACTAACAAATTTATATCTAACTAAACAATATACTAACAATATATATGAAACTAAATTATATACTAACAAATATTAAAAATATACTAACACATTTATATCTAACTAAACAATATACACTATCAATATAAACTAAAGTATATACTAAACTATATTGAAAAAATAGAAAAAACCCTTACGGTGAGGGGGGGGGGGTGACGAGAGCACCACGGGAGGCGGTGCGGGGATGGGTCGGTTAGGGGCGGCGGCGAGAGCACCACGGGTGGGGTGGCGGCTCCGCGGGGCGCGGCGAGCTGGACGGGCGCGACTACGTCGATGGCCTGGTGGGCGGCAGCGAGCACCACGACACGGGCGGAGGCGAGCTTCACGGGGCGCGGGCGGCGGCCTGGCGGCGTCTAATTTGGAGAAGAGGAGGCGTCCCGGTGCGTGGCTCGGGCCGGGAGGAGGACGGTGGGTATTCATACCCACCACCTCTAGTCTCGGTTGTAGTCTCCATCCGGGACTAGAAGGGGGGAGGGCTCTAGTCTCGGTTCCAGCCACGAGCCGGGACTAGAGGTCTTTTCGTCGTGCCGTTTTGTTTGCGCGCCAAAAACCTCTAGTCCTGGTTTGTGGTATAGGCCGGTACTAGATATTTTAATTAATTATCTTATTAATTCAATATATTTTTATTCTGTAATGATGAAAAATATGTATAATATATCAAATTTTGCAGAAAAAAATCTATAATATAAATCTATTAGCATACTCTATTATAAAACTAATATTTTGTTGAATTAAATAATATCTTTTGTGGTATGGGCCGGGACTAGATATTTTAATTAATTATCTTATTAATTCAATATCTTTTTATTCTGTAATAATAAAAAAAATATATAATATATCAAAATTTGCATAAAAAAGATCTATAATATAAATCTATTAGCATACTCTGTTATAAAACTAATATTTTGTAGAATTAAATAATATCTTTTGTGGTATGGGCCGAGACTAAATATTTTAATTAATTATATTATTAATTAAATATCTTTTATTCTGTAATGATAAAAATATATATAATATATCAAAATTTGCAGAAAAAAGATCTATAATATAAATCTATTAGCATACTCTGTTGTAAAACTAATATTTTGTTGAATTCAATAATATCTTTTCTATACTAGTGTTTGAATTTCTTATGCCCGTTTCGAACTAACGTCGAACCGGCGTGCATGAAGATAGGGGACGAGGATCGTTAGAACTTGCATTGGATCTTTGAATAAACTACATATTGTGAGTCTAAAATGATTTTTTTAAAAAATCACGGGCGTTAGATCATGTACATATAGTTCAAACTAGACCCACTGCCTACCGATTCGGCATACATTTGTCCTTTTTCACCCGGGAAGGACGGAAAGGTTTGAGATCTTCCGGTTGGGAGATTGTTCATGTAAGGTGGTCTAGTATTTTATAAAAATGGGACGGTATCATTCGGAAATAGCATTTTGGTGGTTGCTTCACAAAATGACCCGTTTTTTGCGCTCAAAAAATGGAAAATGTATTTTCCGTGCGACAAAAAGTAAAACTTCCTCCTACAACATCGTTCTCCATCCCAATGTCCACATGCATTCATAATATAGGTACAATATCACAAACTATGCCGCGATTCTGCACATACCATCGGTCATATGGACCGAAGACCATGAAACCTCGAACATGATAGGTCATTTTGTGAAGGATTTTTCGAGACATAATCAATATACCAAGTTTGGTATTTTTTTTGCAACTATGTCAGATAATATGGCACCACGCGAAGGATTTATATTGTTCAGACCTTTTTTGAATTTTTTATGCCTGTTTCGAATTTTGTGAGGGTTTATCTTTAGTCCCGGTTGGAGAAACCAACCGGGACTGAAGGAATAGCAGCAGGCTGGGGCAAGCAGCACTAATGATAGGTGTGAGTGTCGACATTATGTTGTGCTGCTTGTATATTTTCCCGCATGGTGTCGCCAACCCGGACTAAAGATGGACCTTTAGTCCCGGTTGGAGACACCAACCGGGACAAAACATGAGTCAGCACTAATAATAGGGTGAGTGTCGACATTATGTCATGAGTGTCGACACCATGACGAGCTGCTTGTACTATAAATAGGCATCATTGTGAGTCCAGTCCTCCAGCGAGTTTGAGGCATCTCTAAAATCGTTTGCGAGAGCAGGGACACCACTACGGCCAGTTTCAGGAAGATGCCGTCGAAGCTCAGTCCTCCGGCATCTCCAAGAAACTGGTCATAGATGCACTCCCTAATATGTGAAATTAGTTAGCTCCCAGGCGTATTGATCTAGTTAGAGAAGTTACAAGCTGCAAGATGGTGTGCGAGAGCAGGGACACCACTACGGCCAGCTTTAGGGATATGCCGCCGGAGCCCAGTCCTCCGACATGTCCCTAAAGTTGGTCATAGAGGCACTCCCTAATATGGGACAACAACTTCATAGTTTGGGAAAGTCGTTCTACGAATCGGAACTAAACTCCCCCCTTTAGTCTCGGTCCAGCCATAAAACGGGACTAACACTCAAGACATTTATTAATATAAAAAAACCGAGACTACAAAATTGGGACTTAAGGCCCCCTTTAGTCCCGGTCCAGCCACAAACCAGGACTAACACTCAATACATTTATTAATAATTAAAAAACCGAGACTATAGAATCAAGACTAATAAAGACCCCCCTTTAGTCATGCTCATTATAGCCCTATAGTATTCAACTTCAGGGTCGTCTTCGTCGTCGCCGTTGTTATTGTCACATCCCAAGATTTTCCAAATCTTGTAATGTGAAAAAAATAAATGAATAAAATAAAACTTTGATTTATTTTCAGGGCCAGAAGAACATTTTGAATTCAATTGGAACCTCAAACCAATTTGGATTTAATAAAATTCTAAAGGGATTTAAAAAGATAAACATTTTAAATAGAGGAAAATAAAATGTTTTGGAAATACCATTATTGATCTTTTAAATAAAAAGATTTTGTTTTTAAGGGAAAAGGTGGATTTATATATAAAGGTTATTTTATAAAGCCAAATTAAACCTTGGCCAAGATTTGGATTTAAAACATTTTGTTTTGAATAAAAATAGCAGAAGTTGATTTAAATAAATTAATAAGGATTTAATATCCAACTTTATTTAAATAAAAGGTTTTACCATTTTAATCAAAACATCAAAACTTATCTAATTATTTAAAATAAGTTTTCCAAGTATTCTATATTCTCAAATAAAACCTACTGAAATGTTTTGGATTTATTTTAGATTTCAGAATAAATATTTTAAATAAAATAAATGCTATTTGATTTAAATAATGAAAGTCTATTATATTTAATTAATAATGGACCCTAAAAATAAAAGGATATTTTGTTTTAAACAAGCTTTCCAATTATTCTTTACTTTCAAATAAAACCTACTGATAAGATTTTGAAAATATTTGGATTTCAAATGAAGATTTTATTAAATAAACCAAACCCTATTTTATTAATAAACCATGGTCCATTTTATTTAATTAATAAATGGAACCTAAAAAGATTTAAAATTATTACTTTAAATTTGGAATTTTGATTTATGCTACAGAACAGAACCAGGTTCATAGTTACAAAGATTGATGATGGTTTGAATTGATTTGAACCTTGTTTGATTGTTTGGAAATTCAAAACAGGAAATAAAGTTAGAAAAAGGAAAAAGATTCAGAAACAGAAAAAAATAAGAAAAGGGTCGACCCAACCTAGTAGCCCAAACAGGCCTAGAAACAGCCCAGCTCCTCACCCCGAAAGAAAACGTTTCACACTAGTATTCGAACCCGCGCATAGACTGACCAGTGGACCTTCTCCTCACCCTTTTTCCCACTGACGCAACGGTCCCACTTCGCTAGCCATCGTCCTCACCGCGCGACCCCCTCCCCCAAACCTCGCTGCCGTTGCTGCCTTCAATCCGCGCGATCAATTCGCAATAATGCCGGGCCTTTACCTCGCCTTGACCATGCTCGATAAAATGCCAGCGTCCCCTCTTCATTCCCCTCTGTCTTCTCCCCAAAGCACGCCCCCAGGCCGCCCCAATTCCTCCCCGAGCTCCTCTGTTCCGACGACCTTCCTCGTCGAATTCCGGCCAAGTATCACCGCCCCTTGCCTCTCTGTGCAACCTAGCAACTTCCCCACTCCCAGACACTTCTCCCCGTACCACCAATTCGACCGCGGGCACCCCAGAGCGTCGGCAACGACCAGTTTCTAAACGCCGCCGCGACTGGTTCTTATCCGACGATGACTTCCAGGTGAACCAGACCGCCCCTTCACCTCTTGTTCACGCACACAACTTT
Organism: Avena atlantica; assembly: GCA_910589765.1. Lineage (NCBI taxonomy): Eukaryota > Viridiplantae > Streptophyta > Magnoliopsida > Poales > Poaceae > Avena > Avena atlantica. The sequence continues at coordinate 182,624,287 of OU342737.1, forward strand.
GCCTTGGTCCTGCGCATCTAACTGCGTTTTCGTTATGCCTTGGGGTGAACCACAGCACAGCCCACGACGACCACCTGACGCACCCGACGTTGTCCTCGACTCCGGCGAGCGATTACCTCCGTCTCCGTGCGCCCCTTGCTTCCTCGAGAGTACCTTGAGCACCACCTCGTCCTCGCGAACCCGGTGAGCACCCTCTCCGTCTTCCTCGCTTCCTAGAACCACCGTAGCATCACTGCCTGGCCGTGCGCCGCCGCAAGCCACCGCCAGCGCCGCCGATCCTTGGCAAGCGTGCTAGCAGCCGTAGGATTCAGATCCGGCGCTCACGATTAGTTCACTTAGCCGCGAAGAGTTACGCACTCTGGACCACACGATCGATTAGATCCAACGCACCGCAACGCTGATCCGCGCGAAGCGGTATCGTCCAATGAAATCACGCCGCGTGTCACCTATTCGGTTTAAAAAAAAATTTGAAAACAGAATTATTTGCAAACTTCAAACCCTTGTAACTTTCAAACCATACGTCCAAAAATTACAAATTTTATGTCGTTGGATTTAGGAGAACAAGCCCTAGCCAACCCTGCCCTTGGTTTAGTAAATAGTATCTATTAAATTGCTTGTTTTTTGCAGATTCTTTTGTGTGCTTGTTTAGAGTAGAAAAATTGTTCAAAATTGAATTTAGGGTTAAAACTTTTGCAAAATGGTTTGATGTGACCTTACTGACCCTAGGAACCAACCCTTGGTGTTAAAAATGATTTTGGTAAAATTTAGGTTGGATTATCTGACTTAGCCAATTTCTAGTCAAATAAAATTATTAAGTTTATTTATGAAAATGTTTATAGAAAGAAAACTTTGAGAAAATAGTTTGGACCAAACCTACTGACCCAAAAACACCAAGTTTTGCAATAGCAACTCATTTGGTGAAATACTTAAAAGTTTTGTTTTGATAAAAACATTTTCACCACATAAAATGATGAATGGATTTTAAAAATGGTTTTGAGATAAAACCCTCTTGCTAATGACTTTGCCACTTTGGTAAATGGCCAATTTGGATCTTACAAAGTTTAGCAGCCTAGTGGAGACCATCCTTGCAATAGAACCAACCTTTGCATGCTTATGCATGACTTATATTCCATTACTTTGTGTGTAAAAAAATGTTTGTTTGACTTTGGTTGGAATGTGAATTGAATTTGTGTTTGCTTGATTGACTTGTAGATAAGTGTGAGACTAGAAAGATCAAGGAGTGAACCACCATTCCCTACCAAAAAGGCAAGTGATGCTTCATACTTTTTGTCCCTTTACTTTCACTATGCATTAGTGATTTTGCTAAGTAAAACTTGCATGGATTTTTCTAAGTATAGACCTTGCTATAAGAAAACCCAGTAGATGAATCCTTAGTAGGATCTTCCTAAGTTAAGTTTCCTATTACTACCAAGCTTAGCCTAGCTAATAGAAAACATGGGTGGAATATATATTCACACTATGGAAAAATATTCTAAGTCTGAGGACTTATGTTTTTGTTTAATAAAACAACTAAGTTAATGAATCACCTGGGTGGAAATGGAAGGATTTGTTTATGTTGAGTGGTTACACAAGGCCATGGACTTGGCTTGTGTATCTCACTTGTGGTGTGCCACCCAGGAACAAAGAGATTGGAGATGTCAAATGTTGAGAAGCTTCAAGTGCAACCACTTGGCATTATGGGCTCTGCCTGGATCATATAGGTTGCAAGAACTTAGCCATATGGACAGTTGGTGGTAGAGTTTGATAGTTTGGAGCGCGTCCATTTTGGTCTAAGGGAAGGCTTCTGAAAGATCTTGTCTTGGGAAACCAAGTCTTGTGGGGAAAGTGCACCACCTCTGCAGAGTGTAAAATCTAAGTACTTAGCCATGTCCCTGGTAAAGGACAATTTGAGCATCAAGACATGGAAGCAATCAAGAATCTCATCATTCAAATTTTCTAAGTTAAAATCTTGTGGTTTGAACAAGGGTTGTTTGAAGACTTCAATCTTTGATTGAGAGATGCCTTGTAAAGGATCTTCATTCTTTGATTGAGAAAAATGATTTTGTCAAAGCAAAAACTTAGTATTTTCATATGTTAAGGAAAAATCTATTTTGAGCAATGCAAGCCTCAACTCCACTTAGCCAAATGCATATAGATGATAGACTCCACTTTACTAATATAGTATCACTTGCCAATAGAATTCAAATGTATTGACCCTTGTGGCTGTAACTTGTAATGTTGCAGGTTTGATTGTCTTTAGTGAAGATTGATTGATTAGGATTACAAAGTCTACAACCAGCATTTGCCTGTGGCACTATGAAGATGAAGGACCCATGACTATAGTTATTCCGCTGCAATGTAATGTAATATCCAAATGAGCTATGTAAGATGTAATAAAATTTATGTTATTCCTGGTTATAAAGTTATATTATGACCTTTGTTTCTTGATATTACATCTTAACTGTGGATGCTAGCTATTGATCCAGGGACTAGCATTGTAAACACAGGAGGAATCTACCTTATTAGGTTGAGACCTCTACAGTTATCATGGTGTTGCTAGGCGCACGCGGCTGGATGCTTAGCCTAGCCATGCCATATTGTGGGGGCACCTGCCACTCCGGCCTCGGATTCACGACACGTGGGGGAGGGGGCTCCCGGATGACGACGCCGCTACACCCGCGACCCTCACCACCGCCACTCTTCTTATGGCTATGTGGAGGCTGCGGGTACCTCAGGCGAGGATGGTCTCCCCCGGTGATGTAGTGCTTCACGCCGATGATAGTCTGGTTCGACCACCACAGGCGGCGGCCGGCTTTGTTGTGGTTCACCGGGGGAGGGCCATCACCCTCATACCTGGCGAGCTCCCTTTCCTGCCGGTTAGCAAAGAAGGCATTCCAGGTGTCATAGTTGTCGGGATCGCACTGGGGATCCATCTGCTGCTCCGACGTGAGCTCGTGGTAGAAGTGGTTTGTGATGGCCGCCTGGCATGCGGAACCTTGAGGGACAGGAGGGACAGGAACCCCTCCAGCGCTCATCATCCAACTGACAGGCGGCCGGTAGCCCAGCGAGCAAGGGTAACTAGAGGCCAACAGCGCCTCGGTCTCCTCGAGGGTCAGAATGGCCCAGTAGGTGTTGTCCATTGTTGTGAGAGAGGAAGGTGTGTGGATGTGTGGATATACATGGCGTGGTTAGCCTAAATATAGAGGGAAAGGGCAGGAAAACATGGCGGGAAGCGGTGGGAAATGGCGGGAAATATTTGTAGTCTCGGTTAGTGGCTACAACGGGGACTAAAAGCTTCGTTCAGAGGTAAAGGCCGGGAAAACATGGCGGGAAGCGGTAGGAAATGATGGGAAATATCTTTAGTACCGGTTAGTGGCTACAACCGGGACTAAAAGCTTCGGTCAGAGGGAAAGGGCGGGAAAACATGGCGGGAAGCGGTGAGAAATATCTTTAGTCCCGATTAGTGGTTACAACCGGGACTGAAAGCTTCAGTCAGAGGGAAAGTTAGTATAATTATTTTTATAAACCAGAAAAAATAACAAACTTGGTAAAATCTTCACAAAATGATATACATATATACATATTGATTGCATCTAAAAAACCGCCAAAGGAAAAATTCAGAATACATCATATGACTTGCTTATGACCGTGTGGCCTTAACCATGGAGCATCTTCATCAAGTAACATGATGCTTGGGTCATCCTTCACTACAAACGGCCGAATTTCATGAAACTTGTCATAATCTTCTGACATCTCTGTCTTCTCCTCCACTCATGCGATGTTTCTTTTCCCTGAAAGAACTATGTGGCGCTTTGGCTCATCGTTTGATGATGTATTCGTTTGCTTATATTTGTTTTGGTTTGGTAGACATGTCCTTCACATAGAAAACCTAAGCTACATCATTGGCTAGGACGGATGGTTCGTTTCTATACGCATTATTATTGAGATCCACTATTGTCATTCCATATTTTTTGTCTATCTCAACCCCGCCTCCTGTTAGCTTGACCCATTTGCACCAAAACAAAGGGACCTTCAAAGCAGGTCCATAGTCAAGTTCCTATATCTCCTCTATGTAACCATAATATGTGTCCTTTGACCCATTTTCGTTTGTTGCATCAAAGCGGGCACCACTGTTTTGGTTTTTTATCTTGGGCAATTGTGTAAAATGTATTCCCATTTATCTCGTACCCTTGGAAAGTCTATATAGTCGAAGATGGTGAGCTGGACAACAAGTACAGCTCATCACAAATAGTGTTTTTATTCATGAGATGTGTTTGCAACCAACCGCCAAAAGTTTTCATGTGTTCATCTCTAATAAAGGAGTTAGGCTTTCCCGGGTTGTTTGAGCATACAATATTCTTGTGTTCCTTGATATACGGAGCTAACAAGGTAGAATTTTGCAGGACCGTGTCCCCTCATGCCATGATTCAGTAACACCAATCGACTTAATGTCAGGAATAAAGTCAACACAAACCTCAACGACCTCCTCTATTCCATAGCCCTTTGAGATGCTTCCTTCTGTCCTAGCACGGTTATGAACATATTTCTATGAACCTCTCAAAGGGGAACATATTGTGTAGAATTACATGACCCAAAATGGTAATCTCGTCAACTAGGTGTACCAGCAGATGCGTCTTAATATTGAAGAAGGATGATGGGAACACCAACTCAAAACTTATGAGACACTGGACCACATCATTTTGTAACCTCGGTAGAATTTCTGGATCGACTACCTTATGAGAAATAGCATTGAGGAATGCACATAGCTTCACAATGGGTAGTCAAACATTTTTCGGTAGAATCCCCCTCAATGCAACCGGAAGAAATTGCGTCATAAGCACGTGACATTCATGGGACTTTAGGTTCTGGAATTTTTCTCTGCCATATTTATTATTCCCTTTATATTCGACGAGAATCCAGACGGGACCTTCATACTACTTAGGACTTCAAAAAAAATTCCTTCTCTTCTTTGGTAAGAGCATAGCTGGAAGCACTTAGACGTCCTTTATCTATCTTCATTGGATGCACGCCGTCTCGGTCTTTCATACCTTGCTGGTCCTACCATGGTTATGACATATCTTTTGTATTTCTATACACGCCCATAAAGCCTAGCATGTTCACGCAAATATTCTTCGTCACGTGCATCACGTCGATTGTAGAGCGGACCTCTAGAACTTTCCAATAGGGTAGCTCCCAAAATATAGATTTCTTCTTCCACATGGGCACATGTCCGTCAGCGTCATTTGGAACAGATTGACCGCCAGGGACCTTTCCAAAGATTACTTCTAGATCCTTGATCATACCAAATATATCATCACCAGTACAGCGGATAGGCTTCTTCCGATGATCTTCCTCACCATTGAAATGCTTGCCTTTCTTTCTTGAAGGATGCCTGGCCGAAAGAAATCGACGATGCCCTTGGTACACATTCTTTCTACCTTTATCCAAATATATACTTTCAGTATCATCTAAACAATGTGTGCATGCATTGTATCCCTTGTTTGACTGTCCTAAAAGGTTACTAAGAGCAGGACACACATTGATGGTTACGAACAACAACGCCCGTAGGTCAAATGGCTCCTATTTGTGCTTATCCCACATACGAACACCTTCGTCGCGCCACAACTATAGTAGTTCTTCAACTAATGGCCTTAGGTATACATCAATGTCATTGCCGGGTTGCTTCAGGCCTTGGATGAGCACTGGCATCATAATGAACTTCCGGTTCATGCACAACCAAGGAGGCAGGTTATATATACATAGAGTTATAGGCCAGGTGCTATGACTGCAGCTCTGCTCTCCAAAAGGATTCATGCCATCTGTACTTAGACCAAACCTTAAGTTCCTTGCGTCATCTGCAAAGCTCGGGTACTCTCGATCGATTTTTCTCCATTGCGACCCATCAGCGGGGTGTCTCAACATCGAGTCTTTCCTGCGCTCTTCTTTGTGCCATCACAACAACTTGGCATCCTCTTTGTTTCTAAACAAACGTTTCAACCGTGGTATTATAGGAGCATACCACATCACCTTTGCAGGAACCCTCTTCCTGGGGCGTTGCTCGCCCTCAACATCACCAGGGTCATCTCGTCTATTCTTATAATGCAATGCGCCGCATACCGGGCATGCATTCAAATTCTCGTACTCCTCACCGCGATATAGTATGCAGTCATTAATGCATGCATATATCTTCTACACCTCTAGTCCTAGAGGGCAGACGACCTTCTTTGCCTCGTATGTACTGTAAGGCAATTCGTTATCCTTTTGAAGCTTCTTCTTCCAAATTTTCAGTAGCTTCTCAAATCCCTTGTCAGATAAACCATTCTCTGCTTTCTATTTTAGTAATTCCAGTGTGGTACCGAGCTTTGTGTTGCCACCTTCGCAATTTGGGTATAACAATATTTTTGTGATCCTCTAACATGCGCTCCAACTTCTTCTCGTTTTCATTTTTGCATTCGCTTCATGCATCAAGAATGGCCTGACGAAGATCATCAACAGTCTCATATAATGCACGTTCTTCACCTTCTTCTTTTTCATTGTCTTCTAGTGTAGTACCACCATATTCAGGAAACATTGGATAGTTGTCATCATTCTCTTCTTCTTCTTTGTTGCCTTCCATCATAACCCCGCTTTCTCCATGATTTGTACAACAAATATAGCCGGACATGAAGCCCGATTGAATCAGGTGGATGTGAATGGTTTTGGATGAAGAGTAATCCTTCTCATTCTGATAGACACGACACGGACAACACATAAAACCAGTCCGCTTGTTTGCCTTAGCCAAATCGAGGAAAGAGTGCACGCCTTTAATGAACGCGTCAGACATTTGGGGAGCGTCGTACATCCATTCTCAGATCATCTGCAGTATAATTAAAATTTTCTATCATATAAAAAGTTTGGATCATTTTTACTACAATTACTTTTACAAATCCAAAATTTTACATGCACTATTTTTGAATTGGACAAAACTGTTAACATAAAAAATGTTTACTATTTAATTATTGCTCTAGCAGTGAAAACCTTATCAATTATGAGATCCAAAACTCTTAAAATCCACATCTGAACTTTCAGTAACTTTTTGTATAATCAAACTATGCTTAAAATTACACATCTAAAATTCCCTCTACACTTCTAAGCATGATCCCTCTCTACTTCTAGAGCATTGAGCTAAACTATAACAATAAGAGATGAAAGATTGAAGTTGCTAACCATTTTAGAAGCTTGTATTGATAGATGATGCCACCAAATCTTGACAAAGCTTGGATTGAAAGTTGCCACCAAATTGGACAAAAAATGAGGATGAACTTGAGCTACCTTGGAGGAAATGGCCATGCTTTTGTGCAGGGGTCGAAGGAGGGATATATAGTGGTAATATATAGTCCCGGGTGGTAACAAGAACCCAGACTAGATATTAATCTCTAGTCCTGGGTGGTAACAAGAACCCAGACTAAATATAACAATGGGTCCCACAATAGCTCTAGTCCCGGCTTGTGTTACCAGCCAGGACTAGAGGTTCTCCACGGACCGGGACTAGTCCTGTGGCGCCATCTAGCCGTTGCAAAGTTTCCAGACAGGGTCGGGACTAGAGGCTGGAGCAGCTCTAAACGAAAGGTCGTTTATCTACTAGTGACGGGGCCGGAGGCCGCGACAATGGTGGCCGTGGCAATGGCGGCGAGTAGCCGCCGCGCCGTACTCCTCCAGCAGTAGCCGTAGCCGCAGGAGCAGCAGTAGCAGTAGCACCCCTAATTAGTTTAAATGGCCTTTTTGTAACTAGCAGGGCTTAATCTAATGAAAAGCTATCGTTAAGTACTAATGTCTCTCTTACATATGGGCCTGGGTGGCCAACGAGCACGACGTCCGCGCTGTCCGCGTGTGTCCGGGCCGACGCAACCAGGCCCCGTATTAGATGCATGGATGGGTCGAGAAGGACGCGTTTCGCCGGATGGGTTGGCCCGCTGGAGCGCCGCTCACGCCTCGCGCGTTCGCGTGGACGGTTTCGGACACGCGCAGACCGTTTGGGTCGGCCCGGTGAAGATGCCCTTAGAGCATTTCCACTCGCCCAAAAGGGTCCTTGGGTGAAATGAGGCGCCAGACGTAAAAAAACCCGCTTAGCCTTCCCTAAAATGAAATTGTACCGGCATGGTCCAACTAAACATCTGGCGCCCCTAGTCCAAACCCAACCCGAGGGGGTCAACCGGGCGCGCCAGCGCAACTTGAAAAAGTTGATGGGCCAGCCCTGTTGGCAGGACATAAAAATATTTCCTCTCTTTTCCCTCATCGCCTCCCAGCCCTGCCATTCCCCCCTCGTCGCCGCCCACTCCCGTTATTTCCCCGCCCTTCCTACCTTTCCCATCCCGAGCACCACCCGTCGCCGCCACCATGTCGCCGAAGAGGTACCAAGCTCCCCATGTGTTGGAACCTCAAAGAAAGGGAAGATCGACAAGCAGCGACCGAAGGGGATGACAACCGCGGAGTGGGCGTTCAACCAATGTCGACAGGTGGAGAACACTAGCCACTGGCTGAGGGAGAAGAACTTGAGGCTGCACCGGGCGGCGGAGGCGCAGGCAGAGCAGGCTCATGCGGTCTCTCTTGCGACGAAGCGGCCATCGAAAATGGCGGGAATGGTGACTTATAGCGCTGGCCTCCACATCCTTGGGAGCCAGAGCAGCGTCTCCTCCCCGTTGTCGTCCAGTGATACGCCGGAAACGTATCTATAATTTTTGATGCTCCATGCTTGTTTAGTATCTACTTTGCTTTGCTTGTCTACACTTTGAGGTGCTTTTTACATGTTTTCTGGTACTAACCTATTAACAAGTTGTCACAGTGCCAGTTGCCTGTTTTCTGCTGTTTTTGGTTTCAGAAAAGCTAGTAAATAAATATTCTCGGAATTGGACGGGACAAACATCAAAGTCAATTACTTTCCATGGGGAAAAAGAAGTCCAAAGGGGAGAAGGAGAAGCAGGCCAGGGAGGCCAAACCCCCCTAGGAGCGGCCAGGGGTGGGCCGGCGCCTGGATAGGGTTTGACCCCCCTAGTCGACTCCTCGGCCTCCCCCTTCGCCTATAAGAATCCCCCATGCAGAAACCCTAAGCACCCGATCAAATCTCCACGAAACCATCTATATCCGCCGCCACCATCGTCCCAAGATCGGGGAATCTGAAGTTATTCCCGGCACCCTGCCAGAGGGGAGATCATCCCAGAGGCCTTCTCTCCGGTATGATGCGTGAGTAGTTACACCTTGGACTATGGGTCCATGTAGTATCTAGATGGTTGTAGTTTCTCCTTGTGCTTTCGTGTTTAGATCTTGTGAGCTCCGTTCATGATCAAGATCTAATCTATTTGTAATCATGCATATTGTGTTTGCGGGGATCCGATGGATATTGACATTATTATGTTGGTTTGATTAATGGTTTTGTCTTTATGATTCTATCTGTGTTGTTTGTGATCTTTCATGCTCTCCGTTGTTAGTATCTATCATGGCCAAGTAGTTGCTAGTGACTCCAAGAGGGGGTATTTATGCTCGATAGTGGGTTCATGCCTCTAGTTTCCAAGGGAAGTGACAATAATCTCTTCGGTTGTAGATGTGCTGTTGCTACTAGGGAGAAAACAACGGTCTCTTGTTCATGGAACATGTGGACTGTTTACATTACACACTTTGCTTAAAGCAGTTGTCTGTTTCTTGCAACTTAATACTATAGGGGGTTCGGATGATAACCTGAAGGTGGACTTCTAGTCATAGATACAGTTGGATGGCGGTCTATGTATCTTGTTGTATTGCCCAATCGAATCTCATAGGATCTTTCTGACTAGTAATTGCATTGTTATGCCTTGCTCAGTTCCTGTCAATTGCCCTATTGTAATTTGTTTACCCTTCATGCCATGTTGTTTATCTAAGGAGAGCACCTCTAGTGAACTATGGACCCCGGTCCAATCTTTACCATTGATACATCTTCCACTGTTAATTGTTTACTTGCTGCAAACCATTACCTTCCACACCATACATTTAATCATTTGTTACAGTAAACTGGTGAGCTTGACAACCACACTGATTAGTTGGGGCAAAGTCTTGAGTTTGTGTTGTGCAGGTATCCGCGTTGCTAGCAACACCTGTGTGACGTTTCCTTCCTCCTTCTCGTTCGATAACCTCGGTCTCTACTGAGGGAAGGCTTGCTGTTTTGCTCATCATACCTTTCTCTTGGAGTTCCCAACGAAGTCCTCTCTGATAGGCAACAAGCTTTCTGGCGCCGTTGCCGGGGAGGCTAAGGACGTCTTCACTAGGGGAGTCCTCCACTTCCTTTCTCTTTACTTTGTTTTTAGTTTGCTTTGTTTATTTTGCTTGGTTTTGTTTGTCTCTTTTCAAAATACCCAAAAAATTAGTCTCGTTTGGTTTGCTTGCTTTATTAAAAACACAAAAAAAATTAGTTCCTGCTCTAGCTGCTCCTGCTGTTTTTGGCTTGCCCACCTTTGCCAAAATGAACTCTACTGAGAACACCAAGTTGTGTGACTTCACTAGCACCAACAACAATGATTTCCTTAGCACACCTATTGCTCCACCTGCTCCTGATGCTACCTTTTATGAAATTAAGCCTGCTTTGTTGAATCTTGTGATGAGAGAGCAATTTTCTGGTGCTGGTTCTATTGATCCTGCTGCCCATCTCAATAGCTTTGTTGAACTTTATGAGATGCAAAAATATAAGGATGTAGATGGAGATATTATTAAGCTCAAGCTTTTTTCCTTTCTCCTTGAGAGGGAAGCTAAAGAATGGTTGTTTTTTTTGCCTAAAAATAGTATTGATTCTTGGACTAAGTTGAAAGATGCTTTTATTAGAAAATACTATCCTCCTGCTAAGATTATATCTATGAGAAGTGACATTATGGAATTTAAACAACTTGATAGTGAACATGTTGCTCCAGCTTGGGAAATAATGAAATCTTTGGTTAAGAATTGCCCCACTCATGGACTCACTGCTTGGATGATTATCCAGACTTTTTTTGCAGGTTTGAACTTCTCCTCAAGAAATATGTTGGATTCAGCTGCTGGAGGTACCTTCATGGGCCTCAATTTGGGTGTTGCAACAAGGCTCCTTGATAATATGATGGTTAACTACTCTGAATGTCATGTTGAGAGAGCTCCACATGGTAAGAAGGTAAATTCTGTTGAGGAAACTTCCTCTTTGAGAGAAAATATTGATGTTATTATGGCTATGCTTGTTAATGGGAAAGCTCCTCTAGATCCTAATAGTGTTACCTTAGCCTCTTTGGTTGCTCAAGAAGAGCAAGTTGATGTGAACTTCATTAGAAACAACAATTTCAACAACAATTATAGGCCTTATCCTCCTAATAATGGCAATTCCTATGGAAACTCCTACAACAATGCTAGAAGTGCCCCCTCTGAACTTGAAGTCATGCTCAAAGACTTTATTAGTAAACAAACAACCTTCAATAAGACTAAAGAGGAAAATCTTTTAACTATTGAGAAAAATATATCTTCTTTGTCTGAAGCTCAAACTTCCTTTGTTAATAAAATGGCTGATAAACCTGAAACTATGGAAAACACCTTTGCTACTGCTCATGCCATACAAGTTACTATTGATGAAAATGTTAGGTTGTTAGCTCAACTCCATGCTAAGTGGGAAAGGGAAGCTGAAATTGATAGAAACAATAGTGTGTGCACCATCACCACTAAACCACACGTAGTCACGATTCCTCCTCCTACTATGCCTAAGCCCATTGAGCTTACTACTAGTGATGCTAAGTTTGACTTTGATATTGATGGTTGCAATATTTCTGAAGTGATTATGTTCCTACAAAAGCTTGCTAGAAGCCCTGATGCTAGTGATATGCATGTTGCTTTCACCAAACATATTACAGATGCTCTTGTGAAAATTAAGGAAGAGGAGCTAAAAGACAAAGCTCCTATTCCTAGGAAAGTAGAAGATAGTTGGGAATCCATTATTAATATGCAAGTGAATGACTTTGATCTCAAAGATTCATGTGATCTTGGTTCTAGTGTCTCTATTATGCCTAAGAAGATTTATGAAATGATTGATTTGCCACCATTGGAAGATTGTTATTTGGATGTACCACTCAATGATAATGCTAAGAAGAAACTCATGGGGAGTATTAATGATGTTATCATTATGGTTAAAAATGCTTATGTCCCTGTTGATTTCTATGTTTTGGATGTTGAATACAATGCTTCTTGTCCTATTACTTTGGTAAGACCTTTTCTTAGAACAGTTGGTGCCATCATTGATATGAAAGAAGGCACCATTAAATATCATTTTCCATTCAAGAAAGGTATTGAGAACTTTACTATGAGGAGAGAGAAGTTTCTTTTTGCTCCTCCTTTGAAAGCAATGTTTGATGTGCATGCTTCTTCATTTGAAAATACTTGATTCTTCTTGCTTCTTGTGCCTAACTTAAAGGCGTTAAAGAAAAGTACTTATTGGGAGATAACCCAAGAGTTTCCTTGCGTCTTGGAAGTTATTACTTCAGTAATTACCTCTCCTTATCCTTTTTGTTTGATTTTTGTTCCAAGAATGACCTCTAATGAGAGGGAAGTAAGATTTGGGGAGTTGCTGTCCCGAAACAGATTTCTGTCCTCCACCCAAAAAAATCGTGAGGAGTCTTTGTAACTCGGATTGAGCTTAAAATTGATGAATAAATCCCCCAGTATGTTAGCTAACTTTCGTTAGTTCTTTTTGATTTGAGCATTAGAAGATGTTCGAAAAAATCATTTTCTACCTGCTGATCTGTTTTGACAGATTTCTGCCATTATTTGCATTTGCTTCTTATTGATTCATTTTTGAGTTCTCTTTAGTAAATTGAGATTTTTGAAGGAGTTACTATATTAGCTTGTGTTTTTAGTGAAAAGCCTTGCTGTTTCAAAGCTTTTCCAAAGGTCTAATATCTTTTGAATAAACTAATGTTGCTAATGAAGATTGTGTGAAGTTTTGTATGAAGGAAAAATTTCAGGTGTAGAGAGAGAATGATGCAATGAGATGAAGAATGGACAAAATCTCAAGACTGGGGATGCCCACCATGGTTTCACCCCAAGAAATATCCAAGAGGTACAAGCGTCAAAGCTTTGGGATGCCCAAGGCATCCCCTTCTTCATCAATAAAAAGCTTAGGTATGTCTATACACTTCGTTTTTATTGTTTCATGCACAGTTGTGTTGTTCTTGGAACGTCTTAGTTTTCATTTTCTTTGCTTAGTTTGTTTAGTTTGATTAAGTAGTTTGGACCCCCGTTCTCGCTGTGTTGTTTTGCAAATAAGTTTGCTTGGTGTTGGAAAGGAGTAGTAAGTTCTTGCTTGTAAGTGCAAGAGGAGCTTGCATTGACCGTGACTTAGACTTTAGCATGACATGCTAGGTGTTGTTTTGGCATTATGATTAGTGATTATTGCTGTAGCATGTATTTTTCCAAACATTCTAGATTGCTTAGTTTGCCTTGAAGAAATTATGTGTTGTTTTAGCATGCAAAAGAATAGTATTGCGGTATTCTCCTTTGATGCTTTGTTTGGGTTGACTTGGCACATGCTTACACCATGTTATGACTCTCACATGTCACCATTAGCCTCTATGATCATTTAGTCCTTGACTTGTAGTACCACTCTATACTTTGATTAGTATGCTTTGTTGCACAGCATGATTATGGCCATTATGCTCTCTTAGTTGGTTGCTCCCAGTCTTTTTCTAGCCTCCACTTGTATGAGTAAGCTCTACTCATGCTTCCAACTACCAAGAAACCAAGTTATTACAAAGTGTCCAGTATAAACTCCTAAGCATGGTGTGTTACACCATTCCAAGAATATTCTTGTTTTCAGCTATCTTCCAATTAAAAACTATTTTGTTATGTGAAAACTTAGTGATTAAATCCTCCGCAAACTTGATGGCACATTTTATATTCTTTGCCCCTAATAGACTTGAACCATTGTGTCATCTATGTTGTATATGCTTGCACTTATACGTTGGAATTAGTAGAACCGTGCTGTCACGGGGAACTTTTTCAACATTGCACTTGTACTTTGTACTCAGGTGGTATCATGATCTTTTGTCTATGGATGTCACCGGTGTGAAATAAATAGGGAACTTGTAAGTCCATGGAGTTTGTATCCTGTGTTAGAGAAACGCCTGTGCCGCTAGCCTAAGCCATGCCTAATCATGGTGGAAACTTGCAGTATCACCATAGTGACATCTATGAAGCATTCTTCTTATTAAAAAAGAGACACATTGAGAAAAGAGGAAAGAGAAAAAAGCACCATATTCCCATGGTAAATAAGAAGATTGTTGAGATGCTCATTGTCTGCTTGCCTTGTCATTTTGGTTATGGGATAGCTCCTGTACCATGTGCAAGGGGTACCCCGTTGGCGGTTCGTAATGATATGCAAATAATTACAATGACAAGAACTTACAGGTGACTAAAGTTGAGTAGCATGAGGTGTGGCCCTCGTATTCAAAGGACTTGAGATTGCCAACTTATACTTCGTCAAGCATATACTCCATCTTTGTCACTTTAACCTTAATCACTTCAAGATGCTTATGATAGGGGCAATGAGGGATGAAAGCTAACAAGTACCATATTTTTTGGAAGCTCTTTTTGAAACTTGAAATCCCTACTTCCTTTACAAAAAAGGCCTTTCTTCCACTATTATTGAGTCTCCACCTTCTACCTTTAGGCACCATTAAGAGAGCATAGTTGTCATTTTGTGTGCAGTGTTCCAAAGCTTATTGATTGATGCATATTGTGATATTACTTGTTCTTGTGCTATTTGTTTCTAGTCACCCTTGTGAACTTTGAAGGTGTACTATGCATCTATTTGCTACTCTATGAGGGACAAGCTGAATGCCATTATGCTATGTTTTCTGTATGTGAAACAAACAAATGTTTTTCAATGCATGTTATTCATGATCTTTGTTTGTAGCCTTTCATGTTGCATGCATAGTTACTATGTCATATTGTTAGAACTCCATTTTTCATGCACATGTTTAGAGTTCTTTGATCCCATCTTTCAATGCTTGCAAATGGTTGGATCTTTATTGTGAGGGTGCATGTCACCTCAATAATTATTCTTTTTATCACTTACTTACTCGAGGACGAGCAAGATTTAAGCTTGGGGATGCTTGATATGTCAGAAACGTATCTATAATTTTTGATGCTACATGCTTGTTTAGTATCTACTTTGCTTTGTCTACACTTTGAGGTGCTTTTTACATGTTTTCTGGTACTAACTATTAACAAGTGGCCACAATGCCAGTTGCCTGTTTTCTGTTGTTTTTGGTTTCAGATAAGCTAGTAAAGAAATATTATCGGAATTGGACGGAACACACGTCAAAGTCAATTACTTTCCGTGGGGAACAAGAAGTCCAGAGGGGAGACAGAGAAGCGGTCTAGGGAGGCCAAACCCCCTAGGCGCGGCCAGGGGTGGGCCCATGCCTAGGTAGGGTTTGACCCTCCTGGTCGCCTCCTCGGCCTCTCCCTTCGCCTATAAGAAGCCCCCGATGCAGAAACCCTAATAACCCGATCAAAGCTCCACGAAACCGTCTATAGCCGCCGCCACCATCGTCCCTAGATAGGGGGGATCTGAAGTTCTTCCCGGCACCCTGCCGGAGGGGAGATCATCCCGTAGGACTTCTCTCCGATATGATGCGTGAGTAGTTCCACCTTGGACTATGGGTCCATGTAGTAGCTAGATGGTTGTATCTGAAGGGTTCATAACATAGAAAACATAAAATTTCCTACGATGGGAACAAAGCACCAAGATCTATCTACTAGATAGAAGCAACGGGTGGATATACATCCATATAATACATACCCTCGAAGACCATATAGCGTTAACGAGGTTGTACTCGTGGATGATGTAGTCGAACGCTTCCGATCTCAAGATCGTGATGAAGTCCATCTGGTCCAGCCGGTCCAGCACCATCACGTCCAGCACCGCAAAGCAATGGTGCATCCGTGATCGCACACACGTCTGGGTACCCAGACAACATCCGCGCCCTCGCTCCAGCGAAGCAGCAGAAGCAACAATTCCTTCCAGGAAAATCCACCGGGTACATGTATCTCGCTGATCCGCGACCATGGGGAAATTCTAAAGGGGGGGAGAGAGATCCTTTTTGAGGAGGTGTGCTTCGAGAGGAGGAGAGGGGGGACTTTTATAGGGAGAGGGGGGCACCCCAAGGGGCATGGCGCCCAGCCATGGTGGATTCCCCTACCTATTCCACATTCATGTGGGTGGAGCACCTGCTGTTTTTGGCTTGCCCACCTTTGCCAAAATGAACTCTGCTGAGAACACCAAGTTGTGTGACTTCACTAGCACCAACAACAATGATTTCCTTAGCACACCTATTGCTCCACCTGCTCCTGATGCTACCTTTTATGAAATTAAGCCTGCTTTGTTGAATCTTGTGATGAGAGAGCAATTTTCTGGTGCTGGTTCTATTGATTCTGCTGCCCATCTCAATAGCTTTGTTGAACTTTATGAGATGCAAAAATATAAGGATGTAGATGGAGATATTATTAAGCTCAAGCTTTTTTCCTTTATCCTTGAGAGGGAAGCTAAAGAATGGTTGTTTTTTTGCCTAAAAATAGTATTGATTCTTGGACTAAGTTGAAAGATGCTTTTATTAGAAAATACTATCCTCCTGCTAAGATTATATCTATGAGAAGTGACATTATGAAATTTAAACAACTTGATAGTGAACATGTTGCTCCAGCTTGGGAAAGAATGAAATCTTTGGTTAAGAATTGCCCCACTCATGGAATCACTGCTTGGATGATTATCCAGACTTTTTTTGCAGGTTTGAACTTCTCCTCAAGAAATATGTTGGATTCAGCTGCTGGAGGTACCTTCATGGGCCTCAATTTGGGTGTTGCAACAAGGCTCCTTGATAATATGATGGTTAACTACTCTGAATGTCATGTTGAGAGAGCTCCACATGGTAAGAAGGTAAATTATGTTGAGGAAACTTCCTATTTGAGTGAAAATATTGATGTTATTATGGCTATGCTTGTTAATGGGAAAGCTCCTCTAGATCCTAATAGTGTTCCCTTAGCCTCTTTGGTTGCTCAAGAAGAGCAAGTTGATGTGAACTTCATTAGAAACAACAATTTCAACAACAATTATAGGCCCTATCCTCCTAATAATGGCAATTCCTATGGAAACTCCTACAACAATGCTAGAAGTGCCCCCTCTGAACTTGAAGTCATGCTCAAAGACTTTATTAGTAAACAAACAACCTTCAATAAGACTAAAGAGGAAAAGCTTTTAACTGTTGAGAAAAATATATCCTCTTTGTCTGAAGCTCAAACTTCCTTGGTTAATAAAATGGCTGCTAAACCTGAAACTATGGAAAACACCTTTGCTACTGCTCATGCCATACAAGTTACTATTGATGAAAATGTTAGGTTGTTAGCTCAACTCCATGCTAAGTGGGAAAGGGAAGCTGAAATTGATAGAAACAATAGTGTGTGCACCATCACCACTAAACCACAAGTAGTCACGATTCCTCCTCCTACTATGCCTAAGCCCATTGAGCTTACTACTAGTGATGCTAAGTTTGACTTTGATATTGATGGTTGCAATATTTCTGAAGTGATTATGTTCCTACAAAAGCTTGCTAGAAGCCCTGATGCTAGTGATATGCATGTTGCTTTCACCAAACATATTACAGATGCTCTTGTGAAAATTAAGGAAGAAGAGCTAAAAGACAAAGCTTCTATTCCTAGGAAAGTAGAAGATAGTTGGGAATCCATTATTAATATGCAAGTGAATGACTTTGATCTCAAAGCTTCATGTGATCTTGGTTCTAGTGTCTCTATTATGCCTAAGAAGATTTATGAAATGATTGATTTGCCACCATTGGAAGATTGTTATTTGGATGTACCACTCAATGATAATGCTAAGAAGAAACTCATGGGGAGTATTAATGATGTTATCATTATGGTTAAAAATGCTTATGTCCCTGTGATTTCTATGTTTTGGATGTTGAATACAATGCTTCTTGTCCTATTACTTTGGGAAGACCTTTTCTTAGAACAGTTGGTGCCATCATTGATATGAAAGAAGGCACCATTAAATATCATTTTCCATTCAAGAAAGGTATTGAGCACTTTACTATGAGGAGAGATAAGTTTCTTTTTGCTCCTCCTTTGAAAGCAATGTTTGATGTGAATGCTTCTTCATTTGAAAATACTTGATTCTTCTTGCTTCTTGTGCCTAACTTAAAGGCATTAAAGAAAAGTACTTATTGGGAGATAACCCAAGAGTTTCCTTGCGTCTTGGAAGTTATTACTTCAGTAATTATCTCTCCTTATCCTTTTGTTTGATTTTTGTTCCAAGAATGACCTCTAATGAGAGGGAAGTAAGATTTGGGGAGTTGCTGTCCCGAAACAGATTTCTGTCCTCCACAAAAAAAAATCGTGAGGAGTCTTTGTAACTCGGATTGAGCTCAAAATTGATGAATAAATCCCCTAGTATGTTAGCTAACTTTCGTTAGTTCTTTTTGATTTGAGCAACAGAAGATGTTCGAAAAAATCAGTTTCTACCTGCTGATCTGTTTTGACAGATTTCTGCCATTATTTGCATTTGCTTCTTATTGATTCATTTTTGAGTTCTCTTTAGTAAATTGAGATTTTTGAAGGAGTTACTATATTAGCTTGTGTTTTTAGTGAAAAGCCTTGTTGTTTCAAAGCTTTTCCAAAGGTCTAATATCTTTTGAATAAACTAATGTTGCTAATGAAGATTGTGTGAAGTTTTGTATGAAGGAAAAATTTCAGGTGTAGAGAGAGAATGATGCAATGAGATGAAGAATGGACAAAATCTCAAGATTGGGGATGCCACCATGGTGTCACCCCAAGAAATATCCAAGAGGTACAAGCGTCAAAGCTTTGGGATGCCCAAGGCATCCCCTTCATCAATAAAAAGCTCAGGTATGTCTATACACTTCGTTTTTATTTTTTCATGCACAGTTGTGTTGTTCTTGGAGCGTCTTATTTTTTGATTTTCTTTGCCTAGTTAGTTAGTTTGATTAAGTAGTTTGGACCCCCGTTCTCGCTGTGTTGTTTTGCAAATAAGTTTGCTTGGTGTTGGAAAGGAGTAGTAAGTTCTTGCTTGTAAGTGCAAGAGGAGCTTGCATTGACCGTGACTTAGACTTTAGCATGACATGCTAGGTGTTGTTTTGGAATTATGATTAGTGATTATTGCTGTAGCATGTATTTTTCCAAACATTCTGGATTTCTTAGTTTGCCTTGAAGAAATTATGTGTTGTTTTAGCATGCAAAAGAATAGTATTGCAGTATTCTCCTTTGATGATTTGTTTGGGTTGACTTGGCACATGCTTACACCATGTTATGACTCTCACAAGTCACCATTAGCCTCTATGATCATTTAGTCCTTGACTTGTAGTACCACTCTATACTTTGATTAGTATGCTTTGTTGCACTGCATGATTATGGCCATTATGCTCTCTTAGTTGGTTGCTCCCAGTCTTTTTCTAGCCTCCACTTGTATGAGTAAGCTCTACTCATGCTTCCAACTACCAAGAAACCAAGTTATTACAAAGTGTCCAGTATAAAATCCTATGCATGGTGTGTTACACCATTCCAAGTATATTCTTGTTTTCATCTATCTTCCAATTAAAAACTATTTTGTTATGTGAAAACTTAGTGATTAAATCCTCCACAAACTTGATGGCACATTTTATATTCTTTGCCCCTAATAGACTTGAACCATTGTGTCATCTATGTTGTATATGCTTGCACTTATACGTTGGAATTAGTAGAACCGTGCTGTCACGGGGAACGTTTTCAACATTGCACTTGTACTTTGTACTTAGTTGGTATCATGATCTTTTGTCTATGGATGTCACCGGTGTGAAATAAATAGGGAACTTGTAAGTCCATGGAGTTTGTATCCTGTGTTAGAGAAACGCCTGTGCCGCTAGCCTAAGCCATGCCTAATCATGGTGGAAACTTGCAGTATCACCATAGTGACATCTATGAAGCATTCTTCTTATTAAAAAAGAGACACATTGAGAAAAGCGGAAAGAGAAAAAAGCACCATATTCCCATGGTAAATAAGAAGATTGTTGAGATGCTCATTGTCTGCTTGCCTTGTCATTTTGGTTATGGGATAACTCCTGTACCATGTGCAAGGGGTACCCCGTTGGCGGTTCGTAATGATATGTAAATAATTACAATGACAAGAACTTACATGTGACTAAAGTTGAGTAGCATGAGGTGTGGCCCTCGTATTCAAAGGACTTGAGATTGCCAACTTATACTTCGTCAAGCATATACTCCATCTTTGTCACTTTAACCTTAATCACTTCAAGATGCTTATGATAGGGGCAATGAGGGCTGAAAGCTAACAAATACCATATTTTTTGTAAGCTCTTTTTGAAACTTGAAATCCCTACTTCCTTTACAAAAAAGGCCTTTCTTCCACTACTATTGAGTCTCCACCTTCTACCTTTAGCCACCATTAAGAGAGCATAGTTGTCATTTTGTGTGTAGTGTTTCAAAGCTTATTGATTGATGCATATTGTGATATTACTTGTTCTTGTGCTATTTGTTTCTAGTCACCCTTGTGAACTTTGAAGGTGTACTATGCATCTATTTGCTACTCTATGAGGGACAAGCTGAATGCCATTATGCTATGTTTTCTGTATGTGAAACAAACAAATGTTTTTCAATGCATGTTATTCATGATCTTTGTTTGTAGCCTTTCATGTTGCATGCATAGTTACTATGTCATATTGTTAGAACTCCATTTTTCATGCACATGTTTAGAGTTCTTTGATCCCATCTTTCAATGCTTGCAAATGGTTGGATCTTTATTGTGAGGGTGCATGTCACCTCAATAATTATTCTTTTTATCACTTACTTACTCGAGGACGAGCAAGATTTAAGCTTGGGGATGCTTGATACGTCGGAAACGTATCTATAATTTTTGATGCTACATGCTTGTTTAGTATCTACTTTGCTTTGTCTACACTTTGAGGTGCTTTTTACATGTTTTCTGGTACTAACTATTAACAAGTGGCCACAATGCCAGTTGCCTGTTTTCTGTTGTTTTTGGTTTCAGAAAAGCTAGTAAAGAAATATTATCGGAATTGGACGGAACACACGTCAAAGTCAATTACTTTCCGTGGGGAACAAGAAGTCCAGAGGGGAGACAGAGAAGCGTCCAGGGAGGCCAAACCCCCTAGGCGCGACCAGGGGTGGGCCCATGCCTGGGTAGGGTTTGACCCTCCTGGTCGCCTCCTCGGCCTCCCCCTTCGCCTATAAGAAGCCCCCGATGCAGAAACCCTAAGAACCCGATCAAAGCTCCATGAAACCGTCTGTAGCCGCCGCCACCATCGTCCCTAGATAGGGGGGATCTGAAGTTCTTCCCGGCACCCTGCCGGAGGGGAGATCATCCCGTAGGCCTTCTCTCCGATATGATGCGTGAGTAGTTCCACCTTGGACTATGTGTCCATGTAGTAGCTAGATGGTTGTATCTGAAGGGTTCATAACATAGAAAACAAAAATTTTCCTACGATGGGAACAAAGAACCAAGATCTATCTACTAGATAGAAGCAACGGGTGGATATACATCCATATAATACATACCCTCGAAGACCATATAGAATTAACGAGGTTGTACTCGTGGATGATGTAGTCGAACGCTTGCCGATCTCAAGATCGTGATGAAGTCCATCTGGTCCAGCCGGTCCGGCACCATCATGTCCAGCACCGCAAAGCAATGGTGCATCCGTGATCACACACACGTCTGGGTACCCCGAAAACATCCGCGCCCTCGCTCCAGCGAAGCAGCAGAAGCAACATTTCCTTCCAGGAAAATCCACCGGGAACATGTATCTCGCCGATCCGCGACCATGGGGAAATTCTAAAGGGGGGAGAGAGATCCTTTGTGAGGAGGTGTGCTTCGAGAGGAGGAGAGGGGGGCCTTTTATAGGGAGAGGGGGGCACCCCAAGGGGCATGGCGCCCAGCCATGGTGGATTCCCCCACCTATTCCACATGCATGTGGGTGGAGCACCCACTCAAAATGAAAAGTCTCCACTCCCATAAAAGAGTCTCCACTCAAAAATCCACTCACATGCATTAAATTTCTACCAAATTTAATGCAAGCTCTCATTTAAATAAAACTATTTTATTTATTTATTCATAATATTGTTAATCACTTCAATTAACAAACATTCACATAAAAACCCTTGCTAGTATTCAATTTCACATGCAGAACCAGTTTCAGCAATTTCAACCGAAACAGTTTTGGTGTCTAGTGAAATAAATTCCTGCGCTTTCCGTTTTCTTTCTCTGGCATATTATTTGCTCCAAATGGTGTCGGTATCCCTTAAGTGTGTCACCCTATGGTTCGCGAATAATTTAGACATGATCGAGACCCCTCTCCGATCAATAATCAACAGCGGGACCTGGAGATCCGTACTGACTCCCACATATTCAATGATGACTTCTATGATCGTGTGAACCTTACACACATGTAACTCAATCCCTTTGTCTCGCGATATATTACATGTCCGAGATTTGATCATCGGTATCTCCATACCTAGTTTTATCTTCTTACCTACATGCACTCTTTTCTCGTTCCCATGATATAATATTCTAGCGATCAAATCACTTGCTTGCAAGCTAACTAATGTTATATCACCGAGAGGGCCTAGAGTATATCTTTCCGTCATCGGGATGGACAAATTCCACTCTTGATCCATGAGCCTCAACATAACACCTTCGTAGCACTGAACCCATCTTTATAGTCACCCTGTTATGATGTGATGTTTGATGTTATCAAGATACTCTTCCGGTGTTAGTGATTGACATGATTTCATGGTCAAAGGACTAAGATTACTCCGTATGATGTTATAGCAATATAAACACAATGACCTTGAGCGTAATGCTATACTTTGGATTAATGTTCATCACATCATTCCAATAATGTTGTGAGCTCGTTATTAACAACATCCAATGTCCATGATCAGAAAACCTTTGATCATCTTGTTAATCAACGAGCTAGTTTATAAGAGATGCATAACTAGGAACTTTCTTTTTGTTTATTAAACACACATGTATTAACGTTTACGTATTAATACAATTATAGCATAAAAAATAAACATTTATCATGAATAAGGAATACGATAATAACCACTTTATTATTGCCTCTCGGGCATATTCCCTTCAGTCTCCCACTTGCACTAGAGACAATAATCTAGTTTGAAATCTTTGCGTATTGAACACCTATGGCTTTCTGGTTTTCCATATACGCAATTGCCAGTGGTTAACATAATCTACGAATCTGACGCTTCAGATCCGTGTGTATTTGCATGTCTTTGCGTCTTCACGCATCATTCATTCTCCAATGAGATGGCATTGTATAAATTTGGTCTTTTGGTGAGACCTTTAGTTCCTTCGGGTTAGATCATGTTGATAATATTGTCGTACAATATATCTTTAGTGTTAGCCCATTGCGAACCACAACTTAGTTTGATAACAAACTACTTGACACAAATGCCCTCCTTTGCTGCTACTATAGCAATCATATACTTAGCCTTTTGTTGTAGTATCCGTCACAATGTCTTAACTTTGGAATTCATCCAAATCCGTCATGGAAACTCCTTTCCATTTTATTGTGCCGCCCATTGTTTAAATTGAGATAAACTTAATTTGTATCTTGTGACAAAACTAGTATCAATGTAACGCTTTACAATGAACTATTTGAATTTGTTTGTCACCTCTACACAAATATATTCTTAGTTCTTCCAAAAGATCATAAGAATATCCTCATTATCGTCCAATGATCATTTTATGATTCATTCTGGTATATGCTCATAACACTTAGAGCATAGGACATATCTAGATGTGAACATATCATGGTATGATTGATCAAAACATTCTTGTGATTTCACTCATCAAGTGTCAAGGCACTTGAATCTTGTTTCACTTATCAAGTGTCAATACACTTGAATCTTGATTCAATTCTTTTCCATGCGACAAGATCCTTTTCTCATCGTTTCTATATTGAACCCCTTCAATATCTCATATATGTATGTTTGGGATAACCATATTAGCGTCACAGTCTATCCATGTAGACATTCATGCTAAATATTCGGGTTTTGCCTAAGTCTTTCATCAAAATGAAATTCTTAACCTTTGTCAATAAAAGATACATCATTTCAAATCAATAAGATGTCCTCCACATAATGTATTAGAAATATGTCTCAGCGCTCCCACTTAATTTCTTGCAAATGCAAGCATCTTCATTGTATCCTGATGAACACCCCTTCAACAGTTTCATCACGGTGAAGATTCCAACTCCGCGATGCTTACTTCAACCATTGAAGTTTTCATGCCCTTTTTAGCATCCTTTGAATTAACAAAACCCTTTGGATCGTGTCATGCACACGTCCTAGGTAACCATTCTATTAGAAGAACTTTGTTTTTTTATTCATCTACCATATACCAAATTATATGTAGTGGTTTCTACTTTAATCCGTCCAGACTAAATATCGCTATGAAAGATCAAATCTTGTCATAGTTAACTCCTTGAACATTGTTGTAAAATAATTTATGACATGTCGACTATTTCATATATGTGAAACATCCATGTCTGTTCTTTATAGATCCAAATACGATCGATAGGTTTTTACACCTTTTCGGAGGGTCTTCCAAGTTCAAAACTTGATTTCTCGTGTATGGAACTATCACGGATTTTATGGCTTCAAGCCATTTTACGAAGTTAGGGCCGATCATTGCTTCTTTGCATGTAGTCAGTTCATCATTGTGAAACAATAATGATTTATTCTCAAATCTCAGTATTTTATTATTTATCCGACCTACTTGGTTCAATAGGAACTTAGACCTCTGTGACCACAACCTTTGAGGCATGTAACCATGAGCATTCTGGCTGCCTCCAAAATGTTTTCCGGCGCTGTGCAACTCATCACATATAGATAAGGTTCGTTAACCTTATCAAAGTTCTATTGTCCTCCCACTTAATTTTTGCAAAAAATCCTTTTTCAAGAAACTTCACATTTCAAGCGACAAACCCTTTTGTCCTCGGTGTTATGGAGGAATACCCAATGGTTATTCGAAATAACCTACAAAGATATGCTAATCCTACTTTGGTTGTAAACATCTTACTTATGCTTAGCATACCAAAATTTTAAGAAAGGACAACTTGGGTTTTACCCCAAACCAGGTGTCATTTCAACGGATCAAGATGGAGCTCTTTTCAGTGTAAAAGCGGTAGTCTCTAAAGCTTTAATTTTTGAAAACATAATGGCAGTTTTATAAATAACACCTTTGATCCAACCATGTCAAACAAGGTTTCATTACAAATCTCAAACACTCCATATTCCTATGGTGTTTCGGGAGATGTAAATCTAGGTGATTTGCTAAAATTGCAACTCAAATAAATCCCTTTATGATAAAATCATAAATCATTTATTTTCTTGTTACACTTGCAACTCAAATAAATCCCTCTATGATAAAATCATAAATCATTTATTTTCTTGTTACAATGATTTTCCACTTCATCTTGAAAGTCTTTGAACATTTTAAAATATTTCATACTTCTTTCTGATTAAGTGAGTATTCACTCAAATTTCCGGACAAAGTATATGAAGTTGAAATCCATCGCTTACGACTACACATAATGGACTACATACATCAATATGTATAAATTCTAATATTTTAGTCGTCCGTTCTTCTTTGGCCTTTGAACGAAGTTTAATTATCCCGAGGAAAGTCTCACAAGCGTAACTTGATCAAATCAAAGACTCCAAAAATCCATGAATATGGAGCTTCTTCATGTTTTCTTTCCAATATAATTTAAACGGTGATGTCACTTCGTAAGTGATCTTCCAATCATTTGTCTTGCGATATTTTAGCATTAGTTTTATGGATGTGATTTCTCCAACTAGATTTGTAAATCATCCATCTTATATGGAATACGGTAATTATTTGAACAATCTTTGTTCTCACAATACCTGATTTAAATAACTATTATTAAAACAAATCTTGAAGGCACGCTTTGATGTCAACAAGAAATACAAACAACGGTTTGTTTGTTTTCGATGAACATCATCACATATTCTCTTGCTAGTTACTTAGGCCATTGTGGTTCATGAATTGAGTTGTTCTGTATGAAATTTCATACCAACCAATTCGGTATCCAATACCCAAGAACCACATTGTTTAACAAGCAAAGAATACGACCATAACATGTATATCATCTATATACCTAAACTGGATATTTCCAGTCTTTTATTTTCTGCCAAATATATTTTATATATTCTCTTTCAGCATTTCTTTTTCCTTTTTAAAAGAATCTATCAACATCAACAGTGGCGCCATCTACATGACACATAGTCCAAAGCGTGTATATTCAAATACTAATACCTTTGGACTTGCACTTTGAAGTAGATCACCATCATCAAATGATCGGCATTCTTTCAAAATCCATTCTTTACTAATCTTTTAGTGTAGTAAACACTTTACATACATCTGCTATTCATTCTTATCATGGCGACTTTCATGATCAAGCTCATTTAGCTTATGAAGGCGAATCGTGAGTATAATGTTACTTTCCAAAAACCTTTTGGATGATTAGGATGTCTAGCATCTCCAACCTTCGCAAATTCCCATCCAATATGAGAACATACATTATACTCTATCATATTGCAACCAAAACATTATTTCAGATATCGTTATTGAAGGGTTTCGCGGCATAGTAAATCAAAATTTTCTACGGAGCAAACAGAGGGAAAGCCAAGATCTAATCTAGGAGATGCAAACAACGAGAGAGAATGGATTAGATCTTCATACCCTTGAAGATTCGCACAGCGGAACGTTCGTCGGAACGTGGGTGATGTAGTCGTACTCGCTTCTCCTCCTCGCGATCCGATCCGATCTAGCACCACAAGTGGCGGTGCCTCCGTGAGATGCACACGTGCAGCACCTCGACGTCTCCTCCTTCCTCGGACCAGCGAGTATGGTGGAGAGATAGATTGGATCTACAACACGACGGCGTGGTGTATATGGTGGAGAATTTCTGCTGCAGGGCTTCGCCTACAAACAGTCGGGAGGGAGAGAGGAAGGTAGCAAGGCTGCTAGGGCTTGGAGGAAGGTGTGTGTGGGGGAGGGGGCGCACCACCCCTCTATATATAGAGGGGGGGGGGCGGCCAGCCCTTGCCCCTCCTCCAAGCCTATCTCTAGTTTAAACAATTTAAACTCTCCCTTATCTAGAAATCCTATCTCTAGTTTAAACGATTTAAACTCTCCCTTATCTAGAAATTCTATCCCGAGATTTAAACGAGTCAAATCTCTCTAGAATCGGCTGGGCCCTATGGGGCCTTGTTCCCCTGGCCCAATGCGGCCAAGACACTCCCTCATAGGCCCATGCCCCCTCCCGGAAGGTGGGGCCACGTTGGTCCCCTTCCGGAAGGTTCTAGAAGCTTCCGGTACAATACCGATTAACCCGGAACAATTCCGAACTCCAAAAACTGCACTGCCTTATATGAATCTTATTCTCCGGACCATTCCCGAACCTCTCGTGATATCCCGGATCCCATCCGAGACTCCGAACAAAAATTCATAAACCAATTATCCAATCTATCCTAGCGTCGAGATACGTTAAGTGTGTGACCCCGCGGGTTCGAGAATATGCAGACATGATCTTCTATCAATAATCAACAGCGGGGTCTGGGCACCCATATTGACTCCCACACATTCATCGATGATCATATCGGATGAACCACGATGCCAGGATTCAATCAATCCCATATATATATTCCCTTCGTCTCGCGATATTTTACTTGCCCGAGATTCGATCGTCGGTACCGTCATACCTAGTTCAATCTCGTTCACAGCAAGTACTTTACTCGTTCCGTAATCCGATATCACTTTGTGATTAAGTCCTTAACCACATGCTTGCAAGCGGTGTTGATATCGATTACCGAGTGGGCCCGAAGTATATCTCTCCGACTTGGGAGGGACAAATTCCATCTCGATACATACAACCCAACAGATACTTTCCGATCACCTGAGAGACACCTTTATGATCACCCTCTCATAGGATGACGTTTGATGACCTCAAAGCTTTCTTCCGATACCAGGGAGTTGCATTATCTCATGGTCTAAGGAATACAATATTTGACATAGGAAAAGCTTCGCAAAGACGAACACGATGACACGATCTAATTGCTCTGCTTTGTTTGGGTCTATCCACCATATCATTCTCCCAATGATATGATCTCATTATCAATTGACAACTCATGTCTATGGTTAGGAAACCTTAACCATCATTGATCAATGAGCTAGTCCATAGAGGCGTACTAGGGACACGGTGTTGTTTACAAACCACACAAGTATTAAAGTTTCCGCTTAATACAATTCTAGCATGGAACATAAACTTTATCATGAACAAGAATTATAATAATAACATCTTTATTATTGCCTCTAGGGCATAATTCCAACAGTCTCCCACTTGCACTAGAGTCAATAATCTAGTTTACATTTGGCAACAATCTCACACCCATGGCACTGAGGTGTTGATCATGTTTTACACGTGGAAGAGGTTTAGTCAGTGGATCTGCGACATTCAGATCCGTATGTACTTTGCTAATCTTCAGATCTCCATCTGCTATATAATCTCGGATTATATGAAACTTGCGGTTGATATGCTTGGTCTTTGGATGATATCTTGGTTCCTTAGCGAGTGCTATGGCGCCAGTGTTGTCACACAATATCTCCAGTGGGTCCAATGCACTTGGAACCACGCCAAGCTCAGTGATGAAGTTTCTGATCCAAACTCCTTCACTTGACGCTTCTGCAGCAGCCATGTATTCCGCTTCTACTGTAGATCCCGCGATCACGCTTTGCTTGCAGCTTCTCCAGCTCACAGCTCCTCCATTCAAAATATAAACGTATCCTGTCTGAGATTTAGAATCATCCTTGTCGGTGTCAAAACTAGCATCGACGTAACCTTTTACGACAAGCTGTTCATCACCCCCATAGACTAAGAACATTTCTTTAGTTCTATTTAGGTACTTTAGGATGTTCTTCACGGCTGTCCAGTGTTCCACTCCTGGATCACTTTGATATCTGCTCGTCAAACTAAGAGCATTGGACACATCCGGTCTAGTACACAGCATGGCATACATGATGGAACCTATGGCCGAGGCATAAGGCACTTTGCTCATAGCTTCCCTATCATTTACCATAGCTGGACACTGAGCCTTGCTCAATATCTTACCTGACAACATAGGCACTGAACCTTTCTTTGCCTTATCCATTCTGAACCTTTTCAGAACTTTGTCTAGGTATGTACTCTGGCTTAAAGCTATCAGGCGTCTTTGTCTATCTCTATAGATCTTGATGCCCAATATATAAGCAGCTTCACCTAGGTCTTTCATTGAAAAACACTTGTTCAAATAACTCTTCACATCGTTAAGCATGTTGATGTCATTTCCGATAATCAATATGTCATCCACATACAGTACCAGAAATGTCACCGAGCTCCCACTCACTTTCTTGTAGATGCAAGCTTCGTAGCAATTTGGAACAAATCCAAAGCTCTTGATCACTTGATCAAAACGAAGGTTCCAACTCCGAGATGCTTGCTTCAGTCCATAAATGGAACGCTGAAGTTTGCATACTTTACTAGCATCCTTAGGATCGACAAAACCCTCGGGTTGCATCATATACAACTCTTCATCAATGTTGCCATTGAGGAAAGCAGTCTTGACATCCATCTGCCATATTTCATAATCATGAAACGCAGCAATTGCTAATAAAATCCGAATGGACTTAAACATCGCTACGGGAGAGAAAGTCTCATCGTAGTCAACACCTTGAACTTGTCGAAAACCTTTTGCGACAAGCCGTGCTTTATAGACGGTAACATTACCATCCGCGTCCGTTTTCTTCTTGAATATCCATTTGCACTCAACGGCCTTTCGGTCGCTAGGAGGATCCATCAATGTCCATACTTGGTTTTCGCTCATGGATCCCAATTCGGATTTCATGGCTTCCAGCCATTTCTCAGAGTCTGGGCTCATCATCGCTTCCTCATAGTTCGTAGGTTCACTGTCTTCTACCAACAAGACAGTCAAGACAGGGTTGCCGTACCACTCAGGAGGGGCACGCGACCTTGTCGACCTGCGACGTTCAGTAGCAGCATCGTCCGAAGCTTCATGATCCTTGTCATTAGCTTCCTCTATTGTTGGTGCAGGCGGCACTGGAACAATTTCAGGTGCTGCGCTACTCTCCAATTCAAGAGAAGGTTCAATAACCTCGTCAAGCTCTACTTTCCTCCCACTCACTTCTTTCGAGAGAAACTCCTTCTCAAGAAAGGAACCGTTCTTTGCGACAAACACTTTGCCTTCGGTTCTGTGATAGAAGGTATACCCAATAGTTTCCTTAGGGTATCCTATGAAGACACATTTCTCCGCTTTGGGTTCGAGCTTGTCCGGCATCAACTTCTTGACGTAAGCTTCGCATCCCCAAACTTTAAGAAACGACAACTTAGGTTTAGCACCAAACCACAGTTCATACGGTGTCGTCTCAACGGATTTAGATGGAGCCCTATTTAAAGTGAATGCAGCGGTTTCTAATGCATAACCCCAAAATGATAACGGCAAATCAGTAAGAGACATCATTGATCGGACCATATCTAATAGGGTTCGATTCCGACGTTCAGACACACCATTGCGCTGTGGTGTTCCGGGTGGCGTGAGTTGTGAAACGATTCCACTTGCTTTAAGATGCGTGAGAAAATCATAACTCAAATATTCGCCCCCACGATCGGATCGTAGAAACTTAATCTTTCTGTTACGATGGTTCTCCACCTCATTCTGAAATTCTTTGAACTTTTCAAACGTTTCAGATTTATGCTTCATTAAATAGATATACCCATATCTACTTAAGTCATCGGTAAAAGTGAGAAAATAGCGATATCCACCGCGCGTCGAAACACTCATCGGTCCGCATACATCGGTATGTATGATTTCCAACAAGTCCGTTGCTCGCTCCATCATACCGGAGAACGGGGTTTTGATCATCTTGCCCATGAGGCATGGTTCGCATGTGTCAAATGATTCAAAATCAAGAGACTCCAAAAGTCCATCAGAATGGAGTTTCTTCATGCGCTTTACACCAATATGACCTAGACGACAGTGCCACAAATAAGTAGTATTATCACTATCTACTTTGCATCTCTTAGCCTCAATGCTATGGATGTGTGTTTCATCCCTTTCGAGATTTAGAAGAAATAAACCATTCACAAGAGGTGCATGACCATAAAAGATGTTACTCATATAAATAGAACAACCATTATTCTCCGATTTAAATGAATAACCGTCTTGCAATAAACACGATCCGAAAATAATGTTCATGCTCAACGCAGGCACATAATATCATTTATTAAGGTTTAAAACTAATCCCGAAGGTAAAACTAAGGAGAGCGTGCCGACGGCCATCACATCAACTCTTGATCCGTTGCCAACGCGCATCATCACCTCATCCCTTGCAAGCCGCCGTTTATTCCGTAGCTCCTGTTTCGAGTTACAAATATTAGCAACTGAACCGGTATCAAATACCCAGGCACTACAACGAGGGCTAGTAAGGAAAACATCAATAACATGTATATCAAATATACCTTTGATGGTGCCAGCCTTCTTGTCCGCTAAGTACTTCGGACAGTTGCGCTTCCAGTGACCCTTGTCCTTGCAATAGAAGCACTCAGTGTCCGGCTTGGGACCAGACCTGAGCTTCTTCTCAGCAGGGGCATTGCGCTTGCCGCCGCCCTTCTTGAAGGGCTTCTTTGCTCCCTTACCTTTCTTAAAGGAGGGCTTGTTGACCATCAACACATGATTATCCTTCTTGATGTCCACTTCCGCAGCCTTCAGCTTTGCGAAGAGCTCGGTGATCATATCAGTGGAACCAATCTGATTATGAGTCACTACAAAACTTTTGTAGCTGGGAGGGAGTGATTGCAGAACCCTGTCAATCTTGAGCTCCTCTGGAATCATGCATTCCAGTTGCTCAAGGCGTTGAGTGTAGCCCGACATCTTTATGGCGTGCTCACTAACGGAACTCCCTTCCTCCATCTTGCAGTTAAAGAACTTCTCAGAGATCTCATATCTCTCAGAATGGGCTTGAATCTGAAACATGGTTTTCAGCTCCTCGAGAATCTCAAAGGGCCCGGGATAGGTTTCAAAACGATTTTGAAGCTCCGGTTCCATAGCAAACAACATGGTGCTCTTAATCACACCATAATCATCTTTGCGCGACTGATAGACAGCCTTCTCATCAGCCGGCGCAGTTGCAGCAGGGGGGTCACCTAACGCTTTACCAAGGACATAGTCCTTTTGTACGCCAGACAGAATGATTCTTAGATTGCGGAACCAGTTGGTGAAGTTAGACCCATTGTTTCTAAGCTTTTCTTTCTCAGCAAAAACGTTGAAGTTGAAGTTGGACTTGGCCATTGGATCTACAGTATTTGCAAGTACAATTTAGACTATGTTCATGATAAATAGTTCAACTTAATCAAATTACTAGATGAACTCCCACTAAATTCAACATCCCTCAAGTTGTTTAGTGAACACGATCCAAATTCACCACACCTAATACGATCATCACGAGAAGAGATGTGGTTTCAATGGTGGACAACGAAGTGTCGATCATATCATTCATATGACTCATGCTTAACCTTTCGGTTCTTGTGTTCCGAGGCCATGTCTGTACATGCTAGGCTCGTCAAGTTAGACCCAAGTATTTCCGCGTGTGCAAAAACTGGCTTGCACCCGTTGTATGTGAGCGTAGAGTCTATAGCACCCGATCATCACGTGATGCTTGGACACGACGAACTTTCGCAACGGTGCATACTTGGGGAGAACACAGTTTTTATCTTGATCTTTAAGTGAGGAATCATCTTATAATGCTACCGTCGCGATCTAAGCATGATAAGATACATAAAAGGATAAACATCACATGCATATAACTTTATGTGACATGGTATAGCCAATCTTCGCGCAATGATCTCCATCTTGTGCGTTCCGGCATGATCTCCATCACTCCACCATGATTGCCTCCACCACGAATAGCAACTACAACTATTGCTAACTACTTAGCGATAAAGTAAAGCTATTACATGGCGTATAAGAAGTTGACTCGCAGGTCATACACAATTATAAAGAAAACCATATGGCTCCTGCCGGTTGAGTACTCATCGACATGCAAGTCGTGAAACATTACAAAACATGATCATCGCATACAATATACACATCACATCTTGGGCCATACCATATCACAGAAAACACTCCCTGCAAAAACAAGTTAGACGCCTCTACTTTGTTGTTGCATGTTTTACGTGGCTTTATGGGAGTAGATGCTAAGAACGATTCTTACCTACGGAAAGCCACAACGGTGATATTATGGTTGCCAAACTCCGGTGTTAATCCCATGTCAACTATAGTGAGAGAAACTGACATCCACCAGCCGCATGTGTGGAACAAGCCACACGTCAAGTGCGGAGCCGGTCTCGCGAACGACGTCGCGTAAGGTTGGCCTGGACCGCTTCAATCTCACTATCCCGCGTCATAAGAAGAACACAAACAAGAGGCTTGCAACAGAAAACAGCAACGCCCGCAACAACCATGTTGCGTTCTACTCGTGAAACACATCTACGCATAGATCTAGCTCTGATACCATCGAAGGGTTTCGCGGCATAGTAAATCAAAATTTTCTACGTAGCGAACAGAGGGAAAGCCAAGATCTAATCTAGGAGATGCAAACAACGAGAGAGATTGGATTAGATCTTCATACCCTTGAAGATTCGCACAGCGGAACGTTCGTCGGAACGTGGGTGATGTAGTCGTACTCGCTTCTCCTCCTCGCGATCCGATCCGATCTAGCACCACAAGTGGCGGTGCCTCCGTGAGATGCACACGTGCAGCACCTCGATGTCTCCTCCTTCCTCGGACCAGCGAGTATGGTGGAGAGATAGATTGGATCTACAACACGACGGCGTGGTGTATATGGTGGAGAATTTCTGCTGCAGGGCTTCGCCTACAAACAGTCGGGAGGGAGAGAGGAAGGTAGCAAGGCTGCTAGGGCTTGGAGGAAGGTGTGTGTGGGGGAGGGGGCGCACCACCCCTCTATATATAGAGGGGGGGGGGGGGGGGCGGCCAGCCCTTGCCCCTCCTCCAAGCCTATCTCTAGTTTAAACAATTTAAACTCTCCCTTATCTAGAAATCCTATCTCTAGTTTAAACGATTTAAACTCTCCCTTATCTAGAAATTCTATCCCGAGATTTAAACGAGTCAAATCTCTCTAGAATCGGCTGGGCCCTATGGGGCCTTGTGCCCCTGGCCCAATGCGGCCAGGACACTCCTCATAGGCCCATGCCCCCTCCCGGAAGGTGGGGCCACGTTGGTCCCCTTCCGGAAGGTTCTAGAAGCTTCCGGTACAATACCGATTAACCCGGAACAATTCCGAACTCCAAAAACTGCACTGCCTTATATGAATCTTATTCTCCGGACCATTCCGGAACCTCTCGTGATATCCCGGATCCCATCCGAGACTCCGAAAAAAAATTCATAAACCAATTATCCAATCTATCCTAGCGTCGAGATACGTTAAGTGTGTGACCCTGCGGGTTCGAGAATATGCAGACATGATCTTCTATCAATAATCAACAGCGGGGTCTGGGCACCCATATTGACTCCCACACATTCATCGATGATCATATCGGATGAACCACGATGCCAGGATTCAATCAATCCCATATATATATTCCCTTCGTCTCGCGATATTTTACTTGCCTGAGATTCGATCGTCGGTACCGTCATACCTAGTTCAATCTCGTTCACAGCAAGTACTTTACTCGTTCCGTAATCCGATATCACTTTGTGATTAACTCCTTAACCACATTCTTGCAAGCGGTGTTGATATCGATTACCGAGTGGGCCCGAAGTATATCTCTCCGACTTGGGAGGGACAAATTCCATCTCGATACATACAACCCAACAGATACTTTCCGATCACCTGAGAGACACCTTTATGATCACCCTCTCATAGGATGACGTTTGATGACCTCAAAGCTTTCTTCCGATACCAGGGAGTTGCATTATCTCATGGTCTAAGGAATACAATATTTGACATAGGAAAAGCTTCGCAAAGACAAACACGATGACACGATCTAATTGCTCTGCTTTGTTTGGGTCTATCCACCATATCATTCTCCCAATGATATGATATCATTATCAATTGACAACTCATGTCTATGGTTAGGAAACCTTAACCATCATTGATCAATGAGCTAGTCCATAGAGGCGTACTAGGGACACGGTGTTGTTTACAAACCAAACAAGTATTAAAGTTTCCGCTTAATACAATTCTAGCATGGAACATAAACTTTATCATGAACAAGAATTATAATAATAACATCTTTATTATTGCCTCTAGGGCATAATTCCAACAGTTATATCTCCCACACATGCTGGTTTCTAAAATAATTCTTTTAGCTCCTAGATAAACTTGATATTAAAACAATCAAGAATCATGCAGGCAAACATGATACTTAAGATACTAATACTGGAGTTGTTACTCTCGATTTAATACCAATTATTAAATTTCACGGAGTAAAAAGAGTTCGCTAAAAGTTTGCAATAGGACTTTAAACTTTAGATTGACACTCAACACAATACGATACCAGTTTGTAAAGTAAATATCTAGAATTCTATAGTTCTATTATCTCAATTACAACTAAGCATAAGGTGGTGAACGAATGCCAATGACTACAAGAAATTATGCAAATTCACTTTGATTTAATTTATGATAAATTGAGTTCTACTAATCCAAATTTGAAATGAACTCCCACTCAAAAACGACATCCCTAGTGTCTTTTTGGTGATTACATGAACCACATCCACTACACCAAGTCCGATCATCACGTGAGTCGGTGTAGCTTCAAAGGCGAGCATCATATCTTTCATATGACTCATGCTTAACCTTTAGGTCCGTGTTCCGAGGCCATGTCTGTACATGCTAGGCTCACCAAGTAAGAACCTTAGTATTCGCGTGTGTAACTGTCTTACACCCAAAATATGATCATGGATCCAAAAACACCCGATCATCACGTGATGTCTTGTAGCGACGAAACATAATCGGTGCATACTTAAGGGAGAACACATTTTTATCTTGATATCTAAATGAGGGATCATCTTATTATGCTAATAAAACGCTAAACTAGCAATATAAGATGCAATCAAACATCACATGTGAATAAGTGAAATGATATGGTTCTTGCACTTGATCTCCATCATGTGCATCATGGTATGATTACTATCATAACTCTATGTGTTAGGCAAAGGTCTATGGAACTTATACGTTATGTGTGTTGTAAGAGCATCGACTTATACTTCTACTTACAATATCACCATATCATGACACTAGCCCAACAACAATCTAAACTAGACGCCTCTAATTTATCCATTGCAAGTTTTACGTGGCTTAGGGCTTTCGAAGATAGAACCATTCTTACCTACGAACATGAACCACAACGAGGATAACCAAATTGTTGACAACTCGTTGCAAATTAGATATTGACTATAGTAGGAGAGACAGACACCCGCTAGCCACTTATACAAAACTAGTTGCATGTCAAATGTGGAACTGGTTTCATGTGCGAGGACATGTAAAGTTTGTCCGGGCCGATCATCCCACTATGCCACCAATATCCAAAGTACAACTAATAAGCAATAAAATGATCTTAATTGCCCACATACTCATATGTGTACTACCCATGCAAAGCATCTACGCATAGATCCGGATCTGATACCACTGAAGGGTTTGCAGCATAGAAAACATTTTTTTCCTACGATGGGAACAAAGCACCAAGATCTATCTACTAGATACAAGCAACATGTGGATATACATCCATAGAATACATACCCTCGAAGACCGTATATTGTTAACGAGGTTGTACTCGTGGATGATGTAGTCGAACGCTTGCCGATCTCAAGATCGTGATGAAGTCCATCTGGTCCAGCCGGTCCAGCACCATCACGTCCAGCACCGCAAAGCAATGGTGAATCCGTGATCGCACACACGTCCGGGTACCCCGACAACATCCACGCCCTCGCTCCAGCAAAGCAGCAGAAGCAACAATTCCTTCTAGAAAAATCCACTGGGAACATGTATCTCGCTGATCCGAGACCATGGGGAAATTCTAAAGGGGGGAGAGAGATCCTTCGCGAGGAGGTGTGCTTTGAGAGGAGGAGAGGGTGCCTTTTATAGGGAGAGGGGGGCACCCCAAGGGGCATGGCGCCCAGCCATGGTGGCTGCCCCCACCTCTTCCACATTCATGTGGGTGGAGCTCCCACTCAAAATGAAAAGCCTACACTCCCATAAAAGAGCCTCCACTCAAAAATCCACTCACATGCATTAAAATTCCACCAAATTTAATGCAAGCTCTCATTTAAATAAAACTCTTTTATTTATTTATTCAGAATTTTGTTAATTACTTTAATTAACAAAAATTCATATAAAACCCCTTGCTAGTATTCAATTTCACATGCAGAACCAGTTTCATCAATTTCAACCGAAATAGTTTTGGTGTCTAGTGAAATAAATTCCTGCGCTTTCCTTTTTCTTTCTCTGGAATATTATTTGCTTCAAATGGTGTCGGTATCCCTTAAGTGTGTCACCCTATGGTTCGCGACTAATGAATACATGATCGGGACCCCTCTTCGATCAATAATCATCAGCGGGACCTGGAGATCCATACTGACTCCCACATATTCAACGATGACTTCTGTGATCGTGTGAACCTTACACACATGTAACTCAATACCTTTGTCTCGCGATATATTACATGTACGAGATTCGATCATCGGTATCTCCATACCTCTAGTGAACTATGGACCCCGGTCCAATCTTTACCATCGATACATCTTCCACTGTTACTTGTTTACTTGCTGCAAACCATTACCTTCCACACCATACGTTTAATCCTTTGTTACGGCAAACCGGTGAGCTTGACAACCTCACTAATTAGTTGGGGCAAAGTCTCGAGTTTGTGTTGTGCAGGTCTCCTCGTTGCTAGCAACACCTGTGTGACGTTTCCTTCCTCCTTCTGGTTTGATAACCCTGGTCTCTACTGAGGGTAGACTTGCTGTGTGCTCATCATACCTTGCTCTTGGGGTTCCCAACGAAGTCCTCTTTGACAGGCAACATCCAGCGCATCGTCGTCCGATCAGGCGAACACGACGCCGCACCTCACTCGTTTCTCACCGGGCTACAACGACTTCGACCCGCTTGGCGGTTTCGACCCCAACTTCCTCATGAACAACACCACACCGGCCCATCGCCTCCTCCCAATGGCGACTACATCATGGCTGAGATCATCAACGGTGGCTCCGCGATGCCTTCACGCAAGAAGAAGCCACATTGCATATGCGGACGAGGAGGAAGATGGAAGCGAGCCTTGGGAGTACGAGGTCTACGCATACATAGAGGTGGCACATGCCAATGATGAGGTGGTGGAGGTGCCGGTGACCAGCGTGGCTGTAACATCCCTAAATTCATGTTCCAAAACTTATTCATATCATCCTTGCATTCATCATCATTTAGGGATTTTCTCAAAATCACTTCAGAAAAACACAAGTTTTTGTGTTATGATTTTATGTGGACAGAGTTAATTCAAAAGACCAACACCATTTGAAACCAGAATGATTTGGAACTTGTTTGCTTGCCCCCCCTTTTGTTGGAAAATTTGGTATAA
This sequence comes from Avena atlantica, assembly GCA_910589765.1. Classification (NCBI taxonomy): domain Eukaryota; kingdom Viridiplantae; phylum Streptophyta; class Magnoliopsida; order Poales; family Poaceae; genus Avena; species Avena atlantica. The sequence continues at coordinate 182,663,088 of OU342737.1, forward strand.
AGGTTTGACCAAGTTTTTCAATTTGAAAATAATTCAAAACCCTATTTTCTTAAAAGACATTTGCAAACCAGAGGCATTGTCTCTAATTGTTTTAAAACCAAACTGGACCAAACACTTACAGGGTAACCACATGATTAAATGACTAGTTTTTGAAACCACAGTAACTTGCAAAATCCCCAGAATCATTTGAATTCAAAAAGGATTTGAATTCATATCTAAATCTAACCAGAAAACCAAATTAGAAAAGAAAAAGAATTAAACAAAAGAAAAGGGCCGAGCGCCAGTTATCTGGCCCAGCAGAGGATCGAGCCCAGCAAGCCCACCCGGGAAATTTCTTTCCTTCTCTCACGCGCGAACGCACACAACCAGTCACTGACAAACGGACCCTACCCCATTTTGCACACATCGCTGACGAGCGGGCCCTGTCCACGCTGTCATCATGTTCCTCAAACCACGCCCGCGACCACGTCGCAGCTGCAGTCACTGCCGGTAATGGCGCGGCGTAATTGGCATTTATACCACAGGCGTTTCCTGTCGTGCCTGGGCCTATTTAATCTCCCCTGCACCGCGAGCTTTTTTCCCCACTCTCCTCGCTCACTCCGCCACCAGGCTGCGCGCATTAGCTCTTGAAGCCCCGCAATACCGACGACTCCGGCGACCGATTACGGTGAGCCTCGACCGCCCCCCTCTCTCTTGATCAAACAAGGATGCTCAGCACGCTCTTACGCACTTACTGACACATTTCTTTTGCCTGCTCGTGACCCAGGTCATCGTCTCCGTCCACGACCGAAACAACCTGCGCCGCCGCTTGACTCCGGCGACCAATTCAGGTAAAACCCGAGCGCCCCTTGCCCCCTCTTCCACGCGAGTTTGTTCGCCTGCGTTTTGCGCAACTCCTGATGCCTCTGGCTCGTGTTAGGGCGACGCCAAACCTCGGCAAGCACCATGTCTGCAAGCGACCGACACCGCCCGTTACTCCGACGAGCTCCTGAAGCCGTGCCAGCACGCCCCTTCGCAAACCAACACCACCTCGAGCTTCAGCATGCCACCGCGGTTCTGGTAAGCACCTTCTTGTTTCCCCGGACGATCTAGAGCGCCGGCACCACCGTAGTCAGACACGCCGCCGCCGGTCAACACCGCCAGCGCCGCCCGTTTCTGGTTGATAGATCGTAGCCGTCAGATCTGGATCCTACGCGTAGAAACAGTTCACTTAACGAAGAGGTATGGACAGATCTGAGCCGTGCAACGTTAGTTAGATCCAATGGCTGCAGAGCTTGATCCGCGCGAACCGGTACGCGCCAGTGAGGTTGTGACGCGTGGCAATGATAAATTCAAAAACAGAATTTAAAACCTGATTTAGATCCAAACTTCAAACTGCTATAACTTTTGAATGCCACGTTAGAATTTTACAAACTTTATACCGTTGGATTCAGTGAAACAAGACCTTTCTGAATATCCAATTTATTTATCAAATAGTAACAGTTAAAATGATTTTATTTGTAGAACATGTTTTAAGGCTATTTTAAGTAGAGATTTATTTTGGTAAATTGTATTGGAGCCAAATAAGTTTAGTTGGCAAATTTGTGACTTGTTAAAGTTTCTGTAAACATGTGCATACTTGGTAGAATTTTCAAAATCACAACTTAGTAAAATTCTTGCATGCATGCATTCATGTTATTTTTGATTGAATATATTGTGTGTAATTGTATGCTATAATTTTTGTGTAGATTTTGCTAGTGATTGTGATTGTGAAGAGTGCTACTCTCCCCACTACCAAGGCAAGTGATATTTTCATATTTCTATCCTATGTTTTGTACTATCATTAGATATTTTGCTAAGTCTTGCATGCTATTTTGACTAATGCTAAGTTGGGAAATCCTAAGTAGAGTAGAATGGTAGAATTGCTAGGGAATTTTCCTAAGTTAAGTTAACTTACCATGCTTAGCCTAGCTATATAGCAAACAAGGGTTGGTGGAAATCTATACACACTATGATAAAAATATCTCTAAGTCATGAGACTTATGCTTTTCTAATAAAACAACTAAGTCAAATGAACCTCCTGGGTGGAATGGATGGATTGGGTTATGTTGAGTGGTTACACAAGGCCATGGACTTGGGTTGTGTATCTCACTTGTGGTATGCCACCCAGGCACAAAGGGATTTGGAGGCCAAGTGTTGAGAAAGCTTACAGTGCAACCACTTGGCAATATGGGCTCTGCCTTGATCATATAGGTTGCTAGAACTTGGTCACATGGACAGTTGGTGGTAGTTGGGATGATAGGTTGGAACGCGTCCATTTGACTAAGGAAAAGCTTCTGAAAGGTCCTGTCTTGGGAAACCAAGTCTGGTGGGGAAAGTGCACAACCTCTGCAGATGGAAAACCTAAGTACTTAGCCTAGTCCAAGGAAATGGACAAATTGAGCATCAAGACATGGAAGCTACAAGAATCTCATAACTCCAACTTCTAAGTAAAAATTTGTGGGTGAACAAGGGTGAAGGACCCTAATGTCTATTGGTGGTTTCTTGGGAATGTTTTGACAAAGAAGAACTTAGTGATTTCAACTAATAGGAAAAACTTATTTTCAACCAAAGCAAGCCAAGCTACACTTAGCCAAAATGCATATAGTAATATAGTCCACCTAAAATATACTAAGGTATCACTTGCCAATACTATTCCAAAGTATTGACCCTCTGTGGCTGTAACTTGTGATGTTGCAGGTTACTCCGATGATGAATAGGAGTCATGAGTCTACACTCAACATGCTTGCCTGTGGCACATGAAGATGAAGACTTATGTTTATTTACTTATTCCATAAACTCTTGTATTAGGCCCTTGGCCCTGAGTTGTAAAAGACTATGTTTTATCTCTGGAATGAATGTAATAAACGACCTTTGTATCTGTGTACTTCATCTTAAACTGTGGATTCTAGCATTGATCCAGGGACTAGCATTGCAATCACAGGGATCCTTTCCTCTATAAAGGAGGGGTCTAACAGATGGTATCAGAGCACTGTGTTGCCTGTAGGATTATGACCTAGGATTGGAAAACCACTAAGGAAAAGTTTTCAACTACTTCTACACTTGTCTATTCTTCTCGTAAAACTTTTCTAATCTTTTCATTCTCAACTCCTTTGTAGATGAACTCCATCAACGAAGCCGTGAAGAAAGGACCACTCATGACCATGACCTTGGAGTGTGAAACTGAGTTTCCCAATATTCTCAAGGACCTCATGGTGGCAATGGAAGCACATGGTGAAGCTGTGTACAAGGGCTTTCCAGTGATGGATGAAGGAGTGGAGTATTGGTGGGTGCAACTTCACTTGTACAAAAACAAGGAAGACAACCACAAATAAAGGGGATTCTGCATGTACACCAACACTACAATGCACACCACATTCTTTGAGTCAGCCAGAGATGCAGCTTGGAGGACTATCAAAGAACTAAGTGCTAGAGTCAACTGCAGAATGCTCAACCTCCAAAAGGACTTAGAGAAAGAGAAGGAACTTACTCAAGAGTTGGAAGCCACCAACCAAGAGTTAAGGGGAGATGTTATAGACTTAGTGATGGAGTCAAGAGAACAGGATTGGTGGATTGCCTCTAGGAACATTGTGTTTGCTAATAGATCCAGTGAGATTGGATTGTAAGGGCATTCCGTTAGTTGGACCACCACTTATCACCTTATTTTCCAAAAATGATACTTTAAATAAGTATGGACCTTGATTGATGTAATGGACTTATGTATGCATGACTTGTGTGATGATTGTGTTCCATGGATATGTATGAATGTTGTCTTGATTCACCTTGAATTGTGTTGTTCTAACTTTTTCATTCTTATAAATAGATGCCTATTGCCATCAGCACTGTTGAGGAGTTTCAGGTTACTCGTTTTGGTCCCCGTATCATTGAGCTTACCACTTTGCTCGATCTCCCTCTTCCCACCATCACGGTGTACCCACTTACCAAGTTCGAGAGGAAGGACCTCTGGGGCTTCAAGGTGAACCAGCCCGGACGCCAGACTGAGCCTACTACGGAGGCCATCGTCTTCAAGCTGATGCACGACGACAGGGAGAGAGGGATGGAGGTAGTCATGCAGGACCTGATAGGATGACTGTTAGGCCGTCACTCCCGACAGGTTAGGGGCACCCACTTTCACGTCTTCGGAAGACGTGATGTTGATGGAGAGTCCATCGACTTTGAGGACGACTCGAGGGACACGGCAGAGCCGATACGTCTCTACCTCTAGGACTTAGAGACTCTTCTCAGGCACGTAGACACGGACAGGACGAACGTCATGCTCGGAAATGACGAGCTTCAGGTGCAGCTTCGCGAGAAGGACAAGCTTTTTGCGCAGCAGGATGAGATGATCAAGGAAATGGAGACAAAGTTCGAGGCCCAGGACCGCAAGTTCAAGAGTCAGGAGAAACGCGTCCAGGATAGGAACAAGAAGATCCGGGACATGACCGATGAACTGAAGTCCAAGGATTTTGAGCTAGAGAAGCAGCAGATGGTTATTGAGAGGCTTCGCTCCCAAAAGAGGGCTCTCAAGGACAAGGTCGATTCCTTGCCCACTACGATTGAGGAGAACAAGACCGCGATGGAGAACGCAGGTCTTACCTTCGTCGAGGAGGAGATTGATGCTGATGAGTAGACTTGACTACTCGTTTACCTTTCATATTCGTACTTATTATTGTGAACTCATTATTGGACCATCCGACATGTGGATGGCTTGACACTTGTGTGTTTTATTTCATGAACTTATCATCTGGTTGTTGAACTTTTATTCTTATGTTGCATGTTATGTGATTTTCTTGTGATGTATTGTGCATAAAACATCTAAGGGTATCTCATTCTTATCTATTTGAACAAACCACAGATGCTTCCTCGTCGCGCAAACCCCAACCCCAACAATATCACCCCGGAAATGCAACAAATGATGAATGCGCAAACACAGCTTATGCAAATGATGACGACATTCATTCAAAACCAGAATAACAACAACAACCCCAACAACAACAACAACCCCAATAACAACAACAACCCACCGGGTTTTGATATGCTCACCAGATTTCTGCGATTTAGGCCAGCAAAGTTTTCGGGAACAACTGATCCCATTGTGGCCAATGACTGGCTACGTTCCGTGAACAAGGACTTAGTGACCGTAGGCTGCACGGATGCTGAAAAAGTCAGATTCGCAGCACATCTGTTGGAAGGACCAGCCGCCACATGGTGGGACAACTTCCAAATCACCACTCCTATTGATGAGGTGACTTGGGCTATCTTTGAAGATGGCTTTCGCACTGCTCATATCTCATCAGGAATGATGAGTCTGAAAAAGGAGTTTCACAACCTGAAGCAGCGCCACCGCAGCGTGGTAGAATACATAGAAGAGTTCAACAATCTGGCGCGCTATGCACCGGATGAGGTTGACACAGATGCCAAGAGAAAGGAAAAATTTCTGGAGGGCTTGAATGATGAGCTGAATCTGCAACTGTCTGTGGCATATGTTCCAACTTATCAGTCTTTGTGTGACAAGGCTGCTATTTTGGAAAGTAAAATAAAGCAGGTCGAGAGTAGGAAGAGGAAACACTCCGACAAGCAAAGCTCGGGATCGTCTCACAAACGATCTCACTATGATGACAGTGGCAGCTCAGGATCCCATAAGCATGGGAAATTCAGCAAGCACAACCACAACCGTCATGACAGCAAACATCACCGCAGTCATGACAAGGACAAATACAAGAACCACAAGGGTGGACATAAGAGCCACTATAGTGGAAATGGTAGTGGAAGTGGAAGCCAACCTCCTAAAAAGGACATCAGTCAGGTTGAGTGCTTCAAATGCAAGAAGCTGGGGCATTATGCTAATGAGTGCCCTGAGAAGAAAGTTGAAGGACCTAACAAGCCAAATCCTTTTCATAAAGGACAGGTTAACCACATCAATGTGGAGGAGGTCTATGAGGAGCCTGATGCCGTTGCTGGTAAGTTCAGACTCAATTCAATTTCAGCATTTGTACTCTTTGATACCGGTGCATCTCATTCATTCATATCAAAAGCATTCGTTGAAAGAAATGAACTACCGGTAGAAACCATTGGGTGTCCTATAAGAGTAAGTTCTCCAGGTGGAGAAATGATAGTAAACTCAGGATGTCATGACTTAGTCATAGAGTTTGGAAAACATAAGTTTCCAGTGAATCTAATAATCATGAATTCCCAAGGATTGGATGTGATTTTGGGAATGGATTGGATGGCTAAGTATGAGGGGATATTAGATTGTGCCAATCGTACAGTTACACTCACAACCCAGAAGGAAAAAGAATAAAATTCAAGTCAAACTTTGAGTCCAAGGGAAGTAAGTTTAATTCTCTTAAGGGGGTTAGCATGGACAGTGTGCCAATTGTATGTGAGTATCCAGATGTGTTTCCGGAAGAGTTACCAGGAATGCCACCGGATAGAGATGTGGAATTTCTGATAGATTTGGTACCTGGTTCTGGACCAATTGCTAAGAGACCGTACAAAATGTCAGTTGATGAATTGAAAGAGCTCAAGAAGCAGCTAGGAGAACAGTTGCAGAAAGGGTTTATTCAACCAAGTTCTTCATCTTGGGGAGCCCCGGTATTGTTCGTGGAGAAGAAGGATAGAACACAAAGATTATGTATTGACTACCGTTCTCTCAATGAGGTAACCATCAAGAATAAATATCCTTTGCCAAGAATCAACGACTTATTTGATCAGCTAGAAGGAGCATGTGTATTCTCGAAGATTGATCTCCGGTAAGGTTATTTTCAACTCAAGATAAGAGAGCAAGACATACCAAAAACAGCATTCACCACAAGGTATGGATTGTATGAGTATACTGTGATGCCTTTTGGTTTAACAAACGCTCCATCATACTTCATGAATATGATGAACAAGGTGTTCATGGAATTTCTTGACAAGTTCGTTGTCGTTTTCATCGATGACATCTTGGTCTACTCCAAGAGCAAGGAAGAACATGAAAGACACTTACGCTTGATACTTGAGAAACTGAGGGAACATAAACTTTATGCCAAATTCAGCAAGTATGAGTTCTGGTTAGAGGAAGTTGGTTTTCTTGGTCATGTGATGACGAAGGATGGTGTGGCAGCTGATCCTGCTAAGGTTCAGCTGTGACAGAATGGGAATCACCCAAGAATGTGAAAGAAGTTCGTAGTTTCCTCGGCTTAGCAGGTTACTACAGAAGGTTCATTGAAAATTTCTCGAAGGTTGCTAAGCCAATGACGGAATTGCTAAAGAAGGACAAGAAATTTGCTTGGTCTGAAGGTTGCGAAGTCAGCTTCCAAGAATTGAAGAAGAGACTTGTGACAGCACCAATTCTATGTCTGCCGGATTTGGAAAAGGATTTCCAAGTATATTATGATGCGTCTCATCAAGGTTTGGGAGCCGTACTTATGCAAGACGGTAAAGTCGTAGCCTATGCCTCGAGACAACTCAAAACTCATGAAGTAAACTATCCCACTCATGATTTGGAGTTAGCCTCTGTCGTCCATGCACTCAAAACATGGAGACATTACCTTTTGGGAAAACGATGTGAAGTGTTCACCGATCATAAAAGTTTGAAGTATATCTTCACCCAGAAGGAAATCAACATGAGACAAAGAAGATGGCTAGAGATTATCAAAGATTACGACTTAAGTTTGCAATACCACCCCGGTAAAGCGAATGTAGTAGCAGATGCTCTAAGTCGTAAGACGTTTGTAAATGGCCTTACCAAGGGAGAATTGCCAGATGACTTGTGTAAGCAATTCAAAGAACTCAGATTGGAAATTGTGCCTGAAGGACATCTCATGTCTTTGGATGTTCAACCCACTCTACTGGACAAGATCCAAGAAGCTCAGAATACCGACAAGGAAATTGAAAAGATTAAGGAAAATATTAGTCTAGGGAAAGCTAAGAATTTCCACATAGACGAACAAGGTACTTTATGGCACGGGAAACGTATATGTGTTCCACAAGACCCGGAGTTGCGGAAACTGATCTTACAAGAAGGTCACAACTCTCCGTATTCTATTCACCCAGGAAACACCAAGATGTACATGGATATGAAAGAGAGATTTTGGTGGAACAATCTAAAAAGGGACATCGCCGAGCATATTGCTTTGTGTGATGTGTGTAGCAGAGTAAAAGCGGAGCATCAGAAACCAGCAGGTTTGCTTCAACCACTGCCAATTCCTGAATGGAAGTGGGAAAATATCGGTATGGATTTTATTACCGGATTACCAAGGACCAGGTCAGGGTATGATTCCATATGGGTAGTAGTGGATCGCCTAACTAAAGTGGCTCATTTTATACCCGTGAAGACAACTTATACAAGTGCCAAGTTAGCTAAAATTTACATGAGCAGAATTGTATGCCTTCACGGTGTGCCTAAGAGTATTGTATAAGATAGAGGAACTCAGTTCACTTCTCACTTTTGGAGACAGCTTCATGAATCCTTAGGAACGAGATTGGAATTCAGCACTGCTTTTCATCCTCAAACTGATGGTCAAACAGAAAGGACTAACCAGATTCTTGAAGACATGTTGAGGGCATGTGCTTTAGATTATGGAGCAAGTTGGGATGAAAGCTTGCCTTACGCAGAGTTCTCTTACAATAACAGTCATCAATCTAGTATTGGAATGGCACCGTTTGAGTTACTCTATGGAAGGAAGTGTACCACCCCATTGTTATGGAATGGTGTGGGAGAAAGAAGCTTATTTGGACCTGATCTTATCAAAGACGCCGAAGAGAAAGTCAAATTGGTTAAGGACAGATTGAAAATAGCACAGTCCCGACAGAAAAGCTACGCAGATTCTAAGCGTAGAGAAGTCACCTACGAAATTGGGGATAGAGGTTATCTTAGAGTATCACCACTTCGTGGAGTGAAAAGATTTGGAGTCAAAGGAAAGTTGGCACCAAGATATGTTGGGCCATTCAAGATTCTAAGTCGCAAGGGAGAAGTTGCATATGAAGTTGAATTGCCAGAATCTCTGTCAGCTGTCCATAATGTGTTTCATGTGAGTCAGCTTAAGAAATGTCACCCAGAGATGGAAGAATCATCTTTGAAGGATACCATACCTTTGGAAGAAGTCCAACTAGAAAGTGATCTCACCTATGAGGAAAAGCCTGTCAAGATTCTTGAGACCGCAGAAAGTGTCACAAGGACAAAAACTATCAAGTTTTGTAAAGTGCAATGGAATCATCATTCCGAAGAGGAAGCAACATGGGAAAGAGAAGATGATCTTCGGAAAGACCACCCTCACCTATTTGCTAGCCAATCCGAATCTCGAAGGCGAGATTCATCTTAAGGGGGTTAGATTTGTAACATCCCTAAATTCATGTTCCAAAACTTATTCATATCATCCTTGCATTCATCATCATTTAGGGATTTTCTCAAAATCACTTCAGAAAAACACAAGTTTTTGTGTTATGATTTTATGTGGACAGAGTTAATTCAAAAGACCAACACCATTTGAAACCAGAATGATTTGGAACTTGTTTGCTTGCCGCCCCCCTTTTGTTGGAAAATTTGGTATAAAGGTTTGACCAAGTTTTTCAATTTGAAAATAATTCAAAACCCTATTTTCTTAAAAGACATTTGCAAACCAGAGGCATTGTCTCTAATTGTTTTAAAACCAAACTGGACCAAACACTTACAGGGTAACCACATGATTAAATGACTGGTTTTTGAAACCACAGTACCTTGCAAAATCCCCAGAATCATTTGAATTCAAAAAGGATTTGAATTCATATCTAAATCTAACCAGAAAACCAAATTAGAAAAGAAAAAGAATTAAACAAAAGAAAAGGGCCAAGCGCCAGTTATCTGGCCCAGCAGAGGATCGAGCCCAGCAAGCCCACCCGGGAAATTTCTTTCCTTCTCTCACGCGCGAACGCACACAACCAGTCACTGACAAATGGACCCTACCCCATTTCGCACACATCGCTGATGAGCGGGCCCTGTCCACGCTGTCATCATCTTCCTCAAACCACTCCCGCGACCACGTCGCAGCTGCAGTCACTGCCGGTAATGGCGCGGCGTAATTGGCCTTTATACCACAGGCGTTTCCTGTCGCGCCTGGGCCTATTTAATCTCCCCTGCACCGTGAGCTTTTTCCCCCACTCTCCTCGCTCACTCCGCCACCAGGCTGCGCGCATTAGCTCTTGAAGCCCCGCAGTACCGACGACTCCGGCGACCGATTCCGGTGAGCCTCGACCGCCCCCCTCTCTCTCGATCAAACAAGGATGCTCAGCACGTTCTTACGCACCTACTGACACATTTCTTTTGCCTGCTCGTGACCCAGGTCATCGTCTCCGTCCACGACCGAAACCACCTGCGCCGCCGCTTGACTCCGGCGACCAATTCAGGTAAAACCCGAGCGCCCCTTGCCCCCTCTTCCACGCGAGTTTGTTCGCCTGCGTTTTGCGCAACTCCTGATGCCTCTGGCTCGTGTTAGGGCGACGCCAAACCTCGGCAAGCACCACGTCTGCAAGCGACCGACGCCACCCGTTACTCCGACGAGCTCCTGAAGCCGTGCCAGCACGCCCCTTCGCAAACCAACACCACCCCGAGCTTCAGCACGCCACCGCGGTTCTGGTAAGCACCTTCTTGTTTCCCCGGACGATCTAGAGCGCCGGCTCCACCGTAGTCAGACGCGCCGCCGCCGGTCAACACCGCCAGCGCCGCCCGTTTCTGGTTGATAGATCGTAGCCGTCAGATCTGGATCCTACGCGTAGAAACAGTTCACTTAACGAAGAGGTATGGACAGATCTGAGCCGCGCAACGTTAGTTAGATCCAACGGCTGCAGATCTTGATCCGCGCGAACCGGTACGCGCCAGTGAGGTTGTGACGCGTGGCAAGGATAAATTCAAAAACAGAATTTAAAACCTGATTTAGATCCAAACTTCAAACTGCTATAACTTTTGAATGCCACGTTAGAATTTTACAAACTTTATACCGTTGGATTCAGTGAAACAAGATCTTTCTGAATATCCAATTTATTTATCAAATAGTAACAGTTAAAATGATTTTATTTGTAGAACATGTTTTAAGGCTATTTTAAGTAGAGATTTATTTTGTTAAATTGTATTGGAGCCAAATAAGTTTAGTTGGCAAATTTGTGACTTGTTAAAGTTTCTGTAAACATGTGCATACTTGGTAGAATTTTCAAAATCACCACTTAGTAAAATTCTTGCATGCATGCATTCATGTTATTTTTGATTGAATATATTGTGTGTAATTGTATGCTATAATTTTTGTGTAGATTTTGCTAGTGATTGTGATTGTGAAGAGTGCTACTCTCCCCACTACCAAGGCAAGTGATATTTTCATATTTCTATCCTATGTTTTGTACTATCATTAGATATTTTGCTAAGTCTTGCATGCTATTTTGACTAATGCTAAGTTGGGAAATCCTAAGTAGAGTAGAATGGTAGAATTGCTAGGGAATTTTCCTAAGTTAAGTTAACTTACCATGCTTAGCCTAGCTATATAGCAAACAAGGGTTGGTGGAAATCTATACACACTATGATAAAAATATCTCTAAGTCATGAGACTTATGCTTTTCTAATAAAACAACTAAGTCAAATGAACCTCCTAGGTGGAATGGATGGATTGGGTTATGTTGAGTGGTTACACAAGGCCATGGACTTGGGTTGTGTATCTCACTTGTGGTATGCCACCCAGGCACAAAGGGATTTGGAGGCCAAGTGTTGAGAAAGCTTACAGTGCAACCACTTGGCAATATGGGCTCTGCCTTGATCATATAGGTTGCTAGAACTTGGTCACATGGACAGTTGGTGGTAGTTGGGATGATAGGTTGGAACGCGTCCATTTGACTAAGGAAAAGCTTCTGAAAGGTCCTGTCTTGGGAAACCAAGTCTGGTGGGGAAAGTGCACAACCTCTGCAGATGGAAAACCTAAGTACTTAGCCTAGTCCAAGGAAATGGACAAATTGAGCATCAAGACATGGAAGCTACAAGAATCTCATCACTCCAACTTCTAAGTAAAAATTTGTGGGTGAACAAGGGTGAAGGTCCCCAATGTCTATTGGTGGTTTCTTGGGAATGTTTTGACAAAGAAGAACTTAGTGATTTCAACTAATAGGAAAAACTTATTTTCAAGCAAAGCAAGCCAAGCTACACTTATCCAAAATGCATATAGTAATATAGTCCACCTAAAATATACTAAGGTATCACTTGCCAATACTATTCCAAAGTATTGACCCTCTGTGGCTGTAACTTGTGATGTTGCAGGTTACTCCGATGATGAATAGGAGTCATGAGTCTACACTCAACATGCTTGCCTGTGGCACATGAAGATGAAGACTTATGTTTATTTACTTATTCCATAAACTCTTGTATTAGGCCCTTGGCCCTGAGTTGTAAAAGACTATGTTTTATCTCTGGAATGAATGTAATAAACGACCTTTGTATATGTGTACTTCATCTTAAACTGTGGATGCTAGCATTGATCCAGGGACTAGCATTGCAATCACAGGGATCCTTTCCTCTATAAAGGAGGGGTCTAACAGTGGCCGACCTGAAAGGGAAGAAGAAGGCGGTGGATGTGGAGGGGCAGAAAAATAAGAAAGAAGGTGGCAACCGCGGCCCCAAGTGGAGCTCGAGGGAGGATGAGTGCCTCACTGAAGCTTGGAACACCATCAGCATAGACCCCCTTCACCAACGCCAACTAGAAGTCAGACTGCTATTGGAAGAGAGTGAAGGCAGCGTATGTAACATCCCAGCATTAGAGCTTAGAAATAAGCTGAACACAAGTGTGTGCATTGGTTTCATGCATAGAAAATCTGAGTAATTTTCGCGCTTTTAAGTAAAAACTTGTCAAAGTGATTGAAGCTTCTCTTAACTTGATGGAATTATAGTAGATCATCAAGTTGACTGCGATAAGTTTCAATATGACCTTTGCTAAAACCTTATTTTGGATAAACATGATTTGATCTAAGGGTATATCAAATGGAATAAAATTAAACCCTAATACAATACCTAATGATTTATATTTGATCCTTAGGTGATCGTATCATGGTATTCATTTTAATCACTCATGAATACCAAAATATAAATGTAAAAATAATAATAAGAATGTAACAACTATATCTTTATCTCATCTACTTATACCATGGGTATCATTGAAATATCTAACTCTAAATCTCTAGTGAGATTAAGTAGGAAAGAAACCTAAGTTAAGATCATTCACCATACATCTTTCTTTCCATATCAATCTTTATCATTACTATTGAATCCTATCTCAATATCTATTGTTCATCAATGTTGAGTAATCAACTATTGATTCACCAATTCTTAACCTATCAACTCTTGTCCTTATTATAGCATTCACTTAAGGCTTATAAAGAAAGAAGTAAAAAGAGATAAGTAGTGATGCTAGTTTTAGATATCATCTATAGGATGGGAGTGATTTGAGGAGATCAAATCAATATGGTAACAAAGAAGATTACAAGAATGAAGTCTAAAGATAGTTACCAGGAGTAGTCCTATTGGATCAAGTTGGTATAGTCAATGAATTATATCTCTTAATCCAATAGAGCTAAACAGAAGATAATTAGAATACAACTATAATGTTGTATTGTAGAAGCCTTGTTTAGTCAAATTGAAACTTGAACCATAAAGCATCAAAGGATCATAATGATCATGCCTTACTCACCAATATTGAATGCTTATACCAAGTATAAGTGACATTGGTGGATAAAACATGAGTGAACCATAGTATAGATTTATTATCCTAGATTAGTCATTACAAGTCACAATAATATAGTGTGAGGTTGAAATGTTAGATATTGGAGTTAAGAAGAGACAAGATAGTATGAATAAGATGATGTTAAAATAACATTGGATTATAGGAGTAGTATTTTCCTCTTTGGAAATACTAAACACTAGAGGAGAGTAAAACTTGATATAAACCTCTACTAAAGTAGTATTTGTGATGGATGATTTAAGAAGGGTATGAATGGAGTTAGAGGTAACCACTTGTTGGGTTAGAGATTATTAATAGTAGAATAGTTGTTATAGCCAAGTATAAATATGAGAATATTATGAAAGCTTTAGTGTTAAGCACTTTGCATTTATAAATGGATTTAGAATAATAAAGGGTGGATAAGAAGTTTCTATAAAGCAAAGCTCATCATGTTAGTGTAGGGTTCGCAGCATAGAAAACAAAAAATTTCCTACGATGGGAACATCTATGTACCAAGATCTATCTACTAGATACAAGCAACGGGTGGATATACCCTCGAAGACCGAATAGCGTTAACGAGGTTGTACTCGTGGATGATGTAGACGAACGCTTGCCGATCTCAAGATCGTGATGATGGATTTAGAGAAGTAATATATCTAGGAAAGGAATTCCTTAATCAGAAGTCCAGAATTATGAAGTATAGAAGATAGGAATTCCTGGTAAACATTAAACCCTAAAACCTAAGACCCTAATTAATACCTATTCTATTTGATATAATAACCTTCATATGTTTATTAATATGAAGTATATAATAAGGTAAATCAATAAAATATATTATTATAAAAAATAGTATTAATATCGGAATCTTAAGTATATTCCCATAAACTTCCAATTTTCTAAATAAGAAATTCCTGGAAAGTTAAAAAAATGAATAAATATAAAGCTAGCAAATGAAAACAGAAATAAAAATATGTAATTAAAAATAAAAACGAAACCAGGCCTCAGCCCATTTCCTCTGCCACCTATCTGCTGCCTAGAAGCAATTTTTCTTTCTTCCACTCGCTTCGCCACAGCCCACACAGCCCAAGACGGCCCAGTAGCCTTTCATTTCTTTTTCCCCTTTCTTCTTCCTTTGGACAAAATGCATCGCCGGCGAAGCAGCTGGCTGGCAACGCCTCCGCCGTCCACCGTGGTCGCCATGATTCGTGCCAAGGCTGCCGACATCGGGAGGGGATAAGAAGGACACGCCGATGCCGCACTCCCTCGTCCTTATCTCCATTCCTTCCTCTTCCTCCCTGTCTCCTCTCAGTGATCGAACCCTAACTCATCGGCGACGCTTGTCGCTGCCGCTAGAGAGCGTCCCACGACTAGCCGAGCGTACCACGAGCTCCGTCATGAGGTGTAGCAGCTCGGGCAAGAAGGAATCGGGCAGGCGAGCTCCTAATCAACCGCATCAACTCAATCCCCGATGACCACCGTCGCCGGTCATCATCAATTATCATCGATTTCGTTCCTCCTCGACTTGACTGACCCCACTACGAGCATCATGGTGAGTTCCTGATCCTCCAGAGGCACTCCAAATATTTATTCGCTTCCTAGATCGACCGGCCGTCGTGTAGCAGCATGCTCCGCCACTCGTCGTCGTCGCAACTCCGGTGCCAATGACCAATCCTGGCCGGCGCCGCTAGTTTCCTGTTCTCCCTGACGCGTTGATTCGAGCAAGCCCTTACATGCACCCTAGCTCACCCTCTACGGCCATCCTCGCCGTCGTCTGTCGCATCACCGGCGAGGTGACGTCGTTGTGATGTCACCTTGGCCACGTCAGACTGTTTGACCGAGTCCGTTGACCGGTCCACGCCAGCGTGGTGCACCAACTTGGCCTAAGCCCCACCTGTCTGTGACCGTGGGTAACTCCCATCTGAGTGTAAAGAGTTTCATATCTGTTTAAGAAATAAATAAAAAACAAATAGAATTGACATGACAATGGTCCCACAAGTCAGTGACTGGGGGCAGATTAGGACCTGGTGAGAAAAACCCTTCATTGCTTGCTGACATCAGCATTACCTAATAAACACATTTAGTTATTTAATTAAGAAATTCATAGAATGATTAAATCTTGTAAAATTGATATCTTTTGTTTTATAAATCAGAAAAATACATATAATATATGAAAATGTTTAGAAAAATAAAATCTATAACTTAAAACTATTACTAAATATTATTATGATGATTATTTAAATAAAAATTATTTAATAAAAACTTTATAAAGTTTTAATATTTTGATAATTAATATTTTAATAATGGTAAATGTTAAAAATCTAAATAAAATACCAAAATTCTTAGAAAAATAAGAATTAGAGTTTAAAACTATAATCATGCATTATTATTTCTCCTAATTAAATATTTATTATTTATTAAGTATTTTTAAAGTAATAAACCTTATTAAAATCATATCTTATTATCTATAAATCACAAAAATAAATGTAATATACAAAAATGATCACAAAAATAATAACTGCATGTTAAAAATGTAATATTCCACCTTTGAGTTAAATAAAAAGTTAAACACTTTTATAACTTGAATTTAAAACCTATTTCCTTAATTAATAATTCATATAAAGGTAAATAAAATTTGTAAATAATTCTAAAAAAATTAGCCAATTAAATGTAATAAATAGTATTAATCTTAAATACTAATCTTATGAAGTCAAAATGGTTTAAAATACTTTAAGTATAATTTTATTAAGTTATCCTTCAACCATAAATGTAGATTAAAGGGATCCTTATCCAATCCAAAAACTCCAAGAATAATTATAATAAGATAAAACCTATTCTTTATATTAACCACAAGTTTATAAACAAATCAAAACATTACAAGTGAGTACATAAGTAGTAAATAATATTGTTTACTTATTCATAAACCTTAACCACTATCAAATCAATATAATATCATACTTAAGTAACTCTAGAGAAACATTATAAAGTGAACAAGACATAAGTATAACAAGCATTACACCTAAATTCCATCTATGTTTTAAAGTTAGCTTTAATCTACCAAACTCCAAGTATACTACTAAAAACTTTATTATATACTTTATAGTTTACTTTGGTCTGGTATAATTAAGTGCTAAAGCATCTTATTACCAAACCAACCCAGTTAAAAAAACCAAGATAGATAAGTGTCAAATACTACTAATTTCATTATTCCAATAAAGGCAATTCCTTCTGACTTAAAGACTATAACTAGAAAGAACACCTCATAAGGTTAACTTAAAAGCTTAAATACTTCTACTTAGTTGAGAAAGATTTTCTTCAAAAGTTATTCATTTTGCCACTTCAATCAACATATAACAATTAATAGTAAATACTTTACTTTATACTTTTTTGTATAATAAGATTATTAATACCTAAATTCTTTATAAGTGACATTACTTGCAAGTAAAACTTGAAGATAAACAATTAAGATGTAAGCAACCTTGAGTAGCATTCCATATGTGTGTATGTTGTTGTTGTTGTATAAATACATGTTGTTTTCCACACACTCACAAGCCTTAATAAGAAGCACATGTGTGAAACTTAATCTAAAAGGGCAACACATTCAAAGGAAACCCTTTCCAATATCCAAACCCTAGAACAACGTTATTCTCGGGATTCGCGTTTATCAACCTGCATTACATTACTTATGAATCAAAGCATCTTGCTTCTTTAAACATTAGTCCTTACCGGACCAATGATGCAGATTTACCCTATTGGATCTTTTATTGTCTTGAAGACCGTGAGTGCATAATCTTGCAATCACAAAAGACAAGTTCACACTTGCTCATGTCCTTTGATTATTTTCTGTAAAGTATTTTGCAAATCCAGTGTTGTCATCACCTGCATTTGAAAAAGGTCCAAAAACACTATTTTCATAATAATATGATTATTGGTTTATTACTATGAGGTAATAACCTACTATGAAAGTTCCGGTGGTAAAGGAACATATTACCTAGGACTTAACAACCAATGTCGCCAGTGATTCTTGCGCCGTATATCACGCGTTAAGCATGAGATTTGGAATGGGACGGAGAAGTCAGCTGTATCTTCTTCCTCTCGCATGAAGCCGGATGTGCAGGTCGTGGCTGTTATCCTCGTAGCGTGCATATTAATTGGTAATTCGTAGAGGATATGCAGCATATGGGTGGGAACCCTCAACGTCCCACGATAGTTCTGGCATCTAACGGTTTGTACAAACCATTGACGTAATTCTTTATGTGGGCATGGTGTACACCAAGGAGGCATGCGGGGTCGCGAAGAGGGGGCAGTGATTGGCTTGGATAATCTTCTGGGCCCCACATCATGGAATTGTGGACGGGAATAAGCTGCCCGGTTGTGCAACAAAGAGTTGATCTCTCATGGGTAAAGTAAACGCACCTCTGCAGAGTGTAAAAACTGTAACTTGTTACTCCCTGTTCCAGGAAGGAGCTGCGAACACGGCGGGAAAGGAACCCCATGAAGGTTCTAGTAAACCCGTGAAGGCTGACGGACATAGCTTTTTAGAATAAAAGCAACCTTTGAAGAAATGTGTAAGAAAACTTGCATTGCCTACGACCTACGGTCTGTGGCTATAGATATAGTGCATCAAACACTCCTTTTCTAGTGGACTTGCTGAGTACGCTCGTACTCAAAGTATCTTCTTAACCCTTGCTAGGTTCTAAAGCCAGTACAGACGACGTCCACATCAAGATATGCTCTAGGAATCATCATCAAAAGCTAACGCTCTTCAATGAAGTCAAGAAAGTCAACATATACATCAACTCAAGTGAAGAAGAAATTGCTGATTAGATAAGAATAGAATTTCTAACCATAGAACCTACTTATGTAGAGTATTGCAATACCAACAATGCAAGCCTCGTAATTCAGTTACTAGTTTTATAAGTATGGTAGTTATGAATTATTGATTCTTGATTCTTCTTCGTAAGAAGTTTTTCTCTCTCTCTTTAACCTAGAGTGTTCTCTGGATCTTGTATAAAGAGTTGAGTTGTAACCTATATTCATGTCTTGGAGCTGCTATGTTTCTGTTGTACTACTCTGAGGGATGTAATACTAGTGAACGGTGTTTCGTTGGTGTTATGTCAACGACTATAGTGTACTACATCATGCAGTGGTATGCTGGGTCACCACAGTTGGTACCAGAGCATATGCTTTGACCTTAGGATTGAAACCCTTTTAGGAAGATCTGTAGGTTGGATAGTGACTATAGGAGCCATCTTATCTAATCCAAATGATATTATGACTTGCGATGAGTATCCACTTGAGGATAACCTTGTCAAACCTAAGTCATATGTTTAAGTCATTCTTTCTTAGGAGTAATTATTTTATCTTTTCTCAAGTATAGGGCTCTTTAGTGTCTTCCGAGGGAGATATAAACCACCAAGATACTGTAGGAAAGTGTAAGACATCATATGGCAGTAGTCTTAATGGTGTAGTTTAATCCTAGAATTTAAGTAAGAATAGTAAAATCTTAGTGTCAGTTGATAACCAAAGGCAACACGATGAATATCATTAAGATAAATGTGAGATAATAAGTAGTAATCATGTGGGATTCACTTGAGAATTCTACGTGATGAAGTGAAATTATGTTAGTATTTAATGATGGAGTAAGGTGAAACAAAGTCATCATGGTTAGATTAGCTCCTAAATCATGATGTATAGGTAGACATAACCAGATCATGGTGAGATTAGCCTCGAAACCATGATATACGTGTAAGTATGACAAGTACTTAGTAAATTATCATGAGGTAGAAGTAAGAATATAACATGGAAGAACTATGATAGAGGTTTTAACGTTAAAAATTTCTAATAATCCTTGGTATAAGTTAGCAAAAAGAATCTGATCAGTCACTTGGAGACATCATGTGAGGTTAGTTGGATAATAAAGAAAGGTTGAACATAGTTAGTCATTCCAAAGATGAGACAAAAGGTTAGTAAAAACCAAATTTGAGACCACTTTGCGTAAGATTATCCAATTGTAATTGAGAAATTTGGGTAAATTAAGAAACAAAGAATAGTTTGATCCTATGTGCTAAGTATCACGATGTAAACCTATATGAGGAGGTGTCATATACTACACAACTAAGCCTGAATTCTAGAGATATTATACTCAACTACTATATTGTGGGCTTAGAATACTGTGTGTTATATGTACCACATTTGGATTTATTTGATTTTCTTGGATCTTCTTGATTGACTAGATCTGTACATGAAGTTTGACTTGGTGTGCAAATGCATGTTGCGACATCCAGTTACTACTTGATGTTATAGACCTAGATAGGAATGGGAATTCGTGTAAGGGAGTGACGAGTTTCGAAGACCAAGATGAAGACCTACCTGACGGATGAAGCAAAATATAAGTAGTATCAACGCAATTTGAAGGATGGATCAAGCTCAGATCATTCCTAATCAGCAATAAGAAGGAATATTAGCGTAGAAGATGTAAAGAACACCAAGAAGTAATAAACTTAAGGTCATTTAAAGTAGGTAATGTTTCTAAGAAGTCACTGGGTACTGATACAAGTTCATGGAAGTATCATGAATAAGTACAAAGAAGTAGCTTTGGAACCAAAGTGGTATTCAAGCTCTGACAATTCATAAAGAATGCCATAAGGATGTTAAAAGCCGTAGGGTAATACCTACAACCTAGGATGGTTCGCAGCTGGTAATTATCCGCAGCTGGTATTCGATCCATTGTGGTAATTGATCCACAGTTGGTATCTGAACCATAGCCGGTGTTGGTTGACATAATTAACCAAATCATCTTAAAAGTTTCATAAAGAGCATAAAATTTGGCCTAAGTTTAGTAAGACCTAAAGGAGTATCAAATATTAAGCGATCATCTTTCGAGACTCTTGGTGGAGTTAGGTGCATTAAAGCAAAAATATCCGAATAAGTAAGTAAGACAAATGATGCTGAAAGATTCACTTCGGAGATCCACAATTGTGTGGATACATCGTACAATCTTTCATAAGAACAAATTAGGTAAAGAATAAGCTACACAAAACTCTACATTCTAATCATAAAGCTAATAAATACTAAATAGGTAGTTTGAAGACTATTAGTAAACCCTAAGGGGGAGAGTTAAGATTATAAATAAAAGTTGAAGAAGTACTATAGGTGATAAAAGATTAAGTCTAACAAACCAATTCTTGAAGAAACAGTTCTTAAGTGGTCCTTAAGATGAATAATCATATCCAATTGGATAAGTATAGAGGATCAAGAAATTCCAATGGGTTTGGACTAAATGTGTTCAAAACCAATATTCGGAAGGATTACCAGTATAAAGCGTACAATGACAAATCAAAGATTAGTATTTTGACCACACTATTGATTAATAAACTTTAAAATTTGTATTAGTGAGACTTCCTAGACCTTATATAGTTTAGTAAGGAAGCTCGATGATCAAGTAAAAAATTTGGATTTGGATACTTAATCCGGGAAATCAACTAAAGCAGAGACCTCAATTTAAGGATTTTACAAAGACATATTCCTAAGGGAGTAAAGTAAAAGGAACTTTGGAATATTGGAGACAACAAGTTGAAGATTATCAAGTATAATGAGGATACAAGGAAAAGAACTGAATATGGGATATTACAATTGTTCCCATTGAAGTTAATATGGAGTTAAGACATATCGTAATCATTGCAAGACAATTCCTCATTCCGAACCGTGAGAGTACGCGAACTTCGTGGACGAAGTTTATTTTAAGGGGGAGTCTTTAACATCCCAGCATTAGAGCTTAGAAATAAGCTGAACACAAGTGTGTGCATTGCATTCATGCATAGAAAATCTGAATAATTTGTGCGCTTTTAAATAAAAACTTGTCAAAGTGATTGAAGCTTCTCTTAACTTGATGGAATTGTAGTAGATCATCAAGTTGACTGCGATAAGTTTCAATGTGACCTTTGCTAAAACCTTATTTTGGATAAACTTGATTTGATCTAAGGGTAG
This sequence comes from Avena atlantica, assembly GCA_910589765.1. NCBI lineage: Eukaryota > Viridiplantae > Streptophyta > Magnoliopsida > Poales > Poaceae > Avena > Avena atlantica. The sequence continues at coordinate 182,684,798 of OU342737.1, forward strand.
ATCAAATGGAATAAAATTAAATCCTAATACAATACCTAATGATTTATATTTGATCCTTAGGTGATCACATCATGGTATTCATTTTAATCACTCATGAATACCAAAATATAAATGTAAAACAAATAATAAGAATGTAACAACTATATCTTAATCTCATCTACTTATACCATGGGTATCATTGAAATATCTAACTCTAAATCTCTAGTGAGATTAAGTAGGAAAGAAACCTAAGTTAAGATCATTCACCATACATCTTTCTTTCCATATCAATCTTTATCATCTCTATTGAATCCTATCTCAATATCTATTGTTCATCAATGTTGAGTAATCAACTATTGATTCACCAATCTTGACCTATCAACTCTTGTCCTTATTATAGCATTCACTTAAGGCTTATAAAGAAAGAAGTAAGAAGAGATAAGTAGTGATGCTAGTTTTAGATATCATCTATAGGATGGGAGTGATTTGAGGAAATCAAATCAATATGGCAACAAAGAATATTACAAGAATGAAGTCTAAAGATAGTTACCAGGAGTAGTCCTATTGGATCAAGTTGGTATAGTCAATGAATTATATCTCTTAATACAATAGAGCTAAACAGAAGATAATTAGAATACAACTATAATGTTGTATTGTAGAAGCCTTGTTTAGTCAAATTGAAACTTGAACCATAAAGCATCAAAGGATCATAATGATCATGCCTTACTCACCAATATTGAATGCTTATACCAAGTATAAGTGACATTGGTGGATAAAACATGAGTGAACCATAGTATAGATTTATTATCCTAGATTAGTCATTACAAGTCACAATAATATAGTGTGAGGTTGAAATGTTAGATATTGGAGTTAAGAAGAGACAAGATAGTATGAATAAGATGATGTTAAAATAACATTGGATTATAGGAGTAGTATTTTCCTCTTTGGAAATACTAAACACTAGAGGAGAGTAAAACTTGATATAAACCTCTACTAAAGTAGTATTTCTGATGGATGATTTAAGAAGGGTATGAATGGAGTTAGAGGTAACCACTTGTTGGGTTAGAGATTATTAATAGTAGAATAGTTGTTATAGCCAAGTATAAATATGAGAATATTATGAAAGCTTTAGTGTTAAGCACTTTGCATTTATAAATGGATTTAGAATAATAAAGGGTGGATAAGAAGTTTCTATAAAGCAAAGCTCATCATGTTAGTGTAGGGTTCGCAGCATAGAAAACAAAAATTTTCCTACGATGGGAACATCTATGTACCAAGATCTATCTACTAGATACAAGCAACGGGTGGATATACATCCATAGAATACATACCCTCGAAGACCGAATAGCGTTAACGAGGTTGTACTCGTGGATGATGTAGACGAACGCTTGCCGATCTCAAGATCGTGATGAAGTCCATCTGGTCCAGCCGGTCCAGCACGATCAAGTCCAGCACCTCAAAGCAGTGGTGCATCCGTGATCGCACACACGTACGGGTACACCGACAACCTCCGCGCCCTCGCTCCAGCGAAGCAGCGGAAGCAACAAATCCTTCTAGAAAAAGCCACCGGGAACATGTATCTCACTGATCCGAGACCATGGGGAAATTCTAAAGGGGGCAGAGAGATCCTTCGCGAGGAGGTGTGCTTTGAGAGGAGGAGAGGGGGGCCTTTTATAAGGGAGAGGGGGGCACCCAAGGGGCATGGCGCCCAGACATGGGGCTGCCCCCACCTCTTCCACATTCATGTGGGTGGAGCTCCCACTCAAAATGAAAAGCCTCCACTCCCATTAAAAAGCCTCCACTCAAAAATCCACTCACATGCATTAAATCTCCTCCAAATTTAATGCAAGCTCTCATTTAAATAAAACTCTTTTATTTATTTATTCAGAATTTTGTTAATTACTTTAATTAACAAACATTCACATAAAACCCCTTACAACATTTCAATTTCACATGCAGAACTAGTTTCAGCAATTTCAACCGAAACAGTTCCGGTGTCTAGTGAAATAAATTCCTGCGCTTTCCTTTTCTTTTTCTGGCATATCATTTGCTCCGAATGGTGTCGGCATCCCTTAAGTGTGTCACCCTACGGTTCGCGAATAATGTGGACATGATCGAGACCCCTCTCCGATCAATAATCAGCAGCGGGACCTAGAGATCCGTACTGACTCCCACACATTCAACGATGACTTCTGTGATCGTGTGAACCTTTTACGCTAGTATCTTAATCCCTTTGTTTCACGATATATTACATGTCCGAGATTCGATCATCGGTATCTCCATACCTAGTTTAATCTCGTTACCGACATGCACTCTTTTCTCGTTCCCGTGATATAACATTCTAGTGATCAAATCACTTGCTTGCAACCTAATCAATGTGATATCACCGAGAGGGCCCAGAGTATATCTATCCGTCATCGGGATGAACAAATTCCACTCTTGATCCATGAGTCTCAACATAACACTTTAGTAGTTTTGAAGCCATCTTTATAATTACCAAATTACGGTGTGACGGTTGATGTCAACAAGAAACTCTTCCGGTGTTAGTGATTGGCATGATCTCATGGTCTAAGGATTAGGATCACTTCGCAAGTTGTTATAGCAATATAAACTCAATGACTTTGATCGTAATGCTATACTTCGGATCAATGTTCATCAAACCATTACACTAATGTTGTGATCCCTTTATTAACAACATCCAATGTCCATGATCAGGAAACCTTTGATCATCTTGTTAATCAACGAGCTAGTTTATGAGAGAGGCATAACTAGGAACTTTCTGTTTGTTTATTAAACACACATGTATTAAAGTTTCTGTATTAATACAATTATAGCATGCAAAATAAACATTTATCATAAACAAGGAATACGATAATAACCACTTTATTATTGCCTCTCGGGCATATTCCCTTCGGTCTCCCATTTGCACTAGAGACAATAATCTAGTTTGAAAACTTTGCAATTGCAAGTGGTTAACATAATCTATGGATCCGACGCTTCAGGTCCGTGTGTATTTGCATGTCTTTGCGTCTTCACGCATTACTCATTCTCCAATGAGATGGCATTGCATAAATTTGGTCTTTCGGTGAGACCTTTAGTTCCTTGGGGTGAAAACACGTCGATACTATTGTCATACAATATATCTTTAGTGTTAGCCCGTTGCGAACCACACCTTAGTTTGATAACAAACTACTTGACACAAATTCCCTCCTTTGCTGCTACTATAGCAGTCATATACTTAGCCTTTTTGTTGTAGTATTCGTCACAATGTCTTAACTATGGAATACATCCAAATCCATCATGAAAACTCCTTTCCATTTCATTGTGCCACTCATAGTTTAAATTGAGATAAACTTAATTTGTATCTTGTGATAAAACTAGTATCAATGTAACGCTTTACAATGAACTATTTGTAATTGTTTGTCACCTCTACACAAATATATTCTTAGTTCTTCCAAAAGATCATAAGAATATCCTTACTATCGTCCAACGATCATTTTATGATTCATTCTGGTATATGCTCATAACACTTAGAGCATAGGACTTATCTGGATGTGTACATATCATGGTATGATTGATCAAAACATTCTCGTGATTTCACTCATCAAGTGTCAAAGCACTTGAAACTTGTTTCACTTATCAAGTGTCGATACACTTGAATCTTGATTCAATTCTTTTCCATGCGACAAGAACTGTTTCTTGTTGTTTCTATATTGAACTCCTTCAATATCTCATATATGTACGTTTGACACAACCATATTAGCGTCACAGTCTATCCACTATAGACATTCACGCTAAATATTCGGGTTTTGCCTAAGTATTTCATCAAAATGAAATTCTTAACCTTCGTCAATAAAATATACATCATTTCTAATCAACAAGATGTCCTCCACATAATGTATTAGAAATATGTCTTAGCGCTCCCACTTAATTTCTTGCAAATGCAATCATCTTCATCGTCTCCTGATGAAAACTCTTTTTCATCACGGTGAAGATTCCAACTCCGCGATTCTTACTTCAACAATTGAAGTTTGCATGCCCCTTTTTAGCATCCTTTGAATTAACAAAACCCTTTGGATCGTGTCATGTACATGTCCTAGGTAACCATTCTATTAAAAGAACTTTGTTTTGTTTATTCATCTACCATATACCAAATTATATGTAGTGGTTGCTACTTTAATCCGTCCAGACTAAATATCGCTATGAAAGATCAAATCTTGTCATAGTCAACTCCTTGAACATTTTCATAAAATACTTTATGACATGTCGACTATTTCGTAGATGTGAAACATCCATGTCTGTTTCTTTATAGATCCAAATACGACCGATAGGTTTTTACACCTTTCCGGAGGGTCTTCCAAGTTCAAAACTTGATTTATCGTGTATGGGCTTATCACGGATTTTATGGCTTCAAGCCATTTGACGGAGTCAGGGCCCATCATCGCTTCTTTGTATGTATGCGGTTCATCATTGTCAAACAATAATGATTTACTCTCAAATCTTAGCATTTGATTGTTTAACCGACCTACTTGGTTCAATGGGAACTTAGATCTCCGTGACCACAACCTTTGAGGCACATAAGCTATGAGCATTATGGAAGCCTCCAGAACGATTTCCGGCGCTGCGCAACTCAGCACATTTAGCTAAGGTTCGTTAACCTTATCAAAGTTCTATTGTCCTCCCACTTAACTTTTGCGAAAAAATCCTTTTTCAAGAAACTTCATGTTAGACCCCTCCTTTATAAAGGAAAGGATCCCTGTGATTGCAATGCTAGTCCCTGGATCAATGCTAGCATCCACAGTTTAAGATGAAGTACACAGATACAAAGGTTGTTTATTACATTCATTCCAGAGATAAAACATAGTCTTTTACAACTCAGGGCCATAGGCCTAATACAAGAGTTTAAGGAATAAGTAAATAAACACAAGTCTTCATCTTCATGTGCCACAGGCAAGCATGTTGAGTGTAGACTCATGACTCCTATTCATCATCGGAGTAACCTGCAACATCACAAGTTACAGCCACAGAGGGTCAATACTTTGGAATAGTATTGGCAAGTGATACCTTAGTATATTTTAAGTGGACTATATTACTATATGCATTTTGGCTAGGTGTAGCTTGGCTTGCTTTGCTTAAAAATAAGTTTTACCTATTAGTTGAAATCACTAAGTTTTCTTTGTCAAAACATTCCCAAGGAACCACCAATAGACATTGGGGTCCTTCACCCTTGTTCACCCACAAAATTTTACTTAGAAGTTGGAGTGATGAGATTCTTGTAGCTTCCATGTCTTGATGCTCAAATTGTCCATTTCCTTGGACTAGGCTAAGTACTTAGGTTTTCCATCTGCAGAGGTTGTGCACTTTCCCCACCAGACTTGGTTTCCCAAGACAGGACCTTTCAAAAGCCTTTCCTTAGTCAAAATGGACGCGCTCCAACCTATCATCCCAACTACCACCAACTGTCCAAGTGACTAAGTTCTAGCAACCTATATGATCAAGGCAGAGCCCATATTGCCAAGTGGTTGCACTGTAAGCTTTCTCAACACTTGGCCTCCAAATCCCTTTGTGCCTGGGTGGCATTCCACAAGTGAGATACACAACCCAAGTCCATGGCCTTGTGTAACCACTCAACATAACCCAATCCTTCCATTCCACCCAGGAGGTTCATTTGATTTAGTTGTTTTATTAGAAAAGCATAAGTCTCATGACTTAGAATATTTTCATCATAGTATGTATAGATTTTCACCAACCCTTGTTTGCTAAATAGCTATGCTAAGCATGGTAAGATAACTTAACTTAGGGAAAAATTCCCTAGCAATTCTACCATTTTACACTACTTAGGATTTCCCAACTTAGCATTAGTCAAAAATAGCATGCAAGACTTAGCAAAATATCTAATGCTAGTACAAAACATAGGATAGAAATATTCATGAAAATATCACTTGCCTTGGTAGTGGGGAGAGTAGCACTCTTCACAATCACAATCACTAGCAAAATCTACACAAAATTATAGCATACAATTACACACAATTATATTCAATCAAAAATAATATGAATGCATGCATGCAAGAATTTTACTAAGTGGTGATTTTGAAAACTCTACCAAGTATGCACATGTTTACAGAAACTTAACAAGTCACAAATTTGCCAACTAAACTTATTTGGCTCCAATACAATTTACCAAAATAAATCTATACTTAAAATAGCCTTAAAACATGTTCTACAAATAAAGTCATTTTAACTGTTACTATTTGATAAACAAATTGGATATTCAGAAAGGTCTTGATTCACTGAATCCAACGGTATAAAGTTTGTAAAATTCTAACGTGTCATTCAAAAGTTATAGCAGTTTGAAGTTTGGATCTAAATCAGGTTTAAATTCTGTTTTTGAATTCATCCTAGCCACGCGTCGCAACCTCACTGGCGCGTACCGGTTCGCACGGATCGAGCTCTGCGGACCGCACGATCTAAATGAGATCTGGCGGCTCAGACACACGCGTACCTCTTCGCTCAGGATCTATCCTAGCCCTACGATGCAGATCCGACGGACCAAACTACCAAGCCACAATCTGGCGGCGCTAGCGGCGCTAACTGGCGGCGGCGCGTCTGACTACGGCGGCGCCGACGTTCTACATCGCTGCAGGAAGTAGGGATGTGCTTACCAGATCCGCCAAGACGTGCTGAAGCTCGACGTGGTACTGGTTTGCGAAGGGGCGCTCGGAGATGGGCTCTGGATCTCGTCGGAGTTGCGTCTGGCGTCGGGTGGATGTTGTCGGAGTCGTTGCCGAGGTTCCGCGTCGCCCTAACACGAACCAGGGGGTTTAGGAGGTGCGCAAGATAGTTGCGAACACGCTCGTGTGAAGGAAAAGGCAAAGGGTGCACAGAACTTACTGAGATTGGTCGCCGGAGTTGGGGTGGTCGTCTGGTGCTTACGGCGTCAAGCGAATACGGCGACCTGGGGCAATACAGGATGAGCTAGTGGGGTCAGGATGTGCGCCAGGGGATTACAGAGTGGCTCGAACAATCCAGAGAGGAAGGGGCGCACGGGGCTCACCTGAATCGATCGCCAGAGTGAGCTCTGTCTGCGGCGGTTTTGAGCGAGTCGTGGGCAGCCTGGTGGCGTGAATGCATAATTAGCTGGGGGAAAATGACTGCGAGGAGGTGGGGTTCTTATAGCCGGTCTCTCGACAGGAAACGCCCGAGGTTTAATGCCCAATTAAGCCGCGCCATTACCGGCAGTGACTGCAGTTGCGACGTGGTCGCGAGCGCGGTTTGAGGAAGACGATGGCAGCGTGGACAGGGCCCGCTCGTCAGCGATGTGTGCGAAATGGGGGTGGGGTCCGTCTGTCAGCGACAGCCTGCGTGTGCTCGCGCGTGAGAAAAGAAAAGGAAACTCCCGGGTGGGCTAGTTGGGCTCGATCCTCTGCTGGGCCAGATATCTGGCGCTCGGCCCTTTTCTTTTGTTTAATTCTTTTTCTTTTCTAATTTGGTTTTTCAGGAATGATTTAGATATGATTTCAAATCCTTTTTGAATTCAAACAATTCTGGGGATTTTTGCAGGGTACTGTGGTTTCAAAAATCAGTTATTTGACCATGTGGTTACTCTGTAAGGGCTTTGGTAAAGTTTGGATTTAAATCAATCAGAGACATTGCCTCTGGTTTGCAATGTTTTTTTGAAAATAGGGTTTTGAATTTATTTCCAAATTGAAAACTTTGGTCAAACTTTTACTCCTAAACTTTCCAATAATGGAGGCAAGCAATCAAGTTCCTAAACATTCAAGTTTCAAAATGGTGTTGGTCTTTTGAATTAAATCTGTACACATAAAATCATATCATCAAGTGCTTCTGTTTTTCTGAAATGATTTTTAGAAAATCCCTAAATGATGATGAATGCAAGGATGATATGAATGAGTTTTGGAATATGAATTTAGGGATGTTACAAATCTAACCCCCTTAAGATGAATCTCGCCCTCGAGATTCGGATTGGCTAGCAAATAGGTGAGGGTGGTCTTTCCGAAGATCATCTTCTCTTTCCCATGTTGCTTCCTCTTCGGAATGATGATTCCATTGCACTTTGCAAAACTTGATAGTTTTTGTCCTTGTGACTCTTTCTGCGGTCTCCAGAATCTTGACAGGCTTTTCCTCATAGGTGAGATCACTTTCTAGTTGGACTTCTTCCAAAGGTATGGTATCCTTCAAAGATGATTCTTCCATCTCTGGGTGACATTTCTTAAGCTGACTCACATGAAACACATTATGGACAGCTGACAGAGATTCTGGCAATTCAACTTCATATGCAACTTCTCCCTTGCGACTTAGAATCTTGAATGGCCCAACATATCTTGGTGCCAACTTTCCTTTGACTCCAAATCTTTTCACTCCACGAAGTGGCGATACTCTAAGATAAGCTCTATCCCCAACTTCGTAGGTGACTTCTCTACGCTTAGAATCCGCGTAGCTTTTCTGTCGGGACTGTGCTATCTTCAATCTGTCCTTAACCAATTTTACTTTCTCTTCGGCGTCTTTGATAAGATCAGGTCCAAATAAGCTTCTTTCTCCCACACCATTCCATAACAATGGATGGTGCACTTCCTTCCGTAGAGTAACTCAAACGGTGCCATTCCAATACTAGATTGATGACAGTTATTGTAAGAGAACTCTGCGTAAGGCAAGATTTCATCCCAACTTGCTCCATAATCTAAAGCACATGCCCTCAACATGTCTTCAAGAATCTGGTTAGTCCTTTCTGTTTGTCCATCAGTTTGAGGATGAAAAGCAGTGCTGAATTCCAATCTCGTTCCTAAGGATTCATGAAGCTGTCTCCAAAAGTGAGAATTTAACTGAGTTCCTCTATCTGATACAATACTCTTAGGCACACCGTGAAGGCATACAATTCTGCTCATGTAAATTTTAGCTAACTTGGCACTTGTATAAGTTGTCTTCACGGGTATAAAATGAGCCACTTTAGTTAGGCGATCCACTACTACCCATATGGAATCATACCATGACCTGGTCCTTGGTAATCCGGTAATGAAATCCATACCGATATTTTCCCACTTCCATTCAGGAATTGGCAGTGGTTGAAGCAAACCTGCTGGTTTCTGATGCTCCGCTTTTACTCTGCTACACACATCACACAAAGCAATATGCTCGGCGATGTCCCTTTTTAGATTGTTCCACCAAAATCTTTCTTTCATATCCATGTACATCTTGGTGTTTCCTGGGTGAATAGAATACGGAGAGTTGTGACCTTCTTGTAAGATTAGTTTCCGCAACTCCGGGTCTTGTGGAACACATATACATTTCCCGTGCCATAAAGTACCTTGTTCGTCTATATGGAAACTCTTAGCTTTCCCTAGAATAATATTCCCCTTAATCTTTTCAATTTCCTTATCAGTCTTCTGAGCTTCTCGGATCTTGTCCAACAAAGTGGGTTGAACATCCAAAGACATGAGATCTCCTTCAGGCACAATTTCCAATCTGAGTTCTTTGAATTGCTTACACAAGTCATCTGGCAAATCACCTTTGGTAAGGCCATTTACAAACGTCTTACGACTTAGAGCATCTGCTACTACATTTGCTTTACCGGGGTGGTATTGCAAACTTAAGTCGTAATCCTTGATAAGCTCTAGCCATCTTCTTTGTCTCATGTTGATTTCCTTCTGGGTGAAGATATACTTCAAACTCTTATGATCGGTAAACACTTCACAACGCTTTCCCAAAAGGTAATGTCTCCATGTTTTGAGTGCATGGACGACAGAGGCCAACTCCAAATCATGAGTAGGATAGTTTACTTCATGAGTTTTGAGTTGTCTCGAAGCATAGGCTACGACTTTACCGTCTTGCATAAGTACGGCACCCAAACCTTGATGAGACGCATCACAATATACTTGGAAATCCTTTTCCAAATCTGGCAGACATAGAACTGGTGCTGTCACAAGTCTCTTCTTCAACTCTTGGAAGCTGACTTCGCAACCTTCAGACCAAGCAAATTTCTTGTCCTTCTTTAACAATTCTGTCATTGGCTTAGCAACCTTCGAGAAATTTTCAATGAATCTTCTGTAGTAACCTGCTAAGCCGAGGAAACTACGAACTTCTTTCACATTCTTGGGTGATTCCCATTCTGTCACAGCTGAAACCTTAGCAGGATCAACTGCCACACCATCCTTTGTCATAACATGACCAAGAAAACCAACTTTCTCTAACCAGAACTCACACTTGCTGAATTTGGCATAAAATTTATGTTCCCTCAGTTTCTCAAGTATCAAGCGTAAGTGTCTTTCATGTTCTTACTTGCTCTTGGAGTAGACTAAGATGTCATCGATGAAAACGACAAATGAACTTGTCAAGAAATTCCATGAACACCTTGTTCATCATATTCATGAAGTATGCTGGAGCGTTGGTTAAACCAAAAGGCATCACAGTGTACTCATACAATCCATACCTTGTGGTGAATGTTGTTTTAGGTATGTCTTTCTCTCTTATCTTGAGTTGAAAATAACCTGACCGGAGATCAATCTTCGAGAATACACATGCTCCTTCTAGTTGATCAAACAAGTCGTTGATTCTTGGCAAAGGATATTTGTTCTTGATGGTTACCTCGTTGAGTGAACGGTAGTCAATGCATAATCTTTGTGTTCTATCCTTCTTTTCCATGAATAAAACTGGAGCTCCCCAAGATGAAGAACTTGGTTGAATAAACCCTTTCTGCAACTATTCTCCTAGTTGCTTCTTGAGTTCTTTCAGTTCATCAACTGACATTTTGTACGGTCTCTTAGCTATTGGTCCAGAACCTGGCACCAAATCTATCAGAAACTCCACATCTCTATCCGGTGGCATTCCTGGTAACTCTTCCGGAAGCACATACGGATACTCACATACAATTGGCACACTGTCCATACTAACCCCCTTAAGAGAATTCAGCTTACTTCCTTTGGATTCAAAGTTTGACTTGAATTTTATTCTTTTTCCTTCTGGGGTTGTGAGTGTAACTGTACGATTGGCACAATCTAATACTCCTTCATACTTAGCCATCCAATCCATTCCCAAAATTACGTCTAGTCCTTGGGAATCTAGGATTATCAGGCTTACTGGAAACTTATGCTTTCCAAACTCTATGACGAGATCCCGGCATCCAAGGCTTACTATCATATCTTCCCCCGGAGAACTAACCTTTATTGGACACCCAATGTTTTCTGATGCAAACCCATTTCTATCAACAAATGCCTTTGATATGAATGAATGAGATGCACCAGTATCAAAGAGTACAAATGCTGAAATTGAATTGAGTCTGAACTTACCAGCGACGGCATCAGGCTCCTCATAGACCTCTTCCACATTGATGTGGTTAACCTGTCCTTTCTGAAAAGGATTTGGCTTGTTAGGTCCTTCAACTTTCTTCTCAGGGCACTCATTATCATAATGCCCCAGCTTCTTGCATTTGAAGCACTCAACCTGACTGATGACCTTTTTAGGAGGTTGGCTTCCACTTCCACTACCATTTCCACTATAGTGGCTCTTATGTCCACCCTTGTGGTTCTTGTACTTGTCCTTGTCATGACTGCGGTGATGCTTGTTGTCATGACGGTTGTGGTTGTGGTGCTTGCTGAATTTCCCATGTTTATGGGATCCTGAGCTGCCACTGTCATCATAGTGAGATCGTTTGTGAGACGATCCCGAGCTTTGCTTGTCGGAGTGTTTCCACTTCCTACTCTCGACTTGCTTCATTTTACTCTCCAAAATAGCAGCCTTGTCACACAAAGACTGATAAGTTGGAACATATGCCACAGACAACTGCAGATTCAGCTCATCATTCAAGCCTTCCAGAAACTTTTCCTTTCTTTTGGCATCTGTGTCAACCTCATCCGGTGCATAGTGCGCCAGATTGTTGAACTCTTCTATGTATTCTGCCACGCTGCGGTGGCGCTGCTTCAGGTTGTGAAACTCCTTCTTTTTCAGACTCATCATTCCTGATGAGATATGAGCAGTGCGAAAGCCATCTTCAAAGATAGGCCAAGTCACCTCATCAATAGGAGTGGTGATTTGGAAGTTGTCCCACCATGTGGCGGCTGGTCCTTCCAACAGATGTGCTGCGAACCTGACTTTTTCAGCATCCGTGCAGCCCACGGTCACTAAGTCCTTGTTCACGGAACGTAGCCAGTCATTGGCCACCACGGGATCAGTTGTTCCTGAAAACTTTGCTGGCCTCAATCGCAGAAATCTGGTGAGCATATCAAAACCCGGTGGGTTGTTGTTGTTGTTGTTGTTGTTGTTGTTGTTGTTATTGGGGTTGTTGTTATTGTTGGGGTTGTTGTTGTTGTTATTCTGGTTTTGAATGAATGTCATCATCATTTGCATAAGCTGTGTTTGCGCATTCATCATTTGTTGCATTTCCGGGGTGATGTTGTTGGGGTTGGGGTTTGCGCGACGGGGAGGCATCTGTGGTTTGTTCAAATAGATAAGAATGAGATACCCTTAGATGTTTTATGCACAATACATCACAAGCATATCACATAACATGCAACATAAGAATAAAAGTTCAACAACAGATGATAAGTTCATGAAATAAAACACACAAGTGGCAAGCCATCCACATGTCGGATGGTCCAATAATAAGTTCACAATAATAAGTACGAATATGAAAGGTAAACGAGTAGTCAAGTCTACTCATCAGCATCAATCTCCTCCTCGACGAAGGTAAGACCTGCGTTATCCATCGCGGTCTTGTTCTCCTCAATTGTAGTGGTCAAGGAATCGACCTTGGCCTTGAGAGCCCTCTTCTGGGAGCGAAGCCTCTCAATAACCATCTGCTGCTTCTCTAGCTCGAAATCCTTGGACTTCAGTTCCTCGGTCATGTCCCGGATCTTCTTGTTCCTATCCTGGACACGTTTCTCCTGACTCTTGAACTTGCGGTCCTGGGCCTCGAACTTTGTCTCCATTTCCTTGATCATCTCATCCTGCTGCGCAAAAAGCTTGTCCTTCTCGCGAAGCTGCACCTGAAGCTCGTCATTTCCGAGCATGACGTTCGTCCTGTCCGTGTCTACGTGCCTGAGAAGAGTCTCTAAGTCCTGGAGGTAGAGACGTATCGGCTCTGCCGTGTCCCTCGAGTCGTCCTCAAAGTCGATGGACTCTCCATCAACATCACGTCTTCCGAAGACGTGAAAGTGGGTGCCCCTAACCTGTCGGGAGTGACGGCCTAACAGTCATCCTATCAGGTCCTGCATGACTACCTCCATGCCTCTCTCCCTGTCGTCGTGCATCAGCTTGAAGATGATGGCCTCCGTAGTAGGCTCAGTCTGGCGTCCGGGCTGGTTCACCTTGAATCCCCAGAGTTCCTTCCTCTCGAACTTGGTAAGTGGGTACACCGTGATGGTGGGGAGAGGGAGATCGAGCAAAGTGGTAAGCTCAATGATACGGGGACCAAAACGAGTAACCTGGAACTCCTCAACAGTGCTGATGGCAATAGGCATCTATTTATAAGAATGAAAAAGTTAGAACAACACAATTCAAGGTAAATCAAGACAAACATTCATACATATCCATGGAACACAATCATCACACAAGTCATGCATACATAAGTCTATTACATCAATCAAGGTCCATACTTATTTAAATATCATTTTTGGAAATAAGGTGATAAGTGGTGGTCCAACTAACGAAGTGCCCTTACAATCCAATCTCACTGGATCTATTAGCAAACACAATGTTCCTAGAGGCAATCCACCAATCTTGTTCTCTTGACTCCATCACTAAGTCTATAACATCTCCCCTTAACTCTTGGTTGGTGGCTTCCAACTCTTGAGTAAGTTCCTTCTCTTTCTCTAAGTCTTTTTGGAGGTTGAGCATTCTGCACTTGACTCTAGCACTTAGTTCTTTGATAGTCCTCCAAGCTGCATCTCTAGCTGACTCAAAGAATGTGGTGTGCATTGTAGTGTTGGTGTACATGCAGATTCCCCTTTCTTTGTGGTTGTCTTCCTTGTTTTTGTACAAGTGAAGTTGCACCCACCAATACTCCACTCCTTCATCCATCACTAGAAAGCCCTTGTACACAGCTGCACCATGTGCTTCCATTGCCACCATGAGGTCCTTGAGAATATTGGGAAACTCAGTTTCACACTCCAAGGTCATGGTCATGAGTGGTCCTTTCTTCACGGCTTCATTGATGGAGTTCATCTACAAAGGGAGTTGAGAATGAAAAGATTAGAAAAGTTTTACGAGAAGATTAGACAAGTGTAGAAGTAGTTGAAAACTTTTCCTTAGTGGTTTTCCAATCCTAGGGTCATAATCCTACAGGCAACACAGTGCTCTGATACCATCTGCTAGACCCCTCCTTTATAAAGGAAAGGATCCCTGTGATTGCAATGCTAGTCCCTGGATCAATGCTAGCATCCATAGTTTAAGATGAAGTACACAGATACAAAGGTCGTTTATTACATTCATTCCAGAGATAAAACATAGTCTTTTACAACTCAGGGCCATAGGCCTAATACAAGAGTTTAAGGAATAAGTAAATAAACACAAGTCTTCATCTTCATGTGCCACAGGCAAGCATGTTGAGTGTAGACTCATGACTCCTATTCATCATCGGAGTAACCTGCAACATCACAAGTTACAGCCACAGAGGGTCAATACTTTGGAATAGTATTGGCAAGTGATACCTTAGTATATTTTAAGTGGACTATATTACTATATGCATTTTGGCTAGGTGTAGCTTGGCTTGCTTTGCTTAAAAATAAGTTTTACCTATTAATTGAAATCACTAAGTTTTCTTTGTCAAAACATTCCCAAGGAACCACCAATAGACATTGGGGTCCTTCACCCTTGTTCACCCACAAATTTTTACTTAGAAGTTGGAGTGATGAGATTCTTGTAGCTTCCATGTCTTGATGCTCAAATTGTCCATTTCCTTGGACTAGGCTAAGTACTTAGGTTTTCCATCTGCAGAGGTTGTGCACTTTCCCCACCAGACTTGGTTTCCCAAGACAGGACCTTTCAAAAGCCTTTCCTTAGTCAAAATGGACGCGCTCCAACCTATCATCCCAACTACCACCAACTGTCCAAGTGACTAAGTTCTAGCAACCTATATGATCAAGGCAGAGCCCATATTGCCAAGTGGTTGCACTGTAAGCTTTCTCAACACTTGGCCTCCAAATCCCTTTGTGCCTGGGTGGCATTCCACAAGTGAGATACACAACCCAAATCCATGGCCTTGTGTAACCACTCAACATAACCCAATCCTTCCATTCCACCCAGGAGGTTCATTTGATTTAGTTGTTTTATTAGAAAAGCATAAGTCTCATGACTTAGAATATTTTCATCATAGCATGTATAGATTTTCACCAACCCTTGTTTGCTAAATAGCTAGGCTAAGCATGGTAAGATAACTTAACTTAGGGAAAAATTCCCTAGCAATTCTACCATTCTACACTACTTAGGATTTCCCAACTTAGCATTAGTCAAAAATAGCATGCAAGACTTAGCAAAATATCTAATGCTAGTACAAAACATAGGATAGAAATATTCATGAAAATATCACTTGCCTTGGTAGTGGGGAGAGTAGCACTCTTCACAATCACAATCACTAGCAACATCTACACAAAATTATAGCATACAATTACACACAATTATATTCAATCAAAAATAATATGAATGCATGCATGCAAGAATTTTACTAAGTGGTGATTTTGAAAATTCTACCAAGTATGCACATGTTTACAGAAACTTAACAAGTCACAAATTTGCCAACTAAACTTATTTGGCTCCAATACAATTTACCAAAATAAATCTATACTTAAAATAGCCTTAAAACATGTTCTACAAATAAAGTCATTTTAACTGTTACTATTTGATAAACAAATTGGATATTCAGAAAGGTCTTGATTCACTGAATCCAACGGTATAAAGTTTGTAAAATTCTAACGTGGCATTCAAAAGTTATAGCAGTTTGAAGTTTGG
Source organism: Avena atlantica (assembly GCA_910589765.1). Taxonomy (NCBI): domain Eukaryota; kingdom Viridiplantae; phylum Streptophyta; class Magnoliopsida; order Poales; family Poaceae; genus Avena; species Avena atlantica. The sequence continues at coordinate 182,700,731 of OU342737.1, forward strand.
ATCTAAATCAGGTTTAAATTCGGTTTTTGAATTCATCCTAGCCACGCGTCGCAACCTCACTGGCGCGTACCGGTTCGCACGGATCGAGCTCTGCAGACCGCACGATCTAAATGAGATCTGGCGGCTCAGACACACGCGTACCTCTTCGCTCAGGATCTATCCTAGCCCTACGATGCAGATCCGACGGACCAAACTACCAAGCCACAATCTGGCGGCGCTAGCGGCGCTAACTGGCGGCGGCGCGTCTGACTACGGCGGCGCCGACGTTCTACATCGCTCCAGGAAGTAGGGAGGTGCTTACCAGATCCGCCAAGACGTGCTGAAGCTCGACGTGGTACTGGTTTGCGGAGGGGCGCTCGGAGATGGGCTCTGGATCTCGTCGGAGTTGCGTCTGGCGCCGGGTGGATGTTGTCAGAGTCGTTGCCGAGGTTCCGCGTCGCCCTAACACGAACCAGGGGGTTTAGGAGGTGCGCAAGATAGTTGCAAACACGCTCGTGTGAAGGAAAAGGCAAAGGGTGCACGGAACTTATTGAGATTGGTCGCCGGAGTTGGGGTGGTCGTCAGGTGCTTACGGCGTCAAGCGAATACGGCGACCTGGGGCAATACAGGATGAGCTAGTGGGGTCAGGATGTTCGCCCGGGGATTACAGAGTGGCTCGAACAATCCAGAGAGGAAGGGGCGCACGGGGCTCACCTGAATCGATCGCCGGAGTGAGCTCTGTCGACGGCGGTTTTGAGCGAGTCGTGGGCAGCCTGGTGGCGTGAATGCAGAATTGGCTGGGGGAAAATGACTGCGAGGAGGTGGGGTTCTTATAGCCGGTCTCTCGACAGGAAACGCCCGAGGTTTAATGCCCAATTAATCCGCGCCATTACCGGCACTGACTGCAGCTGCGACGTGGTCGCGGGCGCGGTTTGAGGAAGACGATGACAGCGTGGACAGGGCCCGCTCGTCAGCGATGTGTGCGAAATGGGGGTGGGGTCCGTCTGTCAGCGACAGCCTGCGTGTGCTCGCGCATGAGAAAAGAAAAGGAAACTCCCGGGTGGGCTAGTTGGGCTCGATCCTCTACTGGGCCAGATATCTGGCGCTCGGCCCTTTTCTTTTGTTTAATTCTTTTTCTTTTCTAATTTGGTTTTTCAGGAATGATTTAGATATGATTTCAAATCCTTTTTGAATTCAAACAATTCTGGGGATTTTTGCAGGGTACTATGGTTTCAAAAATCAGTTATTTGACCACGTGGTTACTCTGTAAGGGCTTTGGTCAAGTTTGGACTTAAATCAATCAGAGACATTGCCTCTGGTTTGCAATGTTTTTTGAAAATAGGGTTTTGAATTTATTTCCAAATTGAAAACTTTGGTCAAACTTTTACTCCTAAACTTTCCAATAATGGAGGCAAGCAATCAAGTTCCTAAACATTCAAGTTTCAAAATGGTGTTGGTCTTTTGAATTAAATCTGTCCACATAAAATCATATCATCAAGTGCTTCTATTTTTTCTGAAATGATTTTTAGAAAATCCCTAAATGATGATGAATGCAAGGATGATATGAATGAGTTTTGGAATATGAATTTAGGGATGTTACACTTCACATTTCAAGCGACAAACCCTTTTGTCCTTGGTGTTATGGAGGAATAACCAATTGTTATTCGAAATAACCTACAAAGACATGCTCATCCGACTTCGGTTGTAAACATCTTACTTATGTTTAGCATACCAAAATTTAAGAAATGACAACTTGGGTTTTACCCCAAACCATAACTTCCATGGTGTCATTTCAACGGATCAAGATGAAGCTCTTTTCAGTGTAAAAGCGGTAGTCTCTAAGGCTTTAATCTTTTAAAACATAATGGCAGTTTTATAAATAACACCTTTGATCCAACCATGTCAAACAAGGTTTCATTACAAATCTCAAACACTCCATATTCCTATGGTGTTTCGGGATATGTAAATCTAGGTGTTTTGCTAAAATTGCAACTCAAATAAATCCCTTTATGATAAAATCATAATTCATTTATTTTCTTGTTACATTTGTAACTCAAATAAATCCCTTACGATAAAATAATAAACCATTTATATTCTTGTCACAATGATTTTCACTTCATCTTGAAATTCTTTGAACGTTTTCAAATATTTCATACTTCTTTCTCATTAAGTGAACATTCACTTAAATTTCGAGAGAAAGCATATGAAGTTGAAATCCATCGCTTATGACTACACATAATGGACTACATACATCAATATGTATAAATTCCAATATTTTAGTCGTTCGTTCTTCTTTGGCCTTTGAACGAAGTTTTAATTATCCCGAGGAAAGTCTCACAAGCGTCACTTGATCAAATCAAAGACTCCAAAAATCCATGAAAATGGAGTTTCTTCATGTTTTATTTCCAATATAATTTAAACAGCGATGTCACTTCGTAAGTGATCTTCCAATCATTTGTCTTGCGACATTTTAGCATTAGCTTTATGGATGTGATTTCTCAAACTAGATTTGTAAATCATCCATATAATATGGAATATGGTAATTATTTGAACAACCTTTATTCTCATAATACCTGATTTAAGTAACAATTATTAAAACAAATCTTGAAGTCAAGCTTTGATGTCAACGAGAAATACAAACAACGGTTTGTTTGTTTTCAATGAACATCATCACATATTCTCTTGCTAGTTACTTAGGCCATTGTGGTTCATGAATTGCATCGTTCCGTATGAAATTTCATACCAACAAATTCGGTATCCAATACCCAAGAACCACATTGTTTAACAAGCAAAGAATACAACCATAACATGTATATCATCTATATACCTAAATTGGATATTTCCAATCTTTTCTTTTCTACCAAATATATTTTATAGATTCTCTTTTAGCATTTCCTCTTCCTTTTTAAAAGAATCTATCAACATCAACAGTGGCGCCATATACATGACACATAGTCCAAAGCGTGTATATTCAAATAATAATACCTTTGGACTTGCACTTTGAAGTAGATCACCATCATCAAAATGATCGATATTCTTTCAAAATCCATTCTTTAGTAATATTTTAGTGTAGTAAACACTTTACATACATCTTCTATTCATCCTTATCATGACGACTTTCATGATCAAGCTACTGTAGCTTATAAAGGTGAATCGTGAGTATAACATTACTTTCCAAAACCCTTTTGGATGATTAGGATGTCTAGCATCTCCAACCTTTGTAAATTCTCATCCAATATGAGATCATATAGTATACTCTATCATATTGCAACCAAAACATTGTTTCAGATATCGTTATATCTGTCACACATGATGGTTTCTGAAACAATTCTTTCAGCTCCTAGACAACCTTGATATTTAAAAACAATCAAGAATCATGGAGGCAAACATGATACTTAAGATACTAACACTGGAATTGTTACTCTTGATTTAATACCAATTATTAAATTTCACGGAGTAAATAGAATTTTTCTGAAAGTTTGCAATAGGACTTTAAACTTTAGATTGACACTCAACACAATACGATACCAGTTCGTAAAGTATATATCCATAATTCTATAGTTCTATTATCTCAATTAAAACTATGCATAAGGTGGTGAACGAATGCCAATGACTACAACAAATTATGAAAATTCACTTTGATTCAATTTATGATAAATTGAGTTCTACTAATCCAAATTAGAAATGAACTCCCACTCAAAAACGACATCCCTCTTGTCTTTTTGGTGATTACATGAACCAAATCCACTACACCAAGTCCGATCATGACGTGAGTCGGCATAGCTTCAAAGGCGAGCATAAAATGGGCATCATATCAAAACATATGACTCATGGTTAACCTTTCGGTCCGTGTTCCGAGGCCATGTCTATACATGCTAGGCTCGCCAAGTAAGAACCTTAGTATTCGTGTGTGTAGCTGTCTTACACCCGAGATATGCTCGTGGATTCAAGTACACCCGATCATCACGTGATGTCTTGAAGCGACGAAACATTGTCGGTGCATACTTAAGGAAGAACACATTTTTTATCTTGATATCTAAATGAGGGATCATCTTATTATGCTAATAAAACGCCAAACAAGCAATATAAGATTCTATCAAACATCACATGTTTATTAGTGGAATGATATGGTTCCCGCATATGATCTCTATCATGTGCATCGTGGTATGATCACTATCATACCTTTATGTGTAAATCCAAGGTCTATGGAGTTTACACGTTATGTATGTTGTAAGAGTATCATCTCATACTTCTACTTACAACATCACCATATCATAACACTAGCCCACCAACAATCTAAACTAGACGCCTCTAATTTATCCATTGCAAATTTTACGTGGCTTAGGGATTTCGAAGATAGAACCGTTCTTACCTACGAACATGAGCCACAACGAGGATAACCAAATTGTTGACAACTCGTTGCAAATTAGATATTGACTATAGTAGGAGAGACAGACACCCGCTAGCCACTTATGCAAACCTAATTGCATGTCAAGCGTGGAACAGGTCTCATGTGCGAGGACATGTAAAGTTTGTCCGGGCCGCTTCATCCCACTATGCCACCAATATCTAAAGTACAACTAAGAAGCAATAAAATGATCATCATCGCCCATATACTCATATGTGTACTACCCGTGCAAAGCATCTAGGCATAGATCCAGCTCTGATACCACTGTAGGGTTCGCAGCATAGAAAACAAAAAATTTCCTACGATGGGAACATCTATGTACCAAGATGTATCTACTAGATACAAGCAACGGGTGGATATACATCCATAGAATACATACCCTCGAAGACCGAATAGCGTTAACGAGGTTGTACTCGTGGATGATGTAGACGAACGCTTGCCGATCTCAAGATCGTGATGAAGTCCATCTGGTCCAGCCGGTCCAGCACGATCAAGTCCAGCACCTCAAAGCAGTGGTGCATCCGTGATCGCACACACGTACGGGTACCCCAAAAACCTCTGCGCCCTCGCTCCAGCGAAGCAGCGGAAGCAACAAATCCTTCCAGAAAAAGCCACCGGGAACATGTATCTCGCTGATCCGAGACCATGGGCAAATTCTAAAGGGGGGAGAGAGATCCTTCGCGAGGAGGTGTGCTTTGAGAGGAGGAGAGGGGGCCTTTTATAGGGGAGAGGGGGGCACCCAAGGGGCATGGCGCCCAGCCATGGGTCTGCCCCCACCTCTTCCACATTCATGTGGCTGGAGCTCCCACTCAAAATTAAAAGCCTCCACTCCCATTAAAAAGCCTCCACTCAAAAATCCACTCACATGCACTGAATTTCCACCAAATTTAATGCAAGCTCTCATTTAAATAAAACTCTTTTATTTATTTATTCAAAATTTTGTTAATTACTTTAATTAACAAAAATTCACATAAAACCCCTTACAACATTTCAATTTCACATGCAGAACCAGTTTTAGCAATTTCAACCGAAACAGTTCCGGTGTCTAGTGAAATAAATTCCTGCGCTTTCCTTTTCTTTTTCTGGCATATCATTTGCTCCGAATGGTGTCGGCATCCCTTAAGTGTGTCACCCTACGGTTCGCGAATAATGTGGACATGATTGAGACCCCTCTCCGATCAATAATCAGCAGCGGGACCTGGAGATCCGTACTGACTCCCACATATTCAACGATGACTTCTATGATCGTGTGAACCTTTTACGCTAGTATCTTAATCCCTTTGTTTCACGGTATATTACATGTCCGAGATTCGATCATCGGTATCTCCATACCTAGTTTAATCTCGTTACCGGCATGCACTCTTTTCTCGTTCCCGTGATATCACATTCTCGTGATCAAATCACTTGCTTGCAAGCTAATCAATGTGATATCACCGAGAGGACCCAGAGTATATCTATCCGTCATCGGGATGAACAAATTTCACTCTTGATCCACGAGTCTCAACATAACACTTTAGTAGTTTTGAAGCCATCTTTATAATCACCCAATTACGATGTGACGTTTGATGTCAACAAGAAACTCTTCCGGTGTTAGTGATTGACATGATCTCATGGTCTAAGGATTAGGATCACTTCGTAAGTTGTTATAGCAATATAAACTCAATGACTTTGATCGTAATGCTATACTTCGGATGAATGTTCATCACACCATTACACTAATGTTGTGATCCAGTTATTAACAACATCCAATGTCCATGATCAGGAAACCTTTGATCATCTTGTTAATCAACGAGCTAGTTTATGAGAGAGGCATAACTAGGAACTTTCTGTTTGTTTATTAAACGCACATGTATTAACGTTTCCGTATTAATACAATTATAGCATGCAAAATAAACATTTATCATAAACAAGGAATACGATAATAACCACTTTATTATCGCCTCTCGGGCATATTCCCTTCAGTTAGTACGTGATGATGGATATAGAGAAGTAATATATCTAGGAAAGGAATTCCTTAATCGGAAGTCCAGAATTATGAAGTATAGAAGATAGGAATTCCTGGTAAACATTAAACCCTAAAACCTAAGACCCTAATTAATACCTATTTTATTTGATATAATAACCTTCATATGTTTATTAATATGAAGTATATAATAAGGTAAATCAATAAAATATATTATTATCAAAAATAGTATTAATATCAGAATCTTAAGTATATTCCCATAAACTTCCAATTTTCTAAATAAGAAATTCCTGGAAAGTTAAAAAAATGAATAAATATAAAGCTAGCAAATGAAAACAGAAATAAAAATATGTAATTAAAAATAAAAACGAAACCAGGCCTCAGCCCATTTCCTGTGCCACCTATCTGCTGCCTAGCAGCAATTTTTCTTTGTTACACTCACTTCGCCATAGCCCACGCAGCTTAAGACGTCCCAGTATGCTTTCATTTCTTTTTCCCCTTTCTTCTTCCTTTGGACAAAATGCATCGCCGGCGAAGCAGCTGGCTGGCAACGCCTCCGCCGTCCACCGTGGTCGCCATGATTCGTGCCGAGGCTGCCGACATCGGGAGGGGATAAGAAGGACACGCCGATGCCACACTCCCTCGTCCTTATCTCCATTCCTTCCTCTTCCTCCCTGTCTCCTCTCAGTGATCGAACCCTAACTCGTCGGCGACGCTTGTCGCTGCCGCTAGAGAGCGTCCCACGACTAGCCGAGCGTAGCACGAGCTCCGTCATGAGGTGTAGCAGCTCGGGCAAGAAGGAATCGGGCAGGCGAGCTCCTAATCAACCGCATCAACTCAATCCCCGATGACCACCGTCGCTGGTCATCGTCAATTATCATCGATTTCGTTTCTCCTCGAATTGACTGACCCCACTACGAGCATCGTGGTGAGTTCCTGATCCTCCAGAGGCTCTCCAAATCTTTATTCGCTTCCTAGATCGACCGGCTGTCGTGTAGCAGCGTGCTCTGTCGCTCGTCGTCGTCACAACTCCGGTGCCAATGACTAATCCTGGACGGCGCCGCTAGTTTCCTATTCTCCCTGACGCGCTGATTCGAGCAAGCCCTTACACGCACCCTAGCTCACCCTCTACGGCCATCCTCACCGTCGTCTGTCGCATCACCGGCGAGGTGATGTCGTTGTGATGTCACCTTGGCCACGTCAGACTATTTGACCGAGTCCGTTGACCGGTCCAGGCCGGCGTGGCGCACCAACGTGGCCTAAGCCCCACCTGTTTGTGACCGTGGGTAACTCCCATCTGAGTGTAAAAAGTTTCATATCTGTTTAAGAAATAAATAAAAAACAAATAGAATTGACGTGGCAATGGTCCCACAAGTCAGTGACTGGGGGTAGATTAGGCCCTGGTGAGAAAAACTCTTCATTGCTTGCTGACATCAGCATTACCTAATAAACACATTTAGTTATTTAATTAAGAAATTCATAGAATGATTAAATCTTGTAAAATTGATATCTTTTGTTTTATAAATCAGAAAAATACATATAATATATGAAAATGTTTAGAAAAATAAAATCTATAACTTAAAACTATTACTAAATATTATTATGATGATTATTTAAATAAAAATTATTTAATAAAAACTTTATAAAGTTTTAATATTTTGATAATTAATATTTTAATAATGGTAAATGTTAAAAATCTAAATAAAATACCAAAATTCTTAGAAAAATAAGAATTAGAGTTTAAAACTATAATCATGCATTATTATTTCTCCTAATTAAATATTTATTATTTATTAATTATTTTTAAAGTAATAAACCTTATTAAAATCATATCTTATTATCTATAAATCACAAAAATAAATGTAATATACCAAAATGATCACAAAAATAATAACTGCATGTTAAAAATGTAATATTCCACCTTTGAGTTAAATAAAAAGTTAAACACTTTTATAACTTGAATTTAAAACCTATTTCCTTAATTAATAATTCATATAAAGGTAAATAAAATTTGTAAATAATTCTAAAAAAATTAACCAATTAAATGTAATAAATAGTATTAATCTTAAATACTAATCTTATGAAGTCAAAATGGTTTAAAATATTTTAAGTATAATTTTATTAAGTTATCCTTCAACCATAAATGTAGATTATTTTATAAAGGGATCCTTATCCAATCCAAAAACTTCAAGAATAATTATAATAAGATAAAACCTATTCTTTATATTAACCACAAGTTTATAAACAAATCAAAACATTACAAGTGAGTACATAAGTAGTAAATAATATTGTTTACTTATTCATAAACCTTAACCACTATCAAATCAATATAATATCATACTTAAGTAACTCTAGAGAAACATTATAAAGTGAACAAGACATAAGTATAACAAGCATTACACCTAAATTCCATCTATGTTTTAAAGTTAGCTTTAATCTACCAAACTCCAAGTATACTACTAAAAACTTTATTATATACTTTATAGTTTACTTTGGTCTGGTATAATTAAGTGCTAAAGCATCTTATTACCAAACCAACCCAGTTAAAAAAACCAAGATAGATAAGTGTCAAATACTACTAATTTCATTACTCCAATAAAGGAAATTCCTTCTGACTTAAAGAATATAACTAGAAAGAACACCTCATAAGTTTAACTTAAAAGCTTAAATACTTCTACTTAGTTGAGAAAGATTTTCTTCAAAAGTTATTCATTTTTCCACTTTAATCAACATATAACAATTAATAGTAAATACTTTACTTTATAATTTATTTGTATAATAAGATTATTAATACCTAAATTCTTTATAAGTGTCATTACTTGTAAGTAAAACTTGAAGATAAACAATTAAGATGTAAGAAACCTTGAGTAGCATTCCATATGTGTGTATGTTGTTGTATAAATACATGTTGTTTTCCACACACTCACAAGCCTTAATAAGAAGCACATGTGTGAAACTTAATCTAAAAGGGCAACACATTCCAAGGAAACCCTTTCCAGTATCCAAACCCTAGAACAACGTTATTCTCGGGATTCGCGTTTATCAACCTGCATTACATTACTTATGAATCAAAGCATCTTGCTTCTTTAAACATTAGTCCTTACCGGACCAATGATGCAGATTTCCGCTATTGGATCTTTTATTGTCTTGAAGACCGTGAGTGCATAATCTTGCAATCACAAAAGGCAAGTTCACACTTGCTCATGTCCTTTGATTATTTTCTGTAAAGTATTTTACAAATCCAGTGTTGTCATCACCTGCATTTGAAAAAGGTTTGAAAACACTATTTTCATAATAATATGATTATAAGTTTATTACTATGAGGTAATAACCTACTATGAAAGTTCCGGTGGTAAAGGAACATATTACCTAGGACTTAACAACCAATGTCGCTTGTGATTCTTGCGCCGTATATCACGCATTAACCATGAGATTTGGAATGGGACGGAGTGGTCAGCTGTATCTTCTTCCTCTCGCATGAAGCCGGATGTGCAGGTCGTGGCTGTTATACTCGTAGCGTGCATATTAATTGGTAATTCGTAGAGGATATGCATCATATGGGTGGGAACCCTCAACGTCCCACGATAGTTCTGCCATCTAACGGTTTGTACAAACCATTGACGTAATTCTTTATGTGGGCATGGTGTACACCAAGGAGGCATGCGGGGTCGCGAAGGGGGCAGTGATTGTCTTGGATCATCTTCTGGGCCCCACATCATGGAATTGTGGACGGGAATAAGCTGCCCGGTTGTGCAACAAAGAGTTGATCTCTCATGGGTAAAGTAAACGCACCTCTGCAGAGTGTAAAAACTGTAACTTGTTACTCCCTGTTCCGGGAAGGAGCTACGAACGCGGTGGGAAAGTAACCCCATGAAGGTTCTAGTAAACCCGTGAAGGCTGACGGACATAGATTTTTAGAATAAAAGCAACCTTTGAAGAAATGTTTAATAAAACTTGCATTGACTACGACCTATGGTCTGTGGCTGTAGATATAGTGCATCAAACACTCCTTTTCTAGTGGACTTGCTGAGTATGCTCGTACTCAAAGTATCTTATTAACCCTTGCTAGGTTCTAAGCCAGTACAGACGACGTCCACATCAAGATATGCTCCAGGAATCATCATCAAAAGCTAACGCTCTACAATGAAGTCAAGAAAGTCAACATATACATCAACTCAAGTGAAGACGAAATTGCTGATTAGATAAGAATAGAATTTCTAACCATAGAACCTACTTATGTAGATTATTGCAATAGCAGCAATGCAAGCCTCGTAGTTCAGTTACTAGTTTTATAAGTATGGTAGTTATGAATTATTGATTCTTGATTCTTCTTCGTAAGAAGTTTTTCTCTCTCTCTTTAACCTAGAGTGTTCTCTGGATCTTGTGTAAAGAGTTGAGTTGTAACCTATATTCATGTCTTGGACCTGCTATGTTTCTGTTGTACTACTCTGAGGGATGTAATACTAGTGAACGGTGTTTCATTGGTGTTATGTCAACGACTATAGTGTACTACATCATGTAGTGGTATGTTGGGTCACCGCAACATACAATGAGTGGTGGCTCTTGGATCCCTACTTCAAGTCCTTGTGCCACGACTGCAACGACTCCGGCATGTCTCACCGTTGGGCCATGATCCAGCACGCCTGCAACAAGTGAGACGGGGTCATCGAGGAGGTGCGCCGTGTCCATGTCAGCGACACCAACTACAACGATCAGGTAAGAAACCCCCATCGCCGCCCATTTGAAATTTGTGTCCGGTTGTTGGTATTGTTCGAAGATACACACCATGATCGCCGCCTACCATGAGGACAAGGACACCAACGAGTTCAAGTTCATCCACATATTCGCACGAATCGAGGGGTGCGACAAGTGGGCCTAGACGCAGACCGCTCTCACCATGTCCAAGACCACCGCCTATGACCCCGGATCAGTGCCATCGGCGGCCTTGGAGGGTCGACCCGTTGTCCACAAGAAGTACAAGGCCACCAGGGACGCGGCGTCGGCCATCGAGAAACTGCACTCGTCCATCCTGGCCTGCATGGACAATGCCGCTGCGCACGCCGCCATGAGGGCAGAGTAGGACACCAGGTTGGAGGAGATTAGCGTGACAAGGTGGGCATCGGTCATCGAGCATCAGGACATGAGGCTCGGCCTCATCAAGGCCAACATGGTGGAAAATAAGAGGAGGGAGGACTTGGCGATCTTGATGGTCGACACGAAGAACATGTATGACAAGGTGAAGACATGGTGTGTTGATCGGCGCGCCTTGATCCTCTCTGAGAGCCGATCGGCTGCCAACCAGGCCAGCACCCCGACTCGATGGTGTTGATCTTCGATCTTCGATAGGGTTGATCTATGTCTTTGATCTCGAATTCTACCGGGAAGAACCAAAACACTGGAAAGAAAGGAAAACAATCAACACATGGCATCGATGCAATGCTCAAGCAAGTATGATGATATGACAGGATAAATAGTATTGAAATATAACCCTAATACATGCTTGATCATTTTAAACAAGATCCGAGGGTTGCAGACCCTAATTCAAGGAGAACCCTTGGAACACCTGTGAAGGATTACTTTGTTCCTCTACTAAACTTGTTAGTTGGATTTGCTTAACAATGCATGAATTGTAAGATGTATATCTTATTTTCTGATCATTGTAATATATTATACACATTGTTCTGACTTAAAATAAATTAGTTCTACGGTCATGGCCATTAGCTGCGCAGCTAGGACGAAGATGCTACCTCTCGAGGACCTTCACCCCACCATGAAGAGGAAAAAAACGAAGTCTGCCACCGCTGTCGCCTCCATGGAAGCCGCTAGCAGCGGCGGCGCCGAGGATGGGCCCTTGGTGAGGAGCAGATAGCGATAGAGATCTAGTGGGGAACCGCCCGACTCGCCCTACTGAGCGACGCGAGGTCAACCCTACAAGGTATGGCGCACTTCTTCATGTGTCAAACATGCTAGTTCCCGCCCAGGCTTAGAAATCATACACTAGTGCATAACGGCCCATATATCCTGGTTGGTAAGGGGATTTAGTCCCGGTTGCCCTACCGGGACGGGACAATCGGGACTAAAGCTCCAACCTTCAGTCCCGGTTGACCCACCAACCGGGACTAAAGGGGGTACACGTGGCCGCGGCAGAGGGCGAGGAGGGGAGCAACTGTCCCGGTTCGTAACACAAACCGGGACAAATAACCATCTGCCGCGGCAGAGATTTGACACATTTCTCTACCGCGGCAGAGAATTCATTTTGGCAACTTTGTTGCCGCGGCAGCATTTTGGCCACTTTTTGTGCCGCGGCAAAGAATTCATTTATGTTGTTTTATTGTTTATTTAGTGTTTTATACTCATCAATGAAGGAACCATTATATTACACAAGATCATCATGACAATATAGTTCCAAGTGTCGAACATATTACATTTGATACACGGATCAAGTTCATGCACTACATACAAAATAAGCTCTTTGTATAATCCCTATTATTTAGACACACCCGAATAGTATTCCCCTTTTGGGTTTAGAACTTCTGCATCCAAGAATCCCGCCAATTCCTCCTGAATTGCTCGTACGCGATCCTTTGGCAGAAGACCGTCCCGTAGACGTTCGATCTGATTTAAAAAAGGAGTCAGCCTATATGAATGAAACTAAACACAATTTGATGGTAATTAAAAACTATAGAAATTGTTTACGTACATGGAGTTGCTCTAAATTTCTGCCCTTCTCACAGCACGTCTGCCGGATGAACTCGCAAACATAGTATCCACATAAATTGTTCCCTGGTCCCTGCGTCAGGCACTATACGAGAACATAGTTCAATCAAAATAATAATCAAGCATGATAATAACGGTATCAAAACTAGAATCAAAGAGATGCGCGGATATAGCTAGTGGTGCTTACATCTAGTGCTTGAAATGTAAGCTCCTCTTTCCAAACACCCCTAGTCTTGTTGGTGAACCGTTTCCAAGCGCTGCCCGGCGAAGAAAACGAATAAAAGAAGTTATTAATTACTTGATATCATAAAATTCACGAATTAGTGTCGTAATGATTAGAATTACCGGTGGAGAAGCATCTGCATGTCCTTCCACTGCTCAAGGGGTTTATGTTTCGAGTCCATGACTAGTACACGCCCTTTGTCAAGTTGAATGATTAACAGAATATAGTGGAAGCTGCGCATGCATAACTAATCAATTATATACTTAACATCGAGTAAGCAAAATAGAAAGTGTATACAAGACAATAACACTCACTCGAAGTTGTAAAGAAATAGTATTTCCCTTCTGGTTTCTTAAAACCTTAACGCGTGTACGATATTATCCTTCGTCTCCTGGGGGTTTGTTTTGAGATTAGCTTGATGAACCCAATATGGGTCAATGAAGCCAATGTCATAGATTTGTCCTCTACTGCATTCGAGAATCTTCATTCTGCATATTATAGTATGATTATATACATGCAATAAACAAGGTGGGATAGCTAGAGACTAAATTAATTACAAAATTAGTACTTACAGACAATAGGCACTGATGATCGATTTGTCCAAGGCGTCTTGATTGAATAATTGAAATAGTTCATCAAATTTAATGGATATCATGTCATCTATTTCTTTCCCATAATGCTTTTTTGTAACCCTCAGCACTATCCAGTTAGCCCTGGCCTTTGTGACATGCATGTACCAGTTATGCAATCTTCGCATTTTTGTTGGAAGATAATTTACCTCCTTAGGTTTGACGAGAGGTTTGCCGTACTGGTATTTGTATGCTACTTCACTCACGGGGAAGTACTCTAACTGGGATAAGTACTGGGCAATACTCATACCTTGAGCAGCGACAGCTTCTCCATATTGTGCAACTACCTCTGGATCATACTGCTCTTCGGCCCCATATTTGTTCGACCCCACATTGGTATGGGAAATCACCTTGAGAGGGGCGCAAGACTGTTTTGCTTGTTCTCCGAGATGGGCAACAGATTTCTCGCTTGCATCAGTACTGCTCTTAGAGGCTTGTTGTGCCGCATGTGACTTGAGAATAGAATGCTCATAGTCTGATGACAGCTTTGGCTCGGGTTGATGAAGAGTCTTTAGCATTTTGAACACTCTGGATTTTTCTTCTTGGGTGCTAGGGAACTCTGGCTCTTTCGGCCGCCTCAGCTTAGTGAAAAACGCTGTCGTTTCCGCATCAACGATAGCCGTAGTCTTCTCTTCAGTACAATCATAAGCTCTCTTGGGAGGAACCTTTGGTACTTTTGGAAGAGGCTCTTGTTTACGTTTCGGTGATCGCTTAGAACGATGCAGAGTAGCGGTGGTACGCTTACGCTTTTTATCCTGAGGCGCCGACGATGGCTGCCGCGGCGATGGCTGCGTCGAAGATTGGTGAGGCGATGGAGCCGGGTGAGGCGACGAAGACGGCTGCCACGGCGGCGACGACCTCACTGGAGATGGGTGAGGCGGCGACGAAGATGGCCTTGGCGTGTGATTTCGAAGCACGATACATTCCTTTGGCCATAGAATGGTGACGTTTGTTGCGTCTCCCAGTACAGTCACATCCCCTTCACCTGCAGGGTAGTCAAGATTCAAAAATTCAAAGGTGGGCATGATTTCATCCACCCCGACTACAACGTAGCCCTGTGGAACCGGACGACAGTGGTAAGTTGGTGTGGGTCCAATTGGTAAGGCATAGCCGACCGCCACCTTCATTGATATGTTCACAACTTTGACATGTAGCTCGCAGTGTGTCATCTGTGTGATATCATCCACTGGGTAGCCAACAAGAGCCATCGTCGGTGCACCATCGTCATCGTCATTGTCATCACTCGGGACCTCGGTGGAAGCTACACTGCTTTTTCGATTATTCGATAGGCCGGTAGCATCGAATGCAGGTTCTACCACCAGGTGTTGCTTAGATGGGTCGGTAGTACTTTGCTCTTTAAGTGCGTTAATATCATCTTGTTGTTGCTTTATTTGTTCTTCAATTATACGCATTCGCTCTTTCTGAATATCTGCTTCAACTTCTGCCTTGTCCTTTCTCCTCTGACGGCTTCTATCAGGATATTTCTTCCTCTCTTCGGGAAACCCAGTCCTCCATGGTTTGGAGCCGCTTGTGCCTCGTGTTCGTCCATCATGTTCCTTATTTCCAAGGGCGAGTGTGAGCTCATCATTCTCTCTATCGGGAATGAAGTCCCCATCTTTAACAGCCTTTACTGCTTTTCTCATCTTCTCAATTGGCAAGGGGTCTTTTTTATTTCGTATGCTATATATAAACTTCCCTTCCGAGTCCAACGTGCCCCCATGCCCGTAAAACCAATTCCTTGCATGTTCGATCCAATCGTCTGTCTTTGGGATGATCTTTTTAGCACGCAGTTCATTCTTAAGTTTCTCCCACTTAGGAATGCTAGCCCTGTAGCCACCTTGCCCCATAGTGCGGTGATACTTCTTGTTAGCAACATTCATCTTATTCGTTGCAGACATTTTCTTAGCCTTTTCTGATGTCTTGTAATTCACAAACTCAGCCCAGAATGGTTTTATCTTCTCAAACTGAATCTTCTTGAAATCCGGAGTCTTCTGTTTCATGACATAGTCAAGGTGCAATCTTTTCTTCCAGTCGGTGAAACACTGGGCCATCTTCTTCATAGCCCACTCCCTGACCTTAGCCTCCATGGCTCTCCCATGTTCTAAGGCGTCCTCAATTGGATCCTCCGCATTTGGATCCAGCTCTATCTTTGGTAGTTTAAAATTAAGCATGAGCCTCTTCCACAGTAAATCTTTGGCCTTGTTAGGGACAAATAAACATGTTCCCTCTTCTTCCGCATCAGCAGGCCTATTCCAATTTCGAATGGTGATCGGGATTAAGTCCCTAATGATTACTCCGCATTGTGCCACAAATTTGTTTGCGACAACTTCGGGAGCCGTCGGTTTGCCGTCTTCACCGATATCTTCGATCCTGAACCTCTCATGGTCTTCCAACTTTTTGGATGGGCCTCGTCTGCTCTTTTTAGTAGATTCCTTCGATCCGGAGGGCTAAAAGAAGAAAGATCATCGTTACTATTTCTATATAGATAGCATATGATTAATTAATGGATTAATTATATTACATGCACCTCGCCGGAGCGGTCGTCTTCTCGATCACACAAGGCATCGCATTCTCCCTCACGGAAGGCATCACCTTCAACCTCAAACAAGTCGTCTCTTCCGGCAAAAAGAGGATCACCCTCACCGGAGTTGTTCAGAAACATCGATACATCTAAATTTTCTTCCCCGCGGATCACACCTTGGATCAACTCTTCCTTTTCTTCGTCTCTATCGTGTGGGTCCATATTTTCTGCATAGGTGGAAAAACGGATAAGTCAAAGCGGCTAAGGGAGAATGTTAGATACGGTGTTGAGAGATATAAACCCTAATTCAGAGAAACCCTAATATATACATACACAATAATAAAAATGAATTTACAATATCTGAAACCCTAATTTGGAGAAACCCTCGGGCTCGGATCCTATCATGAAGAACCAATACCGAAAAGAAAAGTGGCAATCAATACATGGGATAATACAATGCGCAATCAATATGTTTGACATGTCATATTTAGAGATCCTACACTAACCCTAGATGCAACATCGATTTAAAAGGGTTTGGGATGCCCTAGCAAATACACACCGGCGAACCCACATGTACACAAGGGGTGTCAATGTTTCTTTAACTAAACCAGGGTTTAAAGTTGCTTGACAATGTATTATGATTGCTTAGACACATAGCTCTCAATTTTCTTAACATTTTGATATATTATCTGAATTTTTCTGACTTATAAATCATTAGTTATTGAATTTACAAGTTTATATCAATTTCTGAAAATATTTAACCATTTTAAAACATTTATTGTGTCACTTTACATCAGCACAGGGGGTAGTTTTTCATCAGGTCTGGGGCTACCCATAGTGACTGACCAGTGGGGCCGAAGACTAATAATACCTAACTAATTAATAAACCTAATAATACCTAACTAATAATAAACCTAATAATCCAAACTAATAAACCTAATATGCTAGGAGCAGTGGATCAGGTAATATAAGCTCAAAGGGAGTAATGCAAAAGATAGGACACTCTATCTATCGATAAAAGACCATAGTAGAATTGTATGCATCATGGCAAGAATTGAAATGCTTTCGAAATCATAGGATTATATCATGGTGGGGCTATGGTTGCCTTTGCCTATTGATAGCCAAAAGCAGAGCTTCAGGATCCTTGTACTTGACTTGATTACAGTTGGTCAAGTATTTGTCTTCGAGCTTCGACGGTGTTGATCTCTGGCTTCGATCTCGCTCTCGATATTGTATTCTACCAGGAAGAACCAACCACCGGAAACAAAGGGAAACTATCAACATATGGCATCTATGCAATGCTCAAGCAAGTATGATGATATGACAAGTTGAATTGCATTGAAATGTAACCCTAAAGCATGCTCTACAATTAATCGGGGTTCCGAGGGGTGAAAACCCTAACTCGGAGAAACTCCGGAACACATGAGAGGGGTGGATTTGTTCTTCTAATTAAACTTGTCATTTAAGTTGTTTAACAATACATGATTATAGCTTATATAGCTAGGTTTCATTTTTCTGAACATTTTGATATATTATTCATATTTTTCTGACTTATAGATTAAAAGTTATTGAATTTATAAGATTATAATTATTTATGAAATTATTAAAAGTTGGTTAAACTTTTTACACCGCAGGCATACCTAGCCACAGTGATTGATAGAGGGGCCCGGATCCACCTCAGCAGCCACACAAGCAAAAGTGGTTCAGGGGCATTTTTCACTCGGGCTGGGGCTAGCCAGAGAGGCTGACCTGTGGGCCAGAGGCCACATAGGCAAGACACATAGGCAAAATGGGTCACTGGCTAGGTTTGACCGGGTCTGTGCGTGCGCTGACGCACGGGTGACGTCAGGATGACATCACGCCGGCGGTGGTTTGTAGGACGGTGACGGGGAACGACGTTAGGGGAGATCTAGGGCGCGTGCGTGCGCGTGTTAGAGAGAGGAGGTTGAGGCGAGCCAAAGAGTAGCGGCGCCGCCTCGAAAAGGTCAGAGCGAGAGGGGGTGAGAGAGAGGGTCCACGAGGACCAGCAGCTCACTAGGTGTGCGGTGGTGGTGTCGGGGAGGCGAGGCGAGGTCGGGAGCCGGTGAATCGACGGCGGCGGTCGTCGGGCTCGAGGGAGACAGAGTCGTTGGCGACGATTGGGAGCGAGCGGGGCCGATTCCTTCGGGGAGAAGCCTCGGGGCGACGAGGCGAAGCTTCCTGCACGCTTGGCTGGGCGAGGGGCGGTCTGTAGGGCGTGCAGGGCGGCGGGGCAGCCTGCCGGCGTCGTGCACGAGAAGAGATTGTGAGATGGGTAAGACGAAGAGGAGGGGTACCCAGTTATAACCAAAGGACCTTTTGTCCTGGTTGTTGGCTCCAACAGGGACTAAAGGGTCATACGTCCCGGTTGGAGCCACCAACCAGGAAGTATACTCCACTTTTTTCAGCAGACCAAGGGGCGTGTGCAGGGGTCTTTAGTCCCGGTTGGTGGCTTCAACCGGGACATATGACCTTGTTTTCAAATTTTTTCAGGAATTTTCTCTCTGTTCCCGCCTTATTTTTTATTTTGGGGTTTAAATTTGTAATGTTTTTTAAATGATAATTACTTTTGAATTTAGAAAAACTTTAAACATAAAACTTGTTTGAATTTGAATAACTAATTCAAAACCAATTTCTGTTTTTAAAAATAATTAATGTAACCATTTAAACTATGAACCATTTAAAATTAAAAATGAATTAACTTATATTTTTTGAATATTAATTTGGAATTTAGAAAAACTTTAAACATAAAAAGTGTGTGGATTTGAATAACTAACTCAAAACAATTTTCTATTTTTAAAAATAATTAATGCAACCATTTAAAATATGAACCATTTAAAATAAAAAATGAATTAACTTATATTTTTTGAATATTAATTTGGAATTTAGAAAAACCTTAAACATAAAAAGTGTTTGGATTTGAATAACTAATTCAAAACCATTTTCTATTTTTAAAAATAATTAATGCAACCATTTAAAATTAAAAATGAATTAACTTATATTTTTTGAATATTAATTTGGAATTTAGATAAACTTTAAACATAAAAAGTGTTTGAATTTGAATAAATAATTCAAAACCATTTTCTGTTTTTAAAAAATAATTAATGTAACCATTTAAACTATGAACCATTTAAAATTAAAAATGAATTAATTTATATTTTTTGAATATTAATTTGGAATTTAGAAAAATTTTAAACATAAAAAGTGTTTGGATTTGAATAACTAATTCAAAACCATTTTCTGTTTTTAATTTGAATTTGAATTAACTTATATTTTTTATATATTAATGGGCGGGAAAAAAAGGACGGGAAATAATGGGCGGAAAGAAAATTTTATTAGGATAGAACTGGAATTAAAGTACATAACGCAACTAACACAAAGTTACATAGAAGAACTGAAAATTAAGATACATGGCCAGATTAAGCCACAATCAGCCGAACTTGTTTTGCAATGTTGGAGTGATTCAGTCATGCTCCTGCCTACACCTGTAATACTCGCCACTGTAGTCGTCGTACTCGTCGCGGCCGTCGTCGCTGTCGTTGTCGGGGTCGCTGTAGTTGAACCTTGAAGGCTGAGTACGAGTGGGCTGGACTTGAGGGTAGCGCAGGCGGGGGTTAGAGTCGGCGGCCGTGTCGTAGGCCATGACGCTCTGGAGAGTTCGGCCGCGCCACCACAGCCGACGGCCGGCCTCGTTGAAGTTCAGAGGAGGTGGGCCGTCCTCGTCGTGCCTGGCGAGCGCCCTCTCACGCCGATCCACGAAGAAGGCTTCCCAAGTCGGGAAATAGTCGGGATGCCATCTAGGATTCCTCCGCTGCACCGGCGTGAGCTCGAAGTAGTAGTGGTTCGTGATGGCCATCCGGCGCGCCACACCTAGAGGGACAGGAGGAACCGGCACGCCTCCGGCACTCATCATCCAGCCGACGGGGACACAGTAGCCCGACAGGCAGGGGTAGTTCGAGGCGCAAAGCGCCTCCGCCTCCCTAGGGGTTAGTGCTACGGTGGAAGTCATGGGAAAGAGTGATGAGGTTGTAGATATGAGTCTAGAGATGTGCAATGACAATGGAGGCCAACCCTACATATATATATAGTGAGAAATGGAAGGAATATAACTGGAGGGAAGAACTGGCGGGAAGAACTGGCGGGAAGAAATAGCGGGAAGAACTGGCGGGAAAAATGGCGGGAAGAAAAATGGCGGAAAAAATGGCGGGAAGAAATGGCGGGAAGAAAAATGGCTCATTTAGAACTTGCATTGGATCTCTGAAGAAACCACATATTGCGAGTCTAAAAATGATTTTTTCAAAAAATCACGGGCATTAGATCATGTACCTGTAGTACAAACCAGAACCACTTCCTTCCGATTCGGCAGAAATTTGTCCTTTTTACCCGGGATAGACGAAAAGGTTTGAGATGTCCCGGTTGGGAGATAGTCCATTTAAGATGGTCTAGTATTTTAGGAAAATGGGACGGTAGCATTCTGAAACAGCATTTTGGTGGTTACTTCACAAAACAACTGATTTTTTGCGCTCGGAAAATGGAAAAGGGCTTTTTTGTGCGACGAAAAGGAAAACTTCCTCCTGCAACATTGTTCTACATACCAATGGCCACATGCATGCATAATATGGGCACAACATCACAAACTATGCCGTGATTCAGCACATAACATTGGTCATTTGGACCGAAAACCATGAAACCTCGAACATGATAGGTCATTTTGTGAAGGTTTTTTTGAGACATGATCAATATACCAAGTCTGGTATTTTTCTTTTCAACTATGTCACATAATATGACACCACGTGAAGGATTTTCATTGTTCGGATTTTTTTTGAATTTCTTATGCCCGTTTTGAATTTTTTGAATTTCTAACTATGGTCGAACCTGCTTGCATGAAGATAGGGGACGAGCATGGTTAGAACTTGCATTGGATCTCTAAAGAAACCACATATTGCGAGTCTAAAAATGATTTTTGCAAAAAATCACGGGTGTTAGATCATGTACCTGTAGTACAAACCGGACCCACTTCTTGCCGATTCGGCAGACATTTGTCCTTTTTACCCGGGATAGACAAAAAGGTTTGAGATGTCCCGGTTGGAAGATAATTCATGTAAGGTGGTCTAGTATTTTAGGAAAATGGGACGGTAGCATTCTGAAACAGAATTTTGGTGGTTACTTCACAAAACGACCCATTTTTTGCCCTCGGAAAATGGAAAAGGGCTTTTCCGTGCGAAGAAAAGGAAAACTTCCTCCTGCAACATTGTTCTCCATACCAATATCCACATGCATGCATAATATGGGCACAACATCACAAACTATGCTGTAATTCAGCACATACCATCGGTTATTTGGACCGAAAGCCATGAAACCTCGAACATGATATGTCATTTTGTGAAGGTTTTTTCGAGACATGATCAATATACCAAATATGGTATTTTTCCTTTCAACTATGTCACATAATATGACACCACGCGAAGGATTTTCGTTGTTTGGATTTTTTTTTTGATTTTCTTATGTCCGTTTTGAATTTTTTGAATTTCTAACTATGGTCAAACCGGCGTGCATGAAGATAGGGGACGAGCATGGTTAGAACTTGCATTGGATCTCTGAAGAAACCAAATATTGCGAGTCTAAAAATTATTTTTTTCAAAAAATCACGGACGTTAGATCATGTACCTGTAGTACAAACCCGACCAACTTCCTACCGATTCGGCAGACATTTGCCCTTTTTACCCGGGATGGGCGAAATGGTTTGAGATGTCCCGATTGAGAGATAGTCCATGTTAGGTGGTCTAGTATTTTAGGAAAATGGGATGGTAGCATTCTGAAACAGCATTTTGGTGGTTACTTCACAAAACGACCCGTTTTTTGCGCTCGGAAAATGGAAAAGGGCTTTTCCGTGCGACGGAAAGGAAAACTTCCTCCTGCAACATTTTTCTCCATACGAATGTCCACATGCATGCATAATATGGTCACAGCATCACAAACTATGCCGTGATTCAGCACATAACATCGGTCATTTGGACCGAAAGCCATGAAACCTCAAACATGATAGGTCATTTTGTGAAGGTTTTTTCGAGACATGATCAATATACCAAGTCTGGTATTTTTACTTTCAACTATGTCACATAATATGACACCACGCGAAGGATTTTCATTGTTTGGATTTTCAATATACTAAAGGTTCATCTTTAGTCCCGGTTGGAGGGATTTCGGCAGGCTGGGCCAGGCAGCACTAATGATAGGGGTGAGTGTTTATATTATGTCGTGCGGTGTGTACCTTGTCCCGGATGGTATCACCAACCGGGACTAAAGATGAACCTTTAGTCCTAGTTGGAGACACCAACCAGGACAAAACACGAGTCAGCACTAATAATAGGGGTGAGTGTCGACATTATGTCGTAAGTGTCGACACTATGCCGAGCTGCTTGTACTATAAATAGGCATCCTTATGAGTCCAGTCCTCCAGCCAGATTGAGGCATCTCCAATATTGTTTTCGAGAGCAGGGACACCACTACGACCAGTTTCAGGGAGATGCCGCCGGATCCTAGTCCTCCGGCATCTCCAAGAAATTTGGTCATAGAGGCACTCCCTAATATGTGAAATTAGTTAGCTCCCAGGTGTATTGATCTAGTTAGAGAAGTTACAAGCTGCAAGATGGTTTTCGAGAGCAGGGACACCACTACGACCAGTTTCAGGGAGATGCCGTCGGATCCCAGTCCTTCGGCATATCCAAGAAACTAGTCATAGAGGCACTCCCTAATATGTGAAATTAGTTAGCTCCCATGTGTATTGATCTAGTTAGAGAAGTTACAAGCTGCAAGATGGTGTGCGAGAGCAGGGACACCACTACGACCAGTTTCAGGGAGATGCCGCCGGATCCCAGTCCTCCGGCATCTCCAAGAAACTGGTCATAGAGGCACTCCCTAATATGTGTCCACGCACGTTTGGAGATCAGATCTTAATGGTAAGTACGAATCGGGACAACTTCTTCATAGTCCCAGTCCAGCCACAAAACGGGACTAACACTCAAGACATTTATTAATATTAAAAACTGAGACTACAAAACCGGGACTAAAGGCCAACCTATATATAGTCCCGGTCAAGCCACAAACCGCGAAAGATATCCCGGCCAGACATGAACTAGAGATACATAATATGAGCATGAACTTCTTGGCATATGTCCTTCCTTATGATCGCTTCAGACGTAACCATGGAGCATCTTATTTACTTAATGGAATGCTTGGGTCAGTTTTCACTGTGAAGGGCGGAATTTCATCAAACTTATTATAATCTTCTGACATGTCTGTCTTGTCCTCGATTCCCACGATGTTTCTTTTCCCTAAAAGAACTATGTGACGCTTTGGCTCATCATATGATGTATTCGTTTGCATATTTTTTTTCTTTTTTCGGTCTGGAGGACATGTCCTTCACATAGAAAACCTGAGACACATCATTGGCTAGGACGAATGGTTCATCTCTATAACCAAGATTGTTGAGATCCACTGTTGTCATTCCGTACAACTGGTCTATTTTTACCCCTTCCCCATTCAGGTTGACCCATTTGCAGAAAAACAAAGGGACCTTAAAAGAGACTCCATAGTCTAGTTCCCATATCTCCTCTATGTAACCATAGTATGTGTCCTTTTTTCCATTCTCGTCTGTTGCATCAAAGCGGACACCACTATTTTGGTTGGTGCTCTTTTTATCTTGGGAGATCGTGTAGAATGTATTCCCATTTATTTTGTACCCTGGGAAATTCAATATAGTAGAAGATGGTGACGCGGCCAACAAGTATAGCTGATCTCTAACAGTGGTGTCATTCAAGAGATGTGTCCGCATCCAACCATCGAAAGACTTCATGTGTTCATCTGTAATCCATGATTCATGCTTCCCCGGGTTTTTTGAGCGTACAATATTCTTGTGTTCCTCGATATACAGAGCTGCCAAGGTGGAATTATGTAGAACTGTGTAGTGTGCTTTAGTGAAAGAATCCCCGTCCCTACATATCATTGCTTTATTTCCTAGCGTGCCTTTTCCACTTAGTCTTTCCGCATGTCGCGAGTCAGAAACACCAATCGGCTTAAGGTCAGGAATAAAGTCAACATAAAACTCAATGACCTCCTCTATTCCATATCCCTTGGAGATGCTTCCTTCTGGTATAGTACGGTTATGAACATATTTCTTTAAGACTCCCATGAACCTCTCAAAGGGGAACATATTGTGCAGAAATACCGGACCGAGAATGGCAATATCTTCCACTAGGTGAACCAGGAGATGCGTCATAATATTGAAGAAGGATGGTGGGAACACCAACTCAAAACTAACAAGACATTGTACCACATAGTTCTGTAACCTTGGCAGAATATCTGGATTGATTACCTTCTGAGATATTGCATTGAGGAATGCACAACTTCACAATGGTACTCAAACATTTTCCGGTAGAAGCCCCCTCAATGCAATTGGAAGCAACTGTGTCATAATCACGTGACAGTCATGAGACTTCAGGTTTTGGAACTTTTTCTCTGTCATATTTATTATCCCCTTTATATTAGATGAGAAGCCAGACGGCACCTTGCTACTGTAAAGGACTTCAAAAAAGATTTACTTCTCTGCTTTGGTAAGAGCATAGCTGGCACGACTTAAGTGACGCCCTTTATCCGTCTTGTTCTGTGTATGCATGTTCTTTGGGTCTTTCATAATTTGTTGGTCCTCCCATGCTTCTGGTGTATCTTTTGTCTTCCCATACACGCCTAGGAATCCTAGCAGGTTCACGCAAAGATTCTTCGTCACGTGCATCACGTCGATTGAAGAGCGGACACGTAGGACTTTCCAATATGGCAGCTCCCAAAATATAGATTTCTTCTTCCACATGGGTGCGTGTCCTGTAGCGACGTCGTTCGGAACTGATTGACCGCCAGGACCCTTTCCAAAGATTATTTCTATGTCCTTGACCATACCAAATACATCATCACCAGCAGGGAGTTCAGGCTTCTTCCGGTGATCTGCCTCACCTTTGAAATGCTTGCCTTTCTTTCTTACGGGATGATTGGTCGGAAGAAATCGTCGATTCGCCAGGTACAAAACCTTCTTGCATTTATGCAAATATGTACCTTCAGTCTTATCTAAACAGTGCGTGCATGCCTTATATCCCTTGTTTGTCTGTCCTGAAAGGTTACTAAAAGTAGGCCAATCATTGATGGTTACGAAAAGCAACCCTCGTAGGTCAAATGGCTCATGTTTGTTCTCATCCCATGCATGTACACCTGGTTTGTCCCACAACTATAAGAGTTCTTCAATTAATGGCCTAAGATACACATCAATGTCGTTGCCTGGTTGCTTTGGGCGTTGGATGAGCACTGGCATCATAACGAATTTACGCTTCATGCACAACCAAGGAGGAAGGTTGTAGATACATAGAGTCACAGGCCAGGTGCTGTGACTGCAGCTCCTCTCCCCAGAAGGATTCATGTCATCCGTACTTAGACCAAACCATAAGTTCCTTGCGTCACCTGCAAAGTCCGGAAAGGCTCTCTCGATTTTTCTCCACTGTGACCCATCAGCAGGGTGTCTCAACTTCCCGTCTTTCTTACGCTCTTCTTTGTGCCATCGCAACAACCTGGCATGCTCTTTGTTTCTGAACATGCGTTTCAACCTTGGTATTATAGGAGCATACCACATAACCTTAGAAGGAACCCTCTTCCGAAGGGGCTCTCCCTCAACATCACCAGGGTCATCTCGTCTGATCTTATACCGCAATGCATTGCATACCGGGCACTTATCTAAATTCTCATACTCCTTACCGCGATAGAGGATGCAGTCATTAATGCATGCATGTATCTTTTGCACATCTAATCCTAGAGGACAGAGAGTCTTCTTTGCTTCATAGGTACTCTCGGAAAGTTCGTTATGTTTTGGAAACTTCGGCTTCATTATTTTTAGCATCTTTTCAAATGAGGAGTCAGTTAGACCACACTCTGCCTTCCATCGCAGCAATTCCAGTGTGGTACCGAGCTTTGTGCTGCCATCTTCACAATTTGGATACAACAATTTCTTGTGATCTTCTAACATGCCCTCTAACTTCAACTTCTCATTTTCTGTTTCACAGTCTCGCTTTGCATCAGAAATGACCCTGCCAAGTTCATCAACCGGCTCATCTGATGCCCGTTCTTCACCTCCTTCCTCTTTATAGTCTTCCATTGCAGTATCACTGTATTCAGGAAACATATGATGATAGTTGTTATCATCATCTTCTTCTTCACCATCTTCCATCATAACCCCTCTTTCCCCGTGCTTGGTCCAACAATTATAGTTGGGCATGAAACCTCTCATAATTATGTGGCCGCGAATGATTTTCGAGGAAGAGTACTCCTTGTTGTTCCGACATTGAACACATGGACAACGTATAAAACCATTCTCTTTGTTTGCCGTAGCCACATCGATAAATTTATCCACGCCTTTCATATACCCGGGTACACGCCGGTCACCGTACATCCATTCCCGACCGTTCATCTGCATCATATAAGTAAGTTTATCAAAAACATGACATCATAAATAGTGAAATGACCAATTCACATCGACACATGCATTGTATCAATGATAGAGAAAAGATAAGATTGCTAACCTCGATCGAGAGAAATAAAGAGGGGAAAGCTCAAGTGTGTCTCGGACACCTTCTATATTTTTGTTCTATGAGAAATTGAAAGATATCATTCACTCAAACATTTCATCAAACACCTTGAATGCATGCATAGAAAAAAATAAACTAGTACACCTCTCACATCTTCCACCAAGAAAAAACAGAGGGGAGTCAGAGGGCTGGGGCGTCGTATTTATAGAGGGCGGGATCATACGTCCCGGTGTGTGCCAGTCCCACGTGACTGGCGTCCAACCTTTAGTCCCGGTTTGTGTTACAAACCGGGACGCATGCCCCCCTACCAACCGAGACGCATGCCTCCGGTCCCCATGCCCGCTCGAACCGGGACGCGTGGCAGTATTAGTCCCGGTTCATGGCGAAACCGGGACTAATACTGTTAGGAGGCACGAACGAATGACCTCTTTTCTACTAGTGATAGAGACGCTGTGGTACTAAGATTCCCGGTGCCTTCTAATCCCACCGTTCCCAACTGGCGAGTCTAACTAGAGTTTGAATTTCATGAACCGACGAGTACACCAACGGATGACGCACGAGTCATCCATCTATATGCTGTCACCTCATTAGCTATTTTGATACGCTTTTATAGCCTCTCTCGAGAAGACAATGCATCTTAGTTTGATTGTGCATGTACTATATCCAAATTCGTGAATGCTTCCTTGGTTTTAATTATGACTATGCATGTACTATCACTTCAATGCCACATCAAGTAACACCAACTTCACCCGCAAAAAAAAAGTGACACCAACTTCAGATCCGATAAGTAATATATATAGGTAAATAAGTTGACAACGACATGTCACATGTTTGCCTCCAGCCGTACATACAAATACTCCATTTCTTATATGTATCGAGTGGCAGATCATAGTGTCCGAAGCTATTCGACCAAGCTACATAAAGCAAATTCAATACTTCTACAGATGATAGTTAATTTAGATAAATTTGTCGACCGTGATGACCATGTGAGTTCAAACTCTTGCCGTGTATACAACTTTCTTACCCATAGCATACACTCCGTATTTTACCGTGTTTGAAAGCCACAACCTACAATGTGTTACCCATAGGATACACCCCGTACATTACCCCCGTTTTGGAAGTTTAGATTCAAATTATCCACTTTTTGTACTGGTATTAGAGCATCTCTAATGGCTAGCCTATAAATCGCTGCTGCCGAAAAACCTTTCATAGAGGGCATGAAATCGCAAAAACGCAACTCTAGTGGCAGACCTAAAACGCCTTTGCCCTAAAATCTTTTTTGGGCAAGCCATAAAAACACCCCCTCTTACCCCATATATAGTGCAGACGAGCTTTGTCCCAAAATTGCTGAACCACGGAGGGACCACCCAACTGCCGCACGGGAACCGACGAATCATATTTTGATGCCCCATTTTATGTTAGGAACCTCGCCTGCGTACAACTAGCCGGGCTGCCGTCATGGGCCAGAAACGATGGGCTCAGCCCAACTGATCCACCAAGAACTAGTGCCACTACATATACACTTCAGGAGGCGATGAACATGGCATCCAGAGGATCACGGCACTGAATGGCGGCGGCACTCTCCTCCCACCTCGGCTCTGATCTCCCTTCCCCTTCATGCTTTGTTCTTTTAGCTAGCAAATCCATGTATCTTTGAGTGATTGAGTATATTTGACAATCTGGATCCTAACATCTGGTATCAGAGCCAGACATCCCTTTTCCTAAAAAATCCCCTTTTTTTTCCATCCGACACATCGCCATGGATTCTGATCTCAAGGAGTATTTGGATGCATGGTTTGCCAGACGCGAGCGTCAATTCGACGAACTTATGACCCTCATAGATGCACTTCCTAGTCCCTCCAACCACAACAACACCACTCCCGCCATCAGCACCGACGGCGTCATCGGGCCGGTGCGTGAGCTCGCCGGCATGACCGAGCTCATCACCACGTCTGTAGGGCTGGCCGACCCTCTAACTACAGTTTCCATCATCGAGGGGTCGCTGGTGGTCGCCCCAGCTGTTCCCAATGACACCGGCACTGTGGCGCCCGCGTCCTGTTCGACAGAATGCACACCCCAGGCTGTCATCATGTCGACCACGACACCCCTCTTGTGGGCATCTAGATCGCCATTTTTATCTGCATCACCAGCCAAGTCTGCTACCAACGATGTGATCTCCACAGAAGTTGCCCCTGGCAATGAGGATAGTGAGCATGGCGCTTTGCAGGGAGTGGCACATGTGCTCAACTCTGATTACGATGTACCCATTATAATCACAACAACGAGCACAACTGAAGTTAGTGTCGTCCTGCCTGCTACCTCGGTATGTGTTCGTTGGGCATCCACCAGGCCATGGCTGGAACCCATACCTCAGCGTCCTCCTGATCCGTCGAGTTTGTTCCCAGGCGCATGGTCATGCTCTCGACCAGAGACTAGCATCACAGTGCAATTGCAGTATAAGGAGGACATAACTCCAGTATCAAATATATGGATATTTAAAGACTTCCAATGTGTGCAGCAGGATAATGTAATTTTTGAAGTTTTCCTTGGTCTTGAACGACATACTACTGGACTCCCTATGCAAGACTTGGCTCTAGGTTCAGTCCTAAAGATATTTTGCAGTGGTTCTGCGCCTAGTTTACTTGCAGCAGATTCCATAGAGAGTGGAAACATTAACCAAAATGGCATTCCAGGAGCATATGAGTGTCACCTATACAAGCAAAAACAGAAATGCATGGCAAGGGAAATTCCTGTGAGATTTGTTCGTGCAGATTTTCCGTTAAAAAATGCATGGTTAGGCTTTTGTCCAGAGGCTAGCATCACAATGCAGTCGGCACTAAACACAGTTCTTCTGTACACTGACGCTGAGGAGGTCCGTACGTACATGCTGTCTGACGAGGTGCCGCAGCATGACGAAGTCAAGCAGCAACCATGGCTGCCTCTAGACCTTGAGGTTTTATACTCATTTGATATTCACAGTTTGCAGCTGACTAATGCAGGTTTTGAAGATACTCCTTGTCATGTGCTAGTTATCATTAAAATACATATGAATGTACTGGTCACATATTCAGTTCTGGAAGTTCAAAAAAGTGCTTATGCTCCCAGTTTTTATAGGACTGATCTGTTGCACAAGGAAGCCCAGAGAGCACCATGTTTATATGAAGTGATTATGGGCAATATTCCTTGTGGTCCTGATTATTTCCGATGGGAAATTGCATGGGTTCTAGTTGAAACATCTTGTGGTCATACAGATTTTGGAGGAAGGGTGAATATCACCAAGTCTGTCATTCCTTTCCTCTTCCTACCACAAGCCAAGAACCATGATGGCACTAGCATCCTTCTTATGGACCATCACAGTATATTGGCGTCTGTGATTTTCGGTATTCCGGTAACATGGCCACACTTCTCTGTGGTTCAGATCTCTGGATTAACTTCCAAGGATATAGGCTTTTAGGGTGATTCTATTTTAAGTGTCGACAGATTGATGCTGCAAAGGTACAATTGCTTTCAAACTTGGAATTTCTTTGAAGTGAGGTTGTTGAACAATATTCTCTTGCACAATCGGCTTGTCTCCTGGTTTATTGGACATATTAATCAGTGTGGTTTTGGACTTCTCCAATGGAAGACTGTATGTTCATATCAGTGGGGGTGCTCTGAAATTGTTGCTGGTTTGGGGTCCATTACAAGATTTAGGACAGCAGGGTCATATCCTCTTCTTGATGAAATGAAGCACAACAACAGTACGAGATCTTCCCAGACTCTAATTCTAGCATTCCTTCACGTCACTGGTTTGATTGGTCTTGGAATGTGGAGTCAATTTGGCACAATGATCATTCTGATATGGTTAAGTCAGTTCATGGCACTACTCAATGGCAGTGAACAAGGCAGTAATTTCCACGAGCTCTGTCTTGTTCAATTCTCAGTTTCTCAACCCGTAAAGTACACACAGTTTTCAGGGGATCTTGGTCTCCGGGAACTTCTTGGCTTGTCCCATGGGAATTGTGAACAACTTCTACAACATTGCCCAGGGCTACAACATAACTCAATATCTTTTCAAGGAGGGAGCGATGTCATAGCGGTAACCACCTTCTTCGAGCAAGTGTCTGTCATCCACAAGTACTGCCTCCATTTAAAGCAAGTCCATATCAACACCAACTACTACCATGATGCCTCCTTCAGTTGGGTCGCCGACAACTATGACCCCTACCTTGATAAAGAATACCGTCGTAATTGCAACACGCTCAAGGAAGTTCACACGCCATGGGATCCCGGCAATACAGCCCCTCGATATCCTTCAAAAGCTCCGGCTTGGGGACAAGCCGAATTTCAAGGAGAGTAGGAACCTTGCCTGCGTACAACTAGCCGGGCTGTCATCATGGGCCAGAAACGATGGGCTCAGCCCAACTGATCCACCAAGAACTAGTGCCACTACATATACACTTCAGGAGGCGATGAACATGGCATCCAGAGGATCACGACACTGAACGGCGGCGGCACTCTCCTCCCACCTCGGCTCTGATCTCCCTTCCCCTTCATGCTTTGTTCTTTTAGCTAGCAAATCCATGTATCTTTGAGTGATTGAGTATATTTGACAATCTGGCTCCTAACATTTTAGGGCAGCCAGAAAGGTGAAACCTGATTTTGTACCCTAAAAAAGTACAGGGCAGCTGTTTTGATCATTTAGGACACAAGAATTATAGGGCGGCCATTAGAGATGCTCTTAACATTTCCGGGTGTGTGGGTGGTGGTGGGGGTTTGGGGGCAACAATGCTAGACTTACGGGAGATTGCTACGGACTGAATCTATGGGCTGACATGTAGGAGGGTGGTTGGTGTGGATTTTTTTCTTTGCTGAAATTTTGAGAAGCACGATCGTGTTGCTCTTCCCCTACGCCATGTAGGACACCCTTAAGAATTTTTTGTAGGTTTTATCCGTACATGTAGCATTACCTCTGTGTGTGTGTGTGGTGGGGGGTGATGTTTTTTGCTTATCGATATGTTGGCAGAAATTTTCACCGAGAAAATAAATCTATGGACATATTTATTTTTCCGGTTAGAAATAACTTTATTAAGGAGGAAGGGATACCAGGCAATCATGTTCGAAAACCTAAAGGACATCATCCCGCCTAGAGCCTAACCAGGTACCGTGTTCTGTCCTTCCAAAATTTGCAAGGCGCTGATTTTGCTCTTCTATCCCAAAATAAGTGATTTATTAGAATTGTCTAGATTCATATATATCTACACACTAAAATGTGTTTAGGTCTATACGAATCTAAACAAATCTAAGTCACTTATAGAGGAAGTACAAACTCACAGGCTGGTTCAATGATAATTGGCCGCTAACTCTGCTTCAGATGGCAATTGGGGATTCACAGTCTGTTATAAAAATACACAAGCACAGAAGACCGTCCAACCTCCTTCATGACGCATGACTACCCGCTCCATCCAGGTGATCAGACTCATAGAAGGATCCATCAACAGTTAATTTTTACCCATCCACTGATGGCTTAGTCCAAGGTTTAGCTAATACCTGTTTCTTTTAGTGAGGCACATGGAGGGCCCTTAGTCAAGGGCTGGTTGCTTGCCTTTGATCAATGTATCAGTAGGGGTGTGTTTGATATCACAGATCAGCCATAGTTAGATGCTGAGAAAAATCGCTTTGATCCTTCAGTAGCTGGGAGTGGTTTATCATGAGTTGCTCCAATCCTTCCAAAACATGCTCTCCAAGGCAGTAGTAACGTCGTATCCAGGGCAAAAGAGAATGATCAAGTAGCTGGACTAATACACCATCTAGTTAAAGGGGGAGTGTCTATTTTGTAATATGCCGATGATACAATTATGTTCATGGAACACGATTTTCAAAAGACAGTCAATATGAAGCTAATTTTATGTATTTTTGAACAACTATCGGGGCTAAAAATTAACTTCTATAAGAGTGAGATCAACTGTTTCGGCAAGGCTGCTGAACAAGAACAAATTTATAGGGAGATTTTTGGTTGTGAAGCAGGTTCCTTGCCGTTTAGATACCTTAGGGTACCTATACACCATAGGAAACTTCGAAATTCTAAATAGAACCCGGTAGAAAATAGATGCGAATGCAAGTTAGGGTGCTAGCAAGGAAAGTTGTTATCCACGGGGATAGAATTAATTCTGTTTTACCAAGTTTGCCGATGTTTATGTTGTCCTTCCTACAAATACTGAAAGGAGTAAGTTAAAGGATGGACTTTTATCGATCATGT
Source organism: Avena atlantica (assembly GCA_910589765.1). Taxonomy (NCBI): domain Eukaryota; kingdom Viridiplantae; phylum Streptophyta; class Magnoliopsida; order Poales; family Poaceae; genus Avena; species Avena atlantica. The sequence goes on from OU342737.1 coordinate 182,734,049, forward strand.
TTTTTTTGGCAAAGTGACGAATACAAGAAGAAGTACACTGACTCGGTGGAATATTATTTGTCGACCCAAAGACAGGAGGGTGGGGGGTGGGCATTGAAGTGCTAGAACTTAAAAACAAATGTTTACTTAGTAAATGGTTGTATAAGCTATTGACAGAAGAAGGGGTCTGGCAAGAGTTGCTACACCCACTTACCTCTCCCGTGACTGTAGCAGAGGGGCGATTTGTTGAAACTCTCTGCCGATCCACCTCTCCACCGTCGTCCCGACGGATCCCCTGTCCTCTGTCGGCCGCTCCGGCGGCGGGAGGGAGGGGGATCCCCGTCTCACGGTTGTTTATAGTGTAGGTTCTGCAGGGTCTCTATCCGGCGGCGCCAAGGAGGTGGTGTGGTCGACGGTGAGGATTGTGTTGCAGGTGCATGTCCCCTTCGACGACGGCGCTTGGTGGAGCTCCGTGGTGATGCTCATGCATGCTCTACACCCGTGGATCTGCGGATTCGCGTCGTGCGTGACCCCCGGCCAGATCTTGCGTGGCGGAGTCTAGACTTTGAATAAGATGAAGCTGGTTGATGATGTTGACCACGCCGATGGCAGTGACGTTGCATGGCGGAGGCTCTATGGAGTTGAGGACCGTCGACTTCCCATCCATGCAGGGGGTTCTCCTGTTCCAAGGCTGAGGAGAGGAGGTGCGGCGGCGCGCTGGCAGCGCGTTCTCGTCTTCGTCTACGGCATCGATGTCCAGAGGGACCAATCTGTAATTTCCTTTGTTTCTAGGTTGTTCTGTAAGAACTGTGATTAATATTATCAAAGGTCTTTTCCATAAGAAAATAAAAAATAAAACTCTAGCACAGGTAGAAGCCAATCCTACCGATTCACCATTTTGAAAAGGACTAATGGGAGTGAAAGATGAGTTCTTTGCCCGTGGTGTTCTCAAAATTGGTGATGGAAGAAACATCTGTTTCTGGGAGGATATATGGCTAGGAGAGGTACCTCTGGCCCAACAATATCCGTCCATGTACAACATAGTACATAGAAAGCATGTCCTCGTTCACGACGTCTTGACTCAAAACCCTTTAAATATATGTTTTAGGAGGAATTTAACGGGGGATAAATGGGTTGCATGGTTGTACCTATGTGAGAGGTTAATGGAAATAACTTTCATGGATGAACGGGATAGGTTTTCATGGAATTTAACTGGGGATGGAATTTTTTCAGTTAAATCTATGTATGAAGATCTTATGAACGAGCATCCACGTTTCCCCAAGAGGTACATGTGGAAGATAACAATAACACTCAAAATTAAAATATTCACTTGGTTTCTTAGTAATAAAGTTTTGTTAACAAGAGACAACCCAGCAAAGAGAAAATGAAATGGGTGCAAGAAATGTTGTTTTTGTGACTAAGTTGAAATGGTTGAACATTTATTTCTAGCATGCACTTTTGCAAAAATAATTTGGCGCATGATTTTTTGCACTTATAACTTACCTCCTCCAACTAATATCACCAATATGTTTTGGTAGTTGGTTAAATGGAATAGATAAGGTGATTAAGGGCAGAATCCGGATTGGCATTTCGGCCATCTGTTGGTCCATTTGATAGTGTCGAAATAACTGTATTTTTTAACAAAAGCGGTGACAAGGGTTGATTTCGTCAATGCCCATTGTTATGGACTTTGGGTTTTGGAAAAGATGGGGATGCTGGAAATCGCGGAATGGTTAACAGACAAGCAACACGGGACACATGATTTACCCAGGTTCAGGCCCCTGGAGGGAAAACTCTACTTCTGCTTGTCTGCTCTTGATTACGGCGGAACCAAAAGTTACAGGGGTGCGCAGATGCAATCTGGCGTGGAGGTGTGTATGCGATGTTGTGAGAGAGATCTAGATATATAGATCTGTTGTGGTCTACTCTATTGTGGTGTAGCCTATTGTACCGTAATCAATCCTCATCGTTGGACCCTCTTAGCCTTTATATATGGGGAGGCTAGGTCTCAGGTACCGACACGAGTAGGTTTATAAGTTGTATTCAAACTCTAGTCTTGAGGTTTCCTTGTCTTATGCGCTTGGGAGTCCGTGTCCATATGGGCTTCATAGCAGCCGAAACATCATACGCGTCTTGGATCCTGACAGGTAGTCGAGTGGGCCTTCCGTCGGGCTGGACTAGGTATGCTAACATCGGGTACCCGTAGGGCATATCCATGTCAACCGGAGTTCCTTCCTACTTGCAGGTAATTCACAAGACGGCATACTGGATTCAGCTCTGGGCTTTCCTACTCCCAGAGCATCAGCACCCTCACATGGTCTCTGGGTGCAACTGCCTTGTAGCAGTTACTTCGGATTTCTTCAGCCAAGCTTCGTGGCGTCATTCTAGTAGATTGACCAATGTCTAGATGTTGCTTTTGCTCTCTTGTGATATTTTTACCGATTTTCAGATGATTGGTGCATGTATCAACCCTATCCGATCCTTAAACTGTAATGCCAAGATGATAGTTTTTGGACCTTAATAAAGGTTATGTGTATCCGAGGATACAGAGGCCGGGGCAGTACTCCCGTTTTTGAAAAAAAAGTAACGTTGTATCTATAGGAAATATAAGCAATAATCCATATTATTTAATCCGAATAATAAACTGATAAAACATGATCATATGAACAGTAGTAAAACCAATCATGCAGATCAACAAAGTAGATGAACATATTACATCTATATAAGATAAACCTATCACATCTTGTCAACACCCAGATTTTTTAATCACAGATGCCTGTTATGCCATACATCACAATCCCAGGATTACCATTTTTGCGAGACATAACAGATTTGGATATCGCATTACATCATCCATTACAAACCATACATAAGGTCTTATACAAATAAAGGATCTCATGATCCAGTTCTTAATACAATTCAAGCAGCGGGATAACGTAAAGATAACGATAGCGTAGGTGAAGCTCCATCTTCATGGTCATAGGCAATGCTAAGATGGGAGATGATCCTAGTTGCCGTAACCTTCCTGCTGTCCGTCCTCCTGATACTCCTCTTCATAGTCTGGCCATGGGAATAGCCAGGGACAAAGCCATGAGAACTCTTTAAGTACTCGGAAACTAATACTAACAAGTGAAGTGGTTTTTGAATAGGATATGCTACGCTCTAGGGTTGTTTTGCAAAAGCCAGATTTACCTCTACTAAGTTCAGAAGCAAAGAAAACTAGTTGAAAGTTTTATAACTCCTAAGTGGGAACTAAAATTTCTGATCACAACTCTGTTGTGGTCAAGTCAAAGTCATAAATCATTTTGAAAACATCTGACGACAGAACAGTATGGCCACTCCAACTGTCCATAACCACAGACGTAGCTATTCGAATAGTTTGACACTCTGCAGAGATTGTACACTTTCACCATAACATTCGATACATCCGTCAGGAACAAATCCTAAATTCACCATACTCAGTATGCGGATAATCAATCCTAACCTTTCAATTACACGCCCTATTATAGGCACCTCTCCTGTGAGTTTGGCCTCCCAACCATGACCAAGTGTCACCTTGGGTACTACACAGGTGGACAATCTTCACAAGGTAGCCTCAGCTCAAACCTTTGGCCGCAAGGGAACCCATACTAAGGTATATAAATTTCCGGTCAAGCTCTACCTAATTTTCGGGTATTGTGGTTGTACGGTAAAATTGGAATGGTATCGCATCTAGACAACCATCAATTTTATAAAGGGCTAAGGCTCATGACTTAACATTTTCATCATAAACAATCATCAGGTGTTTGAGAACACATGTCAAAACATTTCAGTAGAATGACTCATCATTCTAAGGTTTTCATAACCATTTTCACCAAGTATTCCCATCTAAAGTTGATCAAGTTTTATGCTTAGCACTAGCATCTACAAGTGGGGGTAAATACTAATGATGGGTACTAAACCAGTGGGAATTATCTAAGTTCAATCTCATGCCTCAGGATGACATCAAGATTATCTCACTTAGGCCAAATTGTATGCTCTTTATGCTACCTTCAATTATCTTCCTAGCATCTACAAGTCACTAAGTCAACTTTTAAGAAAAAGCTTTGATAAATAAAATAAAGTATTAATCTTGCAAGTAAAACTAGGATTGGGTATCAAGTGGTGTAAGCTTGCAAGCAAAACTTGCATGGTTTAGTTTGCTAAGATAGTAGTATAAGCTTGCTAAATTGCAAGTGTTAGATTGCTTAGTTAATAGCTTGCAAGTATTGGCTTGCCTTGTGCGGAGCAGTAGTTGAAGTTCTCCTCGGCTTCTTCCTCGTAGTATCCTCCTTCCTCCTCGTATCCTTGGTCGGTACTAGTGTCTATAAATAAATACGAGGTACACAATCACCAAACAATACTTAACTATTTCCAATCATCACACAAAGGTTCATACTAGATGATCTATCATCATCACTAACATTACAAGATTAAAGCACTTGTCCCATTTATTTTATTTGAGAAAAGTAATTTCTACTCATTAAAAAACTACTTAAGATTTAATATTCTCCAACTCAAACATGGGATCATGTTGACACATGTCATCACCACATATTTCAGTACATGGTAATGTGATTTAAAGTGGTGTCACAATTTAATAAGGTTTAACCTTTTTATTTTATTTAATTAAAGTGACTAGAAATGCCTATGTGGCATTATTTTATTACTTGATCATTATTTCTGTAAGTACACCTATATATTTTTATATGTTCTTAAAGATATGGTTAAATGTGATTTTTGAGGGTTGGAATCAACTCAAAATCTCTTATGGTTGAATTTTAAAAAATGATTGAATGCAGAAAAGCTTCTGCCTTGTTATTTTTATCCTGGATGATCTACACATCTAAATGGTTTAAATGCAACGGGCTTGGATTAAGATTTCCAGTACCTTTCTAACAAAATTGGTTTCATGCATTTTGGTTTGGTGAATCGAGCTGGGTTGTTTTTTGAATTTAGGTACAGAACTTGGTTTGAAATTAAATGAATAAAACTAAATTTGAATTAGTGGGTTGCGCAGGATGTTTAACTGGACCGGGCCACTACGCATAGCGCGCACGCTGGCTGGTTAAGTGTCTGTCCCCACTTGTCAGTGAGACAACAAGGGGCGAAGCGTTATGGGGTGATTAAGACCGTAGGATCTGACTCTAATCGAACGGCTCTGGTTCATCGTCCACACATGAACAGGACGCGATGAGCACGAACCCTAGCACAACCAGTGGGGGTCAGTGGCGGCTCACCGGGGCTCCGGCGATGGTCGGCGATGGGGGCAAACGACGAAGTCTACGACGGCGATCCTCCTGGTACCGGCAGCTCCTCCTAGGGCGGCTCCAATCGACGGCGCCTCTCCTCCTCTACAGCGACGAACTCCGGTGAAATTCCGGCCACCTGGTGCTCTCCTTGCTCCAGGAGTGAGTGGGTGTGATCAGTGAGAGGTGGGGAGTGAACTGGTGTGAAGAAAACGAGCGGGGGTGACCTCTATTTATAGTGCCAGAAGGGGACCAAATGGCGCGGGCTGAGCTCGTCGTGGTCTACGGCACAGAGGACTAATGGCATGGGAGATGATAGGGGCGGTGCTATGCTCCCTGGCGAAGCTCAACAGCATGGTGGCGAGGCGTGGGGCGGTGCTGATTGGTCGGGACACGGCGACGCTCTGGGCGGGTCCGACGACGATTTTAATGGAACACGGCTTGTGTGGTCCGTGCGGTGGCGAACGGGGTTATCTGGCGGGGTGCTGGGGTGTTGGCGATCACGTCTGCAAGCAGCGAGGGCGGCCCGTGCTCTGTGGGCTGGTGTCGCTGACGGCGCACTGGCGTGCTCTCGGCTTGCACGCAGAGAGATTAGGCGCATTCTGTGCGGGTGGTCCAGTGGCTGGCTGCGCTCGGGGCTTGGACAGGGAGTGGCGATGGACGGTGCTGCATCTCCCAGACAAGGTTGGCGAGGCTAGTTCTTCCTCTAGCTCGCTGGCGACATGGGGGTGGCAATGGTTCTCTCGTCATGTTCACCATTAATGCTAGGCTTGCTCACAGTGGTGCTAAAGCTAGTTAGATTACTTTAATCATCTACTAGGAGTGTAGAGTGAGTTATAGAGGGAGCAAGTTAGGCACTGATCACTGCTCACTATAGTGTTTTGTGTTTGTTTGTATGCTGCTGACAAAGTGTTTCATGAAATGGCCGCAAGAGATTCAAATTTGAATTTTTGATTCAAACTTGGTGGATGTGTTGGTTACATACTAGGGAGTCTCTGGTTAGTTGGAAAGGTCAAGTGAAATTGGTTTGGTTGGTTTTTGAAAAAGGGGTGATCTTCACATATGAATCAGATTCAATTTTGAAATGTGATTTGAATCAAGTTGCCAAATGTTTCTACAAGTTTGAAAGGTGGGCTTTGATTCACTTTTACTTGGTATAGCAAGGGGTGAAAAGAATTGGAAAATTTTCTGTTTGAAATCTTGGACTAGAAACACTCAAAGTGACCTATTGAGCAAGATTGGCAAGAATGACCATTTGCCTTATTTGATTTGTTTTTGATTTTTTCTTGATTTTTTTCGGCTTGGAAATGATTTCGATGATGTTATTTTCATCTTTAAACCATTTCTTGCTATTTAGGTTAATCACACAAGTCCATTCATGCATTTATCAAATCATCACATACACACATGCATTCATTTGGTTTTTATTTAATCAAAGTTTTTGTTAACCCTAATTTTTGTGATTAGAGTTTGATAATCATTGTTCAACATTTTTGGGATGTTACACATCTACACCAAATGCTAGAACAAAGAACTCTAGCATAATCTAAAAAGGCAGCTGAGAATCACATACAATGTAGGCTGAATAGCAGCCGCAGCGGTCGCATCAGCGTTATCGCCCATGTTGAGATTGTCGAAGAGGTCGCTGACGTCCAGGAAGAAGTCGTCGTTCGGGAACTCATCGTCGGACGACGTCGTGGTTACCAGTAGTCGCACTTGAGCGGTCCCCAAAAACCTGATCGCCCCTGACCCGTACAGGTTCAAGAGAGGCGGGGTTCCGGAGGCCTACTGTCTCGATCTGCGGTGCACGCCGCAAGCCGGGATGGGGAAGACAAAGGCGACGACGCAAGGTTATGGAGGTAGGTTGAAAGGATACAGATGTCGCCTAGAGGGGGGGTGAATAGGCGATTAAAACTTTTCCTAGAGTGGCTCAACAAAGGCGGAATAAAACTAGTGTTTACTTTGTTAAGCACAACCTAGAAGCAACTAAGGTTCACCTATGTGCACCAACAACTTATGCTAAGCAATACAAGCAACAAAGTGATAGCAAGATATATATTACTTCAAGCACGAAGGCTATCACAATGTAAAGTGCATAAGTAAAGAGCTCGGGTATAGAGATAACCGAGGCACTCGGGGACACCGATATTTTACCGAGTTCCTCCCAACATGGAGTACGTATCGTTTGGATAGGGGGTGGTATCAAACCACCAACGCCACAAAAGGCCTCCCTTATTCTCCGGTGAATCTCACTCCAATGGGATCGATCCATGCTTCCACTATCGGTGCACTTGTCGGTGGCAACCGGAACCTCTCACAAGGTTGGGGCACAACTCCACAACTTAATTGGAGGCTCCCAACAAATGCCACAAAAGGCCACAATGCCACCAAGGCCACAAAACCGTCTAGGGTTCCAAGAACCCAAGAGGGACAAGCTCCAATGAGCAATTCAAACCAAATCCTCCAAAGAGAACTCAAACCGATGCAACAAATGCAAATGGCAAGAAAACCACAAAGATGCCCAAATCCCTCACTCTCAAGTTCAACAAAGCTACTAAAGCTATTGAGGGAACAAGAGAGGAGGAATCAAAGAGAGACACAAAATCCCCCAAAATCTAGATTCCCAAAGATGCACTCACAAAGAGATGAATCGGTTAGGTCAAAACGTGGGGCTAGATCTCCTCTCTTTTCCACTCAAATATGGACAAGAATCATCAGAGGGAAAAGATTAGACAAGCTTCAAGATCTAGAGCAAGTGTGGACAAAGTTGAGGAGCTAACTCAATTGAAAAAGGGCAAAGCCTTAAATAGGGGCCCAGAAAAACTAGTCGTTTGAGGCGTTTTTTAGTCAGGACCGGTAGTACCGGATTTAACCGGTAGTACCGGTCGCTGCCAAAACAATCACATAAAAAAAGGGGAAGTCAACTCGCATGCGAGACAGAGAGGCAGCAAGCAGCGCAGCTATCAAATGGTGACAGCGCATGTGGGGGAGTGGGGGCAGCTGCAAGTGCAGCAACAGCGCAGGGGCGGCGGGCCCCAGCTCACGCGGCAGCAGCGTCTTGGCAGACGCGCGCGCATGCAAGCAGCCAGCGGCCAGCAGCTGCAGTGCGCAGCGCAAGGGACGCGGGGCCCGCAGGCGGGCAGAGGCAGCGCAAGGGACATGCGGCGGCTATGCGGTCAACGCTGCAGTGCGCAACGCGAGGCGGGCACGGGGCGAGCGGCAGCTGCGGGATGCACGCGAGCGAGCGAGGCAAGCGCAGCAAGAAGGCCCAGTGAGATCTCGATCTGGAAAAAAATAATCGGGCAAATAAAACTGGGCCGACCGGTAGTACCGGCCCACCTGGGCGGTACTACCGGGCCAGTCGGTAGGACCGGAAAGAGGTACCGGGCCAGATAGAAAATGGGCCGCGCGCGCCAGGCGCGTCCGGTACTGGGCCCGGTAGTACCGGACGGCCCAGAAAACAACTTTTTCCTTTTCTTTTTAAAACGTATAACAACCAATATTCAAACGGTCATAACTTTTAAACGGTAGCTCCGATTGACCCGATTCAAATTGCGTTGGATAGAGGGCGACAAGGGCTTCCCAATAAAGTATCAAGTAGAATAATGTGAGACATCTCACTTGGTGAGAAACCGAAAAGCCGCATAAATCAAAATCGCAATAAGATATATATGGGAGATCCGATTTTGATGAACAAGAGCTTGTTATGGAGATTACCACAAGCTCTATATCCTCACATGGATAAGACCAAATAACAACCACATACGATGATGCAAGTATGCAAAGGTTTGAGCTCTCTCCGAACAATGTGACCGAATTACTCATACGAGAGCCCCTCTTGATAGTACGGTTATCTATCCTAAACCCGGTCTCACACACACAACATGAGACCGGCAAAAGAGAAAACCTATCAAGATTATACCTTTGCCTTGAGCATTCCACTTGAGCTCGATGTATACGATCTTGCCCTTCTCAAGATGGAACGCCTTTCTTAATTCCTCATTATCGACCTCGCATATTATCTTCTTTGCATTTCATCGACCTTGAAGCCAACACATGCTCCAAGCGATGCCAATGGACCAATCCTACACGTATAACTTAATACACACATTAGTCCATAAAGATTGTCATTAATTACCAAAACCACACATGGGGGCCCAACATGTTCTTTCATAGGTGCGTGTGTGGATTGATATTTCACCGATTAGGTTTAGCGCAGACGCTTATATAGTGCAGGTCAGGGAGATCATGGGACATAGCCCACGTATGAGTCGGTAACAACCCACATCCATAAAAACTGGAAACGACTATAATTAACGCGTCCGTTAATGACTCATAATTATTTTTTCCCCACCAGCAAAATAAATCTTGGCTCGGCGAGATTCCCGCAACCCGCGGAGCACGCACGCGTCGTGACGAGGCGAGAGGTGGCGAGGCGAGGCAGGCGGCGTCGGAGGAGGAGTGCGCGAGGGCTTCACTCCTTGTCACACCTTAGTAAGTGGTGCAACACTCTACTATATAAGGTGGTCAAACTCCCCTTTCATTAGCAATGTGGGACTAAACTTTAGCACCACTAGCACAACCATATGCTGCCATATATAAGTGGACCAAAGAGAATTTCAGAATTTGTCTAATGGGCCAACTGCCCAAAACTCACCAAATTCCAACAATCCCCCACAAAGTATCATTGGCATATCACATCACTTTTCTTTAAGAACATTGTTTCATATACCGGTGTGTAGTGGAGACTGTTAATTTGAACTTCCACGTTAAGCTTCATGTTACACTTGCTAGCAACTTGAATATTGGACTATGCCTTGAACTACAAGTTTTCTGTGCGCTAGTTTCACACAAAATCTAGACCGGTACAAGGCTGCCATTGGCTTCCCCACGGTTTGGAGCTTATGCGTCATACTCCAGGGCCTTTCATGAGTTTATTAGAGAGCACCCAACTCTCACGGACTGCGATGTTTAACAGTCAGACTCATATAGGTGTGTTCCTCAAGAGATGTTCTGCAGGACAACATCTCTTCTTATAAAATCCACTTGGAACACATTAAGATAAATATCAACCTGCCATGCAGATTAAGAGAGTATTGCATATTTATGGAGATGTGAATATAATATGGGAATACTCTCCTCTCAGCTGACCAACAGCTTGTCTCCCAGCTCTAATTCATGGGATCTCTGATCACATAGAGTGGGTTGCCACTAGGATCAATTCATAGCGTGGGTCTCAAACCCATCTCCCTCGACGCATTATCTATCACATTGCGTGATAAACCCTTTGTGAAGGGATCTTCCAGGTTTTTAGATGTTTGGATATAATCCAACGCAATAACTCCGGAGTTTCTTAGTTTCCTGACAGATTTTAATCTCCTCTTCACTTGCCTTGATGACTTCATATTATCCTTAGAACTGTTTACTTTGATGATCACAGTTTGATTATCACAGTTCATCGGGATGGCGGGTATTGGTTTTTCATCCACAAGTAAGTCCATCAACAGTGGCTGTGTCTAATGTTGTGAGTTCTGCTTCTATTATTGACCTCGTTAAGATGGTCTACTTGCAAGACTTCCAGGAAACAGCGCCACCACCAAGTGTAAACAAATAACCACTTGTGGCCTTAATATCATCAGCATCAGATATCCAGTTTGAATCACTATAACCCTCAAGTACCCGTGGATACCCAGTATAGTGAATACCATAACTCGTAATGCCTTTCAAATAGCGCAAAACTCTTTCAAGAGCATGCCAATGATCATCTCCAGGATTTGACACAAATCGACTCAGTTTGCTTACAGCAAAGGAGATGTCAGGTCTAGTAGCCCTGGCTAAATACATGAGCGAGCCAATAATTTGAGAATATCTCAATTGATCTTTAGCAATCCTTAAATTCTTTCGAAGTAGCACACTCGGATCATAAGGCATTGGAGAAGAATTGTAGTTTCTATACCCAAAGTGACTCAATATCTTTTCCACATAGTGAGACTGAAGAAGTGTAATCCCACCATTTTCATCCTTTAGTAGCTTGATGTTTAAAATTACATCAACCACTCCTAAGTCCTTCATCTCAAAGCAGCAAGATAGGAAATCTTTGACCTCCTCGATAACAGCGAGGTTGGTCCCGAATATCAATATGTCATCAACGCAGAGACACATAATAACTCCCTCGCCCCACCATGGCGATAGTACACACATTTGTCAGCTTCATTTCCAACAAAGCCTTCAGCAGTTAAATTTCTTTCAAACTTCTCATGCCACTACTTAGGAGCTTGCTTAAGACCATACAAATACTTCACTAACTTACACAACTTTCCTTCTTAACCATCTACTACAAATCCATCAGGCTGCTCCATGTAAATTTCCTCATCTAGCTCTCCATTTAGAAAAGCGCTCTGAACGTCTATTTGATGAACGAGAAGACCATGTGAGGCAGCCAAGGATAGTAGTACTCGAATATTGGTCAATCTAGTTACATGTGAGTAGGTATCAAAGAAGTCTTCACCTTCTTTTTGGGTATAACCCTTGACCACAAGACGTGCCTTGTAATTTTCAATAGTACCATCAGGTCTAAGATTTTTCTTGCACACCCACTTACATCCTACAGGTTTGCACCCATAAGGACGGTCAGTGACTTCCCAAGTACCATTAGCTAATATGGAGTCCATCTCGCTTCGGACAGCTTCCTTCCAGTAGTCAGCATCTTGAGATGCATAAGCTTCTGAAATAGAAGTGGGAATATCATCCACAAGGTACACAATGAAATCATCACCAAATGATTGCAGTCCTTTGTCTCTTGCTCCTTTTGGGAGCTTCATTGTCATCCTCCACAGGATCATCAGAGTGTTCTATCGGCATAGTGGGTTCAAGAATTATAGAAAATTCTTGACTAGACGAACTAGTCATCTCCTGATTTAATGAGCTAGACATACCTTTCATAGGAAAGATGTCCTCAAAGAAAGTCGCATCATTCGACTCCATACTTGTACCAACATGCATGTCGGATACCTCAGATTTTACTATCAAAAATCTATAGTCAATACTATGAAAAGCATATCCCTGGAAAACACAATCAATGGTTTTTGGTCCAATCTTTTGCTTCTTGGGTATTGGAATATTGATTTTCGCCGAACAACCCCAACTTCGTAAGTAAGAGAGTTTAAGCCTTTTCTTTTCCAATTCCTCAAATGGAGTCATGGTTTTATCCGTTACAGGAACATGGTTTAGGACATGACACGCAGTCATTAGCGCTTCCCCCCACCATTCCTTGGAAAGACCCGATGTATCTAACATGGCGTTAAACAAATCAGTTAGAGTGCGGTTCTTTCTTTCGGCCACCCCATTTGACTGAGGTCAGTAGGGAGGCGTCCTCTCATGTATAATACCATGTTCCATACAGAATAAATCAAATTCGTTTGAAAAGTACTCTCCACCATGATCCGACCTTAGCCGCTTGATTTTAAGATCAAGTTGGTTTTCTGCCTCAGCTTTATAGATTTTGAAATAGATTAGAGCTTCATCTTTAGATTTCAGAAGATAAACATAACAGTATCTAGTGGAGTCATAAATCAACATCATAAAGTATCTTTTTCTACCTTTTTTCAACACACCATTCATCTCACAAAGATCCAAATATATAAGTTCTAGTGGTGCTAAGTTTCTCGGTTCCGCAGCCGTATGAGACTTGCGGGGTTGCTTTGCTTGCACACAAACTTGGCACTTAGAACCTTTGACAGTGGTAAATTTCAGAATTAAACTCATATTGGCTAGACGCGTCATGCAACCAAAGTTAATATGATAGAGTCGTGAATGACAAACATTGGACTCATTATCATTGCAAATATGATTAATAACTTTAGTACATGACTCTGACAAAGACAAGCGGAACAGACCTCCGCACTCATAACCCTTTCCAAGAAATTGTACATACTTAGAAATTACAACTTTACTGGACTCAAAAACCAACCTAAAGTCATCTCGACATAAAAGCGATCCGCTGATGAGATTCTTATTGGTGGAGGGAACATGCTGCACATTCTTCAGCTGTACGGTCTTCCTCGAAGTAAACTTCATATTTACCATACCAACACCATGAACAGAAGCACGTGAGCCGTTTCCCATCAGCATGGAAGAAGTCCTTGAGACCTGATAAGAGGAAAACATGGAAATATCATAACATACATGTGCATTAGCACCCGTGTCTATCCACCAATCAGGAGAATGACATACTGAAAGGATAGTAGGTAAAATACCGTACCCAACATCCTTCATCTCAGTATCTGCGGTGACCCAGCATACCACTGCATGATGTAGTACACTATAGTCGTTCACATAACACCAATGAAACACCGTTCACTAGTATTACATCCAGAGTGGTACAACAGAAACACAGCAGGTCCAAGACATGACTATAGGTTACAACTCGACTCTTTACACAAGATCCAGAGAAAACTCTAGGTTAAAGAGAGAGAAAGAAACTTCTTACAAAGAAGAATCATAAATAATCAACTCAAATATAATATACTAATAGACTAGTATCTAAACTATTGAGGCTTGCATTGCTGCTATTGCAATACTCTACAAAAGTAGGTTCTATGGCTAGAGATTATATTCCTATCTAATCAGCAACTTTGTCTTCACTTGAGTAGATGTATATGTTGACTTTCTAGACTTCATTGAAGAGCTTTAGCTTTTGATGATTATTCCTGGAGCATAAGTTGATGTCGACGTCGTCTGTATTGGCTTCAGAATCTAGCAAGGGTTAAGAAGATACGTTGAGTACGAACTCAGCAAGTTCACTAGAAAAGGAGTGTTTGATGCACTATATCTATTGCCACAGACCATAGGTCGTAGCCAATGCAAGTTTTTGTAAACATTTCTTCAAAGGTTGCTTTTATTCTGAAAAGTTATGTCCGTCAGCCTTCACGGGTTTACCAGAACTTTCATGGAGTTCCTTTCCCGCCGCGTTCGCAACTCCTTCCCAGAACAGGGAGTAAAAAGTTATAGTTCTTACACTCTGCAGAGGTGCGTCACTTTACCCATGAGAGATCTTAGCTTTGTTGCACATCTGGGCCGCGAACCCGTTCACACTTCCTTGGTGTGAGGCCCAGACTAAGATCCAAGCCAATCACTGCCTTCTCCGTGACCCCGCATGTCTCCTTGGTGTACGCCAGCCCACCTATTGAATTACGGCAATTGGTAGTACAGACCGTTCAGATGCCGGAACTATCATGGTACGTTAAGGGTTCCCACCCATATGCTGCATATCTCCTACGAATTACCAATAAATGCATTCTACAGAGATAACAGCCACGACCCGCACATCAGGCTCCATGCGAGAGGGAAAAGATACAGCTGACTTCTCTGTCCCATTCCAAATCTCATGGTCAACGCATAATATACTGCGCAAGAATCACTGGCGACATTGGTTGTTAAGTCCTAGGTAATATGTTCCTTTACCACCGGAACTTTTCATAGTAGGTTATTACCTCATGGTAAATAACCTATAATCACATTATTATGAAAATGGTGTTTTCTGACCTTTTTGAAATGCAGGTGATGACAACACTTGATTTGCAAAATACTTTACAGAAAATAATCAAAGGACATGAGCAAGTGTGAACTTGCCTTTTGTGATTGCAAGATTATGCATTCATGGTCTTCGAGACAATATAAGATCCAATATCTTAAATCAACATCATTGGTCCGGTAAGGACTAATGTTTAAAGAAGCAAGATGCTATTGTGCATAGTAATGTAATGCAATTTGATAAACTCGAATCCCCGAAATAAGCGTTGATTTAGGGTTTGGGAATTGGAAATGGTTTATTTAGAATGTGTTGTTCTTTTACATTAGTTTCACACTTGTGCTTCTTATTAAGGCTGGTGAGTGTCTGTGAAACAACATGTAAACATAATAAGTAGCATACCATAATAATACATGCAAGTGCGAAGGGTATCTAAAGACTGTGTATACAAGGGTTGTTCATCATTTAGAGCCTTCATAAGAATGCTTATGTCTTGCTTTATCATGTATCTTGAAAGAATAAACTTTGAAGAAAATCTTACTTAACTAAGCAAAAGTATTTAAACTTTAAGTTAATATTATTAAGTGTTCTTAGCAGTTATAGTCCTTAAGTAAGAAAGAATTACTCCATTTGAATAATGACATCATTAGTATTTGAGACTTATCTATCTTGGTTTTTAACTTGGTTAGTTTGGTCTTGAGACACATTAGGTATTAATTGAAACAGACCAAAGTAAACTATAAAACACATAACAAAGTCTTTATTATAATGTTTATAGTCTTGTAGACTAAAGTTTTACTTTAAGGGCATAGGTGGACTTAAGATGTACTATTTATGATAATTGTACTTTGTTCACTTCATAAGGTTTCTTTAAAGTTAACTAGGAATGATATTACTTTTATTTGGTATAGTGGTTTCTCAAGATTATAATGGAATAGAATCATTTATATTTTTATAAATGAGTGGTTAGGGTTTGGAAACAAGGAAATAATATTACTTAACTACTTGTGGATTCATTATAGTGTTTTGGTATATAAATTTGTGATTTGAAGTAAGGGAAAAGGTTTTATTTAGTCACAAATTATCCTTGAGGATTTTACATTTGATAAGGATCTTTTTAGAAAATAAACTACACTTATGGTTGAATGATAATTCAATAAGATTGCATTTAAAATGTGTTGAACCATTTAAGACTAATATTATTTATTAGACTAAATTGGCTAATTTTAGAAATATTAGCAAATTTTATTTTCCCTTATATGAATTATCAACTAAGGAAATTAGATTTAAATTCAAGTTATTAGGGTATTAAGTTTTTATTTACCTCAAAAGTGGAATGTTATTTTTTTAACATGTATATATTATTTTTGTGATCATTTTGGGTATATTTTGTGTATTTTAATGAATTTTAAATAATAAGATATGATTTTTATAGGATTTATTACTTTATAAATACATAATAAATAATAAATATTTAGTTAAGTGATATAATATTTTATGTTTATAGTTTTAAACTATAGTTCCTATTTTTCTAAGATTTTTAGTATATTATTTATATTTTTAACATTTACCAATATTAAAATATGAATTATCAAGTATTATTACTTATAAAACCTTTATTAAATAATAATGATTTAAATAATTAACATAGTAATGTTTGATAATAGTTTTAGGTTGTAGATTTTATTTTTCTGAAAAGTTTCATATATTAAACATATTTTTCTGAATTATAAAACAAGAGATATTGATTTTATAAGATTTAGTCATTTTCTAAAATTAAAATAAATAACTAAATGGTTTATGATATAATGCTGATGTCGGCATGGGGTGAAGGGTTTTTCTCAACAGATCTATTCTTACCCCCAGTCACTGACTAGTGGGGCCTATGCCATGTCATTTCCAAAATAATTAAATAAACCAATAAGAAGTGTTATGACATCAGCACGATGTCATGCTGACATCACCTGAGACAGATCCTCTCAGATCGATTGTTGATTGAGTGATCTCGTACATGCGCGGATGTGATTGTGTTTATCAGAAAGAGGGCATCGCAAGGAACCCTATAGTGGCGGCGCTGCTCTATTTTGGTCGCCGGTGCACTGTGTATGATGGTGACTGAAGGCGGAGCTTGCGAGCTAGCGCGGCGGGAAGCAAACAGAGCAAGAGAGAGCAAGGGAGACGGTCCACAAGGATGGTGGACTCACCCTAGTGTATTTGGTGGCGACGGCATGGTCGGAGGAAGTTTGTGGTGGTGGCGATTGTCGATGAACGATGGTGACTGGCGGTGGAAATGATGTATCGATTGGCTCAACAGAGGGCTTCCCGGCTTTCGTGACTAGGGAAAAACGATGAAGAAGAGAACGACACATATGATGGTCACCTCCGCAGATCGAGGGGTGGTCGGAGTAGACGAGAAGCTCAGACCTCTGCGGCTAGAAGTTTGCTGGTCGGAGCTAAAGAGGAAGAAAGATAAGCAGATGGCGTGTTAGGGTTTCTCGGCAGCGTCTAGGGCCAATGTGGTGGCACGGATCTTGGCGCTCGCCCGCGATGAGGGCATGGCCACCGAGCTGCTTGTAGTATCGGAAGGTCGATGACGACATGAGAAAGACGACGAACCGGTACGGGCTGAGTTGGGCTATTGCTGGGCCGACGTGGGTTGAGGTTGGGCTGCCTTGAGGTGAGCGAGCGAGCTGCTGCTGCATGCGAGCGATAGTTAAGCGAGAGAAGAGATGGGCCATGGGACAATGCTGACTGCTACTTCTTTTTCTTATCTTTTCTGTTTTCTATTTTTAATAATTTGTTTTCAATTAAAATTTCCTCAAGTATTTAAATACCATAATTTTTGTACAATATTTTAAATATTCCAAAGATAACTATACTAATTGATTGCTCTAATCATGTTGGTATTTTTTAATACTCATAATTATATTAGAAATTATATATTGAGTAGAATAAATGAGAATTAGGGTTTTAGGGATTTGTTTATTATATCAAACTATGAGAATGGTGATTTTGTTTTCACCATAATAATTATACAAGTAAATATTTAAGTAGGTGATTGATGTGCATGGTATATTTTCATATTTATTATCTTATAACAATCATATAGGATGATTTAAGTTTTAAAATTTCCTTAGCAATATCTTGGTAAAATGTTTATGCATGAGTAATAATCATAGATGTAGAAATGAGGATTAAGAGATAAAGCATATTGCTATTGTGTTTGTGGTCATGGATAATATCATCATCCAAGAGAAAATAGTAAAGTTATTCTCTAGAATGACTTATAAGAAAGAATTGATAACGAAAGTTTCTAGGCTTATATGATTTTAATGTTTGAAAGTGACAAAGATATGCTTAGGTGATTTACTATAGGAAAATATTCTTATAAACCATTGTGGAAATAAGATGATTGATTAAACATATGAGATAGATAAATTTGGTTATAGAATTAAGGTTGAGTGTTTACCAATAATTCCTATCTTCCAAACTTCATTATTCTTGACTTCTAATTAAGGAATTCCTTTCCTAAATATACTACTTCTTCATATTCATCATCAGGTGTTAACATGATGAGCTTTACTTCACAAGAATATTCTTATTAGCAATTTCTCCTCCTAAATCCATTTGTAAATCCAATGAGCTTGACACTAAAGCTCTATATGATCTTCTCATAAAGAGAATTATCATCTATAGTATATTTCTAATGAATCCAAATCCATTTGAATGATTACTCTCTTACTTCACAAATTATTTTGTAATCTCACTTATAAAACTTAGAAGCTTGTCACTGAAGCCTTTCATAATATTCTCATTTCTATACTTGGTTATATCAACTACTCTACTGCTGATAACTTCCAATCCAACAAGTAGTTACTTATAACTCCATTCGTACTTTTCGTTAATTATTCATCACTAATACTACTCCAATAGATGTATATATCAATTTCTACTACACCTCTAATGTTAAGTATTCCCTAAGAAAAAAACAATACTTCTTCTGTCATCCAATGTTGCTCTAGCATTAGTCTAATCATACTATCTTGTCTTTACTTAACTCTAGTAACTCTTACTCCAACTTCACAATATACCCATGTGACTTGTCATGACTAACCTAGGATAACTTATCTATACTAGGGTTTAATCATGTTCTATCCACCAATGTCACTTATACATGATATAATCATTCACTCTCAGTGACTTGATCATGATCATTATAATCCTTTGATCATTTATGGCTTAGGTTTCCAGTTGGCTAATCAAGGCTTTCATCAATACAACAGTAAAATTGTATATAACTATCTTCTAAATATCTCTATTGGACTAAGAGCTATTATACATTGACTATGCCTACTTAATCCAATAGGATTACTCCTTGGTAACTATCTTCAATGTTCATCTTTATAATCTGCTTTGGTACCATATAATTATATCTTCTAGATAACTCTTCTATTCATTCAAGGGTGAGTTAACTCCATCAATTATCATATTGATCTTATTCTCTTCCCACACTCACATCCTATAGATGATATCTAAATATAGCATTACCACCTACCCCTTCTTACTTCTTTCTTTATAGGCTTAAAGTGATTGTTATGGTGAGGACAAGAGTTGCCTGGTCAAGAATTGATAGGTTGAGAATTGGTGAATCAATAGTTGATTACTCAACATTGATGAACAACAGATATTAGAATAAGATCCAATGGAGATGATAAGGATTGATATGGAAAGATAAATATATGGTAAATGATATTGACTTGGTTTCTTTCCTACTCAATATCACTAAACAGTTAAGGTTATGATACTCACGGTATAAGTATATGAGAATAGATAGGTAAATATTTATTTATTAAATTCTTGTTACTTGATTTATATTCATGAGTTGTGTAATGAATACTATGATATGATTTATTAAGGATCAACTATTAGTTATTAAGCAATGTGTTGATGGTTTAACTTTTATTACATTTGATCTACCCTTAGATCAAATCTTCTCTACCCAAAATAAGATTTTAACAAAGGTCATATTGAAACTTATCACAGTCAACTTCATGATCTACTTCAATTCCATCAAGTTGAGAGAAGCTTCAATCACTTTGACAAGTTTTGTTCAAAAGCGTGAAAATTATTCAGATTTTCTATGCATGAATGCAATGCACACATCTGTGTTCAACTTATTTCTAAGCTCTAATGCTGGGATGTTACAGACTCTCCCCCTTAAAATAAACTTCATCCTCGAAGTTCGTACACTCTTCGTGGTACCCCGGATTTACGGTTCGAGAATACCCATTATGCATGCAATTCACGTTCCCATGATCAGTGAGCCGTGAGCATAACTGCCACATCCCAAGATTTTCCAAATCTTGTAAAGTGAAAATTATTGAATAAAATAAAATTTTGTTTGATTTTCAGGGCCAGAAGAAAGTCTTTGAATTCAATTGGAACTTCAAACCCATTTGAATTAAATAAAATCCTAAAGGGATTTAAAAAAAAATAAACATTTTAAATAAAGGAAATTGAAATATTTTGGAAATACTATTTTGGATCTTTAAAATAAAAGGATTTAGTTTTCAATTGAAAGAAAAGCTTTATAGATAAAGGATTATTTTATAAAGTTCAATTAAACCTTGGTCAAACATTTAAATTAAAGCATTTTGTTTTGAATAAAAATAACAAAGGTTTATCTAAATAAATTAATAAGGATTTAATATCCAAATTTTATTAAAGTAAAGGCTTTTCCCATTTTGAATAAAACACTAAAACTTATTTATTTAGTTTAAATAAGCTTCGAGCGCCACCGTGTCTGGTTCTTCTCCGACGAGCCTCACAGGTAGTTTCCGACCGCCCCGCGCCTCCTCGTTCACGCTCCCTCACTTGTATCGACCATGCGCGTCTAACCACGTCTTCGTCTTGTCTTGGGGTGAACCACAACACCGTCCCCGAGCACAACCAGAGCCGCCTGACGCCAGGAACAACTCCGGCAAGGAATTACGACTTCCCCTGAGCGCCCCTTGTCAAGCCAGCAGTACCTTGAGCATCACCACAGCCCTGCGATTCTGGTGAGCTACCCCTCTGCTTCCCTCTCCTCCTAAATCACCGGCGACCACACCGTCTGAGCGTGCCGCCGCCAGCGCCGCCGATCTTTGGCAAGCGTGCTAGCAGCCGTAGGATCGTGATCTAACGGATACGATAGAACGTAGGTGAAAGGGTAAGTGGCATATGCGCACCGCACGATCTGACTTGATCCAACGCACCAGAGCGACCGATCCGTGCGAACCGGTACTGGCGAATAGGAGCAAGCCACGTGGCCAGGTTCTGATTAAAACAGATTTTGAAACCAGATTTAAATACCATTTTGAAACCCTTGTAACTTTCAAACCACACGTCCAAAAATTACAAATTTTATATCAATGGATTCAGGAGAGCAAGCCCTAACCAACCATGCCCTTGGTTTAGTAAATAGTATCTGTTAATTTACTTGTTTTTGCAGATTCTTTTGTGTGCTTGTTTAGAGTAGGAAAATTGTTTAAAAATGATTTTTGGGTTAAAACCTTTGCAAAATGGTTTGTTGTGACCTTACTGACCCTAGGAACCAACCCATGGTTTTGAAAATGAAATTGGAAAAATTTAGAATGGATTAATTGAATTAGTCTATTTCTAGCTAAGTAAAGATAATGGTTTTATTATGAAAAAGGATTTTGGAATACAAACTTTGGGAAAATATTTTGATTCAAAGCTACTGACCCAAAACACCAAGACTTGATAGTTAGAAACTTTTGGTGAGTAACTTAAATGTTTGTGATTTGATAAAATCATTTTCCACCATATAAAAATGTTGAATGGATTTTAAAATAGTTTTTGGGCAAAACCCTCTAACTAATGACTTTGCCATTTTTGTAAATGACCAATTTGGACCTTACAAAGTTTAGAAACTTAGTGGAGACCATCCTTGCAATAGAACCATCCTTTGCATACTTATGCATGACTTAGATTCCATTGCTTTGTGAGTGTGAAATTGTTTGTTTGACTTTGGTTTGGAATGTTAGTTGATTTCTGTGTTTGCTTGATTGATTGTAGTGAAATTAGCAAAGTGTGAGACTAGCAAGATCAAGGAGTGAACCATCATTCCCTACCAAAAAGGCAAGTTACACTATCATATAAAAGTCCTACTACTTTCATTATATTTAGTGGATTCTGAAAACATGCATGAAAATAATTTTATACTTATGCTATGCTAAATCCTAATAGGATTACCTATACATTCCTTAGTAAAAACAATGTAGTTGATACAAGCTTAGCCATGCTATATATTTAAAAGAGATACATGTTGAGATTTTATGAAGTTGAGAAAAGGACTTGTGTTTTTATATAATAAAACAAGGACTCAATGAACCACCTGGGTGGCCAAGGATACTTTGAGTATTGGAGAAGGTGGCAACAAAAGGAACCATGGCTATGGCAATCTCTTTGTGTTGTGCTCCAAAGGAAAACCACCCAGGAAACTTAGAGATTGAACATGTTTCTCGTACAGTGGCTTCCGTGTACAGCCACATGCTAAATGGGCTCTGGCTTAGTCAACTACATAGTGGAAGTCCCATGCATTGGCATCTTCAGGTTAACTAGATTTGTGTAAGGGAATAACCCTACATTTGTGCCTGGTAGACAAGCTAGCATTTTGTATTGGGAGGACTCCTATGGAAAGACTTTGTCACATTCTCGATCTGCCGGTACTCCATTTTGGTGAGTACTTATCCAGCGGCCACTGGTGGCGTCAAGACGAGATTGTGTCATGTGGGTAAAGTGTACAACTTCTGCAGAAGATCAAAATTCTAAGTACTTAGCCGTGTCCCCGGTTATGGACAATACTGAGCAACTAAGGCCTGAAGCTATGGAAGATCTCGACATTCTAATTTCTAAAAGAAAACTAATAAAACTTGATGCACTTGGAGTTACCAAGGAGCTCAAGAGATTTTAATAAAACTTGATGCACTTGGGGTTACCAAGTAGCTCAAGAGATTTTTGACAAGGACTTGAACACTTGTGTTTCTACCAAGGAGTTCAAGGAACTTGGAAAAGAAGATTTGACAAAGGACCAAAACCATTTTGAGAAGTTAGGATAAACTTTGCTTTATGCAAATGAGTCTAAACTCTACCTAGCCAAAAATGCATGATAGGATCCACTTATATTCCACATAATAGTGAAACTTTCCAATACAATTCAAATGTATTGACCCTTGTGGCTGTAACTTGTAATGTTGCAGGTTGATTGATTTTAGTGAAGATTGTTTGATTAGGATTACAAAGTCTACAACCAACATCTGCCCGTGGCATTTTGAAGATGAAGGACCCATGACTATAGTTATTCCGCTGCAAAGTAATGTAATAGCCAAATGAGCTATGTATGATGTAATAAAATTATGTTATTCCTGGTTATAAAGTTATATTATGACCTTTGTTTCTTGATATTACATCTAAACTGTGGATGCTAGCTATTGATCCAGGGACTAGCATTGTAAAACAAAGGAGGAATCTACCTTATTAGGTTGAGACCTCTACAGATGGTATCAGAGCATTGTGTTGCCTGTAGGATTTGTAAACCTAGGATTGGACCAAAACCCCTTAGAAAAATAGGAGTTATATTTTGATCCAAAACTTATTTACAAAAACACTTGTAAACTCTTTCCTCAACCATTTTGGTTTCAACTCTACTTCTCTTCTACTTCAACTTGATGGAAAACCTACCCATGACCAAGGACTACACTATGTGCAAGGACTTCTTCACCTTCTTCAACTCTAATGACTTCAACATCTTCAGCATGTTCACCAAGGACTTCCAACTTGGATATCACTAAGGACTACTAGTGAAAACCAAGAAGACATTAGATTGCCTACCAAAGACATTGATATCAAGTTAGAATATGGATCATATTGTCCTATGAGGTATGATCATACTAAGTTGTTACTTTCAAGAAAACTTGTTGTTTCCTTCAACTCATGAATTAAGCTCATAAGTTGTTAAGTGATTGGTTGCTTGTTGAAAGTCTGATGGTTTGATTGTTTGATTGAACTTGATTGTTTTGAGTTTTGTGTTAGGACTTTACTTATAAACCTATCCACCAATACTTATCCCTATCAAACCAACAGATGCCTCCCCGTCGTGCCAACCCCAACCAAAACAACAACTTCACCCCTGAGATGCAACAGATGATGGCAGCTCAGACACAGTTGATGCAGCAGATGACCACATTCATACAGAATTTGAATAACAACAATAACAACAACAATCAGAATAATCCTCCAGCACTTGACATGCTCACTATGTTTCTGAAACTTAGGCCTGCAAGGTTCTCTGGAACAACTGATCCAATGGAAGCTGATGATTGGTTACGTTCAGTAAACAAAGACTTAGTGACTGTTGGTTGCACTGATGAAGAAAAAGTAAGGTTTGCAGCATTTCTGCTTGAAGGACCAGCAGCAACATGGTGGGACAACTTTCAAATCACCACTCCCCTTGAATATGTGACTTGGGCTATTTTTGAAGAAGGATTCAGAACCACTCACATCTCACCTGGAGTAATGCACTTGAAGAAAAAGGAGTTTCACAATCTGAAACAACGACACCTCAGTGTGGCTGAGTATATTGAAGAATTCAACAATCTGGCACGTTATGCACCGGATGAAGTTGATACAGATGCTAAGAGAAAGGATAAATTTCTTGAAGGACTTAATGATGAGTTGAATCTGCAGCTAGCTGTTGCCTATGTCCCAACTTATCAATCACTCTGTGACAAAGCCACAATATTGGAAAACAAGATGAATCAAGTGGATAACAGAAAGAGGAAACATAAACTCAAGAACTATTCAGGATCATCAAAGAAGAAGCATTCATACAGAAAGAGCCATGAAGATTCTGAACCACATCAGTATCACCACAACAACAATGAAAGTGAGAATAATGGAAATGATACTGACAATGGAGACGAACTTGGTCAGAACCAACATAACACATACAGGAAAAAGGACATTAGCCAGTTGCAATGCTATAATTGTAAGGAACTTGGACACTATGCATCAGACTGTCCAGAGAAGAAAAAGAAAAAGGATGCCAGGAGAGCCAATGGAAATGACTCCAATGTGACCCAGAAAGGACATGTGAACCACATTGACATGAATGAGAACTTTGAAGAGATAGAAGAAGTGGATGTCAGGATTTAGAAAACTCAGAAGAGTCAAATAAGGATTCCTTGTCTGATTATTGAGTTGAACTTTTAGCCAAAGGATCCATCAATGTAACCCTATGATACTTTATTTTTAAGGGTGGTAGTACCCTAGTTATTTGAGCCTACTTGTAACCCAAGCCTTCCCAAATCTCGGGACGAGATTTATTTTAAGGGTGGTAGCCTGTCACATCCCAAGATTTTCGAAATCTTGTAATGTGAAAATTATTGAATAAAATAAAATTTTGTTTGATTTTCAGGGCCAGAAGAAAGTCTTTGAATTCAATTGGAACTTCAAACCCATTTGAATTAAATAAAATCCTAAAGGGATTAAAAAAACATTTTAAATAAAGGAAATTGAAATATTTTGGAAATACTATTTTGGATCTTTAAAATAAAAGGATTTAGTTTTCAATTGAAAGAAAAGCTTTATAGATAAAGGATTATTTTATAAAGTTCAATTAAACCTTGGCCAAACATTTAAATTAAAGCATTTTGTTTTGAATAAAAATAACAAAGGTTTATCTAAATAAATTAATAAGGATTTAATATCCAAATTTTATTAAAGTAAAGGCTTTTCCCATTTTGAATAAAACACTAAAACTTATTTATTTAGTTTAAATAAGTTTTCTAAGTATTTTATTTTCTTAATTAAAACCTACTGAAGTGTTTTGGTTTTATTTTATATTTAAAAATAAATATTCTAATAAAACAAATCCCAATGATTTTATAATAAAGGTCTATTGTATTTAATTATTAATGGACCCTAAAATAAAAATGATAATTGTTTTAAACAAGATTTCCAAAATATCTTTTATTACCAAATAAAGCCTACTGATTTGGTTTTGAAAATATTTGGTTTTCAAATGGAGATTTTATTAATTAAATCAAAACCTTAATTTATTAAATAACTAATGATCCATTTTATTTAATTAATGAATGGATCCTAAAAAGAATAAAAAATATTATTTTATTTTGGGATTGGTTTATATTGATAAACAGAACCAAAAACTCATTGCTAGTATGGTGGTGGATTGATTGAATGGTTTGAATGGTTGAATAATTGTTTGAATTTCAAAAGAGAAAAAGATTTGGAAAAAGAAAAAGCCAACAGGAAGAAAAAAATATGAAAACAGACCCAGCCCAAAAAAATGGCCCAACAGCCCAGTCCAGCCCACCTGTTCCCTTGCCCTGAACCGTTTTTCTTCACCGCAGAAAGAACCCGCTAAGCAGCTGACAAGTGGACCCCTCCCCCTCACCTCCTTTCTCGCTGGCAAGCAGGCCCCACATCCCCAGCCATCGTCTTCAACGAGACCCCGTCGCCTGCCGTTGCAGAGAGATTACTCCGGCGTTGATTACACATGAAGGAGGCTTTGATTTCTCGTAATGACCACGCCCCTTTAAACGACAATGACTCCTCTCCGTTTCCCCTCTGTCGCCCCTCCTTGACACGCCCCCAGGCCGCCACAATTTCTCCCCGAGCGGCTCTATTCTGACGACCCTCCTCGCCAATTCCGGCAGCACCGCAACGCCCCGTGCCTCCTCGACCTAGCTCACACCTTCCCCACTGTGAGGACCGGAATTTAACTTCCAGACCCCCTGTGTTTATTCGTCAATCCCAAGATCAATGTTGACGACACAGCGAAATGTATATCATTGCAGACGTACAAAATAGTAATTTATTACAAAGTCTGAATAACAACGTAGTGAAATGTCTAGTGACATTTATTACATCCAAAAACACAGCGGAAATATAGAATGCGTAGCGACTCCATCTCAGCCACAGGCAGTCGATGTAGTCCACGAGGCCTCACTTATCAGCGTCATCGTAGTAATCATAGTCATCTCCTTCTCCATAGTACTCTGAAGTATCAACAAAAGTATTGCCATGAGTACATGACGTACTCAACATACCCCTTATGCAAAACCTATAATATCTACATGTGGCTTTATGTGGAGGTTATATGGTTCTTTTGCATAAAGCCAATTTTATTTACAATATTGTAATAGTTTTGATGAAAGCAGTTTTTGACGAAAACATGTTTATCAACAATGTGGTAATTCTCAATAGTGTGATTGTCCACGACAACTCACACAGTTCACAGATTCCGAGATAAGGATAGGGGCAAAGAGGGAAGTAGCAAGACAGGTTCCCGTATGTCAAGAAAGATTCATGTGTCATCCATGACCGTGGACATGGCTATTCGAATAGTTTAAACTCTGCAGAGGTTGTACACTTTTTCCACACGACACAATCCCGTCTTGACGCCCACCAGCCGTCGCTGGTTTAATACACACCAATTGGTGTACCGGCAGATGGATTGTGACAAGGTCTTTTAGTTAGATCCCCCAAAGATCTGACATGCCCACCGGGTATGGCGCACGGAACTAAGAGTACGTCCCCAAACCGGTCCCCCCATCTGTGCCGAAGGCTCCCCCGCAGGCAGACACCTCATCAGCGGTACAGCGATATCAACACCTAAGGCTGACTAACTTACTTGACCAAGCCAGTGCCCATTATAGCATGTGGTTGTACGGTTGGTCACAATCTTCAAATCCAAGAATTATTAGGACCTCATGCGGCACGGACGACGGATTGCCCCCTCCAACTAGTGAAGGGCAGCCAATCGCTCCTTCCTTTGATCCAGCTGTCGCCCGCGCCAGTGTTTAGATGGTAAGTTTCACCCAGAGTAGAATAGAGTAGAGGAAGCAACAACGGCTAGCTCAGCGAGCTCAACAAGTTTCAAAAGGGGTGTATGTGACCCGAGGGTCACCCAATTCCTCCGAAGAGGGGAATCAAGGATCCTACTTATTATTAAGCATAGCTAAGCAATTCTACTCTAATAAGACTACTATATAGTATCTACTCAGGGTATTGTATGGCGACAGGTGTATCAAGGTATGTGTGTAACCAAAATAGCATATATTTGTAAAAAAATAAAATATAATGCACTTTATAAAGCTGGGATAAGACATGGTAAGGGGCATGCCTTCGTTGTCGTGAAAGTGTTCTTCCCCGAAATCTTGATCCTGCTCGAACCCGTCACTTCCTACGCGTCATAACGATGAACCAACGATAAATACACATTTCAAATAACCACAAATAAGATCCAAATATAAAGATCCAATAAAAAGAGCCAAATATGCTTGCGAGGTTTGGACGGTTCGGTATATTGGTCGGTCTACCGTTATCGGATAATAGCACGTTCTCAAAGAATAGTAGATTTTTAGTAAAATAATATGTTGTTTGAAATATTCACGTCACATAAATAAATTATGTCATATACGGACTACACGCTAACTAGTCACACAACAAGCATACACGTGTGTATAAATCATGCGTAATTTTATCCATGCAATACTAAGCAATCTAAGACTAGTACGTTTGTACAAGCTAACTAAAACCTACATCGTGAGCGACAAGGAAAATAATTATCAAATCGTAAGAAACCAAACACTCGGTTCCTCTAGTATTCTAGCAAGATGGGTAATTAGTACAAATATTTGCAAAGAATCTGACAAACCCTCTGCTACAGAATCCGTCGTAACTAAATTGATAGACACAGTTTAAGACTAAATATATTTTATAGTTAAGCACAGTACCTACAAGCAAATGTATTGTCTAACTATACTAATCGATCATGTATAGACCAGCTAATGCAGACCAGCATACATGTGTGTATATATATACACACTGATTTCTTATAAAACGGTCTGATAAATAACACTATATTTGCAAACTAAAACTACACTACAGTTCTTTTAACTAATCGGCATGTTTTGTACGTTGGGTCCGGCTGATCATATGTATAAAACATGGTCAAAGGATCTAATCTCTAGGAGGTAGGCATATGTGCCAATAGGAGGTGGGTGCAAGGATTTGTGCCGAAACTCACCGAGTATGACACGATCGTCGGACGAAGATGATGAACTAAGATGAAGGGAGGCGAAGTGCGTCTCCGGCGATCCGCGTCTCATCCTTCTAGTCCACGAGTCGGCTCTCCACGTCCTTACGCTTCCGGTGGCGCAGCAGCTCGTTCTCCCGTAGCCGGACTCGTCGAGAACGCCAGCGACGTCTAGTGGTGATTCATGGTATGAGGAGTGGGACTTGGCTAGTATGGTAGAGGAGACAAATAAAGGTACCACAGCGTCGACTTGGCTCTGTAAAGATATGAGCAAGATAGTGCTACGTGATCAAAGGAGGGAATGAATGCAGAAAATTATTGGAGCGGTTTCTAGTATTAATGGTTATGCCGTTTCCTTCTGAATGCTGGTCTCCTGCTGTGCGCAGAAAGACAAGAGCAAAGACGACGTTTCAAGATCAGACTCTAGGCGTGTTGGAGGGATGCGGTGCTGCAGTTAACAAAGAATTAAAAAAATGAATCGGCTCCTATTCCAGTGATACATGCACTATGAACTGGGACATCCAGAAAAGAAAAGACAAGGATATAAGAACATACTAATATGCAGACTGCCATGCATACACCATGCACGTGCATGTGTGGCTAGCTCCTAATTGGATTTTCTAGAAAGAACCAAATAAAAATAAATTGGTAAATCAAAAGTAGATTTAAATATAATAGAAAAGTACTATGAGAAAATAATCTCCTTTACTCGAATATCAAAATAATTTCAAGAATTAACTTTAACAGATCTTAAAACAAAATATTTATTTGACCGCCTTGGAATATCCTTTGATTAAAAAAAAATTCAACCGTAAAAAAAACAGGATGTTACACCCACCTCCTGACGCACCTGCCTGTGCCTTTCATTCGACTGCGGGCGTCCCACAACGTCGCCTTCGTCAAGCTTCGAGCGCCGCCGTGTCTGGTTCTTCTCCGACGAGCCTCACAGGTAGTTTCCGACCGCCCCGCGCCTCCTCGTTCACGCTCCCTCACTTGTATCGACCATGCGCGTCTAACCACGTCTTCGTCTTGTCTTGGGGTGAACCACAGC
Source organism: Avena atlantica (assembly GCA_910589765.1). Taxonomy (NCBI): domain Eukaryota; kingdom Viridiplantae; phylum Streptophyta; class Magnoliopsida; order Poales; family Poaceae; genus Avena; species Avena atlantica. The sequence goes on from OU342737.1 coordinate 182,763,997, forward strand.
ACCGTCCCCGAGCACAACCAGAGCCGCCTGACGCCAGGAACAACTCCGGCGAGGAATTACGACTGCCCCTGAGCGCCCCTTGTCAAGCCAGTAGTACCTTGAGCATCACCACAGCCCTGCGATTCTGGTGAGCTACCCCTCTGCTTCCCTCTCCTCCTAAATCACCGGCGACCACACCGTCTGAGCGCGCCGCCGCCAACCGCCGCCGCCAGCGTCGCCGATCTTTGGCAAGCGTGCTAGCAGCAGTAGTATCGTGATCTAACGGCTACGATAGAACGTAGGTGAAAGGGTAAGTGGCATCTGCGCACTGCACGATCTGACTTGCGCACCAGAGCGACCGATCCGTGCGAACCGGTACTGGCGAATAGGAGCAAGCCACGTGGCCAGGTTCTGATTAAAACAGATTTTGAAACCAGATTTAAATACCATTTTGAAATCCTTGTAACTTTCAAACCACACGTCCAAAAATTACAAATTTTATATCAATGGATTCAGGAGAGCAAGCCCTAACCAACCATGCCCTTCGTTTAGTAAATAGTATCTGTTAATTTACTTGTTTTTGCAGATTCTTTTGTGTGCTTGTTTAGAGTAGGAAAATTGTTTAAAAATGATTTTTGGGTTAAAACCTTTGCAAAATGGTTTGCTGTGACCTTACTGACCCTAGGAACCAACCCATGGTTTTGAAAATGAAATTGGAAAAATTTAGAATGGATTAATTGAATTAGTCTATTTCTAGCTAAGTAAAGATAATGGTTTTATTATGAAAAAGGATTTTGGAATAAAAACTTTGGGAAAATATTTTGATTCAAAGCTACTGACCCAAAACACCAAGACTTGAGATTTAGAAACTTTTGGTGAGGAACTTAAATGTTTGTGATTTGATAAAATCATTTTCCACCATATAAAAATGTTGAATGGATTTTAAAATAGTTTTTGGGCAAAACCCTCTAACTAATGACTTTTCCATTTTGGTAAATGACCAATTTGGACCTTACAAAGTTTAGAAACTTAGTGGAGACCATCCTTGCAATAGAACCATCCTTTGCATACTTATGCATGACTTAGATTCCATTGCTTTGTGAGTGTGAAATTGTTTGTTTGACTTTGGTTTGGAATGTTAGTTGATTTTTGTGTTTGCTTGATTGATTGTAGTGAAATTAGCAAAGTGTGAGACTAGCAAGATCAAGTAGTGAACCATCATTCCCTACCAAAAAGGCAAGTTACACTATCATATAAAAGTCCTACTACTTTCATTATATTTAGTGGATTCTGAAAACATGCATGAAAATAATTTTATACTTATGCTATGCTAAATCCTAATAGGATTACCTATACATTCCTTAGTAAAAACAATGTAGTTGATACAAGCTTAGTCATGCTATATTTTGAAAAGAGATACATGTTGAGATTTTATGAAGTTGAGTAAAGGACTTGTGTTTTTATATAATAAAACAAGGACTCAATGAACCACCTGGGTGGCCAAGGATACTTTGAGTATTGGAGAAGGTGGCAACAAAAGGAACCATGGCTATGGCAATCTCTTTGTGTTGTGCTCCAAAGGAAAACCACCCAGGAAACTTAGAGATTGAACATGTTTCTCGTACAGTGGCTTCCGTGTACAGCCACATGCTAAATGGGCTATGGATTAGTCAACTACATAGTGGAAGTCCCATGCATTGGCATCTTCAGGTTAACTAGATTTGTGTAAGGGAGTAACCCTACATTTGTGCCTGGTAGACAAGCTAGCATTTTGTATTGGGAGGACTCCTATGGAAATACTTTGTCACATTCTCGATTTGCCGGTACTCCATTTTGGTGAGTACTTATCCAGCGGCCACTGGTGGCGTCAAGACGAGATTGTGTCATGTGGGTAAAGTGTACAACTTCTGCAGAAGATCAAAATTCTAAGTACTTAGCCGTGTCCCCGGTTATGGACAATACTGAGCAACTAAGGCCTGAAGCTATGGAAGATCTCGACATTCTAATTTCTAAAAGAAAACTAATAAAACTTGATGCACTTGGAGTTACCAAGGAGCTCAAGAGATTTTAATAAAACTTGATGCACTTGGGGTTACCAAGTAGCTCAAGAGATTTTTGACAAGGACTTGAACACTTGTGTTTCTACCAAGGAGTTCAAGGAACTTGGAAAAGAAGATTTGACAAAGGACCAAAACCATTTTGAAAAGTTAGGATAAACTTTGCTTTATGCAAATGAGTCTAAACTCTACCTAGCCAAAAATGCATGTAATGATAGGATCCACTTATATTCCACATAATAGTGAAACTTGCCAATACAATTCAAATGTATTGACCCTTGTGGCTGTAACTTGTAATGTTGCAGGTTGATTGATTTTAGTGAAGATTGTTTGATTAGGATTACAAAGTCTACAACCAACATCTGCCCGTGGCACTTTGAAGATGAAGGACCCATGACTATAGTTATTCCGCTGCAAAGTAATGTAATAGCCAAATGAGCTATGTATGATGTAATAAAATTATGTTATTCCTGGTTATAAAGTTATATTATGACCTTTGTTTCTTGATATTACATCTAAACTGTGGATGCTAGCTATTGATCCAGGTACTAGCATTGTAAAACATAGGAGGAATCTACCTTATTAGGTTGAGACCTCTACAGATGGTATCAGAGCATTGTGTTGCCTGTAGGATTTGTAAACCTAGGATTGGACCAAAACCCCTTAGAAAAATAGGAGTTATATTTTCATCCAAAACTTATTTACAAAAACACTTGTAAACTCTTTCCTCAACCATTTTGGTTTCAACTCTACTTCTCTTCTACTTCAACTTGATGGAAAACCTACCCATGACCAAGGACTACACTATGTGAAAGGACTTCTTCACCTTCTTCAACTCTAATGACTTCAACATCTTCAGCATGTTCACCAAGGACTTCCAACTTGGATATCACTAAGGACTACTAGTGAAAACCAAGAAGACATTAGATTGCCTACCAAAGACATTGATATCAAGTTAGAATATGGATCATATTGTCCTATGAGGTATGATCATACTAAGTTGTTACTTTCAAGAAAACTTGTTGTTTCCTTCAACTCATGAATTAAGCTCATAAGTTGTTAAGTGATTGGTTGCTTGTTGAAAGTCTGATGGTTTGATTGTTTGATTGAACTTGATTGTTTTGAGTTGTGTGTTAGGACTTTTCTTAAAAACCTATCCACCAATACTTATCCCTATAAAACCAACAGATGCCTCCCCGTCGTGCCAACCCCAACCAAAACAACAACTTCACCCCTGAGATGCAACAGATGATGACAGCTCAGACACAGTTGATGCAGCAGATGACCACATTCATACGGAATTTGAATAACAACAACAACAATAACAACAACAATCAGAATAATCCTCCAGCACTTGACATGCTCACTAAGTTTCTGAAACTTAGGCCTGCAAGGTTCTCTGGAACAACTGATCCAATGGAAGCTGATGATTGGTTACGTTCAGTAAACAAAGACTTTGTGACTGTTGGTTGCACTGATGAAGAAAAAGTAAGGTTTGCAGCATTTCTGCTTGAAGGACCAACAGCAACATGGTGGGACAACTTTCAAATCACCACTCCCCTTGAAGATGTGACTTGGGCTATTTTTGAAGAAGGATTCAGAACCACTCACATCTCACCTGGAGTAATGCACTTGAAGAAAAAGGAGTTTCACAATCTGAAACAACGACACCTCAGTGTGGCTGAGTATATTGAAGAATTCAACAATCTGGCACGTTATGCACCGGATGAAGTTGATACAGATGCTAAGAGAAAGGATAAATTTCTTGAAGGACTTAATGATGAGTTGAATCTGCAGCTAGCTGTTGCCTATGTCCCAACTTATCAATCACTCTGTGACAAAGCCACAATATTGGAAAACAAGATGAATCAAGTGGATAACAGAAAGAGGAAACATAAACTCAAGAACTATTCAGGATCATCAAAGAAGAAGCATTCATACAGAAAGAGCCATGAAGATTCTGAACCACATCAGTATCACCACAACAACAATGAAAGTGAGAATAATGGAAATGATACTGACAATGGAGACGAACTTGGTCAGAACCAACATAACACATACAGGAAAAAGGACATTAGCCAGTTGCAATGCTATAATTGTAAGGAACTTGGACACTATGCATCAGACTGTCCAGAGAAGAAAAAGAAAAAGGATGCCAGGAGAGCCAATGGAAATGACTCCAATGTGACCCAGAAAGGACATGTGAACCACATTGACATGAATGAGAACTTTGAAGAGATAGAAGAAGTGGATGTCAGGATTTAGAAAACTCAGAAGAGTCAAATAAGGATTCCTTGTCTGATTATTGAGTTGAACTTTTAGCCAAAGGAGCCATCAATGTAACCCTATGATACTTTATTTTTAAGGGTGGTAGTACCCTAGTTATTTGAGCCTACTTGTAAACCAAGCCTTCCCAAATCTCGGACGAGATTTATTTTAAGGGTGGTAGCCTGTCACATCCCAAGATTTTCCAAATCTTGTAATGTGAAAATTATTGAATAAAATAAAATTTTGTTTGATTTTTAGGGCCAGAAGAAAGTCTTTGAATTCAATTGGAACTTCAAACCCATTTGAATTAAATAAAATCCTAAAGGGATTTAAAAAAATAAACATTTTAAATAAAGGAAATTGAAATATTTTGGAAATACTATTTTGGATCTTTAAAATAAAAGGATTTAGTTTTCAATTGAAAGAAAAGCTTTATAGATAAAGGATTATTTTATAAAGTTCAATTAAACCTTGGCCAAACATTTAAATTAAAGCATTTTGTTTTGAATAAAAATAACAAAGGTTTATCTAAATAAATTAATAAGGATTTAATATCCAAATTTTATTAAAATAAAGGCTTTTCCCATTTTGAATAAAACACTAAAACTTATTTATTTAGTTTAAATAAGTTTTCTAAGTATTTTATTTTCTTAATTAAAACCTACTGAAGTGTTTTGGTTTTATTTTATATTTAAAAATAAATATTCTAATAAAACAAATCCCAATTGATTTTATAATAAAGGTCTATTGTATTTAATTATTAATGGACCCTAAAATAAAAATGATAATTGTTTTAAAAAAGTTTATTACCAAATAAAGCCTACTGATTTGGTTTTGAAAATATTTGGTTTTCAAATGGAGATTTTATTAATTAAATCAAAACCTTACTTTATTAAATAACTAATGATCCATTTTATTTAATTAATGAATGGATCCTAAAAAAGAATAAAAAATATTATTTTATTTTGGGATTGGTTTATATTGATAAACAGAACCAAAAACTCATTGCTAGTATGGTGGATTGATTGAATGGTTTGACTGTTTGAATAATTGTTTGAATTTCAAAACAGAAAAAGATTTGGAAAAAGAAAAAGCCAACAGGAAGAAAAAAAAATGAAAACAGACCCAGCCCAACAAAATGGCCCAACAGCCCAATCCAGCCCACCTGTTCCCTTGCCCTGAACCGTTTTTCTTCACCGCAGAAAGAACCCGCTAAGAAGCTGACAAGTGGACCCCTCCCCCTCACCTCCTTTCTCGCTGGCAAGCAGGCCCCACATCCCCAGCCATCGTCTTCAACAAGACCCCGTCGCCTGCCGTTGCAGAGAGATTACTCCGGCATTGATTACACATGAAGGAGGCTTTGATTTCTCGTAATGACCATGCCCCTTTAAACGTCAGTGACTCCTCTCCGTTTCCCCTCTGTCGCCCCTCCTCGACACGCCCCCAGGCCACCACAATTTCTCCCCGAGCGGCTCTGTTCCGACGACCCTCCTCGCCAATTCCGGCAGCACCGCAACGCCCCGTGCCTCCTCGACCTAGCTCACACCTTCCCCACCTCCTGACGCACCTGCCTGTGCCTTTCATTCAACTGCGGGCGTCCCGGAACGTCGCCTTCATCAAGCTTCGAGCGCCGCCGTGTCTGGTTCTTCTCCGACGAGCCTCACAGGTAGTTTCCGACCGCCCCGCGCCTCCTCGTTCACGCTCCCTCACTTGTATCGACCATGCGCGTCTAACCACGTCTTCGTCTTGTCTTGGGGTGAACCACAACACCGTCCCCGAGCACAACCAGAGCCGCCTGACGCCAGGAACAACTCCGGCGAGGAATTACGACTGCCCCTGAGCGCCCCTTGTCAAGCCAGCAGTACCTTGAGCATCACCACAGCCCTGCGATTCTGGTGAGCTACCCCTCTGCTTCCCTCTCCTCCTAAATCACCGGCGACCACACCGTCTGAGCGCGCCGCCGCCAACCGCCGCCGCCAGCGCCGCCGATCTTTGGCAAGCGTGCTAGCAGCCGTAGGATCGTGATCTAACGGATACGATAGAACGTAGGTGAAAGGGTAAGTGGCATCTGCGCACCGCACGATCTGACTTGCGCACCAGAGCGACCGATCCGTGCGAACCGGTACTGGCGAATAGGAGCAAGCCACGTGGCCAGGTTCTGATTAAAACAGATTTTGAAACCAGATTTAAATACCATTTTGAAACCCTTGTAACTTTCAAACCACACGTCCAAAAATTACAAATTTTATATCAATGGATTCAGGAGAGCAAGCCCTAACCAACCATGCCCTTGGTTTAGTAAATAGTATCTGTTAACTTACTTGTTTTTGCAGATTCTTTTGTGTGCTTGTTTAGAGTAGGAAAATTGTTTAAAAATGATTTTTGGGTTAAAACCTTTGCAAAATGGTTTGTTGTGACCTTACTGACCCTAGGAACCAACCCATGGTTTTGAAAATGAAATTGGAAAAATTTAGAATGGATTAATTGAATTAGTCTATTTCTAGCTAAGTAAAGATAATGGTTTTATTATGAAAAAGGATTTTGGAATAAAAACTTTGGGAAAATATTTTGATTCAAAGCTACTGACCCAAAACACCAAGACTTGAGAGTTAGAAACTTTTGGTGAGGAACTTAAATGTTTGTGATTTGATAAAATCATTTTCCACCATATAAAAATGTTGAATGGATTTTAAAATAGTTTTTGGGCAAAACCCTCTAAGTAATGACTTTGCCATTTTGGTAAATGACCAATTTGGACCTTACAAAGTTTAGAAACTTAGTGGAGACCATCCTTGCAATAGAACCATCCTTTGCATACTTATGCATGACTTAGATTCCATTGCTTTGTGAGTGTGAAATTGTTTGTTTGACTTTGGTTTGGAATGTTAGTTGATTTTTGTGTTTGCTTGATTGATTGTAGTGAAATTAGAAAAGTGTGAGACTAGCAAGATCAAGGAGTGAAACATCATTCCCTACCAAAAAGGCAAGTTACACTATCATATAAAAGTCCTACTACTTTCATTATATTTAGTGGATTCTGAAAACATGCATGAAAATAATTTTATACTTATGCTATGCTAAATCCTAATAGGATTACCTATACATTCCTTAGTAAAAACAATGTAGTTGATACAATCTTAGCCATGCTATATTTTGAAAAAAGATACATGTTGAGATTTTATGAAGTTGAGAAAAGGACTTGTGTTTTTATATAATAAAACAAGGACTCAATGAACCACCTGGGTGGCCAAGGATACTTTGAGTATTGGAGAAGGTGGCAACAAAAGGAACCATGGCTATGGCAATCTCTTTGTGTTGTGCTCCGAAGGAAAACCACCCAGGAAACTTAGAGATTGAACATGTTTCTCGTACAGTGGCTTCCGTGTACAGCCACATGCTAAATGGGCTCTGGCTTAGTCAACTACATAGTGGAAGTCCCATGCATTGGCATCTTCAGGTTAACTAGATTTGTGTAAGGGAGTAACCCTACATTTGTGCCTGGTAGACAAGCTAGCATTTTGTATTGGGAGTGCTCCTATGGAAAGACTTTGTCACATTCTCGATCTGCGGGTACTCCATTTTGGTGAGTACTTATCCAGCGGCCACTGGTGGCGTCAAGACGAGATTGTGTCATGTGGGTAAAGTGTACAACTTCTGCAGAAGATCAAAATTCTAAGTACTTAGCCGTGTCCCCGGTTATGGACAATACTGAGCAACTAAGGCCTGAAGCTATGGAAGATCTCGACATTCTAATTTCTAAAAGAAAACTAATAAAACTTGATGCACTTGGAGTTACCAAGGAGCTCAAGAGATTTTAATAAAACTTGATGCACTTGGGGTTACCAAGTAGCTCAAGAGATTTTTGACAAGGACTTGAACACTTGTGTTTCTACCAAGGAGTTCAAGGAACTTGGAAAAGAAGATTTGACAAAGGACCAAAACCATTTTGAAAAGTTAGGATAAACTTTGCTTTATGCAAATGAGTCTAAACTCTACCTAGCCAAAAATGCATGTAATGATAGGATCCACTTATATTCCACATAATAGCGAAACTTGCCAATACAATTCAAATGTATTGACCCTTGTGGCTGTAACTTGTAATGTTGCAGGTTGATTGATTTTAGTGAAGATTGTTTGATTAGGATTACAAAGTCTACAACCAACATCTTCCCGTGGCACTTTGAAGATGAAGGACCCATGACTATAGTTATTCCGCTGCAAAGTAATGTAATAGCCAAATGAGCTATGTATGATGTAATAAAATTATGTTATTCCTGGTTATAAAGTTATATTATGACCTTTGTTTCTTGATATTACATCTAAACTGTGGATGGTAGCTATTGATCCAGGGACTAGCATTGTAAAACACAGGAGGAATCTACCTTATTAGGTTGAGACCTCTACAGATGGTATCAGAGCATTGTGTTGCCTGTAGGATTTGTAAACCTAGGATTGGACCAAAACCCCTTAGAAAAATAGGAGTTATATTTTGATCCAAAACTTATCTACAAAAACACTTGTAAACTGTTTCCTCAACCATTTTGGTTTCAACTCTACTTCTCTTCTACTTCAACTTGATGGAAAACCTACCCATGACCAAGGACTACACTATGTGCAAGGACTTCTTCACCTTCTTCAACTCTAATGACTTCAACATCTTCAGCATGTTCACCAAGGACTTCCAACTTGGATATCACTAAGGACTACTAGTGAAAACCAAGAAGACATTAGATTGCCTACCAAAGACATTGATATCAAGTTAGAATATGGATCATATTGTCCTATGAGGTATGATCATACTAAGTTGTTACTTTCAAGAAAACTTGTTGTTTCCTTCAACTCATGAATTAAGCTCATAAGTTGTTAAGTGATTAGTTGCTTGTTGAAAGTCTGATGGTTTGATTGTTTGATTGAACTTGATTGTTTTGATATTGTCCTTCAACTCATAAACAAACTTACGCTTTTCATTTTGTCCATCCCTAGAAACGGCGGCTTTTCCTTTTGGGTTTATCTCTCCGGTACGAGTATGGGGTACCTCGACCCTGGTCCTTCCTTCCGTACTGACCCCTATATCCAGACCGAAGTCTGGGAAATAGCAATAGTGACAATCTTCCATCCGTACTACCTAAAAGCATACCGTCCGCGAGAGACCCATTTGTTGCACCAGTGCCTTACCCTATAGGTAGCCCGGATTTCAGGGGATTTCTCCCCTTTAGCGAGTAAGAGTAGCCCCGGCTAAAGATCACAAACTACGAGCTAAGCCCCAGCTTTTGGGGTAATGTGGTTGCACAAATAAAATTGTTCTGGACATTGTCTTAGAACATCCCTTCCTTTCACTTACTCGACTTTCTCTTCATCCACCTCATATCTTCTTTTAGTAAAACTTCCACTTGGAAAGGATGCCTCTTCCCAAGGGTTTTATTTTGAAAACCTTGCAGTAGGGTATAACCCAAAATAGTTTTATCGTTGAAAATCCGTGGGTTCTAAGAGGGAAGATGCTAATCATCTTCACCTCGTTCTAAGGGGTAAAAGTGGGTGTAAAGAGGGTAGGTGTCCAAGGGACACTCACTCATAACTTGGAGGAGCCAAGTTACTCACGTCTGTTTATTTGAATAAACCATGTCCGCGATCTTGCAATTTATAAACGAGATATAAAACAATTGATAAACAGAAATGGGTTAATACAGGAGTTTAGGAATGGTGGCTTTCCTATGACCAACGAGAAGTCCCTTGACGGTGTTAGATAACCAGATAACCAATAATAGCAATAACAAATATAACCCGATGCTTCCTTCTTCTCGGCGTCACACAATCGCAACTATCGTCGTTATCGAGCATACATGCAAGCAAAAAATACATCAATCAATACAAGGCATACAAGCATCAAACCATACAGCAAGAAAAGGGATCATGATATGATAAACATCAGTAGGATGTTGGTGGTTTGATTTGATTGGATTGGGGAGAAGATTTGGAGGCATTAGGGAAAAATATGCCTTTGGACTTAGGGTCTAGGAACTTCCTAAGAGAGGGTTTTTGATCAAGGGTTTGATCTATATGATACCATTGTATAAGAATGATACCATCAGATAGGTATTGATAAAATGAAACCAACAAAAGTGGTTTCACTATTTTATCAATTTCCCTTGATTTATAATGGATAAAACTCTAGTTTAAGGAAATAATTCACCAGAACTTCTCTGGAGTTCTAATTTTTTTCCTTGGGTGAATAGGTATTATTTGGGGGGACTGAATCAATAGGAGTTGGAATCTCCTCAAAATAATTACCAGAATGCCCTTGAGAAATTCCTAAAGACTGTACTGGATGGGATTTGTCTTTTTATCAGATTTATTCTACAGAATATTTTTAGTTGATTACAAGGACACATGTTGGGTGATGACAATAACTTTCTGTAGAAATTGGAACTAACCTTTTTGGAGTTACATAGCTACTGTAATGATTTTATTAGTGAATAACCCATGCACAGAAAAGTTTAATTCCCTAAAATTCAACAGAGACTCATAAAATTATGAGCTGCTGGATTTAGTAGGATATGATTATTTGTGACTATTAAGAGTTGGAATTAGGTGCAAAACTCATTTGGTTTGTCCTAGAGAAATTGATAAAGGCAGAAGTGGCTGTATTTTGTTATTTTTGTCATTGGTAAACTAAGAAGCAAGTGAGTATGGGGCCTATGGGGATTGAAATGTATGGTTAGTAACTTTCACTCCCATTTGGATTTACTCCATTTGGTTTTGTAAAACCTTCTGGAGGAATTAATTAGTGTTCTGGACAGATCTTAGTGCAATATTTCTCTTATTTATTTTATACATATTTTTAGTGAGAAACTTGGTCTGCATGTTAGGGGAAGGAGGTGTGCATCCAAAAAAAATTAGATCTAGGAAAATGGAAGGGTTTTCCATTTTTGTTGGTATTTAAAACACACTGTGAGAAACAGATCTGGGAGGAAAATAGGAAAGGCCAGGCAGATGGGCTACTGGGCTAGATCTTGAACTCTATGGGCCGGGGGAGGGGGTTCCGGCCTACCCGTAGCACTCACACGCAGGCAAAGCATAGCCAGCCACGGCCTAGTGGCGGGCCTGCCCAGCAAAGGGGTAAGGGCGACCCCGGGCCGTTGGATTAGAGGGGATCCGACGGCCGGGCGTCGTCTCCTTCCCAGCGATGACAAGGAAGGGAGGAAACCCTAGGGTCGGGTCAGGGAGGTGCGGGGGAGCTCACCGAGGGCTCTGGGGAGGTCGTGGAGGTGACGAGGCGATGCAGTCAACGACGGCGAGTCCAGGAAGGGGCAGCAAAGGGTGATTCATCGTCGGGGAGGTGCTCGCGTGAGGACGTCCGAAAGAGGGAGTTCGCCGGAGCTTTGCCTAGACGATGCTCCAGATGGTCCTGAGCACAAACAATGACACGAGTAGATAGGTCAGAGGGAGGGGAGTATTGCTAGGTGACATGTAGCGAGCGAGGTAGAGGGAGGAGAGAGTGGTGCTTGCGGGAAGAGAGTGGCCGAAGCTTCTTCTTCTTCCCACGAGTAGAACAGAGCAGGGGAGAGGGGAGGAGGTGTTCTGGGGGGGGGGGTGAGTGGGGGCAAATGAGCAACGAGTGGAGGCTGGGGTGGCCTCTAGCTCTTTATAGATGAAATGTCCAAAATGGGCATGGGGTGGGAGCTTCCCATTGGTTGCTAAGGGTGGTGCTGGGTGGTGCTGTGGTCAAAGGAGGGCAGAGAGGTGGTGAGAGGGAGTGAGGTAGCTGCTGCCCCTTTTTATTACAAGATCCTTGCAAGATATGATGCTCTATCTCTCAAGCACTAGGGGACAAGGAGGGGCTAGGTACTGTAGTGCTACAGTGCACATGACCAGGAGGGTGTGATGATGTTGTGGTGTAGTGCTGGGGAAGATTTGAGCTGGTTTGGTTCTAGTTTGAATTGAGTTTTGTTTGTTGTTGTAAATTTGATTATTTGGAGGCTTGTGAAGGAAGTTGCAAAAATTGCATGGTACCAGATGTGGAAATGGTACTGGTAGGTAGAGTAGGTCAAATAATCACTTCAAGATTTAAATGGGATTTTTCTGATGATTATAATCCCATTTAAATGCACTTCTTCAAAAAGTGCAGAAATATATTATGGCATCAAAAATGATTTTTTTATATTAGAAAAGCTTAGTTTTTGATGTTATATGGTCCTAAATACCATAACACATATTGGATAATTTTATTGGGATTTATTGAGGTGGAAAAGTACCTTTAGGGAATTATTTCTTGTCTGTGCCATTTAAGAAAAAGGGAAAAAAGAAATAATAAGGAATCTCAAAAATATTTATTTTTGAGTTTAAAAGATGAGGTATGAAATATAGTCATCAAATGTGCCTTGAGTTGGCAAGGTTATTTGTAGAAAAGCAAACTTGTCTTTAAAGGCAAGGATTTTGAGAGTTTGGTAAATAGAGGAAATTAAATAGTTTAATATTCCAAATAATTGTGGGAATTATTTGGGGATGCTTCTATCCAAGGTAGATGATATTAAATTGATGTAGGCATCAAGGTCAACCTTGGATTTTAGGAAAAGTTATGAAAATGGTGGAATCTAGATTCTTGAGGGAACTAAGGTTTGGTTATTCTGATGCTACCTAAACAAGGATGGGGTAGGGAGCTCAGAGCTCACCTTGGTACAAGGGGTATAGGTATGGTTAGACCATGTCATGTATATGATCATGGAATCAAGATTTGGGCTTGGTTGGATTTGATGTGGTTTTGGAGTGATGGCAAACTTTGTTGAAAATAAGGCTGCCATAACAGATACATCAGGTAGCCTTCTATACCATGTGGGTTTAGAAAGCACAAGGCTCCAATTGAAACAAATGAGGTGGGAGTTGATAGTACATGATTATTAGATCACAACCATGCAAAGAGTTGGTCAAGTCGAGGTGGCATATAGATATGAGCTTCTGCCAAAGTAGGCAAGATGATAAGATTTGCAGAAAAGGTTATTATCTTGACTACAAAACCATCATGGATGAGCGGGAAATAGAATGTCTTTGCCAAGGGTAAGAATGGGATTTGGTAGTACTAGTGATGTACTACAAGATGGTTCAATTACATTCTCAAGAATGCACATAGGTTGGAATAGGTAGGGCTCTAAAGATTGAATCTAGATAAGAAATCCAGACTTGGCCGTTTTGGCAGTTTTGGAGATTTTGGCTAGGGTTCAAGTGTAGAAGATTTTGAGAGGATGCTAGGTTCCAAACTCATGGTCGAGGAGATTATGTTAAGGTAATAACTAGGTAGATAGGATTCATGCTCAGATTGGGTCTCCACTGAGTTGGAAACCATCTAGAGGGATTATCCTGGGATTGATCTGAGCAGGAGATGAGAGGGGCACTTGAGTGGCTTAGGATAGATCCAGACTTGGGTGCTTGCTTGAGATTGATGATCACAAACAAGGATTGGGTCCTAAAGGATGAGCTACTAGACTAGATCATTCTAGATCCTAAGCAAACAAGGCAATCAACAGATCAAGGTAATTCATCAACCAGCAGATCAAGGCAATTCATCTTATTACTTATCTAACTACTAGGGTTACCATCAAGCCTAGATTGAGGTAAGGATGGGTATGTTGAAAAGGTTTTACTTTGAAGTGAGATGAGTACCATATTGGTATCTCTACCAAGATTGAGATGAAAAGGTTTTTAATAAAGTTTTTGGAAAAACCTAGGGATAAGAGTAGTTGAAGGTTCTGTCTTGGAAACATAAGGAGATAATATATAGGTCTCCATAGTTTTTCAAAAGAAACTGGTAAAGTATTTGGTTGTGTCAAAGTTATCTTGGCTCAGATTTTAAAATGCCAAAACATTTGAGAATATGAAAGATGAGCCAAGACATCTTTTTGGTAAAATAGTTTTTTTGTAAACTAGTGTTGAGATGAGGAGTACACCACTAATATACAAGAAATTTCTTGAGAACATGCAACCAAGTAAGGACACTTTGCAAGGAAAAAGTTTTTGTTCCCCTGATTTTTTGCCTTTTGGACACTTAATCAGGGTTACTGAAATTGGGATGTTACACTCTCACATTTCGGAATAAGGAATTGACTTGTATTGGTTACAACATTTCTCAACTCCATGGTAACCTCCAAATGGGAATATTTGTAATATCCCATATCCAAATTCTTTCCTTGAATTCTCATCACACTTGACAATCTCTAACTAGTTGTCTCCAATATTCCAAAGTTCCTTTTACTTAAGTCCATTAGGAATATGTTCTTATTACAAAATCCTTTAATTGCGTTCTCTTATTTGATTCATTTTCCTATTTAGGTATCCTAATCCAACTCCTTTACTTGATCATCGGTCTTCTTTACTATATTATGTAAGGTCTAGGAAGTCTCACTAAACATGGTTTTAAATTCTATTAGACAATAGTTGTGACTAAAAGTCTAATCTTTTATTTATCGTTGTATGAGTTGTATTGGTAGTCCTTCCAAAGATTGGTGTGAACACATTTAGTCCATACCCATCGGAATTTCTTGTTTCTCTATGCACGTCCAATTGGATGTGTTTTATTCCCTCTCAAGGATCACTTAAGAGTTGTTTCCACAAGAATGAGTCTATTGGGTTTAATCTATTCTATCACTTTCAAGCTTTTACCTTATCAAGTTTTTGGACAATCTTTTGTTATTAACTTAAGTACTTCTTCAACTTCCATTAATTAATTACCTTAAGGTTTGAGTCATACTATATTGAAGTAAACTTCGATCTTTCATCCAAACATACTTCCAAGAATACTTCTATAATTATGTATTTTTTAACCTTATGAAAATAAGGCTTAATGTTTTCATTGTTTAGTACTTCGTCTCCAATTTTTACTTGGAAATTCAGATAACAATACTTCCACTTATATTGTTTACTCTCCCCCTTAGGGTTTACTAATAGTCTCTAAACTGCCGTATAATAACCATTGGCTTCATAATTAGAATGTTGGTCTCTGCTTAGGTTATACTCTACCTTTTTAAGGCCTCATGAAAGAGCTTACAGTATACCCACACAATTGTGGATCTCCGTAGTGAATTTTCAACATTAATTATCTTACTTACTGTTTGGACTTTTTGTCTTTGGTAGGCCTGATTTCGCGAAACGCCTTGAAAGAAAGACGCTTTAATTTTTACACTCATTTATGTATTTCTTAACTTAGGCCAAGGTTTATGCTCTTTATGCAACTTTTAAGAAGATCTAATTAACTAAGTTAACAAATACCAGCTGCAGACAAGATACCAGCTGCAAACCATCCTAGGGTGTATGTATTACCCTACGGTTTTTCGACGTACTAATAGCATTCTCTCTGAATTGTCAGAGCTTGAATACTATTTTGGTCCCAAAGCTTCTTCTTTGCACCTTTTCATGATACTTCCAGGGACTTGATACAACTAGTTCATTAACTTCTTTGCAATATCACCTATTTTGGGTGAAATTAATTTCATCACTTCTTATTGCTCCATACATATTCTACACTAATCTTCCTTATTATTGCTGGTTAGTAATGATCTGAACTTGATCCATCCTTCAAATTGTTTTGATACTCATATACTTGGCTTCATTCTTCAAATAAGTCTTCATCCTGGTCTTTGGAACTCGTCACTCCCTTACACGAATTCCTTTTTCCTATCTAGGTCTATAACATCAAGTAGTAACTGGATGTTGCAACATGCATTTGCACACCAACTCAAACTTCATGTACAGATCTAGTCAATCAAGAAGATTCAAGAAAAACCAAGAAATCCAAATGTGGTACATATAACACACAATATTCTAAGCCCAAAGTATAATAGCTGAGTATAATATCTCTAGAATTCAGGCTTAGTTGTGTAATATATGACACCTCCTCGTATAGGTTTCCATTGTGATACTTAACTTAGATGGTCAAAATACTTTTTGTTATAATATTACCCAAATTGCTCGATTGCAACAGGATAATCTTAAACAAAGTGGTATCAATTTGGTTTTAACTAACCTTTTTGTCTTACTCATGTAAGGACTAACTATAACCAACCTTTCTTTAGTAGTAAACTAACCTCACATAATCTTTCCTAACGACTAACCAGAGTCTTAAACCATAGATTATTAGAATTTTTTTCTAGCACCTATGACTTTTATCATAGTTCTACATATTATTTCTTACTTTTACTTCAAGATAATTTACTCATTACTTGTCATATTTACACTTATACCATGGTTTCAAAGCTAATCTCACCATGATGACTTTATTTCTCATTGTACTACCATTGATTATTAGCATAATTTCACTTCATCACATAGAATTCTCAAGTGAATCCCACATGATTTACAACCCATTACAACTATACATGCTCCAATGGTCTCCATTATACTATCTATTGTTATCAATTAACAATAAGATTTTACTGTCTCTCGTAAAACTATGATTAGGCTACACCATTTAAACTATTCCAATTATCATACTAAACTTGATCCAACTCTATTGTGGCCAATTGACTTTCCTAAAGTATCTTGGTGGGTTATGTCTCCTTAGGAAGACACTAAATATCACTTTACTATGAGAAGATGGATAACTACTCCTAAGAATTATGTCTTAAGCATCCAACTTAACTGTGACAAGGTTATCCTCAAGTGTACTCATCACAAGTCATAGGAATATTTGGTTTAGATAAGATGGCTTTCTATGGTCACTATCCAACCTATAGATATTACTAAAAGGGTTTTAATCCTAAGGTCAAAGCATATGCTCAGATACCAGCTGCGGTGACCCAGCATTCCACTGCATGATGTAGTACACTATAGTCGTTGACATAACACCAATGAAACACCGTTCACTAGTATTACATCCCTCAGAGTGGTACAACAGAAACACAACAGGTCCAAGACATGACTATAGGTTATAACTCGACTCTTTACACAAGATCCAGAGAACACTCTAGGTTAAAGAGAGAGAAAGAAACTTCTTACAAAGAAGAATCATAAATAATCAACTCAAATCTAATATACTAATAGACTAGTATCTAAACTATTGAGGCTTGCATTGATGCTATTGCAATACTCTACAGAAGTAGGTTCTATGGCTAGATATTATATTCCTATCTAATCAGCAACTTTGTCTTCACTTGAGTAGATGTATATGTTGACTTTCTTGACTTCATTGAAGAGCTTTAGCTTTTGATGATTATTCCTAGAGCATAAGTTGATGTAGACGTTGTCTGTATTGACTTCAGAATCTAGCAAGGGTTAAGAAGATACGTTGAGTACGAGCGTACTAAGCAAGTTCACTAGAAAAGGATTGTTTGATGCACAATTCTACTGTCACAGACCATAGGTCGTAGCCAATGCAAGTTTTTGTAAACATTTCTTCAAAGGTTGCTTTTATTCTGAAAAGCTATGTCCGTCAGCCTTCACGGGTTTACCAGAACTTACATGGAGTTCCTTCCCCGCCGCATTCGCAGATCCTTCTCGGAACAGGGAGTAACAAGTTACAATGCTTACACTCTGCAGAGTTGCGTCACTTTACCCATGAGAGATCTTAGATTTGTTGCACATTCGGGCCGCGAACCCGTTCACACTTCCTTGGTGTGAGGCCCATACTAAGATCCAAGCCAATCACTGCCTTCTCCGCGACCCCGCATGTCTCCTTGGTGTACGCCATCCCACCTATTGAATTACAACAATTGGCAGTATAGACCGTTCAGATGCCGGAACTATCGTGGGACGTTGAAGGTTCCCACCCATATGCTGCATATCTCCTACGAATTACCAATAAATGCACACTACGGAGATAACAACCACGGCCCGCACATCCGGCTCCATGCGAGAGGGAAAAGATACAGCTGACTTGTCCGTCCCATTCCAAATATCATGGTCAACATGTAATATATGGTGCAAGAATCACTAGCGACATTGGTTGTGAAGTCCTAGGTAATATGTTCCTTTACCACCGGTACTTTTCATAGTAGGTTATTACCTCATGGTAAATAACCTATAATCACATTATTATGAAAATGGTGTTTTCTGACCTTTTTGAAATGTAGGTGATGACAACACTTGATTTGCAAAATACTTTACAGAAAATAATCAAAGGACATGAGCAAGTGTGAACTTGCCTTTTGTGATTGCAAGATTATGCATTCATGGTCTTCGAGACAATATAAGATCCAATATCTTAAATCAACATCATTGGTCCGGTAAGGACTAATGTTTAAAGAAGCAAGATGCTATTGTGCATAGTAATGTAATGCAATTTGATAAACTCGAATCCCCGGAATAAGCGTTGATTTAGGGTTTGGGAATTGGAAATGGTTTATTTAGAATGTGTTGTTCTTTTACATTAGTTTCACACTTGTGCTTCTTATTAAGGCTTGTGAGTGTCTGTGAAACAACATGTAAACATAATAAGTAGCATACCATAATAATACATGCAAGTGCGAAGGGTATCTAAAGACTGTGTATACAAGGGTTGTTCATCATTTAGAGCCTTCATAAGAATGCTTATGTCTTGCTTTATCATGTATCTTGAAAGAATAAACTTTGAAGAAAATCTTACTTAACTAAGCAAAAGTATTTAAACTTTAAGTTAATATTATTAAGTGTTCTTAGCAGTTATAGTCCTTAAGTAAGAAAGAATTACTCCATTTGAATAATGACATCATTAGTATTTGAGACTTATCTATCTTGGTTTTTAACTTGGTTAGTTTGGTCTTGAGACACATTAGGTCTTAATTGAAACAGACCAAAGTAAACTATAAAACACATAACAAAGTCTTTATTATAATGTTTATAGTATTTTAGAGTAAAGTTTAACTTTAAGGGCATAGGTGGACTTAAGATGTACTGTTTATGATAATTGTACTTTGTTCACTTCATAAGGTTTCTTTAAAGTTAACTAGGAATGATATTACTTTTATTTGGTATAGTGGTTTCTCAAGATTATAATGGAATAGAATCATTTATGTTTTTATAAATGAGTGGTTAGGGTTTGGAAACAAGGAAATAATATTACTTAACTACTTATGGATTCACTATAGCATTTTGGTATGTTTATAAATTTGTGATTTGAAGCAAGGGAAAAGGTTTTATTTAGTCACAAATTATCCTTGAGGATTTTACATTTGATAAGGATCTTTTTAGAAAATAAAATACACTTATGGTTGAATGATAATTCAATAAGATTGCATTTAAAATGTGTTGAACCATTTTGACTTCATATTATCAATATTTAAGACTAATATTATTTATTAGACTCAATTGGCTAATTTTAGAAATATTAGCAAAATTTATTTACCATTATATGAATTATCAACTTAGGAAATTAGATTTAAATTCGAGTTATTAGGGTATTAAGTTTTTATTTACCTCAAAAGTGGAATGTTATATTTTTAACATGTAGATATTATTTTTGTGATCATTTTGGGTATATGATATGTATTTAGAATAATAAGATATGATTTTTATAAGATTTATTACTTTATAAATACTTAATAAATAATAAATATTTAGTTAAGTGATATAACATTTTATGTTTATAGTTTTAAACTATAGTTCCTATTTTTCTAAGATTTTTAGTATATTATTTATATTTTTAACATTTACCAATATTAAAATATGAATTATCAAGTATATTAAACATATATTAAGCATATTTTTCTGAATTATAAAACAAGAGATATTGATTTTATAAGATTTAGTCATTTTATAAAATTAAAATAAATAACTAAATGGTTTATGATATAATGCTGATGTCAGCATGGGGGTGAAGGGTTTTTATCACAAGATCTATTCTTACCCAGTCACTGACTAGTGGGGCCTATGCCATGTTGATGGCGCCCAGTACTTGTCGTGGGACGCTTCGTTGGAAACCCCAAGAGCAAGGTATGAAGAAGCACAACAGCAAGTTTCCCTTAGTAAGAAACCGAGGTTATCGAACCAGTAGGTGGAAGGAAACGTCACACAGGTGTTGCTAGCAACGTGGACACCTGCACAACACAAACTCAAGACTTTGCCCCAACGAATCAGTGAGGTTGTCAAGCTCACCGGTTTGCTGTAACAAAGGATTAAACGTATGGTGTGGAAGGTAATGGTTTGCAACAAGTAAAAAAGTAACAGTGGAAGATGTATCAATGGTAAAGATTGGACTAGGGTCCATAGTTCACTAGAGGTGCTCTCCTTAGATAAACAACATGGCATGAAGGGTAAACAAATTACAGCAGGGCAATTGACAGGAATTGAGCAAGGCATAACAATGCAATTACTAGTCAGAAAGATCCTATGAGATTCGATTGGGCAATACAATAAGATACATAGACCGCCATCCAACTATAGCTATGACTAGAAGTGCACCTTCAGGTTATCATTCGAACCCCCTCCAGTATTAAGTTGCAAGCAACAGACAACTGCTTTAAGCAAAGTGTGTAAGGTAAACAGTCCACATGTTCCATGAACAAGAGAACGTTGTTTTCTCCCTAGTAGCAACAGCACATCTACAACCGAAGAGATTATTGTCACTTCCCTTGGAAACTAGAGGCATGAACCCACTATCGAGTATAAATACCCCCTCTTGGAGTCAATAGAAACTACTTGGCAAGATAGCTACTCACAACGGAGAGCATGCAAGATCACAAATAAAACAGACATGATAGAATCATAAAGACAAAGCCATTAATCAGACCAACATAATAATATCAATATCCATCGGATCCTCGCAAATACAACATGCATGGTTACAAATAGATTAGATCTTGATCATGAATGGATCTCACAAGATCTATACATGAAAGCACAAAGGAGGAGATACAACCATCTAGCTACTACATGGACCCATAGTCCAAGGTGGAACTACTCACGCATCATACCGGAGAGAAGGCCTCCGGGATAATCTCCCCTTCGGCAGGGTGCCGGGAAGAACTTCAGATCCCCCCTATCTAGGGACGATTGTGGCGGTGGCTATAGAAAGTTTCATGGAGATTTGATCGGCTGCTTAGGGTTTCTGCATTGGGGGCTTCGAATAGGCGAAGGCGGAGGCCGAGGCGGCGGCCAGGGGCCCCACACCCCTCCCAGGCGCGGGGCAGGGCCCACGTGTGTCTAGGGGGGGTATGGGTACCCTAGCCCGCCTCTCCGACTCCCCTCCGGACTTCTTGTTCCCCACGAAAAGTAACTGACTTTGGCGTTTGTCTTGTCCAATTCTGAGAATATTTCTTTACTAACTTTTCTGAAACCAAAAACAGCAGAAAACAAGCAAGTAGCACTGTGGCAACTTGTTAATAGTTTAGTACCAGAAAACATGAAAAAAGCACCTCAAAGTGTAGACAAAGCAAAGCAAATTTGATACTAATAAGCATGGAGCATTAAAAATTATAGATACGTTTCCGACGTATCAACATCCCCAAGCTTAACTATTGCTCGTCCTCGAGTAGGTAAGTGATAAAAATAATAATGTTTGAGGTGACATGCACCCTCACAATAAAGATCCAACCATTTTCAAGCATTGAAAGCTGGGATCAAAGAACTCTAAACATGTGCATGAAAGATGGAGTTCTAACAATAGGACATAGTAACTATGCATGCAACATGACAAGCTACAAACAAAAATCATGAATAACATGCATTGAAAAACGTTTATTTGTTTCACAAACAGAAAACGTAGCATAGTGGCAATCAGCTTGTCCCTAATAGAGTAGAAAATAGATGCATAGGACACCTTCAAAGTTCACAAGGGTGACTAGAAACAAATAGTACAATAACAAGTAATATCACAATATGCATCAATCAATAATCTTTGGAACACTGCACACAGAATGGCAACTATGCTCTCTTAATGGTGCCTAAAGGTAGAAGGTGGAGACTCAATAATGGTGGAAGGAAGGACTTTTTGTAAAGGAAGCAGGGATTACAGGTTTCAGAAAGAGCTTCCAAAAATTATGGTACTTGTTAGCTTTCAACCCTCATTGCCCCTATCATAAGCATCTTGAAGTGATTAAGGTTAAAGTGACAAAGATGGAGTATATGCTTGATGAAGTATAAGTTGGCAATCTCAAGTCCCTTGAATACGAGGGCCACACCTCATGCATACTCAATTTTGGGCCCAGGTAAGTTCTTGTCACTGTAAGTATTTGCATATCATTGAGAACCACCAACGCGGTACCCCTTGCACATGGTACAGGAGTTTTCCCATAACCAAAATGACAAGGCAAGTAGATAATGAGCATCTCAGCAATCTTCTTATGTACCATGGGAATATGGTGCTTTTTTCTCTCTTTCCTCTTTTATCAATTTTTCTCTCTTTTTTTATAAGAAGAATGCTTCATAGATGTCACTATGGTGATGCTGCAAGTTTCCACCATGATTAGGAATGGCTTAGGCTAGCGGCCCAGGCGTTTCTCTAACACATGATACAAACTCCATGGACTTACAAGTTCCCTCTTTATTTCACACCGGTGACTTTCATAGACAAAAGAACATGATATCAACTGAGTACAAAGTACAAGTGCAACATTGAAAACGTTCCCCATGATAGCATGGTTCTGCTAATTCCAACGTATAAGTGCAAGCATATACAATAAATATGTCACAATGGTTCAAGTTTATTAGGGGAAAAGAATATAAAGTATGCCATCAAGTTCGTGAGGAATTTAATCACTAAGTTTTCACATAACAAAATAGTTTTTAATTGGAAGATAGCTGAAAACAAGAATATACTTGGAATGGTGTAACACACCATGCATAGGAATTTATAGTGTACACTTTGGAATAACTTGGTTTCTTGGGAGTTGGAAGCATGAGTAGAACTTACTCATACAAGTGGAGGCTAGCAAAAGACTGGGAGCAACCAACTAAGAGAGAATAATGGCCATAATCATGCAGAGAAACAAAGCATACTAATCAAAGAAAAGAGTAGTACTACAAGTCAAGGACTAAATGATCATAGAGGCTAATGGTAACTTGTCATAGTCATAACATGGTGTGAGCATGTGCCAAGTCACCCAAACAAAGCATCAAAGGAGAATACCAAAATACTATGCTTTTGCATGCTAAAACAACGCATAATTTCTTCAAGACACACTAAGAAATCCCAATTGTTTGGAACAAGACATGCTACAGAAATAATCACTAATCATAATGCCAAAACAACACCTAGCATGTCATGCTAAAGTCTAAGTCACAGTCAATGCAAGCTCCTCTTGCACTTTAAGCAAGAACTTACTAATCCTTTCCAAACACCAAGAAACTTATTTGCAAAACAACACAGAGATAACGGGGGTCCAAACTACTCAAGCAAACTAAAAAAACTAAGCAAAGCAAACGAAAAATAAGACGCTCCAAGAACAACACAACTGTGCATGAAACAATAAAAACGAAGTGTCTAGACAGACCTGATCTTTTTATTGAGGAAGAAGGGGATGCCTTGGCATCCCCAAGCTTTGACGCTTGTACCTCTTGGATATTTCTTGGGGTGACACCATGGTGGCATCCCCAATCTTGAGATTTTGTCCACTCTTCATCTCATTTCATCATTCTCTCTCGACACCTGAAATTTTTCCTTCATACAAAACTTCACACAATCTTCATTAGCAACATTAGTTTATTCAAAAGATATTAGACCCCTGGAAAAGCATTAGAACAACAAGGCTTTTCATTAAAAACACAAGCTACTGTAGGAAATCCTTCAAAAAGCTCAATTCACCAAAAGAGAACTCAAAAAGGAATCAATAAGAAGCAAATGCAAATAATGGCAGAAATCTGTCAAAATAGGCCAGCAGGTAGAAACCTATTTTTTCGAACATCTTCTGTTGCTCAAATCAAAAAGTGTTGAACTAATGAAAGTTAGCTAACATACCGGGGGATTTATTCATAAATGTTGAGCTTAATCCGAGTTACAGAGCCTCCTCACGAATTTTTTTGGTGGAGGACATAAATCTGTTTCGCTACAGCAACTCCCCAAATCTTACTTCCCTCTCATTAGAGGTCATTCTTGGCACAAAAAGCAAACAAAAAGGATAAGGAGATGTCATTACATAAGTAACTTCCAAGACTCAAGAAAACTCTTGGGTTATCTCCTAACAAGTACTTTTCTTTAAAGCCTTTAAGTTAGGCACAAGAAGCAAGAAGAATCAAGTATTTTCAAATGAAGCATTAACATCAAATCTTGCTTTCAAAGGAGGATCAAAAAGCAACCTCTCTCTCCTGTTAGGGAAGTGTTCAATACCTTGCTTGAATGGAAAATGATATTTAATGGTGCCTTCTTTCATATCAATGAAGGCACCAACTGTTCTAAGAAAAGTTCTTCCCAAAGTAATAGGACAAGAAGCATTGTATTCAACATCCAAAACATAGAAATCAACATGAACATAAGCATTGTTAACCATAATGAGAACATCATTAATAATCCCCATGAGTTTATTCTTAACATTATCATTGAGTGGGACATCCAAATAACAATCTTCCAATGGTGGAAAATCAAGCATTTCGTAAGTCTTTCTAGGCATAATAGAGACACTAGAACCAAGATCACATGAAGCTTTGAGATCAAAGTCATTCACTTGCATATTAATAATGGGTTCGCAACTATCTTCTACATTCCTAGGAATAGAAGCTTTGTGTTTTAGCTTCTCTTCCTTAATCTTAACAAGAGCATCTGTAATGTGTTTAGTGAAAGCAACATGCATATCACTAGCATCAGGACTTCTAGCAAGCTTTTGTAGAAACATAATCACTTCAAAAATATTGCAACCATCAATATCAAAGTCAAACTTGGCATCACTAGTAGTAGGCTTAGGCATAGTAGGAGGAGGAATATGGGCTACTTGTGGTTTAGTGGTGATGGTGCACACACTATTGTTTCTATCAATTTCAGCTTCCCTTTCCCACTTAGCATGAAGTTGATCTAACAGCCTAACATTTTCATCAATAGTAACTTGTATGGCATGAGAAGTAGCAAAGGTGTTTTCCATGGTTTTAGGTTTAGCAGCCATTTTATTAATCAAGGAAGACTGAGCTTCAGACAAAGAGGATATATTTTTCTCAGCACTCAAATTTTTTGACTGTAAACTAGGAATTTCTCTATTAAGATTCTCAAGCTGATGGCTAATGTTTTTCAAGATAACAGACTGTTCCTCCAAAGTTTTAGTGAAAATCTTATTTTGCTCATATTGCATCTGCATAAAATTCTTAGTGGATCTCTCTACTTCTAGAATCCTTTCTTCACTAGGCATTCCAGATCTACCATGATAAACACTTCTACTAGGAGGATAAGGCCTATAATTACCATAAGTATTGTTGTTGAAATTGTTGTTTCTCATGAAGTTCGCATCAACTTGCTCCTCTTGAGCAACCAAAGAGGCTAAGGGAACACTATTAGGATCTAAAGGAGCTTTCCCATTAACAAGCATAGCCATAATAACATCAATCTTTTCACTCAAAGAGGAAGTTTCCTCAACAGAATTTACCTTCTTACCATGTGGAGCTCTCTCAACATGCCATTCAGAATAGTTAACAATCATATTATCAAGGAGACTTGTTGTGGTACCCAAAGTGGGGCCCATGAAGGTACCTCCAGCAGCT
Organism: Avena atlantica; assembly: GCA_910589765.1. Taxonomy (NCBI): domain Eukaryota; kingdom Viridiplantae; phylum Streptophyta; class Magnoliopsida; order Poales; family Poaceae; genus Avena; species Avena atlantica. The sequence continues at coordinate 182,789,877 of OU342737.1, forward strand.
GAATCCAACAGATTTCTTGAGGAGAAGTTCAAACCTGCATAAAAAGTCTAGATAATCATCCAAGCAGTGAGTCCATGAGTAGGGCAATTTTTAACCAAAGTCTTCATTCTTTCCCAAGATGGAGCAACATTTTCACTATCAAGTTGTTTAAATTTCATAATGTCACTTCTCATAGATATAATCTTAGCAGGAAGATAGTACTTTCCAATAAAAGCATCTTTGCACTTAGTCCAAGAATCAATACAATTTTTAGGCAAGGATAGAAACCATTCTTTAGCTTTTCCTCTCAAGGAGAAAGGAAGAGGCTTGAGCTTAATAATGTCTCCATCTACATCCTTATACTTTTGCATCTCACAAAGTTCAACAAAGCTATTGAGATGGGCAGCAGGATCATCAGAACCAGCACCAGAAAATAGCTCTCTCATCACAAGATTCAATAAAGCAGGCTTAATTTCATAAAAGGTAGCGTCAGGAGCAGGTGGAGCAATAGGAGTGCTAAGGAAATCATTGCTGTTGGTGCTAGTGAAGTCACACAACTTGGTTTTCTCAGCAGAGTTCATTTTGGCAAAGGTGGGCAAGCCAAAAACAACAGCAACAGCTAGAGCAGGAACTATTTTTTTTGTGTTTTTGAATAAAGAAAGCAAACCAAACTAGACTAATTTTTTTTGGGTTTTTTGGAAAGAGGCAAACAAAACCAAGCAAAAGAAACTAAGCAAACTAAAAACAAAGCAAATATAAAGGAAGTGAAGGACTCCCCTAGTGAAGACGTCCTTAGCCTCCCTAGCAACGGCGCCAGAAAATAGCTTGATGGCGCCCAGTACTTGTCGTGGGACGCTTCATTGGAAACCCCAAGAGCAAGGTATGAAGCAGCATAGCAGCCAGTTTCCCTCAGTAAGAAACCGAGGTTATCGAACCAGTAGGAGGAAGGAAATGTCACACAGGTGTTGCTAGCAACGCGGACACCTGCACAACACAAACTCAAGACTTTGCCCCAACGAATCAGTGAGGTTGTCAAGCTCACTGGTTTGCTGTAACAAAGGATTAAACGTATGGTGTGAAGGTAATGGTTAGCAGCAAGTAAAAAAGTAACAGTGGAAGATGTATCAATGGTAAAGATTGGACTGGGGTCCATAGTTCACTAGAGGTGCTCTCCTTAGATAAACAACATGGCATGAAGGGTAAACAAATTACAGCAAGGCAATTGATAGGAATTGAGAAAGGCATAACAATGCAATTACTAGTCAGAAAGATCCTATGCGATTCGATTGGGCAATACAACAAGATACATAGACCGCCATCCAACTACAGCTATGACTAGAAGTCCACCTTCAGGTTATCATTCGAACCCCCTCCAATATTAAGTTGCAAGCAACAGACGTCTTTAAGCAAAGTGTGTAAGGTAAACAGTCCACATGTTCCATGAACAAGAGACCGTTGTTTTCTCCCTAGTAGCAACAGCACATCTACAACCGAAGAGCTTATTGTCACTTCTTTTGGAAACTAGAGGCATTAACCCACTATCGAGTATAAATACCCCCTCTTGGAGTCACTAGCAACTACTTGGCCAAGATAGCTACTAACAACGGAGAGCATGCAAGATCACAAAGAACACAGACATGATAGAATCATAAAGACAAAGCCATTAATCAAACCAACATAATAATATCAATATCCATCGGATCCCCGCAAATACAACATGCATGATTACAAATAGATTAGATCTTGATCATGAACGAAGCTCACAAGATCTATACATGAAAGCACAAAGGAGGAGATACAACCATCTCGCTACTATATGGACCCATAGTCCAAGGTGGAACTACTCACGCATCATACCGAAGAGAAGGCCTTCGGGATAATCTCCCCTCCGGCAGGGTGCCGGGAAGAACTTAAGATCACCCCGATCTAGGGACGATGGTGGCGGTGGCTACAGACGGTTTTGTGGAGATTTGATCAGGTGTTTAGGGTTTCTGCATCGGGGGCTTCTTGTAGGGGAAGGGGGGGCCGAGGCGGTGGCCAGGGGCTCTACACCCCTCCCAGGTGCGGGGCAGGACCCACCCGCGCCTAGCGGGCTTTTGGCGCCCTAGCCCGCCTCTCCGTCTCTCCTCTGGACTTCTTGTTCCCCACGGAAAGTAATTGACTTTGTCGTTTGTACCGTCCAATTCTGAGAATATTTCTTTACTAACTTTTCTAAAACCAAAAACAGAAGAAAACAGGCAATTGGCACTGTGGCAACTTGTTAATAGGTTAGTACCAGAAAACATGTAAACAGCACCTCAAAGTGTAGACAAATCAAAGCAAAGTAGATACTAACAAGCATGGATCATAAAAAATTATAGATACGTTTCTGACGTACCACATGTCATTTCCAGAACAATTAAATAAACCAATAAGAAGTGTTATGACATCAGCATGATGTCATGCTGACATCACCTAAGACTGATCCTCTCAGAACGATTGTCGATCGAGTGATCCCGTACGCGTGTGGCTTCGATTGTGTTTATCAGAAAGAGGGCGTCACAAGGAACCCTATAGTGGCAGCACCGCTCTATTTTAGTCGCCAGAGCACTGTGTATGACAGTGACTAATGACGGAGCTTACGAGCTAGCGCGGTGGGAAGCAAACAGAGCAATAGAGAGCAAGGGAGACGGTGCACGAGGATGGCGGACTTACCCTGGTGCGATTGGTGGCGATGGCGTGGTCGGAGGAAGTCTGTGCTGGTGGCAATTGTCGATGAACGGCGGTGAACCGCTGTGGAAATGAGGTATCGATTGGCTCGACAGATGGCTTCCGGGTTCCGTGAGTAGAGGAAAACAACAAAGAAGAGCACGGCGCATCTGATGGTCACCTCCGCAGATCGAGGAGTGGTCGGAGTAGACGAGAAGCTCAGACCTCTGCGACTAGGGTTAGCTGGCCGGAGCTAAAGAGGAATAAAGATAAGCAGAGTGGAGTGTTAGGGTTTCTCAGCAGCGTCCAAGGCTTCTTATACACGGCCAATGCAGTGGCGCGGATCTAGGCGCTCGCCGGCGACGAGGGCGTGGCCACCGAGCTACTTGTAGCATCGGAAGGTCGACGACGTCACGAGAAAGACGAGGAACTGGTACGGGCTGAGTTGAGCTATTGCCGGACCGATGTGGGCTGAGGTTGGGCTGCCTTGAGGTGAGCGAGCAAACTGCTACTGCACTCGAGCGACAGTTAAGCGAGAGAAGAGATGGGCCGTGGGCCAATGCTGACTGCTACTTGTTTTTCTTATCTTTTCTGTTTTCTGTTTTTTAATAATTTGTTTTCAATTCAAATTTCCTCATGGATTTAAATACCATAATTTTGTATAGTATTTTATATATTCCAAAGATAACTATACTAATTGATTGATCTAATCATGTTGGTATTTTTTTTAATACTCATAATTATATTCGAAATTTTATATTAAGTAGAATAAATGAGAATTAGGGTTTTAGGGATTTGTTTATTATATCAAACTCTGAGAATGGTGATTTTGTTTTCACCATAATAATTATACAGGTAAATATTTAAGTGGGTGATTGATGTGCATGGTATATTTTCATATTTATTATATTATAACAATCATATAGGATGATTTAAGTATTAATATTTCCTTAGCACTATCTTGGTTAAATATTTTTGCATGAGTAATAATCATAGATGTAGAAATGAGGATTAAGAGATAAAGCATATTGCTTTTGTGTTTGTGGTCAGGTATAATATCATCATCCAAGAGAAAATAGTAAAGTTATTCTCTAGAATGACTTATAAGAAAGAATTGATAACTAAAGTTTCTAGGCATATATGATTTTAATGTTTGAAAGTGACAAAGATATGCTTAGGTGATTTACTATAGGAAAATATTCTTATAAACTATTGTGGAAATAAGATGATTGATTAAACATATGAGATGGATATTAAATTTGGTGATAGAATTAACGTTGAGTGTTTACCAATAATTCCTATCTACCAAACTTCATAATTCTTGACTTCTAATTAAGGAATTCCTTTCCTAGATATACTACTTATTCATAACATGATGAGCATTACTTCACAAGAATATTCTTATTAGCAATTTCTCCTCCTAAATCCATTTGTAAATCCAATCAGCTTGATACTAAAGCTCTATATGATCTTCTCATAAAGATAATTCTCATCTCTAGTATATTTCTAATGAATCCAAATCCATTTTAATGATTACTCTCATACTTCACAAATTATTTTGTAATCTCACTTATAAAACTTAGAAGCTTGTCACTGAAGCCTTTCATAATATTCTCATTTCTATACTTCGTTATATCAACTACTCTACCGCTGATAACTTCCAATCCAACAAGTAGTTACTTCTAACTCCATTCATACTTTTCCTTAATCATTCATCACTAATACTACTCCAATATATGTATATATCAATTTATACTAGACCTCTAGTGTTAAGTATTCCCTAAGAAAAAAACAATACTTCTTCTGTCATCCAATGTTGCTCTAGCATTAGTCTAATCATATTATCTTGTCTTTACTTAACTCTAGTAACTCTTACTCCAACTTCACAATATACCCATGTGACTTGTCATGACCAACCTAGGATAACTTATCTATACTAGGGTTTAATCATGTTCTATCCACCAATGTCACTTATACATGATATAATCATTCACTCTCAGTGACTTGATCATGATCATTATAATCCTTTGATCATTTATGGCTTAGGTTTCCAGTTGGATAATCAAGGCTTTCATCAATACAACAGTACAGTTGTATATAATTATATTCTAAATGTATCTATTGGACTAAGAGCTATTATCCATTGACTATGCCCACTTGATCCAATAGGATTACTCCTTGGTAACTATCTTCAATGTTCATCTTTATAATCTTCTTTGCTACCATATAACTATATCTTCTAGATAACTCTTGTATTCATTCAAGGGTGAGTTAACTCCACCAATTATCATGTTGATCTTATTCTCTTCCCACACTCACATCCTATAGATGATATCTAAATATAGCATTACCACCTACCCCTTCTTACTTCTTTCTTTATAGGCTTAAAGTGATTGTAATGGTGAGGACAAGAGTTGCTAGGTCAAGAATTGATAGGTTGAGAATTGGTGAATCAATAGTTGATTACTCAACATTGATGAACAACAGATATTAGAATAAGATCCAATGGAGATGTAAGACCCCACCTTTGTAAGGTAAAGGTCCCTGTGATTGCAATGCTAGTCCCTGGATCAAATGCTAGCATCCACAGTTTAAGATGAAGTACACATATACAAAGGTCTTTATTACATCGTCATTCCAAAGGCTAGTACAAGAGTTCATAACATAAGAAAATAAAGTAAAGTCTTCATCTTCATGTGCCACAAGCAAGCATGTTGAGTGTAGACTCATAACCCTAATCCTCATCAGAATAACCTGCAACATACTAAGTTACAACCATAGTGGGTCAATACATTTGGAATTGTATTGGCAAGTGATACCATAGTAGAATAGTAGTATCTAACATCTATATGAATATGGCTAAGTGTAGCTTAGGCTTTCTTTGCTCAAAAATAGGTTTTTCCTATTAGTTGAAAAACACTAAGTTTTTGTTCGACAAAAACTCCCAAGGAACCACCAATAGACATTGGTGAACCTTTACCCTTGTTCGACCACAATTTTAACTTAGAAATTGGGATGAGGAGATCCTTGACAGCGTCAATGTCTTGATGCTCAAATTGTCCATTGCCGGGAACACGGCTAAGTACTTAGATTTTACCCTCTCGAGAGGTGGTGCACTTTCCCCACAAGACTCGACATGCATCGAGACGATACCTTTCAGAAGCCTTCACTTAGAACACCATGGAAACGTTCCATCCTATCACCCTACCACCAACTGTCCATCTGGCTAAGTTATTGCAACTTATATGATCAAGGCAGAGCCCATATGCCATGTGGTTGCACTAGAAGCTTCTAAACACTATGTATCTCAAATCCCTTTATTCCTGGGTGGCTTTCCACAAGTGAGATACACAAGTTAAACCATAGACATGGGCCTTGTGTAACCACTCAACATAAACCATCATACCATTCCACCCAGGTGATTCATTTACTTAGTTGTTTTATTAAGCAAAAACACAAGTCAAAAGACTTAGCAAAATTTCCATAGCATGAATGTATTCCACCCTTGTTTGATACTAGCTAGGCTAAGCATTTTAACATGGCAAGTATCCTAACTTAGAGAAAATTCTACTAAGACTATAACTACTAGGTTTTCCCAAGCATAGCATATAGATACTTAGTAAAAATTTCATGCAAGCCCTATTCAAAATATTACTAGTGCATAGTCAAAAATAATAGGACAAATACATGAAGAACCACTTGCCTTGGTAGTTGGGCGAGTAGCAACAATCTTCACAATTACAATCACCACTAGCACCAAAATCTACACATAAAATGATAGCACCAAATTCTCATTCAAATATTCAAACAAAAATATATGAATGCATGCAAATGCAATAAAATGATTTTTCTACACTAATCTATTCAAACCAAACAGTACTGAACACAAAACTAACTATATTTAGTCTAAATAAACTTAAATTTGCTTTAAAAACATTTTCTATATAATTTATATAGTCAAAAAAGCCTATATTTTATTCTGCATAAAAACCCATTTTTACAGAAGCAAAATACAAATTTAATCCCATAGTAGTGTAGGATTTAATTTTCTAAATCCATTGATATATTATTTGCAAAATGTTGGTAAACATAACTAAAGTTATGAATTTTGCAAGTTAAATTAACTAATAGATAAAAATCTGGTTTTTAAAACAAAAACCTAGCCACGCGGCAGCATTTGATTCGACGATACCGTTTCGGGTGGATCGCGCGCGTGACCATTGGATCTAAGTGTGATCCTGTGGCCCAGGTCTGACTATACTTGTTCGCTGCTAGATCTAGTCTAGGCCACTAGATCTAGATCCAGTGGATCATATCCACTTAACCAAATCCTAGCGGTGCGCATGGCTAAAGCGGCGGCGACGCCACCGACGGTGATGCGCCGGTGAGGCTAGGGGGCAAGTGAGGGGGAACTGATGCTTACTGGGGTCGCAAGGACGAGGCAAAGCTCAACGTGGTCGCGGTTGGGGCGGGGGCGCATGGACACGACAACGATTCCTCGTCGGAGTTGAGCTAGGCTTCGGGCGCTTGCAGACGTCGACAGAGGCGAGGCCCTGGTGCGAAATAAAGCAAGCAGCGAGTCTCATGAGAAGCGCAAGGCGATGGCGAACGAGATCGTGTGATCCAGATAGCGAGGCGCGCACGAGAATCACCGGAATTCGTTGCTGAAGCTCGTCGGAGCAGCGGTGGTGCTAAGAAGAATTTGTGGATCCTGGCGGCACTCGGGCGTGTTTGAGTGAGGGGAAATGCTGCGGGTGCAGAGGGAGTTAAGTAGCCAGCACGGGGGAGTGAGTTACGCCTGCCATCAACAACAATTACACACAAAATCAACGAGAGGAAACGGCTACGGCGGCGTTGGTCTCGCGCGAGGTTTGGGGAAGAAAGATGAGGTGGCAGTGGGGGGCACTGTCAGCGAGGGGGGGGTATGCGCGCGCGGGTAGGAAACAAAGAGGGGTGAGGAGGGGGGTTCCCAGGTGGGTTGCAAGTTGGGCCGTGGGGTTGGTCGAGCCAGTTGGCTGGTCTGCTTCTATTTTTTTTGTTCTTTTGTTTTTCTTTTTTCTAATTTGATTTTCTAAATAAGATTTGAAAGCTCAAATCAACTCCAAATCAATTCAAATTTCCACCAAAATTTTGTGAGACTATTCTAATGTCCAAGAGTGTGTTAAGCACATAAATTCACTCAGAAACACTTTGGCCCTTTGATAGATAAAACAAAACCATGCCTCAAATGATTGATAAAATGGGCATAAAAAATGGTTTTGTTTGAATTCAAACTTTGAAATTTTTTTTGCTAGCTCTAAATGCTTTGACAATATGAATGCAATGCATGCTTTTGTAATTCATGAATTTTGGGATGTTACAAATCTAACCCCCTTAATAAGAATCTCGCCCTCGAGATTCGGATTGGCTAGCAAATAGGTGAGGGTGATCTTTCCGAAGGTCATCATCTCTTTCCAAGTTTCTTATTCTTTGGAATGGTGGTTCCACTGAACTTTGTAGAATATGATAGTCTTAGTCTGAGTAACTCTTTCTGTGGTCTCAAGAATCTTGATAGGTTTCTCTTCATAGGTGAGATCACTTTCTAACCGAACCTCTTCCAAAGGTATAGTATCTTTCAAAGAAGTTTCTTCCATCTCCGGATGGCATTTCCTTAATTGACTTACATGAAACACATTGTGAACTGCTGACAATGATTCAGGCAGTTCAATCTCATAAGCCACTTCTACTTTGTGACTCAGAATCTTGAATGGTCCAACGTATCTTGGTGCTAATTTTCCTTTTACTCCAAATCTCTTTACCCCACAAAGTGGTGAGACACTAAGTAAGCTCTATCACCAACCTCATAGGTGACTTTTCTATGCTTTGGATCGGCGTATCTCTTCTGTTGGGACTGTGCTATCTTCAGTCTGTCCTTTACCAATTTGACTTCCTCTTCAGCGTCCTTGATCAATTCTGATACGAACAAATTTCTTTCTCCAACACCACTCCATAGCAATGGTGTAGTACATTTCCTTCCATAGAGAAATTCAAATGGTGCCATATCAATGTTGGCTTGATAGCTGTTATTGTAAGAGAATTCCGCGTAAGGCAAACTTTCATCCAAACTAGCACCATAGTCTAGGGCACATGCCCTCTACATATCCTCCAAAATCTGATTGGTCCTTTTTGTTTGTCCATCAGTCTAGGGGTGAAAAGTTGTGCTGAACTCCAACCTTGTTCCCAATGATTCATGCAGTTGTCGCCAAAAATGCGAGGTGAACTGAGTTCCTCTATCTGACACAATACTCTTGGGTACTCCATGCATACATACAATTCTATTCATATAGATTTTGGCTAACTTAGCACTTATATTGGTTGTCTTCACGGGTATGAAGTGAGCCACTTTAGTTAGGCGATCTACCACAACCCAAATGGAATCATATCCAGATCTAGTCCTTGGCAGTCCGGTGATAAAATCCATACCAATCTTGTCCCACTTCCAATCAGGAATAGGTAGTGGTTGTAATAACCCTCCCGGTTTCTGATGTTCCACCTTTACTCGACTACAAACATCACACAAGGCAATATGCTCCGCAATATCCTTCTTGAGGTTGTTCCACCAAAATCTTTGTTTCACATCCATGTACATTTTGGTGTTACCTGGATGAATGGAATATGGTGAGTTGTGTGCTTCTTGCAGAATCAGCTTCTGAAGCTCCGGATCTTGCGGAATGCATAAATGTTTTCCATACCATAAAGTACCATGTTCGTCTTCATGGAATCCTTTGGCTTTCCCTTTGCTAATTTTACCCTTTATCTCTTCAATTTCCTTGTCCAACTTTTGGTCTTCTTTGATCTTGTCCAACAATGTGGGTTAAACATCCAATGACATGAGATGTCCTTCAGGCACTATCTCCACTCTGAGATCTTTGAATTGGGCACAAATATCATCTGGAAATTCTCCCTTAGTAAGTCCATTCACATAAACCTTATGGCTTAAAGCATCTTCTACAACATTTGCTTTACCGGGGTGGTATTGCAAACTCAAGTCATAGTCCTTGATGAGTTTAAGCCATCTTCTTTGTCTCATATTGATTTCCTTATGAGTGAAGATATATTTCAAACTCTTGTGATCCGTGAACACTTCACAATGTTTTCCCAAAAGATAATGTCTCCATGTTTTGAGTGCATGGACAACAAAGGCTAACTCTAAGTCATGAGTAGGATAATTCACTTCATGAGTTTTGAGTTGTGTCGAGGCATAAGCCACAACTTTCCCTTCTTGCATAAAAACTCCACCCAATCCTTGGTGATATGCATCACAATATACTTGGAAATCCTTCTCCAAATCTGGCAGACATAAGACTAGTGCTGTCACTAGTCTCTTCTTCAATTCTTGGAAACTGAATTCACATCCTTCAGTCTAGTCAAACTTCTTATCTTTCTTAAGTAACTTTGTCATTGGCTTAGCTCCTTTGAGAAATTCTCAATGAACCTTCTATAGTATCCTGCCAAGCCTAGGAAACTACGAACTTCTTTCACTGACTTGGGAGATTCCCACTCAGTTACAACTAACACTTTTGTGGGATCGACAGCTATACCATCTCCCGACACAATGTGTCCGAGAAAGCCCACTTCATTCAACTAGAATTCACACTTACTGAACTTAGCATACAACTTGTTTTCCCTGAGTTTCTCAAGTATCAAACGCAAATGTTCTTCATGATCTTCTTTGCTCTTGGAATAGATCAAAATGTCATCGATGAATATGACAACAAACTTGTCAAGAAACTCCATGAACACCTTGTTCATCATATTCATGAAATAAGCTGGTGCATTTGTCAAACCAAATGGCATCACAGTGTACTCGTACAATCCATACCTAGTGGTGAAAGCAGTCTTAGGTATGTCTTGCTCTCTAATTTTTAGCTGAAATTAGCCTAATCGAAGATCAATCTTTGAGAACAAACGGGATCCTTCTAGCTGATCAAATAGATCGTTGATTCTAGGCAAAGGATACTTGTTCTTTATAGTCACTTCATTGAGTGAACGGTAATCTATGCATAACCTTTGACTTCTATCCTTCTTCTCAACAAACAGAATTGGTGAACCCCAAGACGAACAACTTGGTTGAATAAATCCTTTCTGCAACTGTTCTCCAAGTTGTTTCTTGAGTTCTTTCAACTCATCAACTGACATCTTGTAGGGTCTCTTTGCTATTGTTCCTGATCCTGGCAGTAAGTCAATCAGAAACTCCACATCTCTATTTGGTGGCATTTGATACGCCCAATTTGCATCACCATTCTATATCATAATTTACCTCTATTCATTGATATTTGTCTTACTATGAGGTATTACTTATGTCTTTTCATTTGTTTATGCATGTTGGATGATTCTTGGAGGATGGACTGCCGGAGTATGGATTCCGATGGAAAAGAAGGCGTTTCGGTGCAATTTCGCGAAGATCAGAAAATACCAGGAAAATATGGAAACATATTATTTTACCAGAAGACGAATGAAGCCAGAAGGAGGAGTGAAGAGGGGCCGCAGGGGACCCACACCCCTCTAGACGCGAGCCCACCTGACCCCGCGCCTAGGGCAGGTGTGGCCCACCTGCCTGGCCTCCGACTCCGCCCCTTCGCCTATATCTTCCCTATGGAACCCTAAGCCTCGGGGAGCGACCACAGATAGATTTCCGCCGCCTCTGGGGGTGGAAAACACCGAGAGAGAAAGATCTCTCCAGCAAACATATTTCTGCCAGGGGAATTCCTTCCCGGAGAGGGGAGACCGTTGCCATCAACACCTCCATCAAGCTAGGCTTCATCGGGATCATCATAATCATCCACACCATCATCACCACTCCGTCCACTGTAACAATTGTGTTGGATATTGCTTTAGTTCATTAGGGGAAACTTTCCCGGTGTTGATTACTATTGTAGTTGATGCTTGTGAGTGGAACCATTGGATTATTGTTTATGTTCAGATTGTTATCCATTACCATATCATCTTTGATATTGATCCATATGATGTCTTGTGAGTAGTTCGTTTAGTTCTTGAGGACATCGGAGAAGTCATGTTGTTAGTAGTGAATCTGTGATGAGTTATTATTCAATGGTTTACTATTTAAGTTCTGGTGCTATTCTTCTAGTGGTGTCATGTGAACGTAGACTACATGACACTTCACCATTTATGGGCCTAGGGGGATGCATTATGTATTTGGCTACTAATTGTGGGGTTGCCGGAGTGACAGAAACCTGAACCCCCATTAGGACACCTTTGCACAAGGGAGCGTAGGATCTCAGAGTTTAAGGCTATGGTTAGATTTACATCTTAATTACTTTCCTGTAGTTATAGATGTTTGCAGGGGGTTTAATCACACGTATGTATTAGTCCAATTACGGTCGGTACATTAGCACAGGTTCACCCACACAACACTTACAACACCAGAAAAGAGTACTCAACTATTTGAAGCAAAAGCACTTGACAGAATTCTCATGTGTCCTCGAGAATGTTTTGTCCTTATAAATATTTCCATCAGCTTGTCCTTTTCTAAGAAAGGATTGGGCCACTTGCTTCGTTTGTTCGTTACCTTTGTTACTTGCTCCTTGTTTTGTTGCCTTGTCAAAAAAGCACTAAAAATCCGTTTGCTAAGTATTCACAGGGATTTCCTGCTCCATACCACTGTTCAGCACCTTATACTCCCCATTGGGACCAACACTCCTATTTATCGAAAGTACTATGATACACCCCCTATACTTGTGGGTCATCAACATTCCTGGCAACTCTTCCGGAAACACATCCGGAAATTCTTTCACAACTGGTACACCATCTATGCTAACCCCCTTAAGAGAATTTAGCTTACTCCCTTTCGATGCAAAGTTAGACTTGAATCTAATCCTTTTCTTATCTGGGGTCGTGAGTGTAACAATACGACTGGAACAATCTAGCACTCCTTCATACTTAGTCATCCAATCCATACCCAAAATTACATCCAATCCTTGGGAATCTAGGATTATCAGACTAACTGGAAACTTATACTTTCCAAACTCTATCACTAGATCATGACATCCAAAATTCACTATCATCTCTCCACCAGGAGAGCTTACTTTAATAGGACACCCAATAGTTTCAGTTGGAAGTCCATTTTTATCAACAAATGCTCTTGATATGAATGAATGCGATGCGCTGGTATAAAAAAAACAAGTGCTGGAAAAGAATTAAGCTTGAACTTACCTGCAACAACATTAGACTCTTCATAAATTTCTTACACATTGATGTGGTTCACTTGTCCCTTCTGGAAAGGGTTAGGCTTGTTGGCTCCTTCAACTTTCTTTTCTGGGCATTCATTTGCATAGTGCCTAGTTTTCTTGCATTTGAAGCACTCAACCTGACTGATGTCTCTTTTTGCAGGATGACTCCCACTGTGGTGGCTCTTGTGTCCACTCTTGTGGTTCTTATACTTGTCATTGTCATGATTGCGATGATGCTTATTGTCATGGTGACGGTTATGGTTGTGGTGGCTGTTATACTTCCCATGTTTGTGGAATCCAGAAGTTCCACTATCATCATTATGGGAACGCTTGTGAGATGATCCCGAGCTGTGCTTATCAAAGTTATGCTTCCTTTTCCTTCCCTCAACTTGTTTCATCTTGTTTTCCAAGATGGTGGCCTTGTCACAAAGTGATTGATATGTTGGGACATAGGAAACAGATAGCTGCAGGTTGAATTCATCATTCAATCCTTCGAGGAACTTCTCCTTTCTCTTGGCATCAGTATCAACCTCATCCGGTGCATAACGCGCCAGATTGTTGACACTAGAGGGAAAAAGCCTATCCGTGGCGCACGCTTTTTGGAGTTAGTGGCGCACCCCCCGTGCGTCACGAATAAGACGCCACTAACTACAGGAAGTTCGTGGCGCACCGCAACGTGCGCCACTAACTACCATGTTATCCGTGGCGCACCGTCCTGACGTGCGCCACTAATATCATCTGTGGCGCACCCTATTTCTATGCGCCACTAATAACGTGCGCCACTAACTAGATAAATTCGTGCGCCACTAACTTGTCTCAGGATTTCAAAAAATACTAGAATACAACAAAAATACATAGAATACATAGGAAATATACCAGAATACAACAATATATCACAAAAATGCACAAAACTCACAGGAATACCCAGAAACTCACTGAAATTCATACAAAGTGCCAAAATACATCAATATAGAGAGTCCAAGTGTTACACACAAGTCATGGGAGAGTACAAGTTCGAAATCACACATGCATCTCGATACATATTCGATCATCGTCGATCATGACCTAGACTATGACTGAATAGAGGACAACGACGGCGGCCCCACAGATGATATTCGACGCGAGCAAGTCTCTCAGGCTAACGGGGAGTGATCCAGAGACTCTTCGTCCCTGAAATCGGAGTCGGCAGAGGGGAATCTGGACATGAGTGCTTAGAATCAGTAACCGAGCCCCGCCTCAAAGAAATTTCCCCACCATCGCATGAATTCATGATTGACGCAGATTCGACTGCTCCAGACGAGCCCCCGCAACCTCTATCTCCTGAATGAATTGCAGACGGAACGAGTCGAGCTCCACTCTGCTCAACCTCGGGGATGCTCGCTGGGCATGGGTGGAAGCCAGTAGGTGGACCGTGCTCTGTTGCTCCACGGCCATCAGACACTGCTCTGAGGTGCTGGTGTCCCTGACCATCAACACCACCGACTGTTCCGCCGACGGCAAGTCGGCTGACGCAGCCTGACGCATCTCTGCAACGACATCCGATCTCACTGCTAGGGCCTGCAGCAGTCGCCCACCAGAGTCCCTCTGAGTCAGAAGCGGCCAGCCCCGCACCTTGCATCTCTCCGAGATCTCCTCCAAGGCAGCTGCTCGCTGATGCAGAGGCCGCTGCATCGCGTGGACCACCTCGGAGGTCATATTCCGGAAAAATCTCACTGCGGAACCTCTGTCCTCGCCCGGTATCACCTCCGCGAGCACCAGCAGGGTCTTTGCTCCTTCCCTCTCCAGCGCAGCCGGCTGCTGCATCGAATCCCTTTGCCACCTCCAAGGGCACCACTCCACTCCCCCGCACCGAAACAGTAGTCTTGTGATGGGCTGGATGGTGAAACAAGATTTACAAATCATCCTGGCAGTAGCAATATTATTACCAGGCCATGTTTACAAACCCATAATGCATCAAAGCACATCCTGAAGATTATTACCAGATTCTTTGATTACCAGGAAAATAAAAATAATGGATCCTAATCACAAGTGTTAACTGAACAAACAAATAACCTAAACTACTAAGAGCCTCCTATTAATGCAGCCAATCTTGCATGCATGCACGCATGGTTGGTCCACAAGATCTTCCTTGGCATGTCACGGGAAACCATGATCAAAACCCTGACGTCCCCCAATCCAAACATCTTTTCATGCACAATCTTTTCCTCCTCCCCCTGCCACATTGGAGATATGAGAGAGAAAGATTCAGAGCCCTCTCTCTCCCTCTCCCTCTCGTGTGTGTTTGTGTGTGTACAATTTATAGGCATGCAGAAGTGAGGCCAGGCTAGGACACTGCTGCTGCCTATAGCACAAGGCAAAGTGAAAATCCACATCTATGGTCTATGCAACATTTCAGAGCGCCAATCTGCAGACAGCCAAACAGTACATGGCTATCAAGTGCATATATGTATGCATGATGCATCAATGGCTCTTGGTGCTCGAGTACTCTTTTCTTGGCTGCCATCATGACTCCCAGGTGTGTGTGTACATTTGTTTCAAGAAGGTGAGCCAAATAAAGGATTTGTCATAAAACAGAGAGGTGCATGCGTGTGTGTCTTCTAGAATTGATGGGTGGATTGATCAGCACACAGACACATGTTGAGCAATGCAGGAAAGACATGCCACTCCTATCACTCTGAAGATAAACCATAATCAAGTTATTTGGGGACTCAGAAGAAAGCTAACCTAAAGAACTGTATCAGAAAAATAAAGGGAACTTATGGCTTCCATATATTTCAGGTAAAGTTTTTTTTTGTTACAAATGAATCTCGACTAGGCAGGTCTAAAGTAGTATACATGGTATAAACAAGTAGGCACTTTCTTACACCTTAATTAGTGTATGCTTACAATATTACAATGAATTGAAAATCAAAACACAGAACACAGAATCAGTCACAATAAGATATGTTCTTTAGGCACCCTATGCTAGAGACGTGGCTTCCTGAATCTATCCTCGTGCAGTGCAATGGAATCTACAAATTCAGCCAAGACTGAGAAAGTAACAAATTCGAGAGCCAAAGGTAGCTGACAGGGAGAGGCAGGGGAGGGAGAGGCTCACATGGTGGAGGCGAGCTTGGCCTTGTCGAGGTACGGTGGTGCAGGCGGGCCTCCTCCTCCTCCTAGTCCTCAGGTCGTTCAATGGGCCTTGTCGAGGTGGTGCGGGCGGGCCCTCCTCCTCCTGGTCCTGATCGAGGTGCTCCTCTCCTGGTCCTGATGAGGTGCTCCTCCTCCTGGTCCTGATGAGGTGCTCCTCCTCCTATGGTGGCTGCCGGAGAAGTGAGAAGTTAGAGAGGGGAGGGGCGGAGGGGAGGGGAGAGGTTAGAGAGGGGAGGGGCGGAGGGGAGGGGAGAGGTTAGAGAGGGGAGGGCGGAGGGGAGGGGAGAGGTTAGGGTTCGTCAGCGAGGGGGATGGGGAAGGCAGGGAAAGAGAGATGGGAAAGGGCGGCGGAGTACCTGCGGACGAGAGGCGGTGGCGGGCGGTACGGCGAGAAGAGGCGCTGGCGGGCGGGTCGGCGAGCGGCGGGGGAGAGAGACGAGTGCACGGGGGTTAGGGTTCGATTGAATTTGGGGAAGAAAGTGAGAGAAGGGAGGCGAGGCCGTTATTTTGGCTAAGTCAGGGGAGTTCGTGGCGCACCCCCATATCGGTGCGCCACAAACGTCCATGAAAATTCTGTAGGGCGCCTGGCCCACCGTAGTTCATGGCGCATGCGCGAAACGATGCGCCACAGACTCCACCCACGTTCGTGGCGCACCACAGTTCCCGTGCGCCACGGATAGTGGTGGCCGGCCGTCAGAGGTGGGCCCCGCCTTATGCGTGTCGCACCGATCTTGCGTGCGCCACATATACTTTGGAGTTAGTGACGCATAATTTGCGTGTGCGCCACAGATAACCTTTTTAGTGGCGCATTATATCAGGTGCTCCATGAACAAGGGGCCTGTGGAATAAGGGTTTTCCCACTAGTGTGAACTCCTCAATGTACTCAGCCACACTGTGGTGACACTGTTTCAGATTGTGGAACTCCTTCATCTTCAAGTTCATCACCCCTGATGAGATGTGGGCAGTGCGGAAACCATCCTCAAAGATAGCCCATGTCACATTCTCAAGGGGAGTGGTGATCTGAAAGTTATCCCACCAGGTTGCTGCTGGTCCTTCAAGCAGATGTGCTGCGAATCTGACCTTTTCTTCATTGGTGCAGCCAACAGTGACTAGGTCTTTGTTCACGGAACGTAACCAATCATTGGCTACCATTGGATCAGTTGTTCCCGAGAACTTGGCTGGCCTCAACCTCAAAAATCTGGTAAGCATGTAAAATGCTGGTGGATTGTTGGGATTGTTGTTGTTATTTTGATTTTGGTTTTGATTGGCAATGAACTGGGTCATCATCTGCATCAGTTGAGTTTGAGATGTCATCAACTACTGCATCTCGGGATTGACATTATTTTTGTTGTTGGTTGGGTTGGTATTGGCACAACGGGGAGGCATCTGTGGTTTCAATGATGATAAGTAATGAGATATAACCCATAGATGCTATGCACAATACATTCACAAAGCAACAAACACAATAAACAATCATAAGATAAAACTTAGAGTTTGAATAATGTAAAAAACAAGTTTTGGAAAAAGTAAACACATAAGCAAGCCATCCACATGTTGGATGATCATTGCCACTCAATAATAAAAGGATGATAGATAAATAGGTAGCTGAATAATTAACTACTCCTCCATGTTGACCTCCACTTCCACAAGAGTAAGTCCGACTGTCTCCATAGCTGACTTGTACTCCTCCACGCTGGTTGTCAAGGCCTCAATCTTCGTGCGAAGAGCTCTCTTCTGTGAGCGAAGCCTCTCTATCACTCCCTGCTGAGTCTCTAACTCGAAGTCCTTGGCCTCTATCTCGGCCCTCATGTCCTTAATCTTCTTGTTTCTGTCCTGAACTCTCTTCTCCTGATTCTTGAACTTCTTGTCCTGGCTCTCGAATCTGGCCTCCATCATCTTGACGATCTCGTCTTGCTCCACGAATATCTTGTCATTATCCCTCAACTGAACCTGGAGCTCGTCATTGCTAAGCATGACGTTGGTCCTATATGTGTCAAGGTGTCTAATAAGGCCCTCTAGGTCCTGGAGGTACAGACGAACTGGCTCTATCGTCTCTCTAGCAGCGCCCTCATACACCAATACCTCTCCCTCCTCGTCACGTCTCCTAAACGGGTGGAAGTAGAGGCCTATAAGCTCGGTGGAGTGGCGTCCGCAGAGGTGTCCGAGTAGCTCCTGCATGACTACATCTAGACCCTTCTCTTTGTCATCGTGCATTATCTTAAAGGAAATCTCCTCCGTGAGTGGCTCTGTATGGTGTCCTGGCTGTGTGACTCTAAAGCTCCAAAGGTCCTTCCTCTCAAACTTGGTGAACTAAAGTGCCTTGATACTAGGAAGTGGGAGGTTGAGCACACTAGTAAACTGCACGATGCATGAACCAAAACGAGTTCCATTGAACTCCTCGGCAGTGCTGATCACAAATCTAGGCATCTAATGTAAGATAGAGAAATATTAGAACAACACAAGTAAGATAAAAAAACAAGGCAGTAAAATTAAAGCAAAAGCATACATCACCCATAAAACATACAAGTCATGGCATACAAAGTCTACCACAATCACTAAGGTTCAAACATAACTTAGACAATTTTTTGCGAGAAAAACGATAAGTGTGGTGGTCCAACTAGCGAAGTCCATTACAATTCTCACTCATATGCTAAGTCTATGATACCTTCCCTTAGATGTTTTATGGCGGTCTCTAAGTCTTGGGTATACTTCTTCTCCCCCGCAAGGTCATTTTTAGTGTTGAGCATTCTACACTTGAGTCTTTCACCAAGATCCTGGATAGCATTCCAAGCTGCATTACTTGTAGAGTCAAAGAATGTCGTTTATATTTCTGAGTTGGTGCCCATGTAGAATCCCGACTCTTTGTGGTTTTCTCCCTTGTTTTTGTACAAGTGAAGTTGCACCCACCAATATTCTTCTCCTTCGTCCATTACTGGAAATCCCTTGTACATGGCCTCACCATGTATCCGCAAGCTAACCATAAGGGTTTTGAGTGCTTTGGGAAACTCCGTCTCACATTCTAAAGTCATGGTCATGAGTGGTCCCTTCTTGACGGCTTCGTTGATGGTGTCCATCTACAAATTGAGATGAGAAAGAAGATTAGAAGGGTTTACGAGAAGAAAAAGACAAGTGTGGAATTTGCAAAGAGTTGCATTTTCCTTAGTGGTTTTCTTAGTCTAATCCATCCTAGGGTCATATTCCTACAGGCAACACAGAGCTCTCATACCATCTGTAAGACCCCACATTTGTAAGGTAAAGCTCCCTGTGATTGCAATGCTAGTCCTTGGATCAAATGCTATCATCCATAATTTAAGATGAAGTACACATATACAAAGGTCTTTATTACATCGTCATTCTAGAGATTAACATAGTCTATTACAACTCCATAGCCAAAGGCTAGTACAAGAGTTCATAACATGAGAAAATAAAGTAAAGTCTTCATCTTCATGTGCCACGGGAAAGCATGTTGAGTGTAGACTCATAACCCTAGTCCTCATCAGAATAACCTGCAACATCATAAGTTACAGCCATAGTGGGTCAATACATTTGGAATTGTATTGGCAAGTGATAACATAGTAGAATAGTAGTATCTAACATCTATATGAATATGGCTAAGTGTAGCTTAGGCTTGCTTTGCTCAAAAATAGGTTTTTCCTATTAGTTGAAAAACACTAAGTTTTTGTTCGACAAAAACTCCCAAGGAACCACCAATAGACATTGGTGATCCTTTAACCTTGTTCAACCACACGTTTTAACTTAGAAATTGGGATGAGGAGATCCTTGACAGCTTCAATGCCTTGATGCTCAAATTGTCCGTTGCCGGGGACACGGCTAAGTACTTAGATTTTACCCTCTCGAGAGGTGGTGCACTTTCCCCACAAGACTCGACATGCATCAAGACGAGACCTTTCAGAAGCCTTCCCTTAGACCACCATGGACATGTTCCATCCTATCACCCTACCACCAACTGTCCATCTGGCTAAGTTATTGCAACTTATATGATCAAGGCAGAGCCCATATGCCATGTGGTTGCACTAAAAGCTTCTAAACACTAAGTATCTCAAATCCCTTTGTTCCTGGGTGGCTTTCCACAAGTGAGATACAGAAGGTAAACCATATACATGGGCCTTGTGTAACCACTCAACATAAACCATCATACCATTCCACCCAAGTGATTCATTTACTTAGTTGTTTTATTAAGCAAAAACACAAGTCAAAAGACTTAGCAAAATTTCCATAGCATGAATATTCCACACTTGTTTGATACTAGCTAGGCTAAGCAATTTAACATGGCAAGTATCCTAACTTAGAGAAAATTCTACTAAGACTACAACTGCTAGGTTTTCCCAAGCATAGCATATAGATACTTAGTAAAAATTTCATGCAAGCCCTATTCAAAATATCGTGCATAGTCAAAAATAATAGGACAAATACATGAAGCACCACTTGCCTTGGTAGTTGGGGGAGTAGCAACAATCTTCACACTCACCACTAGCACAAAAATCTACACATAAAATGATAGCACCAAATTCTCATTCAAATATAAAAACAAAAATATATGAATGCATGCAAATGCAATAAAATGATTTTTCTACACTAAACTATTCAAACCAAACAGTACTGAACACAAAACTAAGTATATTTAGCCTAAATAAACTTAAATTTTCTTTAAAAACATTTTCTATATAATTTATATAGTCAAAATAAGCCTATATTGGATTCTGCATAAAAACCCATTTTTACAGAATCAAAATACAAATTTAATCCTATAGTTGTGTAGGATTTAAGTTTCTGAATCCATTGATATATTATTTGCAAAATTTGGATAAACAGTACTAAAGTTATGAATTTTGCAAGTTAAATCAACTAATGGATAAAAATCCGGTTTTTAAATCAAAAACCTAGCCACGCGACAACATATGATTGGACGATACCGTTTCAGGTGGATCGCGCGCGTGAGCCGTTTGATCTAAGTTTGATCATGCGGCCTAGATCTCACTATACCTGTTCGCTGCTAGATCTAATCTCTGCCACTGGATCTAGATCCAGTGGATCATATCCACTTAACCAAATCCTAGCGGCGCGCATGGCTACAGCGGCGGCGACGCCACCGACGGTGATGCGCCAGTGAGGCTAGGGAGCAAGTTATGGGGTGTTGATGCTTACCGGGGTCACAAGTACGAGGCAAAGCTCAACGTGGTCGCGGTTGGGGCGGGGGCGCACGGACACGGCGATGATTCCTCGTCGGACTTGAGCTGGGCTTCGGGCGCTTGCAAACGTCTATAGAGGCGAGGACCTGGTGTGAAATAAAGCAAGCGGCGAGTGTCAGGAGAAGCGCAAGGCGATGGCGAACGAGATCATGTGATCCAGAGAGCGAGGCACACACAAGACTCATCGGAATTCATTGGCGAAGCTCGTCGGAGCAATGGCGGTGCGAGGAATAATTTGTGGAGCCTGGCGGCGCTCGGGCGTGTTTGAGTGAGGGGAAATGCTGCGGGCGCGGAGGGCGTTAAGTAGCCAGTGCAGGAGAGTGAGTTACGCCTGCCATCAACGGAAATTACACGCAAAATCAACAGGAAGAAACGGCCGCGGCGGCGCTGGTCTCGCGCGAGGTTTGGGGAAGAAAGATGAGGTGGCAGTAGGGGCTACTGTCAGCGAGGGGGGGGGGGGGTACACGCGCGCGGGTAGGAAATAGAGAGGGGTGAGGAGGGGGGTTTCCCGGGTGGGCTGTGAGTTGGGCCGTGGGGTGGGCCGAGCCAGTTGGCTGGTCTGCTTCTATTTTTTTTGTTCTTTTGTTTTTGTTTTTCTGATTTGATTTTCTAAATAGGATTTGAAAGCTCAAATCAACTCCAAATCAATTCAAATTTCCACAAAAATTTTGTGAGACTATTCTAGTGTGCAAGAGTGTGTTAAGCACATAAATTCACTCAGAAACACTTTGGCCCTTTGATAGATAAAACAAAACCATGCCTCAAATGATTGATAAAATGGGCATAAAAATGGTTTTTTTTAATTCAAACTTTGAAATTTTGTGTGCTAGCTCTAAATGCTTTGACAATATGAATGCAATGCATGCTTTTGTAATTCATGAATTTTGGGATGTTACATGAGATGATAAGGATTGATATGGAAAGATAGATATATGGTGAATGATCTTGACTTGGTTTCTTTCCTACTCAATCTCACTAAAGAGTTAAGGTTATGATACTCACGGTATAAGTATATGAGAATAGATAGGTAAAGATTTAGTTATTAAATTCTTGTTACTTGAGTTGTATTCATGAGTTGTGTAATGAATACTATGATGATTTATTAAGGATCAACTATTAGAATTAAGCAATGTGTTGATGGTTTAACTTTTATTATTTGATCTACCCTTAGATCAAATATCCTTTACCCAAAATAACATTTTAACAAAGGTCATATTGAAACTTATCGCAATCAACTTGATGATCTACTTCAATTCCATCAAGTTGAGAGAAGCTTGAATCACTTTGACAAGTTTTGTTCAAAAGTACGAAAATTATTCGGATTTTCTATGCATGAATGCAATGCACACATCTGTGTTCAGCTTATTTCTAAGATCTAATGCTGGGATGTTACAATATCGCTAATAACAACATTAGCGGCCTTGCCGTTGTTCCCATGTTGACGCTTGTCAAAGCGATTAGGGTAGCTAGGAGCCCAATTATCAGGATCACCACATACGTGGCAATAGCCTTTCCTCTTATCATTTTTCTTCTTGAAGTTGGTTGAGTGCGTGGCCTTGTTCTTGCCATCAAACTTCCCCTTTCCTTCAGTTTTGTTCTTATTCTTGAACTTGTGGGATTGGAAGTTTTTCCTCTGCACCAAATTGGCAGTAGAACCTCCCTCAAATCTTCGAGCAGTTTTGTCATTTTCTCTCGGCCTTCTCTTCCTCATGAAGAGACCTAATGAGATCCGTAATGGAAACTCTTGTCTCTTATGTTTCAGAGAAGTAGCAAAGTTCCTCCACGAGGGAGGAATCTTGGCAATAATGCCACTGGCCACAAATTTGTCTGGTAAGGAACACTTGAACTGCTCAAGTTCTTTGGCAAGTTATTGAATCTCATGAGCTTGCTCAACGACGGAGCACTCATCAACCATCTTGTAGTCATAGAATTGCTCCATGACATACAACTCAGTGCCAGTGTCCGAGACCCCAAACATGGCCTCGAGCGCTTCCCACGCGTCCTTGCCATTATCAAATGACATATACGGGTCAACAATATTTTCCCCAAGAACACTGAACAAAGCCGCGATAAACATGATATCGGCTTTCTTAAAGGTCGCTTCCTGCTTTGTAGAAATATCTCATTCAGGCTTGCCAAGAGTGGGGCTATAGTAGTTTAGGTTTTCAAACCAGAGAACTGCTCTCTTGCGCATCTCTTATAGTGTATGCCATCAAAAGGAGGCGGCCTAGTGGCCGCGGCTACACCAGTGGAATTCAGTTGCCTAAAATCAGGTTTTTGGATTGTAGAAAATATAAGCAATAATCCATATGATTTAATCCGAATAATAAAATGATAAAGCATGATCATACGAACAGTAGTAAAACCAATCATGCAGATCAACAAAGTAGATGGACAGATTACATCTATATAAAATAAACCTATCACATCTACACCAAATGCTAGAACAAAGAACTCTAGCATAATCTGGAAAAGACAGTTGAGAATCACATACAGTGTAGGCTGAATAGCAGCCGCAGCGGTCGCATCAGCGTTGCCGCCCATGTTGAGATTGTCGAAGAGGTCGTTGACGTCCGGGAATAAGTCGTCGTTCGGGAACTCGTCGTCGGACGACGTCGTGGTTGCCAGTAGTCGCGTTTGAGCGCTCCCTAAAAACCTGATCGCCCCTCACCCGTACAGGTTCACGAGAGGTGGGGTTGCGGAGGCCTACTATCCCGATCTGCGGTGCACGCTGCAAGCCAGGATGGGAAAGAGGAAGGCGGCGGCGCAAGGTTCTAAAGGTAGGCGCGTGTGTGGATTTATTAGTCACCGATTAGGTTTAGCGTAGACGCTTATATAGTGCAGGTCAGGGAGATCGTGGGACACAGCCCACGTCCGAGTAACATCCCACGTCCATAAAAACTGGAAACGGCTGTAATTAACGCATCCGTTAATGACTCATAACTAATTTTTCCCAACCAGCAAAATAAAGCTCGGCTCGGCGAGATTCCCGCAACCCGCGAAGCGCGCGCGCGTCATGACGAGGCGTGAGGCGGACAGCATCGGAGGAAGAGTGCACGAGAACTTCTCTCATTGTCACACCTTAGTGAGTGTGCAACACTCTACTATATAAGGTGGTCCAACTCTCCTTCCACTAGCAATGTGCGACTAAACTTTAGCACCACTAGCACAACTATATGCTGCCATATATAAGTGGGTCAAAGAGAATTTTATAATTTTTCTAATGGGCTAACAACTCAAAACTCAAAACTCACCAAATTCCGACAATATCCACCATTTTGAAAGAAAAAAAGACAGCAGTAACGTTGTATCCACCACGTGGTATGGGATTTTAGCAAGAACTGATCTAAACCAGTTCATCGATGGCACAGACAAATCGGCATCCGATGGCAAGCTCCACAACGTCCTTATCTTTACCCATAAGCGATGCACGTGAGGACAAATAGTGCGTGGACTACATCTTAAATCTCCTAGCAATTGTTTTCCCGCATTGCCAATCCATTAGATGCTATTTTCCATACGAAAATTTTGACCTCTAGATCCCTAGGCTGTCATTTTGTCCATGATAGTTACCACTAGAGAAACTCTAACTAATCTCGTAAAAGTGGTCAAACCCTTAAGATAACAGAATATTGCAGTTTTCGTCGAAAATGGCATATTTCAGATCCTGTAAAAACCTAGCTGACATGTAAATTTTTTATAGGACACCAAGAATCCACGTCGGAGAAACTTATATTTTCATTTTCAGAGAAGATTTTGCAGGTGCCCTGCAGACCCGTCAATACGTTGACAGAAGGAAGTTACAGCCCAACTGTCATTGGACCGGCGTCAGAGTCGCAGGAATTCAGCCAAATTTCACAAAATGTCTGCAAGTAAAAAGTATCTACAAAAGTTAGTTATCTGACGGATGAGATTCACGACACCATTTATTCGTGGCGACCACATATACGTCATGACAGACCCAATACTCGCAGATTTCTGTGCCATAGTATGTGACCGACATGTCCTCGATGCTAACTAATGACTGCATTAGATCGAGCATGTAGTTAACAGTGCATTGTGGACGGTAATCACTGTGTTGACTGGGCAAACACATCACACTGAGTGATAAGACCCACCACTGACAAGATGTTGGACCAAGTTGTTTATATTTTATAGAGTTCTTTTTATTAACCATAGACCCGGAGCGCAATATTTAAGTCTGATGGTAGTCAATGTCTCATGATCATATTGCTAAGCCCCTGATAAACTCAACAATTGTGAATGTTTTGGTTTTTCTCTTCCGTAATTAAAGTATGACCGTGCGGCTCCTTCCATCGTTTGCGTGTACGATTACATAGAGAGAAAGTGTTAAGACTTTTTTATAGGCCCTTGGAGGAAATGAGGGCTAAAAAGCTAGATGCCTGGACCGTACTTTATCAAATGGCCTAGAGTTGCCACTTCCCATTTTCCACTCTCTATATAACAGAGCAAACTCTAGCCCCACTTTTCACTACAATTCCCCACTATTGATCCTCACCCCTGCCCTCTAACTCTCTAACAAACCCAACATAGACGAAACCTTGATTTCACTTGGTAGCTAGTCCGCCAGATCTTGAGTGCTCCTAGCCACGCAGGATCTTGCAGTCTAGTCGCAATGATCTTGCATGGCCCATGAGCCACCGACGTACTCTTTTATTTGTGTTTTTGTTTTGCATGTTTGTTCGTCTTCCTCTACACATCTCTGCTCATATTGTTATTATATCCACCTCTTCATTCTTTCTTCTCTTAATCATCTTCGCTATTTGTATTGTAGTTTCAAGTGAATTTATTAGTGGACGGTGTCTTCTCAAAGGCGTCCTGACAAAGGCATGCAGATCCGTTGTGTTGATGTTGGCACACATAAGATACCCTGTAGTTTTAGCTGCCCCGACCTGTTGTTGATGTCGTACAGAATAATAGTTTTACTTTTCGTAATATTGTTCGGAGTCTCGGATTGGATCCGGGACATCACAGGGAGATCCGGAATGGTCCGAATAATAAGATTCATATAAGAAAAGTCCAATTCTGGAGTTCGGAAATGTTTTCGGTGTTTTCACCGGAATCTTCTAGAAGGGTCTAGAAGGTCCATCACTCCGGAGTGGGAAGGGTACATGGATGTGTCATACCAAAGTGGAATGGTTGCATCATTTCCTAGGTCACTTGGTCGGGCAATGGGAAAAAAGAAATCAAACTCTAGTTTAAAAGTCAAACGTCAATTTGAAAAAGTCAAATCCCAACTTGGTTGCATAGTGGACGGAGGAGAGGAAGCCTACTTAGGGAAGGTTTCCTCCCTCCTCCTCGCCGCTGGCTGATGGCTCAGATATGTAGAGCTCGTTGGGAACCCTAATAGAAAGGTATGATGGGCACAACAACAAGTTTCCCTCAGTTATGAAACCAAGGTTATCGAACCAGTAGGAGTAAGGAAACAGCTGCAAGGTATTTCTAGCAACTTGGAACCTGCACAACACAATCAACAATACTTTGCACCAACTTACAGTGAGGTTATCAATCTCACCGATTTGCTGAAAACGAAGGATTAAACGTATAGTGTGGAAGATAGTAATTGCTTGTAGTAAGTAAACAGTAACGGTAAACAGTAGATGGTATATCAATGATAAAGAATAGACCGGGGTCCACAGTTCACTAGAGGTTTTCTCCATAAGATAGATAACATGTTGGATAAACAAATACAACGGGGCAATTGACACATTGAGAAAACATAACAATGCATATACTAGACATCTTGACCCCTATGAGATTTGATTGGGAATTACAACAAAATACATAGACCATAATCCAAATGCATCTATAACTAATAATCCACCTTCATGTTATCATCCGAACCCCTTCTAGTATTAAGTTGCAAGCAACAGATAATTTCATAAGCAGAGTGTGTAAAGTAAATAATACAATTTCCCCATGGACAAAGGATTGTTGTTTTCTCCTTAGTAGCAATATCACATCTACAACCTTAGAGATTTATGTCACTTTCCAGATTACTAGAGGCATGAACCTACTATCGAGCATAAATACTCCCTCTTGGAGTTACAAGCATCTACTTGGCCAAAGTATCTACTAGCAACGGAGAGCATGCAAGATCACAAATAACATAGACAATCAATAATCAATCTGACATAGTACTTAATATCCATCTGATCCCCGCAAACACAACATGTAGCATTAAAAATAGATGATCTTGATCATGAACAGAGCTCACAAGATCTAAATATGATAGCTCAAAGGAGGAGAAACAACCATCTAGCTACTGTATGGACCCATAGTCCATGGGTGAACTACTCACGCATCACTCCGGAGGCAGGCATGGTGATGAAGAAAGCCTCTGGGATGATCTCTCCCCTCCGGCATGGTGATGCAGGGTGCCGGGAAGAGCTTCAGATCCCCCCGATCTAGGGACGAGGCTCGTGGCTACAAACAGTTTGTGGATTTTTGATCGGGTCCTTAGGGTTTCTTCCTTGGGGTGTTTATAAAGGTACCTCCAGCAGCAGAATCCAACAGATTCCTTGAAGAAAAATTTAGTCCTGCATAAAAGGTTTGGATAATCATCCAAGCAATCATTTCATGAGTGGGACAATTCTTTACCAAAGATTTCATTCTTTCCCAATCTTGAGCAACATGTTCATTATCAAATTGTTTAAATTTCATTATTTCACTTCTCATAGATATAATCTTAGCAGGAGGATAATAATTTCCAATAAAAGCATCTTTACATTTAATCCAAGAATCAATGCTATTTGTAGGCAAAGATAGCAACCATTCTTTAGCTCTTCCTCTCAGAGAGAAAAGAAACAATTTAAGCTTAATAATATCTCCATCTACATCCTTATATTTCTGCATCTCACAAAGTTCAATAAAATTATTAAGGTGAGCAGCAGCATCATCAAAACTAGCACTAGAAAATTGCTCTTTCATAACAAGATTCAGCAAAGCAGGTTTAATTTCAAAGAAAGTGGCTTCAAGAACAGGTGGAGCAATATGTATACATATAAAATCATTGTTGTTTGTGCTAGTGAAGTCACACAACTTGGTGTTTTCAGGAGTATTCATTTTTGCAGGAGTAAAGCAAGCCAACAGAAATAGTAACTAAAGTAGGAAGTAATTTTTTGTGTGTTTTTGATAAAAAGGAAACAAAGCAGTACAACTAATTTTTTAATGTATTTTTGATAAAAAGAAACAAGCAAAACAAAGCAAAATAAACAAAGCAAAACAAAAACAAAGTAAAGAGATTGGTTGTGAGAGACTCCCCTTGCAAGAATCTTCTTTCGCCCTGAAAATTGACTGATGAGGAGGAAGAGATTGAAGCTGTCCTTATCTCCCCGACAACGGCGCCAGGAAAGTGCTTGATGGCTCAGATATGTAGAGCTCATTGGGAACCCCAATAGGAAGGTATGATGAGCACATCAACAAGTTTCCCTTAGTTATGAAACCAAGGTTATCAAACTAGTAGGAGTAACGAAACAACTCCAAAGTTTTTCTAGCAACTTGGAACCTGCACAACACAATCCACAATATTTTGTCCCAACTTACAGTGAGGTTGTCAATCTCACCGGTTTGCTGAAAACAAAGGATTAAACGTATAGTGTGGAAGATAGTTATTGCTTGCAGTAAGTAAACAATAACGGTAAACATTAGATGGTATATCAATGATAAAGAATGGACCAGGGTCCACAGTTCACTAGAGGTGTTCTCCATAAGATAGATAACATGTTGGGTTATTGTTTACCCCGATCCCCCGACAAAGGATTGTTGTTTTCTCCTTAAGATAGATCGTAATCCAACTGCATCTATGACTAAAATGCACCTTCAGATTATCATCCGAACCCCTTCCAGTATTAAGTTGCAAGCAACAGATAATTGCATTAAGCAAAGTGTGTAAACTAAAAAATACAATTGCCCCATGGACAAAGGATTGTTGTTTTCTCCCTAGTAGCAACAACACATCTACAACCTTAGAAGTATTTGTCACTCTCCCAGATTACTAGAGGCTTGAACCCACTATCGAGCATAAATACTCCCTCTTGGAGTTATAAGCATCTACTTGGACAAAGTGTCTACTAGCAAAGAAGAGCATGCAAGATCACAAATAACATAGACATGATAAAATCAATAATCAATCTGACATAGTATCTCAATATCCATCGGATCCCCGCAAACACAACATGTATGATTAAAAATAGATGATCTTGATCATGAACGGAGCTCACAAGATCTAAACATGATAGCACAAAGGAGGAGAAACAACCATCTAGCTAATGTATGGACCCATAGCCCAAGGGTAAACTACTCACGCATCACTCCGCAGGCTAGCATGGTGATGAAGAAGGCCTCCGGGATGATCTCTCCCCTCCGGCAGGGTGCCGGGAAGAGCTTCAGATCCCTCCCCCCGATCTAGGGATGATGGTGGCCGCGGCTACAGACTGTTTCGTGGATTTCTGATCGAGTGCTTAGGGTTTCTGCATCGGGATGCTTATATAGGAGAAGTGGCAAGGTCGGTGGGCGCCCGAGGGGCCGACACTAATGCGCCTAGTTGATGTAGGTGCGCTTCGTTGGGAAACCCCAAGAGCAAGGTGTGATGCAGCACAGCAGCAAGTCTTCCCTCAGTAAGAAACTGAGGTTATCGAACCAGTAGGAGGAAGGAAACGTCACACATGTGTTGCAAGCAACGTGGAAACCTGCACAACACAAACTCAAGACTTTGCCCCAACTAACAGTGAGGTTGTCAATCTCATCGGTTGTTGTAACAAAGGATTAAACGTATGGTGTGGAAGGTAATGGTTTGCAGCAAGTAAACAAGTAATAGTGGAAGATGTATCAATGGTAAAGATTGGACCGGGGTCCATAGTTCACTAGAGGTGCTCTCCTTAGATAAACAGCATGGCATGACGGGTAAACAAATTACAGCAGGGAAATTGACAGGAACTGAGCAAGGCATAACAATGCAATACCAGACAAAAAGATCCTATGAGATTCAATTGGGAAATACAACAATATACATAGACCGCCATCCAACTGCATCTATGACTAGAAGTCCACTTTCAGGTTATCATCCGAACCCCCTCCAGTATTAAGTTGCAAGCAACAGACAACTTATTTAATCAAAGTGTGTAAGGTAAAGAATCCACTTGTTCTATGAACAAGAGACCGTTGTTTTCTCCCTAGTGGCAACAACACATCTACAACCGAAGATATTTCTATCACTTCCCTTGGAAACTAGAGGCATGAACCCACTATCGAGCATAAATACCCCCTCTTGGAGTCACTAGCAACTACTTGGCCAAGATAGCTACTAACAATAGAGAGCATGCAAAATCACAAACAACACATACATGATAGTATCAAATAGACAAAATCATTAATCAATTTGACATAGTAATCTCAATATCCATCGGATCCCCGCAAACACAACATGCATGATTACAAATATATTAGATCTTGATCATGAACGGAGCTCACAAGATATATACATGAAAGCACAAGGAGGAGATACAACCATCTAGCTACTACATGGACCCGTAGTCCAAGGTGGAACTACTCACGCTTCATACCAGAGGCTGGCATGATGAAGAAGAATGCCTCCGGGATGATCTCCCCTCCGGTAGGGTGTCGGGAAGAACTTAAAATCCCTCCCCTGATCTAAGGACGATGGTGGCGGCATCTACAGAAGGTTTCGTGGAGTTTTGATCAGGTGCCTAGGGTTTCTGTAGGGATACGGGTAGGCTACACTAGCGCAAATAAAAAAATTTCTACCGCGTATACCATGATTACTGTTGTCATAGATCACGGGATTACCACTAGACGCGCAGTTGCGGAATCGATGAAGCGCGTCGAGGCAGTGCAGACGTTCCATGTCTCC
This sequence comes from Avena atlantica, assembly GCA_910589765.1. Taxonomy (NCBI): domain Eukaryota; kingdom Viridiplantae; phylum Streptophyta; class Magnoliopsida; order Poales; family Poaceae; genus Avena; species Avena atlantica. Next base: position 182,821,010 of record OU342737.1, read on the forward strand.
TCCTTGTCCTCGTCCCACGAGAAGCTCCCCTTGCGCGGCTCATCCAAGTGCCACAGATGCAGCACCTCCGAGGTATCCACACGTGCGGGGTGGAAGTGTCAGACGCCGGACTGCTAGGTCCGCGCACACGACACAGGCGTGAGGAGTGGTGGCTGGGTGGAATGGTCTAAGGTCTAACCCTGGTCATCTCTCCCCACCCTCTCTTATATAGGCGTCCCTAGTGGGCTTCTACATTAGCAGCCCATTAGTAGCCTAAGCCTGGTCTAATTCGGATCCAATCCTCATTAGGCTTCCAGCCCCTTAAGTGTGTGACCCTATAGGTTCATATGCGTATAGACATGACACGAATACAGTTATTCTGTCAATAGTTGGTAGCGGACTCTAGCAAGACGTGCCAACTCCTAAACGCATACAAAGATCATATCGGACGAACCATCACAAGGTTTAGTACATGTCTTTCCCTTTGCCTCACGATATTTGGTCTAGCTCCAAGCTGACCTCCCTTTCTCGATACTATGATTCGGAATCCCTTTACTAGGTTAACTCTTAACCTTATGTAGCACGGCCATGCATTTCTTGATCCGATCACTCGAGGGGCCCAGAGATATCTCTCTCAAGTAGAGAGGGGCAAATCCCATCTTGATTGACCATGCCTTGCAGCATGCTTCAGGACAAACCCGAAATCTACCTTTATAACTACCCAGTTACGGAGTAGCGTTTGATAGCCCCAAAGTAGGTCAATTCACATCTCAAGTACATGCAACAATCTCAGGTGTAAGGACAAAACGTACACGATGTGTAGAGAGAGAGCTGCAACTAATTGCCAGTCTCAAGTTGGGTCAGTCCAACCCCATGTTCATAACATGTGTCCACATCATTGGATTGACATCTCCATGTCTATGACTTGCGAAACATAGTCATCAACCAATCGATGTGCTAGTCTAATATTCACGTGTGTCCTCACATGAACTCCGAATAGGGACAACTCTTAAATAACCATACAAGTAAAGAGTTTCACAAACAATTCACATAATTGCCAATCAATACAAGTTGCCTGATATGGATATTCAAGGAACATTACAATAACTCATGGATACATATGAAATACAATCATCTCTTTGATTGCCTATAGGGCATATTTCCTTCAGTCTCCCACTTGCACTAGAGTCAATCTAAAATGTATCTAATACTAATTTCTCTTGTGTGCGCTTCATGCGCGGGCTGCGGGAGAGGCTTAGTCAATGGATCAGCAACATTTGAGTCCATATGTATTTTCCATATCATGACACTACCATCCTCAACGAACTCTCGAATCTGATGGTAACACATGCGAATATGTTTGTTCTTCTGGTACTGTCTAGGTTCCTTGGCTTGTGCAATAGCACCATTGTTGTCACAATAAATGTCCAAGGGATTGGACGCGCCCTTAACCACATCGAGAGCGATCAGGAAATTCCTAATCCAAACAGCTTCCTTTACAGCCTCCGAGGCAGCAATATATTTAGTTTCTATTGAAGAGGAGGTCACCGTATCTTGCTTGGAACTTTTCCAGCCCACAACACCAACATTCATGACAAACACATAACCTGATTGCCATTTCGAATCATCTGAGTCGTTAAGGTAACTCGCATCTGTGTAACCCTTTATACTGAGTTCATCCTCACCTCCATAAACTAGGAACACATCCTTAGTCCTTTTCAAGTACTTAAGGATGTTCTTTACCGCTGTCCAGTGACCTTCACCTGGACCAGCCTGGTATCTGCTCGTAACACTTAGAGCATAGGAAACATCTGGGCGGGTACATACCATTGCATACATGATGGATCCAATAGCCGAAGCATATGGAACCCTACTCATGTGCTCACGCTCATCAGTAGTCGAAGGACACTGAGTCTTGCTGAGTTTTATGCCATGAGACATGGGCAAGAACCCCTTCTTAGCCTCTTCCATGCTGAACCGTTTCAACACTTTGTCAATGTATGTACTCTGGCTTAATCCAATTAGCTTCCTTGATATATCTCTATAGATCTTGATTCCCAGAATATATGCCGCTTCTCCTAAGTCCTTCATCGAAAAACTATTTTTCAATGAGGTCTTAACAGACTCGAGCATAGGAATGTCATTTCCAATCAGCAATATGTCATCTACATATAAGATTAGAAATACCAGCGCTCTCCCACTTTCCTTCTTGTAAACACAAGGTTCTTGTTCGTTTTTGATGAAGCCAAACTCCTTTACAACTTCATCAAATCGAATGTTCCAACTCCGAGATGCTTGCTTCAGCCCATAAATGGACTTTAGAAGTTTGCATACCTTTCCAACATTGCTTGGATCGACAAAACCTTCGGGCTGCATCATATACACGTCCTCAGTTAGGATTCCATTTAGGAAAGCCGTCTTGACATCCATCTGCCATATTTCATAGTCGAAATGTGCAGCAATGGCTATAATTATCCGTATAGATTTAAGCATCGCTATGGGCGAGAAAGTCTCGTCGTAGTCAACTCCTTGAACTTGTCGAAAACCTTTTGCAACAAGTCGATCTTTATGGATGTGAACATTTCCATCCATATCAATCTTCTTCTTATAGATCCATTTGCACTCGATGGCTTTAAAACCATCAGACAGGTCAACCAAGTTCCAAACTTGATTGTCTCCCATGGACTCTATATCGGATCTCATGGCGATCAACCATTTTTCAGAGTCTGGGTCCACCATCTCTTCTGCATAGGTCGCAGGCTCATCATTGTCTAACAATAATAATTTCCGCGCTTCACGGAGCCTCGCCGACCTTCGTGGTTGTGGTGGTTCTATTGCCACGGGTTCCTCAACTTGTTCTGCTACAATAGCATCACTCGTAGAAGCATCCCTGACTGGATCATCTTGAACTTCTTCAAGTCGCACCGACCTTCCACTTGTTCCCTTTGTGAGAAACTCTTTCTCTAAGAAAACACCGCTATGAGCGAGAAACACTTTGCCCTCCTATCGGTTGTAGAAGTAATACCCTAAGGTTTCCCTCGGATATCCCACGAAAATGCACTTATCCGATTTAGGTGTTAGCTTGTCTAACTGAAGTCGCTTGACAAATGCATCACAACCCCAAATCTTTGGAAAAGACAAACTGGGATTCTTTCCAGTCCACATCTCATATGGTGTCTTAACTACGGATTTAGATGGTACCCTATTAAGTGTGAAAGCTGCAGTTTCTAGAGCGTAACCCCAAAATGATAATGGTAAATCCGACTGTCTCATCATCGATCGAACCATGTCAAACAAAGTTCGATTACGCCGTTTGGAGACCCCGTTCCTTTGAGGCGTTCCGGGCGGCGTAAGTTGTGGAACAATTCCGCAACTCTTAAGATGATCGCTAAACTCGTGACTCAAATATTCACCTCCACGATCAGATCGTAAGGCCTTTATTTTCTTGCCACGTTGATTCTGTACTTCACTCTGAAACTCCTTGAACTTTTCAAAAGTTTCAGACTTATGCCTCATCAAGTAGACATAACCATATATACTGAAATCATCAGTAAAAGTAATGAAGTAGTGATATTCTCCTCTGGTTGTCATGCTCATTGGTCCACATACATCAGTATGTATGAGTTCCAACAAGTCCGTCGCTCTCTCGGGTAAACCCGAAAAAGGCGACTTGGTCATCTTTCCAAGTAAACAAGCTTGACATGTCTCGTATGATTCAAAATCAAACGAAGTTAGAAGACCATCACCATGGAGCTTCTTCATGCGCATTTCACTTATATGCCCCAAACGACAATGCCATAAATAGGTAGGACTCAAATCATTAGGCCGAAGCCTTTTAGCACTAACATTGTAAACAAATGCATCATCAAGATTTAAAATAAATAACCCATTCACAATGGGAGCATTAGCCATAAACATAGCATTCTTAGAGATTACACTTGTTTGCACTCGCGAATGAATAACCATCCCTCATCAAACATGAAGGTGATAAAATGTTTTGACCCATACTAGGAATGTAATAACAATTATTCAACTCCATAATAGATCCTGACGGAAGGTGAAGTTGCATGACGCCGACGAACAATGCAGCAACCCTTGCTTTATTTCCGACGCGAAAATCCGCTTCGCCTTTCTGCACTTCTCTAGTCCTCATTATCCCCTGCATCGAATTGCAAATATGAGCAACCTATCCGGTATCAAATACCCAAGAGTTAACATAGGAATCAGCGAGAAGAATGTCCACAACATTTACAACAAGCGTACCTGAGTGGGAAGTACTCTTACTTCCACTCTTCTTCAAAGAAGCCTGGTACTTGCTGCAGTTTCTCTTCCAGTGGCCATGTTCATGACAAAAGAAGCACTCAATGTCTTCTATATGTCCAGCCTTTTGCTTGGGTGCAGACTTAGGGATCGTATCCTTAGCCTTGCCCTTCTTCTTCCAAGAAGTACCCTTTTTCTTGAAGCTAGGCTTGTTCTGCACATCCATCACATGGCTATGCCCTGCTCACTTCTTCATGTCACTTTCTGCTGTTTTAAGCATCCCGCATAACTCATTAAGGCCCTTCTCCACCCCATGCATATGGTAGTTCGAAATGAACTGACCATAGCTGGATGGAAGAGATGCCAAAATGAAGTTAGTGGCCAACTCTTGGCCTAGTGCAAAACCAAGGTTTTCCAAAGTCTGACTGTAACCAACCATTTTGATCACATGGGGGCCTACAGCTGCTCCCTCTGCTAGCTTGCATTCGACAAAGGACTTGGAAACATTGTACCTCTTAGTCCTTGCCTGATCTTGGAACATGTCCTTAAGCGCGATGATCATATCATACGCTTCATGATCCTCAAACTTCTTTTGAAGTTCAGGTTCCATGCATGCAAGCATAAGACAGCTAACCTCAAGAGAATCATCACATGCTCTCTTGTAGGCGTTCTTTAGGGCAGCAGGTGCATTATCAGCAGGTTCATCGGGGATTGGGGTATCCAGAACCGTTTCCTTTTTATCAGACCCGAGAGATCAAATCTTCACAATTTTATTTAAGGATTTTGATCGGCAAATCAAACTTACCATAAACCGACTCCTGTCCCGATTCAATCAAACTCCTTTGATCACGGTACATCGATTTTAGATCTAGGTTCCGATTCGATCAATCATATTGATCTTCGCATGATTCAACAGGATTTATGTGTCACTGTCTACCCCAATGGAAGAAACCGACCGGTAGGGGTAAGTTGTTTGACAACCTCAGAATCGCGATCACGGAAAGCAAGATCATAGATCAATCCTGAACCACCGCCATATAAACGATCACATCATTCATATCAATCTGCATATCATCATATGCAAACATCCTGAACCTATAACTGAACAGCATCGGCTCTGATACCACTGTAGGGATACGGGTAGGCTACACTAGTGCAAATCAAAGAATTTCTACCGCGTATACCAGGATTACTGTTGTCATAGATCACGGGATTACCACTAGACGTGCAGTTGCGGAATCGATGAAGCGCGTCGAGGCAGCGAAGACGTTCCACGTCTCCTCCTTTTCCTCGTCCCACGAGAAGCTCCCCTTGCGCGGCTCGTCCAAGTGCTACAGATGCAGCACCTCCGAGGTATCCACACGTGCGGGGTGGAAGCGTCAGACGCCGGACTGCCAGGTCCGCGCGTGCGACATAGGCGTGAGGAGTGGCGGCTGGGTGGAATGGTCTAAGGTCTAACCCTGGTCATCTCTCCCCACCCTCTCTTATATAGGCGTCCCTAGTGGGCTTCTACATTAGCAGCCCATTAGTAGCCTAAGCATGGTCTAATTCGGATCCAATCCTCATTAGGCTTCCAGCCCCTTAAGTGTGTGACCCTATAGGTTCATATGCGTATAGACATGACACGAATACACTTATTCTGTCAATAGTTGGTAGCGGCGTCTAGCAAGACGTGCCAACTCCTAAACGCATACAAAGATCATATCGGACGAACCATCACAAGGTTTAGTACATGTATTTCCCTTTGCCTCACGATATTTGGTCTAGCTCCAAGCTGACCTCCCTTTCTCGATACTATGATTCGGAATCCCTTTACTAGGTTAACTCTTAACCTCATGTAGCACAGCCATGCATTTCTGGATCTGATCAGTCGAGGGGCCCAGAGATATCTCTCTCAAGTAGAGAGGGGCAAATCCCATCTTGATTGACCATGCCTTGCAGCATGCTTTAGGACAAACCCGAAAGCTACCTTTATAACTACCCAGTTACGGAGTAGCGTTTGATAGCCCCAAAGTAGGTCGATTCACATCTCAAGTACATGCGACAATCTCAGGTCTAAGGACAAAACGTACACGATGTGTAGAGAGAGAGCTGCAACTAATTGCTAGTCTCAAGTTGGGTCAGTCCAACCCCATATTCATAACATGTGTCCACATCATTGGTTTTACATCTCCATGTATATGACTTGCGAAACATAGTCATCAACCAATCGATGTGCTAGTCTAATATTCACGTGTGTCCTCACATGAACTCCGACTAGGGACAACTATTAAATAACCATACAAGTAAAGAGTTTCACAAACAATTCACATAATTGACGATCAATACAAGTTGCCTGATATGGATATTCAAGGAACATTACAATAACTCATGGATACATATGAAATATAATCATCTCTATGATTGCCTTTAGGGCATATTTCCTTTAGTTTCTGCATCGGGGGCTTGTTATAGGCGAAGAGGCGAGGCTAGGAGGCGGCCAGGGGGCCCACACCCTACCCAGGCGCGGGGTGGGCCCACCCGCCTAGGGGGTGCGGCGGCCCTGGCTCGCATCTCCATCTCTCCTCTCGACTTCATGTCCCCCACAGTAAAATATTGACTTTGGCTTTTGTCCCGTCCAATTCCGAGAATATTGACTTTCTGCCTTTCTGGAACCAAAAACAGAAGATAACAGGCAACTGGCACTATGGAAACTTGTTAATAGGTTAGTTCCAGAAAATATATAAAAACACCTCAAAGTGTAGACAAAGCAAAGCAAAGTAGATACTAAACAAGCATGGAGCATCAAAAATTATAGATATGTTTCCGACATATCAAGCATCTCCAAGCTTAACTCCTGCTTGTCCTCGAGTAGGTAAGTGATAAAAAGAATAATTTTTTAGGTGACATGCACCGTCAAAACTAAGATCAAACCATTTGCAAGCATTGAAAGCTGGGATCAAAGAACTCTAAACATGTGCATGAAAGATGGAGTTATAACAATAGGACATAGTAACTATAGATGCAACATGAAAGTCTACAAACAAAGATCATGAATAACATGCATTGAAAAACGTTTGTTTGTTTCACATACAGAAAACATGGCATAGTGGCATTTAGCTTGTCCCTCATAGAGTAGCAAATAGATGCATAGGACACCTTGAAGTGATTAAGGTTAAAGGGAACAAACTATGGAGTATATTCTTGACAAAGTCTAAGTTGGGAATCTCAAGTCCCTTGAATACGAGGGCCACACCTCATGCTACTCAACTTCAGTCACCTGTAAGTTATTGGCATAGTAAGTACATGCGTATCATAGAGAATCGCCAACGGGGTACCCCTGGCACATGGTATAGGAGCTATCCCATAACCAAAATGACAAGGCAAGCAGACAATGAGCATCTCAGCGATCTTTCATTTACTATATGCATAGATTTTTATTGAGGATGCTTCACAGATAGCTCATTATGGTGATGCTGAAAGTTTCCACCATGATTAGGCATGGCTTAGGCTAGCAGCCTAGGCGTTTCTCTAACACAAAATACATAACTCCATGGACTTACAAGCTCCCTCTTTATTTCACACCGGTGACATCCATAGACAAAAGAGCATGATATCAACTGTGTACAAAGTATAAGTGCAATGTTCAAAACGTTTCCCGTGACAGCATGGTTCTGCTAATTCCAATGTATAAGTGCAAGCATATACAACATAGATGACATAATGGTTCAAGTTTATTAGGGGCAAAGAATATAAAGTGTGCCATCAAGATCGTGAGAGATTTAATCACTAAGTTTTCACATAACAAAATACTTTTTAATTGGAAGATAGCTGAAAACAAGAATATACTTGGAATGGTGTAACACACCATGCATAGGAGTTTATAGTGGACACTTTGTAATAACTTGGTTTCTTGGGAGTTGAAATCATGAGTAGAACTTACTCATATAAGTGGAGGCTAGCAAAAGACTAGGAGCAACCAACTTAGAGAGCAATAATGGCCATAATCATGCAGAGCAACAAAACATTACTGATCAAAGCATAATGTGGTACTACAAGTCAAGGAATAAATGATCATAGAGGCTATGGTGAATTTTTCATAGTCATAACATGGTGTAAGCATGTGCCAAGTCAACCCAGACAAAGCATCAAAGGAGAATACCACAATACTATGTTTTTGCATGCTAAAACAATGCATAATTTCTTCAAGGCACACTAAGAAATCCCAATTGTTTGGAACAAGACATACTACAGCAATAATCACTAAGCATAAGGTCAAAACAACACCTAGCATGTCATGCTAATGTCTAAGTCATAGTCAATGCAAGCTCCTCTTGCACTTATCAAGCAAGAACTTTTTACTCCTTTCCAACACCAAGAAACTTATTTGCAAAACAACACAGCGAGAATGGGGGTCCAAACTACTTTATTAAAGCAAACTAAACAACTAAGCAAACCAAACAAAAACTAAGACGCTCCAAGAACAACACAACAGTGCATGAAACAATAAAGACGAAGTGTCTAGACAGACCTGAACTTTTTATTGATGAAGAAGGGGATGCCTTGGGCATCCCCAAGCTTTGACGCTTGTACCTCTTGGATATTTCTTGGGGTGACACTGGGGTGGCATCCCCAATATTGAGATTTTGTCCATTCTTCATGTCATTACATCATTCTCTCTCTACACCTCAAATTTTTCCTTCATACAAAACTTTACACAATCTTCATTAGCAACATTAGTGTATTCAAAAGATAATAGACCTTTAAGCTAAGCTTTGTAACAGCAAAACTTTGCACTAAAAACACAAGATACTGTAGAATCTCCTTCAAAAAGCTCAATTCCCTAAAAGATAAGTCAAAAAGGAATCAAAAAGAAGCAAATGCAAATAATGGCAGAAATCTGTCAAAACAGACCAGCAGGTAGAAAATGATTTTTTCAAAAATCTTCTGTTGCTCAAATCAAACATTGTTGAACTAATGAAAGTTATGTAACATATTGGGGGATTAATTCGTAAATTTTCAGCTCAATCCGACTTACAGATACTCCTCACGAATATTTATGGTGGAGGACAGAAATCTTTTTCGGGACAGCAACTTCCCAAATCTTACTTCCCTCTCATTAGAGGTCATTCTTGGCACAAAAAAGCAAACAAAAAGGATAAGGAGAGGTCATTACTGAAGTAATAACTTTCAATACTTAAAGGAACTCTTGGGTTATCTCCCAACAAGTAGTTTTCTTTAACGCCTTTATGTTAGGCACAAGAAGCAAGAAATCAAGTATTTTCGGATGAGGAAGCATTAACATCAAACCTTGCTTTCAAAGGAGGAGAAAAAAAGCAAATTATCTCTCCTCATAGGGAAGTGTTCAATACCTTTCTTGAATGGAAATTGATATTTAGTGGTGCATTCTTTCATATCAATGATGGCACCAACAGTTCTAAGAAAAGGCCTTCCCAAAGTAATAGGACAAGAAGCATTATATTCAACATCCAAAATATAGAAATCAACAGAGACATAAGAATTGTTAACCATGATATGAACATTATTAATACTCCCCATTAATTTCTTCTTAGCATTATCATCAAGTGGGACATCCAAATAACAATCTTCTAAAGGTGGAAAATCAAGCATTTCATAAATCTTCCTAGGCATAATAGAGACACTAGAACCAAGATCACATGAAGCTTTGAGATCAAAGTCATTCACTTGCACATTAATAATGGGTTCCCAACTATCTTATACTTTCCTAGGAATAGAATCTTTGTGTTTTAGCTTCTCTTCCTTAATCTTAACAAGAGCATCTGTAATGTGCTTAGTGAAAGCAACATGCATATCACTATCATCGGGACTTCTAGCAAGCTTTTGCAAAAACAGGATCACTTCAGAAATATTGCAACCTTCTTTATCAAAATCAAACTTAGCATCACTAGTAGTAGATCATTAGTCTTAGGCATTGTAGGAGGAGGAATAGGGACTTCTTGTGGTTTAGTGGTATCCATTCTAGTGATGGTGCACACACTATTGTTTCTATCAATTTCAGCTTCCCTTTCCCACTTAGATGAAGTTGAGCTAACAGTCTAACATTTTCATCAATAGTAACTTTTATGGCATGAGTGGCAGCAAAGGTACTTTCCATGCTTTCAGGTTTAGAAGCCATTTTATTAATCAAGGAGGACTGTGCTTCAGACAAAGAGGAAATATTTTTCTCAACAGTTAAAAGATTTTCCTCCATAGTTTTGTTCAAAGCAGTTTGTTTACTAATAAAGTCTTTGAGCATGAATTCAAGTTCATAGGGGGCACTTCTAGCATTGTTGTAGGATTTTCCCTAGGTATTGCCATTATTAGGAGGATAAGGCCTATAATTGTTGTTGCTACCAAAATTATTCCTATAGGCATTGTTGTTGAAATTAATGTTTCTAATGAAGTTCACATAAACTTTCTCTTCTTGAGCAACCAAAGAGGCTAAAGGAACATTGTTTGGATCTAGAGGAGCTTTCCCATTAACAAGCATAGCCATAATAACATCAATCCTATCACTTAAAGAGGAGGTTTCTTCAATAGAATTTACCTTCTTACCATGTGGAGGTCTTTCAATGTGCAATTCAGAGTAGTTAACCATCATATTTTCAAGGAGTTTTGTTGCAGCACGCAAAGTGATGCCCATAAAGGTACCTCCAACAGCTGAATCCACCAGGTTTCTTGAAGAGAAATTCAAACCTGCATAAAAAGTCTGGATAATCATCCAATTAGTGAGTCCATGAGTGGGACAATTCTTAACCAAAAATTTCATTCTTTCCCAGGCTTGAGCAACATGTTCATTATCAAGTTGTTTAAATTTCATAATATCACTTCTCATATATATAATATTAGCAGGAGGATAGTACTTTCCAATAAAATCATCTTTGCACTTAGTCCAAGAATCAATACTATTTCTAGGCAAGGATAGCAACCATTCTTTAGCTTTTCCTCTCAAGGAGAAGGGAAACAGCTTGAGCTTAATAATATCTCCATCTACATCCTTGTAATTTTTCATCTCACAAAGTTCAACAAAGTTATTGAGATGGGAGCATCATTAGAACTAGCACCAGAAAATTGCTCTCTCATCACCAGATACAACAAATCAGGATTAATTTCATAAAAGGTAGCATCCGGAGCAGGTGGAGCAATGGGAGTGCTAAGGAAATCATTGTTGTTTGTTCTAGTGAAGTCATACAATTGGTGTTCTCAGCGGAGTTCATTTTGGCAAAGGTGGGCAAGCCAAAAACAGCAGTAGCAGCTAGAGTAGGAACTAATTTTTTTGTGTTTTTGATAAGAAAAAGCAAACCAAACTAAACTAATGTTTTTTGAGTTTTGAAAAGAGTCAAACAAAACCAAGCAAAAGAAACTAAGCAAACTAAAAACAAATAAAATAGAAAGGTTGAGGAGGACTCCCCTTGTGAAGATGTCCTTAGCCTCCCCGGCAACAGCGCCAGAAAACTTGTTGATGCGCCTAGGTGATGTAGGTGCGCTTTATCGGGAAACCCCAATAGAAAGGTGTGATGCAGCACAACAGCATGTCTTCCCTCAGTAAGAAACCGAGGTTATCAAACCAGTAGGAGGAAGGAAACGTCACACATGTGTTGCAAGCAACGTGGAAACCTACACAACATAAACTCAAAACTTTGCCCCAACTAACAGTGAGGTTGTCAATCTCACCGGTTGTTGTACCAAAGGATTAAACGTATGGTGTGGAAGGTAATGGTTTGCAGCAAGTAAACAAGTAACAGTGGAAGATGTATCAATGGTAAAGATTGGACCGGGGTCGATAGTTCACTAGAGGTGCTCTCCTTAGATAAACAACATGCATGAAGGGTAAACAAATTACAACAGGGCAATTGACAGGAACTGAGCAAGGTATAACAATGCAATACCAGACAAAAAGATCCTATGATATTCGATTGGGGAATACAACATTATACATAGACCGCCATCCAACTACATCTATGACTAGAAGTCCACCTTCAGGTTATCATCCGAACCCCCTCCAGTATTAATTTGCAAGCAACAGACAACTGGTTTAATCAAAGTGTGTAAGGTAAACAATCCATTTGTTCTATGAACAAGAGACCATTGTTTTCTCCCTAGTGGCAACAACACATCTACAACCGAAGAGATTTCTGTCACTTCCCTTGTAAACTAGAGGCATGAACCCACTATCGAGCATAAGTACCCCCTCTTGGAGTCACTAACAACTACTTGGCCAAGATAGCTACTAACAACGGAGAGCATGCAAGATCACAAACAACACAGACATGATAGTATCAAATAGACAAAACCATTGATCAATCTGACATAGTAATCTCAATATCCATCGGGTCCCCGTAAACAAAACATGCATGATTACAAATATATTAGATCTTGATCATGAACAGAGCTCACAAGATCTATACATGAAAGCACGAGGAGATACAACCATCTAGCTACTAAATGGACCCATAGTCCAAGGTGGAACTACTCATGCTTCATTCCGGAGGCTGGCATGATGAAGAAGAAGGCCTCCGGGATGATCTCCCCTCTAACAGGGTGCTGGGAAGAACTTCAGATCCCCCGATCTAGGGACAATGGTGGAGGCGGCTACAGAAGGTTTCGTGGAGTTTTGATTGGGTGCCTAGGGTTTTTGCATCGGGGGCTTCTTATAGGCGAAGAGGGGAGGCGGCCAAGGGGCCCACACCCTACCGAGGCGCGGGGTGGGCCCACTCGTTCCTAGGGGGTGCGGTGGCCCTGGCTTGCCTCTCTGTGTCTCCTCTGGACTTTGTGTCCCCCACGGTAAAATATTGACTTTGGCTTTTGTCCCGTCCAATTTCGAGAATATTGATTTTCTGCCTTTCTGGAACCAAAAACAGAAGAAAACAGGCAACTGGCACTGTGACAACTTGTTAATAGGTTAGTTCCAGAAAGATATAAAAACATTTCAAAATGTAGACAAAGCAAAGCAAAATAGATAATAAACAAGCATGGAGCATCAAAAATTATAGATACTTTTCCGACATATCACACACCATGGGGCGGCGCACCCTAGGGGGTGGTCGCGCCAGCCCTAGGTGTTGCCACCTCATCGCCCTACTTGGGCTGCCCTTCGGTGTCCGTGTCGTGTCTGGTAAAATATTGACTTTGGCTTTTGTTCCGTCCAATTCCAAATATTTTCTTACTAGCTTTTCTGAAACCAAAAACAACAAAAAACAGGCAACTGGCACTGCGGCATCTTGTTAATAGGTTAGTTCCATAAAATGTATGAAAATGCCTCAAATTGTAGACAAAACATAAGAAAGTTGATACAAAACAATAATGTAGCATAAAAAATTATAGATATTTTTACGACGTATCACCGGCCGAGCAAGGGGAGTTGAGGGAGGACTCCCCTCCCCTTGTCGCCTCTCCCTCTCATAAATAGAGGGGAGGGGCGCCCCCTTGCCCCCCACTTGAAACCCTAGCCATCGGCTGATGACCCACAAGTATAGGGGGTGTATCTTAGTACTTTTGATAAATAGGAGTTTCGATCCTAACGAGGAGCATAAGGTGTTGACTAGTGGTATGGTGTAGGAAATCTCTGTAAATACTTAACAAAAGGATTTTAGGGGTTTTATGATAAAGCAAAGAAACAAAGTGCAAGTAGTAAAGACAACAAACAACTGTAGCAAGTGGCCCAATCCTTTCTTAGAAAAGGACAAGCCGATGGGAATACTTATAAGGACCAAACATTCTCGAGGACACATGGGAATACTGTCAAGTGCTTTCGCTTCAAATAGCTGAGTAGTCTTCTTTGGTGTTGTAAGTGTTGTGTGGGTGAACCTGTGCTAATTTACCGACCTTACTTGTACTAATACATACTTGTGATTAAACCCCCTGCAAGCAACCGCAACTACAGTAAAGCAATTAAGATACAAACCTAAGCACCGCCTTAAACACTGAGATCCTACGCTCCCTTGTGCAATGGTTTCCTAACGGGGGCTCAGGTTTCTATCACTCCGACAACCCCACAATTAGTAGCTAAATACACAATGCATTCCCCTAGGCCCATAAATGGTGAAGTATCATGTAGTCGATGTTCACATGACACTACTAGAAGAATAGCACCACAACTTAAATACTGAATCATAGAATAATATATCAACACAAATCCACTACTAACAACATGACTTATCCCATGTCCTCAAGAACTAAACAAACTACTCACAAGACATCATATGGGTCAAGATCAAAGATGATATGGTGATGGATAACAATCTGAATATAAACAATAATCCAATGGTTCCACTCACAAGCATCAACTATAATAGTAATCAACACCGGGAAAGTTTCCTCTCAGATCTATGCAAGTATTCAACACAATTGTTACAGCGGGATGGAGTGGTGATGATAGTGCTGGTGGAGATGATGGTGTGGATGATGATGGTGATCCCGCTGAATCCTAGCTTGGTGATGGTGTTGATGGCAACGATCTCTCCTCTCCGGGAAGGAATTTCCCCGACAGAAATCTGTCTGCCAGAGAGCTCTTTCTCTCTCGGTGTTTTCTGCCTCGCAGAGGCGGCAAAATCTTTCTATTGGTTGCTCCCTTTGTTCTAGGGTTCCGAGAGGAAGATATAGGCAACAGGGTAGATTCGGAGGCCGGCCAGGTGGGCCACACCCCCTCTAGGCGCGACCAGGGGTGGGCCCGCGCCTAGGGGGTGTGGGCCCCTGTGGCCCAACTCCACCTCCCCTTCTAGCTTCCTTCGCCTTCTGGGAAAATATGATTTTCCATATTTTTTCTGGTATTTTTCTCATCTTCGCGAAATTGCATCAAAACACCTCTTTTTCCATCAGAATCTTGACTCCGGCAGTTCATCCTCCAAGAGTCATCCAACATGCAAAAATAGAGGAAAAGACATAAGTAACACCTCTTGAATGAAATATATCAATGAATAGAGGCAACTTATGATATATAATGGTGATGCAATTTGGACGTATCATCGGCTGATGGCTGCAAGTGCACAGATCGTTTGTAGCTAGTTTTGAAGTTAAGATATCGATCCCACAGG
This sequence comes from Avena atlantica, assembly GCA_910589765.1. NCBI lineage: Eukaryota > Viridiplantae > Streptophyta > Magnoliopsida > Poales > Poaceae > Avena > Avena atlantica. The sequence continues at coordinate 182,836,282 of OU342737.1, forward strand.
GAGCCCAAAGGTAAGTTTTTATGGGTGAAGTCTCTGTCACACCTAAAGTTGTCATAGGTATTTGAGTGAATTGACTGCAAGTGTTGGAATAAGAATAGAGTTTGGATTAAACAAAAGTATTTAAATAAAACTAAAATGTAAACTTCAGAAATTAAAAAGCATAAAAAGTAAAGAATGATTTTTTTGTTGTTTTCTGCAGATGACAAAGTAGGCGCGAGGAGATTCAGTTCATGGTGACAGTGAATATGCCAGATGGATGAGTGATAAGTGTAGCAATTATAATCTTATAAGTATGTGTGTAGGCGAACCACCCATGATTAGCCGGAACTCCTCTTGGTAGATTTCATCCCAACTTCAATAATCCTACTAGCCTATTTACCACAACCATGGTCAGTCACTAAATGATTAAGATCCTTCAGGTTGCTTATCAATTAAGCTCCTTGGATAGGACTAATGCAATAAGATCGGTGGCTCATCGTGATCCTCGAGTCAAACTAGTTTCTCATTGATATCCCCATGTCACTCAGGGGTCGCCGGTCTGCTAGCGAACAAGATTCTATCTATGTAGAACAAAGCATCATGTTGTCTGGGCCCTTAATTGGACAACATGCATTAATCATCGCACATATAGTCAAGCACACATAATATAGTAATTAAAATCAACCACAAAATTGATGGAAATTATATAGGCACATCACATCTCACCAATCCCCTACATCTCTCAAGACCAAAGGAACTTACTCAAACATGAGAGAAGAAAGCATCATCGATATAATTAAATAAAGGGAGTTCTTCTTTATATTACCGTGGAGATCCACAATAAAAAATAGAAATAAATCCAACACAATTCAAGATGGGAAGAACAATATCAAACCCTAGACTTGCAAGGTGGAGATCTATCTCTCAAGTACAAGTAATGGCTATGGTGGTGTGGTGGCTGGGAGATCGAAGATCATGGAGTGAGATGAAGAACATCTTCCCCTTCTTCTCCAGATCTCTTCTTTCTCTCTTCTGGATGGGATGGCGGCTCGTGTGTTCTTTTTTCATCCTAGGCCTCTTCATGAAAGTTGTCCCTTTTAATAAGACGATGAGGATGGAGCTATATGGAAGGAACTATAGGCTGGAGAAATATTCCCGCCATATAGGTTCTCGTTAAATCTTTTGTAAACTCCCCTGGATTGCTTCCAAAAAAGAGACTTGCTTGTTTTCGTTTGAATATTGTGTTTTTGCTGTTAAATCCCTCTATTGATGTTCAGAACCTGAAACACATATTAAAAACCAAGTTTTCTATGCTACCGAAGTGTAACATCCCAAAAATCATGAATTACAAAAACTTTCATACCATTCATGCATTCATAGCATCCTTGGGTTGCACAAAAATTTGCAAAACAAAATTCCAAATTAAAACCATCTTATGCCTATTATCTATATACAATAAGGCATGGTTTTATTTTTATTTTTTTCAAAGTGTCAAAGTGCATTTGACTAAACATCAGTGTTTTATATACAATTAGGTGCAAGGGTTACACTACAAAAACCTAGAGGTGATTTGAATTCAAATCCATTTGAATTTGGTTTGATTTGTTTCCTGAAAAATCAAAATAGAAAAAGAAAAAGAGCGAAGGAAAGGAAAAGGGCCGGTGCCACCTATTCGGCCCAGAAGCACAATCAGCCCACAAAACCAACCCGGCCGTTCCCCCTCTCCCCTCTTTCTCACTCACGCGCCTACCCCCTCACTCACTGACCCTGCGGACCCATTGCCACACGTGCATCATCGTCTTCGCCGCGAGATCCGCCCCCAAATTCCTCCTCGCCGTTACCTGCGTTGATTCCTCCTCGTAAATTCGCTTGATTGCTGCATTAATTTCTCCCCCGACCACGCGTACATAATCGCCCACGTCTACTCTCCATTTCCCCTCAGACCTCATGCCCTGAATGCCTCCAGGCCGGGAGAATTGCTCGCTCGAAACCCCCTGCGCCGACGACCCTCCGGCGCCAATTCTGGCCAAGCCTCACCACCTCCTTGCCCATGGTTTCCACGAGCACACTCCCCATCGTCTCGAGCATCTTCCAGTATCTTCCCCTAGCCCGCGTGCGCTTCGGAACATCGGCAAGGACAACGCCTTCTAGCCACCGTCCTCTGCTGCAACTCCGACGAACTTTCCCAGTAATCCCTAACCTCCCCTTCCCCTCTCATTGACACTCGCGTACTCGTATTCGTCTTGCGCGTCTGACGCACCTTTTGCCTTGCCATAGCGTGTTCCGTAGCCTCGCCAACGTTGACAACCGTGCACGCCCGAGCCAGTAGGTATCTCCGGCGAGCAATTCTGGTCGTCACCGTGCGCCCCTTGACTAACGGCGACCACCTTGAGCTTCACTGCATCCCTGCTGTCAACACCCGGATTTTTCAATCCTAGATGCCTGTTATGCCATACATCGCAATCCCAGGATTACCATTTTTGCGAGACATAACAGAATTGGATACCATAGTACATCATCCATTACAAACGATACATAAGTTCTTACACAAATAGGGATCTCATGATCCAGTTCTTAATACAACATCAAGCAGCGGAATACGTAATAATAACGATAGCGTAGGCGAAGCTCCATCTTCGGGGTCACAGGCAATGCTGACGATGGGAGATGATCCTAGTTGTCGTAACCTTCCTGGGGTCCATCCTCCAGGTACTCCTCTTCATAGTCTGGCCATGGGAATAGCCAGGGACAAAGACATGAGTACTCTTTAAGTACTCGCAAACTAATACTAACAGGTAAAGGGGTTTTTGGATAATAGGACACTAGGCTCTAGGGTTGTTTTGCAAAAGCCAGATTTATCTCTACGAAGATCCCAAGCTAATCACAATTTTATAACTCCTAAGTGGGATCTTGTATTTCATATCACAACCCTGTTGTGGTCAAGTCAAAGTCTCAATTCATTTCACAAGTCATTTTGAAAAGTTTGATGGGGGAACAGTATGGCCACTCCAACTGTCCATAACCGCGGACGCGGCTATTCGAATAGTTTGACACTCTGTAGAGATTGTACAATTTCACCACAACATTCGATACATCCATCAGGAACAAATCCTGAATTCACCATACTCAGTATGCGGATAATCAATCCTAACCTTTCAATTACACGCCCTAGTATAAGCACCTCTCCTGTGAGTTTGGCCTCCCAACCATGACCAACTGTCATCTTGGGTACTACACAGGTGGACAATCTTCACAAGGTAGCCTCAGCTCAGACCTTGGCCGCGAGGGAACTAATACTAAAGTATATAAGTTTCTAGTCAAGCCCTACCCAATCTTCGGGTATTGTGGTTGTACGATTGGAATGGTATCGCATCTAGACAACCATCAGTTTTATAAAGGGCTAAGGCTCATGCCTCAACATTTTCATCACCAAAATCATCAGGTGTTCGGAAACACATGTCCAAAACATTTCAATAGAATGATCCATCATTCCAAGGTTTTCATAACAATTTTTCCACCAAGTATTCCCATCTAAAAGTTGATCAAGTTTTATGCTTAGCACTAGCATCTATAAGTGGGGGTAGGCACTAATGAGGGGTGGTGGACTAGTGGAGTTTCAACTAAGTACAACCTTATGTCTCAGGCTGATATCAAGGTTTCTAACTTAGGCCAAATTTTATGCTCTTTATGCAACCTTCACATATCTTTCTAGTATCTACCAATCTCTTAAGTAAACTCTAAGTAAGCCTTGATAAAGAAATAAAGTAAGAAGCTTGCAAGTAAAACTAGGATTGGTCTGTCAAGTGGGTATGATCACATATGCTTAAGGCATATAGTAGTCATAGTAACAAGTAGGGGTTTGTTGCATCAGTAGGGTATCTTGCAAGTGTTAGCTTGCACATTCACTAGTAGTATTAGGCTTGCTAAAGTTAGAATGTCTTGCAAGTTTGACTCTTGCACTGGTATAGTTTCAGCTTGCCTTGTGCAGAGCAGTGGTTGAAGTTCTCCTCGGCTTCTTCTTCGTAGAATCCTCCTTCCTCCTCGTATCCTTGGTCAGTACTAACGTATATGAATAAATACGAGGTACACAATCACCAAACAATACTTAACTACTTGCAATCATCACACACAAGGATCCTATAGATGAGCTAGCATCATCTCTAACATTACAAGATTAAAGCTTGGTTTAATTCCTTTTTATTTCTAGAAAAGTAATTTCTACTCATTGAAAAACTACTTAAGATTTCTCCAAACTAAACATGGGATCATGTTGACACATGTCATCACCACATATTGTAGTCCAAGGGAATGTGATTTAAAGTGGTGTCACAATTTAATAAGGTTTTACCCTTTTATTTTAATTAATTAATGTGTCTAGAAATGCTTATGTAGCATTCTTTTATTACTTGAACAATATTTCTGCAAGTAAACCTATATATTTTTATATATTCTGAAAGGTATGGTTAAATGTGATTTTTGAGAGTTGGAATCAACTCAAAAGCTATTATGGTTTAAATTTGAAAAATGTTTGAATGCAGAAAAGCTTCTGCCATGTTATTTTTACCATGGGTGATCTATAGATCCAAATGACTTGAATCCAATGGGCTTGGATTCAGCATTCCCAATCCTTTCTAACAAAATTGGTTTCATTCAATTTGGTGCAATGAATCGATCTGGGTTGAATTTTGAAGTTGGGTATAGAAGTGAGTTTGAAATAAAATAGAAAATGTTTAATTTGAATAACTGGGCTACGCGGGAAAAGTTAACGGGCCGGCCTGCTAAGTGCAGTGCTCCCGCAGGATGCTTAAGTGGGTGTCCCCACTCGTCAGTGACACAGGGAGGGGCGAAGAGGTACGGGGCAACGTGGGTCGTTCGATCTGATTCTAATCCAACGGCTGGGAGTCATCGTCGACGCGAGACAACGCCAGCGAGAAAGAAACCTAGCGCGGCCCGTGAGGGGTGCTGGGGGCTCACCGGGGTGCAGGCGAGGGTCGGCGAGGCGGGCGAACGACGAAGTCGACGACGGCGAACTCGGGGGTGGTCGCGGCAGCTCCTAGGGTGGACGAAATTGCTGGCGCCCTTGTTCTCCAGAGGCGGCAGGCTCTCGTGAAATTCCGGCGATGCGGCGGGATCTGGTGAAATTCCGGCGAGGTGGCTGTGCGGCACGGGGCGGCGAACGAGGATGTTTGGCGGTCTCCTGGGTCGGTGGGGGTTGTGTATGCACGCGGCAAGGGCGGCGCGCGGTCTGTGGGCTTCGGTCGAGGGTGGCGCTCTGGCGCACGCTCGGCATGGTCGCTGGCGAGGTTGGCATGGTTCGTGCGTGTGGTCCAGGGCTTGGAAACGCTCGCGGCTAGGACAGGGGGTGGCAGTGGACGGTGGGATGCCTCGCAGACATGCTGGCTAGGCTTGGTTCTGCTCCTAGCTTGCTGTCGACTATGGGGTGGCAAGGTTGTGCTCGGCTGTTCACCATTGATGGTAATGCCAAGCTCACAGTGGTGCTAGTGTTTAGTTAATCTTTCTAGATGATCTACTGAGCGGGTTGTGAGCTAGAGAGGGAACAAGTTAGGCTTCAATCACTGCTCACTATAGTGTTTAGGATTTTGATGATTTGTGTCTGCAACCTGTTTGATGAAATGGCCGCATGAAATCAAGTTTTGAATTTTGAAAAGATTTTTGGTGGGTTTGCTAGATTGGTGCTGGTGAGTCTGCAGATGCTTGGGTTTTGAAAGTTGAGCTTGTTTGAGTGGTTTTTGAAAAAGTGGGATCTTCCCATATGATAAAGATTCAATTTTTAATTGTCATTTAAACTATGCATTTGAAAGTTTCTGGATGATCACAAAGTGGGCCTTGATACCTTGTTATGAGTACATTCAAGGGGTGCAAAGATCCAGAAAAGTTTCCATTAGGTTCTGAAAGTTTGAGACAGCCAAAGTAGGCATGGGAGTTAAATTGGTCAAAATGACCATTCCTTTATTTTATTGGTTTTGACTTATTTGTCCTTAGGAAAAGTTTAGGAAATGTTTAGATGATGTTTATTTCACCTAAGAAACATTTTACAGGCAAGGAAACACACAAACAAGGTGGTTCAAAAGAATTTCAAATTTAATGCATACTCATATGCATGCATTTATAATTTTATTTAACAAAGTTTTTGTTAACCCTAATTTTGATGATTATAGATTGATGATTTAAGTTTAGTATTTTTGGTATGTTACACCTGCGAACTCAGTGAGCATCTCCCCTTCCTCGCTCGCTTCCTATTTTCGCCGGAAACGTCACTACCAGAGCGTCGCCAGCGCCGCCAATTCCTGGCAGTGTGCTGTGAGCCATCCGATTTAGATCCAAGTGATAGGATAGATTGGCTTAGAGAAAGGGAATTATTTGATCTGTGTCGTGCGATTCACTTTTAATCCTACGGTCCACAGAGCTCGATCCATGCGAATAGGTATCAGCTAATGGAATCATTCCACGTGGCCTGTACTGTCTGTTTAAAAATCCAGAAAATGAATTTGATTGATTAAACTTGTAAAATCTATAACTTTTGTTCTGTTTATCCAAAAAATGCAAATAAGATATCATTGGAATCCAAAAAATAAATCCTACACTATTATGGGCTTAATTTGGTATTTTGCTTCTGTAAAAATGGAATTTTATGCAGAGACAAATATAGGCTTATTTTGACTATATAAATTATTTAGAAAATGTTTTCAAGGACAATTTGAGTTTATTTAGACTATAAATAATTGGTTTTGTGTTCAGTACTGTTTGACTTGTCTTGTTTACTTTAGAAAAATCATGACATGGAATTTGCATGCATTCATAATATTTTTTCTTGAATATTGGAATGTGAATTTGGTGCTATTATTTTATGTGTTGATTTTGGTGCTAGTGGTGATTGTGATTGTGAAGATTGTTGCTACTCCCCCAACTACCAAGGCAAGTGGTTCTTCATGTATTTGTCCTATTATTTTTGACTATGCACTAGTGATATTTTGTATAGGGCTTGCATGAAGTTTTTGCTAAGTATCTATATGCTATGCCATGGGAAATCCTAGTAGTTGTAGCCTTGGTAGGATTTTATCTAAGTTAAGATACTTGTTGATATCATTCTTAGATTAGCCAGCAGTAAACAAGGGTGGATTATATACACATGCTATGGAAATTTTACTAAGTCTTTTGACTTATGTTTTTTCTTAATAAAACTACTAAGTGAATGAATCACCTGGATGGAATGGTATGAATGGGTTATGTTGAGTAGTTACACAAGGCCCAGTGACTGTTTTACCTTGTGTATCACACTTGTGGCAAGCCACCCAGGAACAAAGGGATTTGAGATACTTAGTGTTTAGAAGCTTCTAGTGCAGCTACATGGCATTTGGGCTCTGCCTTGATCATATAGGTTGCAGTAACTTAGCCAGATGGACAGATGGTCGTAGGGTGATAGGATGGAAAGCGTCCATTTGGTCTAAGGGAAGGCTTCTGAAAGATCTCGTCTCGATGCATGTCGGGTCTTGTGGGGAAAGTGCACCACCTCTCGAGAAGGAAAAATCTAAGTACTTAGCCGTGTCCCCGGCAATAGACAATTTGAGCATCAAGACATTAAAGCTATCAAGGATCTCTTCATCCCAATTTCTAAGTTAAAAACTTGTGGTTGAACAAGGGTAAAGGTTCACCAATGTATATTGGTGGTTCCTTGGGTGATTTTCATCAAACAAAAACTTAGTGTTTTCAACTGATAAGGAAAACCTATTTTGAGCAAAGCAAGCCTAAGCTACACTTAGCCAAATTCATATAGATGTTAGAAACTACTACTATACTATGGTATCACTTGCCAATACAATTCCAAATGTATTGACCCACTGTGGTTGTAACTTATGATGTTGCAGGTTACTCTGATGAGGATTAGGGTTATGACTCTACACTCAACATGTTTACCTATGGCACATGAAGATGAAGACTTTACATTATTTACTTATGTTATGAACTCTTGTACTATCCTTTGGCTATGGAGTTGTAAAAGACTGTTTATCTCTGGAATGACGATGTAATAAAGACTTTGTATCTGTGTACTTCATCTTAAACTGTGGATGCTAGCATTTGATCCAGGGACTAGCATTGCAATCACAAGGACATTTACCTTTATAAAGGTGGGGTCTTACAGATGGTATCAGAGCACTGTGTTGCCTATAGGACTATGACCCTAGGTTGGACTAGACTAAGAAAACCACTAAGGAAAAATGCAACTCTTTGCAAAGTTCCACACTTGTCTTTTTTTCTCGTAAACCTTTCTAATCTTCTTTCTCATCTCAAATTATAGATGGCCACCAGCAACGAAGCTGTCAAGAAGGGACCACTCATGACTATGACTTTAGAATGTGAGACGGAGTTTCCCAAAGCACTCAAAACCCTTATGGTTAGCTTGGGAATACATGGTGACGACGTATACAAAGGATTTCCAATTATGGATGAAGGGGAAGAATATTGGTGGGTGCAACTTCACTTGTATAAAAACAAGGGAGACAACCACAAAGAGTCAGGATTCTACATGGGCACCAACTCAGAAATATATACAACATTCTTTGACTCTGCAAGAAATGTAGCTTGGAATGCTATCAAGGAGCTTGGTGAAAGACTCAAGTGTAGAATGATCAACACTAAAAATGACTATGAAGAGGAGAAAAAGTATACCCAAGATTTAGAGACTGCCATAAAACGTCTAAGGGAGGATATCATAGACTTAGCATATGAGTGAGAATTGTAACGTACCCCGTTAATTGGACCACCGCACTTGTCGTACTTTCATAAAAATTGTTTAAGTAATGTTGAACCTTAGTGTTTGTGGTAGATGTTGTATGCAGTGATTTGTATGATTTATGGATGATGTATGCTTTTTCTTTCTTTTTACTGTCTTGTTTCTCTTACTTGTGTTGCTCTAATACTTCTCCATCTTATATTAGATGCTTAGCTTTGTGATCAGCACTACCGAGGAGTTCAATGGAACTCGTTTTGGTTCACGCATCATGCAGTTTACTAGTGTGCTCAACCTTCCACTTCCTAGTATCAAGGCACTTCAGCTCACCAAGTTCGAGAGGAAGGACCTTTGGGGCTTTAGAGTCTCACAGCCGGGACGCCAGGTGGAGCCACTCACGGAGGATATTTCCTTCAAGGTGATGCACGATGACAAGGAGAAGGGTCTAGATGTAGTCATGCAGGAGCTACTCGGACGCCTCTACGGACCCCACTCCACCGAGCTTAGAGGCCTCTACTTCCACCCGCGTTCGGGAGACGTGACGAGGAGGGAGAGGCATTGGTGTATGAGGGCGAGACTAGAGAGACGATAGACCCAGTTCGTTTGTACCTCCAGGACCTCGAGGGCCTTATTAGACACCTCGACACCGATAGGACCAACGTCATGATTAGCAATGACGAGCTCCAGGTTCAGTTGAGGGAGAAGGACAAGCTCTTCGCGGAGCAATACGAGATCGTTAAGGAGATGGAGGCCAGATTCGAGAGCCAGGACAAGAAGTTCAAGAATCAGGAGAAGAGGGTCCAAGACAGAAACAAGAAGATCAAGGACATGAAGGCTGAGATAGAGGCCAAGGCCTTTGATATCGAGACCCAGCAAGGAGTGATTGAGAGGCTTCGCTCACAGAAGAGGGCCCTCAGGGCAAAGATCGAGGCCTTGACCACTAGTGTAGATGAGTACAAGGCCACCATGGAGAATGCCGGTCTTTCTCTTGTTGACGTGGACGTCGACATGGAGGAGTAGTGTAGACTACTCGATATCTTTTATCTATCATACTTTGATTATTGAGTCACAATGACCATCCAACATGTGGATGGCTTGCTATTGTGTGTTTACATTTTCAAAACTTGTTGTTTATGTCGTTCAAACTCTATGTTATTTTTGAGATTGGTTATTGTGATTGTTTCTATGTGATGTATTGTGCATGTTTATCTTCTATGGGTATCTCATTCTTATCCTTATTGAAACCACAGGTGCCTCCCCATCGTGCCAACCCCAACCAAAACAACAACAATAACGTCACTCCCGAGATGCAGCAGTTGATGACAACTCAAACTCAACTAATGCAAATGATGACTCAGTTCATGCAAAATCAGAATCAGAATAACAATAACAACAACAACAATCAGAACAATCCTCTAGAATTGGACATGCTCACCAGATTTTTGAGACTGAGGCCTGCAAAGTTCTCGGGAACCACTGACCCAATGGTAGCCAATGACTGGTTACGTTCAGTAAACAAGGACTTAGTCACTGTTGGCTGCACCGACGAGGAATAAGTCAGGTTCGCAGCACATCTGCTCGAAGGACTAGCAGCAACCTGGTGGGACAACTTTCAGATCACCACTCCCCTTGAGGATGTGACTTGGGCTATTTTTGAGGATGGTTTCCGTACAGATCACATCTCATCCGGAGTGATGAACTTGAAGAAGGAGTTCCACAGTATGAAACAGCGTCACCGCAGTGTGGATGAGTACATTGAGGAGTTCAACAATCTGGTGCGCTATGCACCGGATGAAGTTGATACTGATGCCAAGAGAAAGGAGAAGTTCCTTGAGGGACTTAATGATGAGTTGAACCTACAGCTATCTGTTACCTATGTCCCAACATACCAATCACTTTGTGACAAGGCCACCATCTTGGAAAACAAGATGAAACGGGTTGAGGGCAGGAAGAGGAAATATAACTTTGATAAGCACATCTCGGGATCGTCTCACAAATGTTCCCATAATGATGATAGTGGAAGTTCTGGATTCCACAAGCTTGGGAAATACAACAGCCATCACAACCAAAACTGTCATCATGACAACAAGCACCATCGCAGTCATGATAGTGACAAGTATAAGAACCACAAGAGTGGACACAAGAGCCACCACAGTGGAAGTGGTAATGGAAGTCAGCCTGTAAAGAAAGATCTCAGTCAGGTTGAGTGTTTCAAGTGTAAGAAAATGGGGCATTATGCAAATGAATGCCCAGTATAGAAAGTTTAGGGATCCAACAAGCCCAACCCCTTCCAGAAGGGACAAGTGAACCACATTAATGTGGAAGAAATATATGAAGAGTCTGATGCTGTGGCTGGTAAGTTCAAGCTCAATTCTTTTCCAGCACTTGTTCTTATTGATACTGGATCATTGCATTCATTCATATCAAGAGCTTTTGTTGATAAAAATGGACTTCCAACTGAAACTATTGGGTTTCCTATAAAAGTAAGCTCTCCTGGTGGAGATATGATAGTGAATTTTGGATATCATGATCTAGTGATAGAATTTGGAAAGTATAAATTTCCAATTAGTTTGATAATCCTAGATTCCCAAGGATTGGATGCTATTCTGGGAATGGATTGGATGACTAAATATGAAGGAGTACTAGATTGTGCCAATCGTACTGTCACACTCACTACCCCGGATAAGAAACAGATTAGGTTCAAGTCTAATTTTGAATCTAAAGGGAGTAAGTTAAATTCTCCTAAGGGGGTTAGCATAAACAGTGTGCTAATTGTGAGGGAGTATCTGGATGTGTTTCCGGAGGAATTGCCTGGAATGCCACCAGATATAGATATAGAGTTTCTTATTGATTTGCCTCCAGGATCTGGACCAATAGAAAAGAGACCCTACGAGATGTCAGTTGATGAGTTGAAGGAACTCAAGAAATAGCTGGGAGAATAGTTGCAGAAAGGATTTATTCAACCAAGTTCTTCATCTTTGGGTGCACCAATTTTGTTTGTTGAGAAGAAAGATAGAAGACAAAGGTTATTCATAGATTACCGTTCACTCAATGAGGTGATTATCAAGAACAAATACCCTTTGCCTAGAATCAACAATCTATTTGATCAGCTAGAAGGAGATCGAGTGTTCTCAAAGATTGATCTCCGATCAGGCTACTTTCAGTTTAAGATTAGAGAGGATGACATGCCTAAGACTACTTTCACCACTAGGTATGGATTGTATGAGTACACCGTGATGCCATCGGGTTTGACAAATGCACCAGCCTATTTCATGAATATGATGAACAAAGTGTTTATGGAGTTTCTTGACAAGTTTGGTGTCATATTCATCAACGATATTTTGATCTACTCCAAGAGCAAAGAAGAGCATGAAGAGCATTTGCGTTTGATACTTGAGAAACTGTAACACCCTCAGAATCAGCCCTATGCAAGTTTCAGCGCTTCCCGCCAAACCCGCATAGAAACGATTCAAAAGTGCCCACCAGGCACTTGCGTGCGGGTGGAAAACGAAGTAATATCATTACACAATAGTCCTCGATGGAACCCACAAAACATATATATACAACAGCGACTCAAAGAGTCAAGAATACAGATATACAATATAAAGATCCAAATCACCTTTAAAACGATATAGCGTCCGAGTACGGACAAGATGCAAATTGAGCTAAGAGCCCTGAAGAATAACCAATGGCGTCCATAACCCTGCCCAGGCCAAGCCGGAAGGGTAAGCCTGCTAACGACGTCGATCTCAAAACCTGCTTAAACAAAAGGGGTGCCTGTAACACCCTCAGAATCGGACCTATGCAAGTTTGAGCAAAATTCGCCAAACCCGCATAGAAACGATTCAAAGGTGCCCACCAGGCACTTTCGTGCGGGTGGAAAACGAAGTAATAACATTACACAACAGTCCTCGATGGGACCCACAGAACAGATATATATAACAGCGACTCAGAGAGTCAAGAATACAAATATAATATACAAAGATCCAAATCACCTTGAAAATGACACAGCGTCCGACTACGAACAAGATGCAAATGGGGCTAAGAGCCCTGAAGAATAATCAATGGCGTCCATAACCCTGCCCAGGCCAAGCCGGAAGGGTAACCCTGCTAACGACGTCGATCTCAGAACCTGCTTAAACAAAAGGGGTGCCGACCAAGGGCAAAGGAAAAAGAAGGAGCGTCAGTACTGAGGCCAGTACACGGCGAGGCTAGAATTCGGCGGTCCTCGCCTACATAGGTATGGTGGACTGAGCGGCAGCGGCAGCATGCACTAAACAACCTATAGAGACTCGATACAACTGGCGGTTATCAGAGAGGGGTGAGAAAGACCTATTCGGAACCGACCTGATACTACCATCAAACAAACCCATCCTGGTATTTCCCCCTCGAGACCAACGAGGAAGTCAACCGAGGAACTCACACAGTTGGCAGTTTTACTTATTCAGTTATCGTTGCAGCAATTACTAGTCAGGTTTAGATAATCGTCCTGTTAAAATAAGCAGTGGGCACTTTTAGTTAACCATTCCGTTGTAGTTGCAACAATTACTAATCAGATGCAGATAGCATGAGATAAACCTTAAACCCAGCAGTTGTTGGTACTTTTATTCAGCTATTCCGTTGTAGTTGCCATACTTACTAGTCAGGTACAATGGTCGCAAGCGACACTCCAAACAAGCAATTGTGGGCAGTATTAATTAGCTATTCCATTATAGTGAAGCTGATTACTAGTCATTATAAAGTCAAGTTTATAGCAATAAACTTTAGTTATGCTTGTCTATGATCGAGATATTGAGCTCCAAGTCGTCCATAACCGCGGACACGGCTTTCAGAAAGTTTTAACCCGGCCGGGGTGCACAAATAGCAACACACACACGATCAACCTCGGAAAAACCAAATCAAAACCCAACGAGGTCTTCACGACAGAGCAATCACAAGATTCAGAAATATTTCAGGGGGCCACCCCATTGAGTAGACCCGCAACGAAGTAAGCTAGCTCCGAGACGGACTCAAGGTCTGCGACAATGGCTGTAAACGACTGGGAACCCCAAACGGGGCTTGTCGATACCGCGAAAACATTCCGCTTACCTAAACAGTACAGTGTGCTATACATTGCACAATCGTAAATAAAGCAGTAAAACATGGCATAAGTACAGGATCATAAATAAAACCTCAAACTAGTTTGTGGCCCCAAGAAATAAGACGGAATCAAGCTCTAGCTAAGGGGGGCCCATACTCCCCATATGTGGATAGCGCGATAAATCAAGGAACAGGTATCAAGTACTCGGGGTCCTACGGGACACAAGTGGGCGTTCGGAAACCAAATATTATCTATCACCAACCGATGCCTCTGCTTACTTCAATTTTAGTTGTTAAACAGGAATTAAAGTGAACAATAAGTAAAACTATGATCATCTCCAACATCAACATGCGGCAATACATCAACAACTGTGGCACTTGACGACACGCAACAGCACTTGAGCAAGCGACTACGACGCGCAAGTCCAACTATCTACCAAACAATAGGTAATAGGATGTGTCCGAGGCAATATAGGGCTGCAAGGGATATCACGGGTACGGAAAACTAGAGCATCGCAACACAGATAGCAATAGATCAATAGGAGGGAAGTAAATACTATAAAATTAAGATAGGTAGAAAGAGGGAGATGCTCGCCTGAAAACATTGTCGAAGGTTCATCCGAAGATCGGGGCGAAGCTCACATCAACTCAACGGCCTTATCCGCGAAGAAGCAAAACACTAGAAGAAACACCGGATGCAATATTTAATACAACAGCAGAAGATCGGCATGATGCATGTATGACGAATGACATGGCAAAGGTGCGATGCAATTAAGTCATATTAGGTGGAACCAGGGTCCCGACATTTAATTAAATGGTTCAAGTTGTTTAGAACCCCCGCAATTTAAATGTTGTTTAAACATGGCAAAAGATAGCACCGGTTCGCTACACAAGATTTAAATGAGGCCAATATGAGACTAGATTTGCCCGCATATGGGCCCCATATTTAATTATTAGGTGAATCGGCATAAGGCCCCCAAACCAATGATATGCATGCGAGAAGAATGATTAAATAAGCAACAAGTTGTTATGTTATAAAATAAGATTTCGGAAAGGGTTCACACATTAGGGTTCTCGACGGTCTTGGGGTTCCGGGGTTCGGGGTCGGTCTCAGGGTTCGACGGATTCGGGATCCGGTCTCGGCGGCTCGGATCTGGGGTTCAGGGTTCGACGGAAGCGTTCTCGGACTCCGGGATCGTTCTCGGATATCGGGGGAGGTTCTCGGTGTCCGTGAGGTAGACCTTGTCGTCCCTTAGCGTAGATCTTGGGGAGGTTCGGGGTTCCACGGGTTCGGGGTCCGATAACCGGACTCCGGGAACGGTTCTTGGTGAACTTGGTGTGTCGAGGTGTGGTCTTCGGGTTTGCTTCAATCGGGTCCATGTCGGAGTACTTGTCGTCCCATGAAGGAGATCTTGCGTCTAGGGTCTCGGCGAACTTGGCGGTCCCGAGGGTTCGGTTCGTGAGGCGGTCTTGATGCTCCGTGATGGAGAACTTGTCGCATCCGTGGCGATCTTGCCGGCCTTCGGGTCATCAACTCCGTGAAGGGGATCTTGGAGCGGCGCCGGGTTCGGTAAGGTCGTTCTTCGGGGTTCATGTCTCCGCAAGCCTTCGGTAGACCGTGGTGGATCCAGAAGTAGAACTCGACGTCCTACGGCCATCAGGGCGACGATCCGTACATCTTGGGTCTTCGGACGTGTGGGAAAAACAGCAGGGCGAGGCGGATCGGGCGGTGCGGCACGGAAGCGGCGACGGCGGTCGTGGCGAGCAGCTCTGGCGGCGCATGCGCGGCAGCAGAGTCCGCGTCCGCGGGGAGGCCGGCGTCGCTGCAGGTGGGGTCGAGGGCGCCTCTGCCCTGGCTCCGCACGACGACGGCGTCTGGACGAGGAGGGGGCTGGCACGGGGTTAACGAGGGGCCCGCGGGCTCGGGGAGGCGGCCTCGAGGGAGGGTCGGCGGACGAGGTGACGCCCAGGTCGTCGGCGGGACGCGCGGTGACGGGGGAGGTCGCGGGAGCGGGCTCGGCTGGCGGAGCGCGGCGCGGCAGAGGCGGCCCGCTGCGGCGCGGTGGTCGATGGTGCGCAGGCGGCGGACGCGGGACGCCGGCGAGGAGGGGCCTGGCGGCGAGCTGGCTCGGGCGGAGGGCAGGTCCGGGCGCGGCGCGCGGCAGGGATGGACCGGGGAGGGAGCTGCTGCTGCTGCGGCCTGCGAGGCCGTCGCCGGCGGCGGCGGCGATGGGGCGGGGCCAGAGGGGGCTAAGGGAGGTTGCAGGGCGGCGCTCGCGTCCGGCGGGCTTGGCCAGGGGTCGGGGTCGAGACCGCGGAGGCTGGGCGGCGTCGCGCGGAGAGGGAGGGGCCGGGGCGGCGTTGCGGTGAGGAGCGGCGGGGTGCTCGCTGGGGCGGAGAGGGCGAGCGAGGAACGGAGGGGACGCGAGCAGCCGAGCGAGCTAGGCGGGGAGGGAGGGTGCACGCGCGGGGAAGAGGATGAACAGGGGAGGCCGGGGACAGGGGGTCAGCGGTGGGCCCAGGGGGGACAAGCGGCCAGGGGAGGCGGGTCCCGCGTGGGGTCTGGGGCCACGCAGGCGTGCGGTGGGAGTGTGGCGGGTGGTTGCTGTGTGTTGTGTGGGTTTGGGTGGGGACAGCTGGGGGTTGGTGGGTGAGGAGAGGGAGTGGGTTAGGATTAGGGGGCAGGTTTTGATAGGCTAGAGGGGAGGGTAGAGGTGAGGTGTCAAACAGGGATTGGAGGGGGTGAGGTGGCCAGGGGGTGTGGGTAGATTAGTTGGTAGGTTTAGAAAAAGGGGTGGACCGATTAATTTCTGGGGCGGTCGTTCGGGTCAATCGGCCCGTTCGACTGCCCCGCTAAAATAAATATAAATTTTATTTGTTTTAATAACACCATTTGCAAACCGATAGCAACAAACAAAATAATCCGGAGACCCGGGGTTTGCATTAGAACAAAGGTGGGGCGTTTTAGAAATCAAAACGGGTTTTGCGAAATAGTTTTGGCAAACAATGCATGATGATGACGATGCAATGCACAAATGCAACGCGATTTTCTAGTAGTGGTTTTGCGGGATGCCACAATTCGACACCACTAACAATGGATCTCGCCCTCGAGATCCGCCTCATGGTATCGGAAGGAAGGTCGGCGATCTGCATCTTCTCGCTTCGTGTAGATCCTCGCGACACCAGTAACGAGGGTTCCTTCTTCATCTGGGAATCGGCGACACCACCAACAAAGGGCGTTGTTCCTGATCGTCGAGAGATCACTCCGGAGAAACAAAGGACGAAGATAGAGGCATCAAACGATAAGGCCACCTCTAACTTCCAGAAGAAGAGGGAAAATTACATCGATCCACCAGTTCGATGTACAGAGCGAACAGTAAGAGTCGGGAAGGGTGATCAGTCCATCCCGTACACAAACTATCAACTCTATACATGAGTCGGAGAACCAGGCAACAAAACTCTCGAGATTTAGACTGAAGATCTTCATAGGCGGTATCCGGAACAAAGGAATGATGCCAGCAGGAATCGTATGAAAGACACAATGATTAGGTTCCGTGATGGTTCCATTGGCATGAACAACACATGCTCAAGGTATACTCCAACTTCACCAATGCTCGTCCTTCTCATATGTTTTTCAACGACACTGAGATCCGGCAAGGAACACATATGGATAAAGAGCTCCAGAACAAAAGATCAGATGTAGGGCACAACAGACAAGTTGCAGATTGATGATCGTAGCACCTCCGTTACAAAAGGGAGATAGCGAAACCCTGAAGGTACGACGGAAACCCAACCACGAGAATTCCTGGACTCGTAGAAAGAGAAGAGAGCGGATTCAAAACGCGTAGAGATGAGGGGAGAATAGCAGAGGGGTAAGGAGTAAAATCAGACCTAATCAGAGCTATCCAACCGATTTTGCAAAAATAGTTTTGACACTCTACTTCGGCCGTTAACTAGGTTATCCTACAGGCTGGACTTGTGGGGTATCGTAACTGCTGAGCTCTGATACCACTCTGTAACACCCTCAGAATCGGACCTATGCAAGTTTGAGCAAAATTCGCCAAACCCGCATAGAAACGATTCAAAGGTGCCCACCAGGCACTTTCGTGCGGGTGGAAAACGAAGTAATAACATTACACAACAGTCCTCGATGGGACCCACAGAACAGATATATATAACAGCGACTCAGAGAGTCAAGAATACAAATATAATATACAAAGATCCAAATCACCTTGAAAATACAGCGTCCGACTACGGACAAGATGCAAATAGGGCTAAGAGCCCTGAAGAATAATCAATGGCGTCCATAACCCTGCCCAGGCCAAGCCGGAAGGGTAACCCTGCTAACGACGTCGATCTCAGAACCTGCTTAAACAAAAGGGGTGCCGACCAAGGGCAAAGGAAAAAGAAGGAGCGTCAGTACTGAGGCCAGTACACGCCGAGGCTAGAATTCGGCGGTCCTCGCCTACATAGGTATGGTGGACTGAGAGGCAGCGGCAGCATGCACTAAACAACCTATAGAGACTCGATACAACTGGCGGTTATCAGAGAGGGGTGAGAAAGACCTATTCGGAACCGACCTGATACTACCATCAAACAAACCCATCCTGGTATTTCCCCCTCGAGACCAACGAGGAAGTCAACCGAGGAACTCACACAGTTGGCAGTTTTACCTATTCAGTTACCGTTGCAGCAATTACTAGTCAGGTTTAGATAATCGTCCTGTTAAAATAAGCAGTGGGCACTTTTAGTTAACCATTCCGTTGTAGTTGCAACAATTACTAATCAGATGCAGATAGCATGAGATAAACCTTAAACCCAGCAGTTGTTGGTACTTTTATTCAGCCATTCCGTTGTAGTTGCCATACTTACTAGTCAGGTACAATGGTCGCAAGCGACACTCCAAACAAGCAATTGTGGGCAGTATTAATTAGCCATTCCATTATAGTGAAGCTGATTACTAGTCATTATAAAGTCAAGTTTATAGCAATAAACTTTAGTTATGCTTGTCTATGATCGAGATACTGAGCTCCAAGTCGTCCATAACTGCGGACACGGCTTTCAGAAAGTTTTAACCCGGCCGGGGTGCACAAATAGCAACACACACACGATCAACCTCGGAAAAACCAAATCAAAACCCAACGAGGTCTTCACGACAGAGCAATCACAAGATTCAGAAATATTTCAGGGGGCCACCCCATTGAGTAGACCCGCAACGAAGTAAGCTAGCTCCGAGACGGACTCAAGGTCTGCAACAATGGCTGTAAACGACTGGGAACCCCAAACGGGGCTTGTCGATACCGCGAAAACATTCCGCTTACCTAAACAGTACAGTGTGCTATACATCGCACAATCGTAAATAAAGCAGTAAAACATGGCATAAGTACAGGATCGTAAATAAAACCTCAAACTAGTTTGTGGCCCCAAGAAATAAGACGGAATCAAGCTCTGGCTAAGGGGGGCCCATACTCCCCATATGTGGATAGCGCGATAAATCAAGGAACAGGTATCAAGTACTCGTGGTCCTACGGGACACAAGTGGGCGTTCGGAAACCAAATATTATCTATCACCCACCGATGCCTCTGCTTACTTCAATTTTAGTTGTTAAACAGGAATTAAAGTGAACAATAAGTAAAACTATGATCATCTCCAACATCAACATGCGGCAATACATCAACAACTGTGGCACTTGACGACACGCAACAGCACTTGAGCAAGCGACTACGACGCGCAAGTCCAACTATCTACCAAACAATAGGTAATAGGATGTGTCCGAGGCAATATAGGGCTGCAAGGGATATCACGGGTACGGAAAACTAGAGCATCGCAACACATATAGCAATAGATCAATAGGAGGGAAGTAAATACTATAAAAGTAAGATAGGTAGAAAGAGGGAGATGCTCGCCTGAAAACATTGTCGAAGGTTCATCCGAAGATCGGGGCGAAGCTCACATAAACTCAACGGCCTTATCCGCGAAGAAGCAAAACACTAGAAGAAACACCGGATGCAATATTTAATACAACGGCAGAAGATCGGCATGATGCATGTATGATGAATGACATGGCAAAGGTGCGATGCAATTAAGTCATATTAGGTGGAACCAGGGTCCCGACATTTAATTAAATGGTTCAAGTTGTTTAGAACCCCCGCAATTTAAATGTTGTTTAAACATGGCAAAAGATAGCACCGGTTCGCTACACAAGATTTAAATGAGGCCAATATGAGACTAGATTTGCCCGCATATGGGCCCCATATTTAATTATTAGGTGAATCGGCATAAGGCCCCCAAACCAATGATATGCATGCGAGAAGAATGATTAAATAAGCAATAAGTTGTTATGTTATAAAATAAGATTTCGGAAAGGGTTCACACATTAGGGTTCTCGACGGTCTTGGGGTTCCGGGGTTCGGGGTCGGTCTCAGGGTTCGACGGATTCGGGATCCGGTCTCGGCGGCTCGGATCTGGGGTTCAGGGTTCGACGGAAGCGTTCTCGGACTCCGGGATCGTTCTCGGATATCGGGGGAGGTTCTCGGTGTCCGTGAGGTAGACCTTGTCGTGCCTTAGCGTAGATCTTGGGGAGGTTCGGGGTTCCACGGGTTTGGGGTCCGATAACCGGACTCCGGGAACGGTTCTTGGTGAACTTGGTGTGTCGAGGTGTGGTCTTCGGGTTTGCTTCAATCGGGTCCATGTCGGAGTACTTGTCGTCCCATGAAGGAGATCTTGCGTCTAGGGTCTCGGCGAACTTGGCGATCCCGAGGGTTCGGTTCGTGAGGCGGTCTTGATGCTCCGTGATGGAGAACTTGTCGCATCCGTGGCGATCTTGCCGGCCTTCGGGTCATCAACTCCGTGAAGGGGATCTTGGAGCGGCGCCGGGTTCGGTAAGGTCGTTCTTCGGGGTTCATGTCTCCGCAAGCCTTCGGTAGACCGTGGTGGATCCAGAAGTAGAACTCGACGTCCTACGGCCATCAAGGCAACGATCCGTACATCCTGGGTCTTCGGACGTGTGGGAAAAACAGCAGGGCGAGGCGGATCGGGCGGTGCGGCACGGAAGCGGCGACGGCGGTCGTGGCGAGCAGCTCTGGCGGCGCATGCGCGGCAGCAGAGTCCGCGTCCGCGGGGAGGCCGGCGTCGCTGCAGGTGGGGTCGAGGGTGCCTCTGCCCTGGTTCCGCACGACGACGGCGTCTGGACGAGGAGGGGGCTGGCACGGGGTTGACGAGGGGCCCGCTGGCTCGGGGAGGCGGCCTCGAGGGAGGGTCGGCGGACGAGGTGACGCCCAGGTCGTCGGCGGGACGCGCGGTGACGGGGGAGGTCGCGGGAGCGGGCTCGGCTGGCGGAGCGCGGCGCGGCAGAGGCGGCCCGCTGCGGCGCGGTGGTCGATGGTGCGCAGGCGGCGGACGCGGGACGCCAGCGAGGAGGGGCCTGGCGGCGAGCTGGCTCGGGCGGAGGGCAGGTCCGGGCGCGGCGCGCGGCAGGGATGGACCGGGGAGGGAGCTGTTGCTGCTGCGGCCTGCGAGGCCGTCGCCGGCGGCGGCGGCGATGGGGCGGGGCCAGAGGGGGCTAAGGGAGGTTGCAGGGCGGCGCTCGCGTCCGGCGGGCTTGGCCAGGGGTCGGGGTCGAGACCGCGGAGGCTGGGCGGCGGCGCGCGGAGAGGGAGGGGCCGGGGCGGCGTTGCGGTGAGGAGCGGCGGGGTGCTCTCTGGGGCGGAGAGGGCGAGCGAGGAACGGAGGGGACGCGAGCGGCTGAGCGAGCTAGGCGGGGAGGGAGGGTGCACGCGCGGGGAAGAGGATGAACAGGGGAGGCCGGGGACAGGGGGTCAGGGGTGGGCCTAGGGGGGACAAGCGGCCAGGGGAGGCGGGTCCCGCGTGGGGTCTGGGGCCACGCAGGCGTGCGGTGGGAGTGTGGCGGGTGGTTGCTGTGTGTTGTGTGGGTTTGGGTGGGGACAGCTGGGGGTTGGTGGGTGAGGAGAGGGAGTGGGTTAGGATTAGGTGGCAGGTTTTGATAGGCTAGAGGGGAGGGTAGAGGTGAGGTGTCAAACAGGGATTGGACGGGGTGAGGTGGCCAGGGGGTGTGGGTAGATTAGTTGGTAGGTTTAGAAAAAGGGGTGGACCGATTAATTTCTGGGGCGGTCGTTCGGGTCAATCGGCCCGTTCGACTGCCCCGCTAAAATAAATATAAATTTTATTTGTTTTAATAACACCATTTGCAAACCGATAGCAACAAAAAAAATAATCCGGAGACCCGGGGTTTGCATTAGAACAAAGGTGGGGCGTTTTAGAAATCAAAACGGGTTTTGCGAAATAGTTTTGGCAAACAATGCATGATGATGACGATGCAATGCACAAATGCAACGCGATTTTCTAGTAGTGGTTTTGCGGGATGCCACAGTGCCGACAAAGGGCAAAGGAAAAAAGAGAGAGCGGTCAGTACTGAGGCCAGTACACGGCGAGGCTAGAATTCGGCGGTCCTCGCCTACATAGGTATGGTGGACTGAAGCGGCAGTGCAGCATGCACTAAACAACCTATAGAGACTCGATATAACTGTCGGCTATCAGAGAGGGATAAGAAAGACCTATTCGGAACCAACCTGATGCTACCACCAAACATACCCATCCTGGTATTTCCCCCTCGAGACCAAACGAGGAAGTCAACCGAGGAACTCACACAGTTGGCAGTTTTATTTATTCAGTTATCGTTGCAGCAATTACTAGTCAGGTATAGATGGTCATCCTGATATAATAAGCAGTGGGCAGTTTTAGTTAACCATTCCGTTGTAGTTGCAACACTTACTAGTCAGATACAATAAGCATGAGATAGCCCAAACCCAGCAGTTGTTGGTACTTTTATTTAGCCATTCCGTTGTAGTGAAGCTGATTACTAGTCACATCGGATACAAGTCAGATTATAGCAGTCAACTTTAGTTATAGTTGTCTATGATCGAGAACTGTGCTCCAAGTCGTCCATAACCGCGGACACGGCTTTTCGAAAAGATTTAACCCTGCAGGGGTGCACCAAAGTATCCACACGCACTTCGACCCTTTTTGCCAGATCAGTTAACATACACCCATCGGTATGTCGGCGGGGCCTAAGTCATGACGTTTCCCAGACCCAAAGCAAGTACATGGGGGCCAACCCACTAAGCTACCCGTAACGAAGTCGGCCGGTCTCCGAGACGGACTCAGGGTTTGCGTCAATGGCTGTAAATGACTGGGAACCCGAAAATGAGACTGGGCTTGTCGATACCGCGAAAACACTCCGCTTACCTAAACATTACAGGTGCAGTACTTCGCACAATTTAAATTAAGCAGTAAAGCATGGCATAAGTACAGGATAGTAATAAAGCCCCAAACTAATTGTGGCCCCAGGTACAATACTTTGAAATCAGGTACTAATCGATGGGGGTGCCCATACACCCCACCTGTGGTTAGCGCGCTCGATCTCGGAACAGGTGTCAAGAACTCGGGGTCCTACAGGACACCAGTGAGCGGTTAAAATCCAAATATTGTCTATTACCCACCGGTGCCTCTGCATTTACCTACTTTCAATTTTAGTTATTAAACAATAATTAAAGCCATGATCATCTCCAACATTAAACATGCGGCAATACTCCAACAACTGTGGTACTGGACGACACGCAACAGCACTTGAGCAAGCGACTATGACGCGCAAGTCCAACTATCTACCAAACAACAGGTAATAGGATGTGTCCAAGGCAATATAAGGCTGCAAGGGATATCACGGGTACGAAAACTAGAGCAACGCAACACAGATAGCAATAGATCAACAGGAGGGAATAAATACTATAAAAGTATGATAGGTAGAAAGGGGGAGATGCTCGCCTGAAAACATTGCCGAAGGTTCAACCGAAGATCGGGTCGACACTCGCATCAACTCATCGGCCTAATCCGTGAAGAAGCAAAGCACTAGAAGAAACACCAGATGGACTATTTAATACTACGGTAGAAAATCGGGCATGATGCATGTATGATGTATGACATGGCAGGCATGCGATGCAATTAGATCATATTAAGCGAAACCGGGGTCCCGCCATTTAATTAAACGGTTCAAGTTATTTATCTACCCCGCAAATTAAATGTTGGATTAGCAAGACCAAACATGGCTTCGGTTCGCTATGCCAATTTAAATGAAGTCCGGAATAAGACAAAGATATCCCGCATATAGACTCCATATTTAATTATGAGATGAATTGGCATAATGCCCCCAAACCACAGACAAGTATGCATGCATGAACAATTTAATATGCATCAGTTGATAATGTCATATTATAAAAATAATGGGGTCTCGGATAGGGAATCACTTTAGGGTTCGGCGAACTTGGGCTCCGAGGGGTTCGGGGTTGGTCTCAGGGTCCGGATCTGGGGTTCGGCCTCGGCGGGATCGTTCTCGGATAACGGAGGTAGATCTTGGCATTCCGGGAAGGAGGACTTGGTTTGGCGTCGGGGTGCATCGGATTCTTCCGGGTCGGTGTCGTTCTTGTCGTCGCGAAGGTCTTGTCGAGTCCGCGTACCGGGTCGGTCTTGGCGTCCGGGGTGAAGAACTTGGTGTCCCCGAGGAAGTACTTGGCTTATCCGTGTCGACGACCTTGGCGTCCGGGTTCTCGGGCATCGGATCCAGGAAGAAGTACTTGTCGCATCTGCAGTCTTCGGGTTCAGGTAGAAGAGCTCTTCGTCCGGGGATTCTCCGCGTCCGGTTGCTCTTGGTATCATTTTTTGCGAAGGGGATCATGGCGCTCCAAGATGTAGCTCTTGGCTATGGTTCGGTCCCCCGTGCTTCGTCTTGATGGGCTAGTACACAGACGCTTATGGCAAAGACTTGATAGCTTTGAGTAGGCCTCGGTACATGGAGGCAGTACCCAAACCACCTAATGGCCAAAAGACCATAACACGGGGACGTGCCCCTGGCGACAGACGGAGAAGGACGGCACAGCAACATCGACGAGAGGCAGGGGGTCGCACACGTCGGGGACGGCGCTTGGCGGCGACGGCTGCTGCAGAGAAGCAGTCGTTCGGGAGGAGGACGCCCGCGACGGCACTGGACTGCGGGGTCGTGGTGGAGGCAAGGCTCGACGGGGTGGGGCCAAGGGCGGCGGCTGGACGGAGGGGTTCCCGCGGCGAGGTGGAGCTTGGAGAGGCGGGGAGGGCCGGGGGAGACATGAGGAGGCCAAAGGGAGGTCGCCGTGGCTCCGGCGGCGGCGTCACGGGGCTCTCACGGAGGAGAAGCGGCGAGGGGAGGTGGAGGCGGCCGAGCGCCGGGGAGCGCGAGCCGGAGACGAGGTGCTCAGGGCCGGTGAGGGAGGAGGGGACCCGCGGCGGCGCGGCCGGCGAGCAGAGAGGGAGACGGGCGAGCGGGGAGGGCGAGGGGGCGCGACGGCGAGGCGGGGAACATGCGCCAGGGTCGGCAACGGGGTCAGAGGCGGCGCTGGAGGAGAGGAGGGCCAGGCGGCGGCGCGAGCTCCTGGCCAGGCAGCGACGGGCTCGGGGCCTAGAGGAGGAGGTGGCCTTGGCGGCGGCGGGCGGTAGGTGGTGGGGCCGGGGCGGGTCGGTGCGTGGGGAGCTCGATGCGGGGGAGTGGTTGGTGGTTCTGTCCACTCCAGGAGGGTGGGGCCCGCGCGGTTGGCTGAGGGGTGAGGGTGGCTGTGTGAAGGAAGTGGAGGCAGCTGGGTGAGGTGGCAGTGTTTGATTGGATGGGGGATTGGGCCAGGGTGACGTGTCGTGCCGTGAGTGGATGTGGTGAGGTGGACGGGGCTGGGTAGAAAAGGGTTTGGGTAGGAAAAGGTCTGGGTAGTCCGGTTTTTGTACTGGGGGTGGCCGACTGGGTCGGATCGGCCCGGTACGGCTGCCCCTAAAAATAAAATAAATATTTTAATATTTAAAATGGGGCTTTTGAAAACCGTTGGTAGACAAAGCAAAATATTCCGGAGACCCGGGTTTTGATTTAAAATAAAGAAGAGGCGTTTCAAAAACAAAAACAGGCTTTTCGAAAATAGTTTTATGCAAACGAACGCCAGATGACATGACGATGCCCAAATGCAATGTGGCATGATGACATGAGCATGCGGTCATGATGATGCAATGCACAGAAACAACGCGATTTTCTAGTAGTGATTTTGCGGGGCGCCACAATTCGACACCACTAACAATGGATCTCGCCCTCGAGATCCGCCTCCTGGTATGGGGAAGAAAGCCGACGCTCTGAATCTTCTCGCTTAATGTAGATCTTCGCGACACCACTAACAAGAGGTCGTTGTCCGTGATCGTCGAGGGAACACTCCGGGAACAAAAGGTCGAAGGTAGAGGTATCAACAAATGAAGCCACATCTAACTCCGATAGAAAGAGAGAACCGATGCATTCTCATCCACTTCAATGTACACAAGCGAATAGAGTGAGTAGTCGGCATGGGGGCCAATCCATCACGCACCCAAACTATTACTCTGCACAATCAGTAGAAAAGCGTGCAACCATTCTTGGAATCAGACTGAAGATCTCGACAATCGAGGTTCAGGAACAAAGGAGTGATGCAGACTCTCCATCGGATCTGGCGTAGATGATGTCGTCGCGTCGGAAAACACCGGAAGGCACGAGAAGGAACAAAGAGAAGTCCACCAGATGAAGGATTCCTCGGATAGCATGAAGACCAGATGTAGAAACACCGTTACCAAAGGAGGAAGCGAAACCGTGAAGGTACGATGGAACCCAACCCCGAGTAATCCTGGACTCGGAGAGGGAGAAGAGAGCGGATTCAAAACATGCAGAGGTGAGAGGAGAGCAGCAGAGGGGTAAGGAGTAAAATTAGACCTAATCAGAACTATCCAACCGATTTTGCAAAAATAGTTTTGACACTCTACTTCGGCCGTTAGCTAGGTTATCCTACAGGCTGGACTTGTGGGGTATCGTAACTGTTGAGCTCTGATACCACTCTGTAACACCCTCAGAATCGGCCCTATGCAAGTTTCAGCGCTTCCCGCCAAAACCGCATAGAAACGATTCAAAGGTGCCCACCAGGCACTTGCGTGCGGGTGGAAAACGAAGTAATATCATTACACAATAGTCCTCAATGGAACCCACAAAACATATATATACAACAGCGACTCAAAGAGTCAAGAATACAGATATACAATATAAAGATCCAAATCACCTTTAAAACGATATAGCGTCCGAGTACGGACAAGATGCAAATTGAGCTAAGAGCCCTGAAGAATAACCAATGGCGTCCATAACCCTGCCCAGGCCAAGCCGGAAGGGTAACCCAGCTAACGATGTCGATCTCAAAACCTGCTTAAACAAAAGGGGTGCCGACAAAGGGCAAAGGAAAAAAGAGAGAGCGGTCAGTACTGAGGTCAGTACACGGCGAGGCTAGAATTCGGCGGTCCTCGCCTACATAGGTATGGTGGACTGAAGCGGCAGCGCAGCATGCACTAAACAACCTATAGAGACTCGATATAACTGTCGGCTATCAGAGAGGGATAAGAAAGACCTATTCGGAACCAACCTGATGCTACCACCAAACATACCCATCCTGGTATTTCCCCCTCGAGACCAAACGAGGAAGTCAACCGAGGAACTCACACAGTTGGCAGTTTTATTTATTCAGTTATCGTTGCAGCAATTACTAGTCAGGTATAGATGGTCATCCTGATATAATAAGCAGTGGGCAGTTTTAGTTAACCATTCCGTTGTAGTTGCAACACTTACTAGTCAGATACAATAAGCATGAGATAGCCCAAACCCAGCAGTTGTTGGTACTTTTATTTAGCCATTCCGTTGTAGTGAAGCTGATTACTAGTCACATCGGATACAAGTCAGATTATAGCAGTTAACTTTAGTTATAGTTGTCTATGATCGAGAACTGTGCTCCAAGTCGTCCATAACCGCGGACACGGCTTTTCGAAAAGATTTAACCCTGCAGGGGTGCACCAAAGTATCCACACGCACTTCGACCCTTTTTGCCAGATCAGTTAACATACACCCATCGGTATGTCGGCGGGGCCTAAGTCATGACATTTCCCAGACCCAAAGCAAGTACATGGGGGCCACCCCACTAAGCTACCCGCAACGAAGTCGGCCGGTCTCCGAGGCGGACTCAGGGTTTGCGTCAATGGCTGTAAACGACTGGGAACCCGAAAATGAGACTGGGCTTGTCGATACCGCGAAAACACTCCGCTTACCTAAACAGTACAGGTGCAGTACTTCGCACAATTTAAATTAAGCAGTAAAGCATGGCATAAGTACAGGATAGTAATAAAGCCCCAAACTAATTGTGGCCCCCGGTACAATACTTTGAAATCAGGTACTAATCGATGGGGGTGCCCATACACCCCACCTGTGGTTAGCGCGCTCGATCTCGGAACAGGTGTCAAGAACTCGGGGTCCTACGGGACACCAGTGAGCGGTTAAAATCCAAATATTGTCTATTACCCACCGGTGCCTCTGCATTTACCTACTTTCAATTTTAGTTATTAAACAATAATTAAAGCCATGATCATCTCCAACATTAAACATGCGGCAATACTCCAACAACTGTGGTACTGGACGACACGCAACAGCACTTGAGCAAGCGACTATGACGCGCAAGTCCAACTATCTACCAAACAACAGGTAATAGGATGTGTCCAAGGCAATATAAGGCTGCAAGGGATATCACGGGTACGAAAACTAGAGCAACGCAACACAGATAGCAATAGATCAACAGGAGGGAATAAATACTATAAAAGTAAGATAGGTAGAAAGGGGGAGATGCTCTCCTGAAAACATTGCCGAAGATTCAACCGAAGATCGGGTCGACACTCGCATCAACTCATCGGCCTAATCCGTGAAGAAGCAAAGCACTAGAAGAAACACCAGATGGACTATTTAATACTACGGTAGAAAATCGGGCATGATGCATGTATGATGTATGACATGGCAGGCATGCGATGCAATTAGATCATATTAAGCGAAACCGGGGTCCCGCCATTTAATTAAACGGTTCAAGTTATTTATCTACCCCGCAAATTAAATGTTGGATTAGCAAGACCAAACATGGCTTCGGTTCGCTATGCCAATTTAAATGAAGTCCGGAATAAGACAAAGATATCCCGCATATAGACTCCATATTTAATTATGAGATGAATTGGCATAATGCCCCCAAACCACAGACAAGTATGCATGCATGAACAATTTAATATGCATCAGTTGATAATGTCATATTATAAAAATAATGGGGTCTCGGATAGGGAATCACTTTAGGGTTCGGCGAACTTGGGCTCCGAGGGGTTCGGGGTTGGTCTCAGGGTCCGGATCTGGGGTTCGGCCTCGGCGGGATCGTTCTCGGATAACGGAGGTAGATCTTGGCATTCCGGGAAGGAGGACTTGGTTTGGCGTCGGGGTGCATCGGATTCTTCCGGGTCGGTGTCGTTCTTGTCGTCGCGAAGGTCTTGTCGAGTCCGCGTACCGGGTCGGTCTTGGCGTCCGGGGTGAAGAACTTGGTGTCCCCGAGGAAGTACTTGGCTTATCCGTGTCGACGACCTTGGCGTCCGGGTTCTCGGGCATCGGATCCAGGAAGAAGTACTTGTCGCATCTGCAGTCTTCGGGTTCAGGTAGAAGAGCTCTTCGTCCGGGGATTCTCCGCGTCCGGTTGCTCTTGGTATCATTTTTTGCGAAGGGGATCATGGCGCTCCAAGATGTAGCTCTTGGCTATGGTTCGGTCCCCCGTGCTTCGTCTTGATGGGCTAGTACACAGACGCTTATGGCAAAGACTTGATAGCTTTGAGTAGGCCTCGGTACATGGAGGCAGTACCCAAACCACCTAATGGCCAAAAGACCATAACACGGGGACGTGCCCCTGGCGACAGACGGAGAAGGACGGCACAGCAACATCGACGAGAGGCAGGGGGTCGCACACGTCGGGGACGGCGCTTGGCGGCGACGGCTGCTGCAGAGAAGCAGTCGTTCGGGAGGAGGACGCCCGCGACGGCACTGGACTGCGGGGTCGTGGTGGAGGCAAGGCTCGACGGGGTGGGGCCAAGGGCGGCGGCTGGACGGAGGGGTTCCCGCGGCGAGGTGGAGCTTGGAGAGGCGGGGAGGGCCGGGGGAGACATGAGGAGGCCAAAGGGAGGTCGCCGTGGCTCCGGCGGCGGCGTCACGGGGCTCTCACGGAGGAGAAGCGGCGAGGGGAGGTGGAGGCGGCCGAGCGCCGGGGAGCGCGAGCCGGAGACGAGGTGCTCAGGGCCGGTGAGGGAGGAGGGGACCCGCGGCGGCGCGGCCGGCGAGCAGAGAGGGAGACGGGCGAGCGGGGAGGGCGAGGGGGCGCGACGGCGAGGCGGGGAACATGCGCCAGGGTCGGCAACGGGGTCAGAGGCGGCGCTGGAGGAGAGGAGGGCCAGGCGGCGGCGCGAGCTCCTGGCCAGGCAGCGACGGGCTCGGGGCCTAGAGGAGGAGGTGGCCTTGGCGGCGGCGGGCGGTAGGTGGTGGGGCCGGGGCGGGTCGGTGCGTGGGGAGCTCGATGCGGGGGAGTGGTTGGTGGTTCTGTCCACTCCAGGAGGGTGGGGCCCGCGCGGTTGGCTGAGGGGTGAGGGTGGCTGTGTGAAGGAAGTGGAGGCAGCTGGGTGAGGTGGCAGTGTTTGATTGGATGGGGGATTGGGCCAGGGTGACGTGTCGTGCCGTGAGTGGATGTGGTGAGGTGGACGGGGCTGGGTAGAAAAGGGTTTGGGTAGGAAAAGGTCTGGGTAGTCCGGTTTTTGTACTGGGGGTGGCCGACTGGGTCGGATCGGCCCGGTACGGCTGCCCCTAAAAATAAAATAAATATTTTAATATTTAAAATGGGGCTTTTGAAAACCGTTGGTAGACAAAGCAAAATATTCCGGAGACCCGGGTTTTGATTTAAAATAAAGAAGAGGCGTTTCAAAAACAAAAACAGGCTTTTCGAAAATAGTTTTATGCAAACGAATGCCAGATGACATGACGATGCCCAAATGCAATGTGGCATGATGACATGAGCATGCGGTCATGATGATGCAATGCACAGAAACAACGCGATTTTCTAGTAGTGATTTTGCGGGGCGCCACAATTCGACACCACTAACAATGGATCTCGCCCTCGAGATCCGCCTCCTGGTATGGGGAAGAAAGCCGACGCTCTGAATCTTCTCGCTTAATGTAGATCTTCGCGACACCACTAACAAGAGGTCGTTGTCCGTGATCGTCGAGGGAACACTCCGGGAACAAAAGGTCGAAGGTAGAGGTATCAACAAATGAAGCCACATCTAACTCCGATAGAAAGAGAGAACCGATGCATTCTCATCCACTTCAATGTACACAAGCGAATAGAGTGAGTAGTCGGCATGGGGGCCAATCCATCACGCACCCAAACTATTACTCTGCACAATCAGTAGAAAAGCGTGCAACCATTCTTGGAATCAGACTGAAGATCTCGACAATCGAGGTTCAGGAACAAAGGAGTGATGCAGACTCTCCATCGGATCTGGCGTAGATGATGTCGTCGCGTCGGAAAACACCGGAAGGCACGAGAAGGAACAAAGAGAAGTCCACCAGATGAAGGATTCCTCGGATAGCATGAAGACCAGATGTAGAAACACCGTTACCAAAGGAGGAAGCGAAACCGTGAAGGTACGATGGAACCCAACCCCGAGTAATCCTGGACTCGGAGAGGGAGAAGAGAGCGGATTCAAAACATGCAGAGGTGAGAGGAGAGCAGCAGAGGGGTAAGGAGTAAAATTAGACCTAATCAGAACTATCCAACCGATTTTGCAAAAATAGTTTTGACACTCTACTTCGGCCGTTAGCTAGGTTATCCTACAGGCTGGACTTGTGGGGTATCGTAACTGTTGAGCTCTGATACCACTCTGTAACACCCTCAGAATCGGCCCTATGCAAGTTTCAGCGCTTCCCGCCAAAACCGCATAGAAACGATTCAAAGGTGCCCACCAGGCACTTGCGTGCGGGTGGAAAACGAAGTAATATCATTACACAATAGTCCTCAATGGAACCCACAAAACATATATATACAACAGCGACTCAAAGAGTCAAGAATACAGATATACAATATAAAGATCCAAATCACCTTTAAAACGATATAGCGTCCGAGTACGGACAAGATGCAAATTGAGCTAAGAGCCCTGAAGAATAACCAATGGCGTCCATAACCCTGCCCAGGCCAAGCCGGAAGGGTAACCCAGCTAACGATGTTGATCTCAAAACCTGCTTAAACAAAAGGGGTGCCGACAAAGGGCAAAGGAAAAAAGAGAGAGCGGTCAGTACTGAGGTCAGTACACGGCGAGGCTAGAATTCGGCGGTCCTCGCCTACATAGGTATGGTGGACTGAAGCGGCAGCGCAGCATGCACTAAACAACCTATAGAGACTCGATATAACTGTCGGCTATCAGAGAGGGATAAGAAAGACCTATTCGGAACCAACCTGATGCTACCACCAAACATACCCATCCTGGTATTTCCCCCTCGAGACCAAACGAGGAAGTCAACCGAGGAACTCACACAGTTGGCAGTTTTATTTATTCAGTTATCGTTGCAGCAATTACTAGTCAGGTATAGATGGTCATCCTGATATAATAAGCAGTGGGCAGTTTTAGTTAACCATTCCGTTGTAGTTGCAACACTTACTAGTCAGATACAATAAGCATGAGATAGCCCAAACCCAGCAGTTGTTGGTACTTTTATTTAGCCATTCCGTTGTAGTGAAGCTGATTACTAGTCACATCGGATACAAGTCAGATTATAGCAGTTAACTTTAGTTATAGTTGTCTATGATCGAGAACTGTGCTCCAAGTCGTCCATAACCGCGGACACGGCTTTTCGAAAAGATTTAACCCTGCAGGGGTGCACCAAAGTATCCACACGCACTTCGACCCTTTTTGCCAGATCAGTTAACATACACCCATCGGTATGTCGGCGGGGCCTAAGTCATGACGTTTCCCAGACCCAAAGCAAGTACATGGGGGCCACCCCACTAAGCTACCCGCAATGAAGTCGGCCGGTCTCCGAGGCGGACTCAGGGTTTGCGTCAATGGCTGTAAACGACTGGGAACCCGAAAATGAGACTGGGCTTGTCGATACCGCGAAAACACTCCGCTTACCTAAACAGTACAGGTGCAGTACTTCGCACAATTTAAATTAAGCAGTAAAGCATGGCATAAGTACAGGATAGTAATAAAGCCCCAAACTAATTGTGGCCCCCGGTACAATACTTTGAAATCAGGTACTAATCGATGGGGGTGCCCATACACCCCACCTGTGGTTAGCGCGCTCGATCTCGGAACAGGTGTCAAGAACTCGGGGTCCTACGGGACACCAGTGAGCGGTTAAAATCCAAATATTGTCTATTACCCACCGGTGCCTCTGCATTTACCTACTTTCAATTTTAGTTATTAAACAATAATTAAAGCCATGATCATCTCCAACATTAAACATGCGGCAATACTCCAACAACTGTGGTACTGGACGACACGCAACAACACTTGAGCAAGCGACTACGACGCGCAAGTCCAACTATCTACCAAACAACAGGTAATAGGATGTGTCCAAGGCAATATAAGGCTGCAAGGGATATCACGGGTACGAAAACTAGAGCAACGCAACACAGATAGCAATAGATCAACAGGAGGGAATAAATACTATAAAAGTAAGATAGGTAGAAAGGGGGAGATGCTCTCCTGAAAACATTGCCGAAGATTCAACCGAAGATCGGGTCGACACTCGCATCAACTCATCGGCCTAATCCGTGAAGAAGCAAAGCACTAGAAGAAACACCAGATGGACTATTTAATACTACGGTAGAAAATCGGGCATGATGCATGTATGATGTATGACATGGGAGGCATGCGATGCAATTAGATCATATTAAGCGGAACCGGGGTCCCGACATTTAATTAAACGGTTCAAGTTATTTATCTACCCCGCAAATTAAATGTTGGATTAGCAAGACCAAACATGGCTTCGGTTCGCTATGCCAATTTAAATGAAGTCCGGAATAAGACAAAGATATCCCGCATATAGACTCCATATTTAATTATGAGATGAATTGGCATAATTCCCCCAAACCACAGACAAGTATGCATGCATGAACAATTTAATATGCATCAGTTGATAATGTCATATTATAAAAATAATGGGGTCTCGGATAGGGAATCACTTTAGGGTTCGGCGAACTTGGGCTCCGAGGGGTTCGGGGTTGGTCTCAGGGTCCGGATCTGGGGTTCGGCCTCGGCGGGATCGTTCTCGGATAACGGAGGTAGATCTTGGCATTCCGGGAAGGAGGACTTGGTTTGGCGTCGGGGTGCATCGGATTCTTCCGGGTCGGTGTCGTTCTTGTCGTCGCGAAGGTCTTGTCGGGTCCGCGTACCGGGTCGGTCTTGGCGTCCGGGGTGAAGAACTTGGTGTCCCCGAGGAAGTACTTGGCTTATCCGTGTCGACGACCTTGGCGTCCGGGTTCTCGGGCATCGGATCCAGGAAGAAGTACTTGTCGCATCTGCAGTCTTCGGGTTCAGGTAGAAGAGCTCTTCGTCCGGGGATTCTCCGCGTCCGGTTGCTCTTGGTATCAGTTTTTGCGAAGGGGATCATGGCGCTCCAAGATGTAGCTCTTGGCTATGGTTCGGTCCCCCGTGTTTCGTCTTGATGGGCTAGTACACAGACGCTTATGGCAAAGACTTGATAGCTTTGAGTAGGCCTCGGTACATGGAGGCAGTACCCAAACCACCTAATGGCCAAAAGACCATAACACGGGGACGTGCCCCTGGCGACAGACGGAGAAGGGCGGCACAGCAACATCGACGAGAGGCAGGGGGTCGCACACGTCGGGGACGGCGCTTGGTGGCGACGGCTGCTGCAGAGAATCAGTCGTTCGGGAGGAGGACGCCCGCGATGGCACTGGACTGCGGGGTCGTGGTGGAGGCAGGGCTCGACGGGGTGGGGCCAAGGGCGGCGGCTGGACGGAGGGGTTCCCGCGGCGAGGTGGAGCTTGGAGAGGCGGGGAGGGCCGGGGGAGACAGGAGGAGGCCAAAGGAGGTCGCCGTGGATCCGGCGGCGGCGTCACGAGGCTCTCACGGAGGAGGAGCAGCGAGGGGAGGTGGAGGCGGCCGAGCGCCGGGGAGCGCGAGCTGGAGACGAGGCGCTCAGGGCCGGTGAGGGAGGAAGGGACCCGCGGCGGCGCGGCCGGCGAGCAGAGAGGGAGACGGGCGAGCGGGGAGGGCGAGGGGGCGCGACGGCGAGGCGGGGAACATGCGCCAGGGTCGGCGACGGGGTCAGAGGCGGCGCTGGAGGAGAGGAGGGCCAGGCGGCGGCGCGAGCTCCTGGCCAGGCAGCGACGGGCTCGGGGCCTAGAGGAGGAGGTGGCCTTGGCGGCGGCGGGCGGCGGGCGGTAGGTGGTGGGGCCGGGGCGGGTCGGTGCGTGGGGAGCTCGATGCGGGGGAGTGGTTGGTGGTTCTGTCCACTCCAGGAGGGTGGGGCCCGCGCGGTTGGCTGAGGGGTGAGGGTGGCTGTGTGAAGGAAGTGGAGGCAGCTGGGTGAGGTGGCAGTGTTTGATTGGATGGGGGATTGGGCCAGGGTGACGTGTCGTGCCGTGAGTGGCTGTGGTGAGGTGGAGGGGGCTGGGTAGGAAAAGGTCTGGGTAGTCCGGTTTTTGTACTGGGGGTGGCCGACTGGGTCGGATCGGCCCGGTACGGCTGCCCCTAAAAATAAAATAAATATTTTAATATTTAAAATGGGGATTTTGAAAACCGTTGGTAGACAAAGCAAAATATTCCGGAGACCCGGGTTTTGATTTAAAATAAAGAAGAGGCGTTTCAAAAACAAAAACAGGCTTTTCGAAAATAGTTTTATGCAAACGAATGCCAGATGACATGACGATGCCCAAATGCAATGTGGCATGATGACATGAGCATGCGGTCATGATGATGCAATGCACAGAAACAACGCGATTTTCTAGTAGTGATTTTGTGGGGCGCCACAGAAACTCAGGGAGCACAAGATGTATGCCAAATTCAGCAAGTGTGAATTCTGATTGAATAAAGTGGGATTTCTCGGACATATTGTGTCGGGAGATGGTTTAGTTGTCGATCCCGAAAAAGTTTCAGCTGTAACTGAGTGGGAATCTCCCAAGTCAGTGAAAGAAGTTCGTAGTTTCCTTGGCTTGGTAGGATACTACAGGAGATTCAATGATAATTTCTCAAAAGTGGCTAAGCCAATGACGGAGTTACTTAAGAAAGACAAGAAGTTTGACTGGACTAAGGGATGTGAACTCAGTTTCCAGGAATTGAAGAAGAGACTAGTGTCAGCACCAGTCTTATGTCTACCAGATTTGAAAAAGGATTTCCAAGTATATTGTGATGCATCTCACCAAGGATTGGGTGGAGTTTTGATGCAAGAAGGGAAAGTTGTGGCTTATGCCTCTAGACAACTCAAAACTCATGAAGTGAATTATCCTACTCATGACTTAGAGTTAGCCTCTATTGTCCATGCACTCAAAACATGGAGACATTATCTTTTGGGAAAACGATGTGAAGTGTTCACAGATCACAAAAGTTTGAAATATATCTTCACACAGAAGGAAATCAATATTAGATAAAGAAGATGGCTTGAGCTCATCAAGGACTATGACTTGAGTTTGCAATACCATCCCGATAAAGCAAATGTTGTAGCGGATGCTTTAAGCCGTAAGGTTTATGTGAATGGCCTTACTAAGGGGGAGTTGCCAGATGATCTATGTGCCCAATTCAAAGATCTCAGATTGGAGATAGTGCCTGAAGGATACCTCATGTCATTGGATGTTCAACCCACATTGTGGGATAAGATCAAGGAAGCCCATAAGATGGACAAGGAAATTGAAGAGATCAAAGGAAAAAATAATAAGGAGAAAGCTAAAGGATTCCATGAAGACGAACAGGGTACTTTATGGTATGGAAAACGTATCTGTATCCCGCAAGATCCGGAACTTTGTAAACTAATTCTGCAAGAAGCACACAACTCACCATATTACATTCATCCGGGTAACACCAAAATGTACATGGATGTGAAGGAAAGATTCTGGTGGAACAATCTCAAGAAGGACATCGCAGAACATATTGCTTTGTGTGATGTGTGTAGTTGAGTGAAGGCGAAACATCAGAAACCGACAGGATTACTGCAACCACTACCTATTCCTGATTGGAAGTGGGACAATATTGGTATGGATTTCATCACCGGACTGCCAAGGACTAGATCGGGATATGATTCTATTTGGGTTGTTGTAGATCGCGTAACTAAGGTGGCTCATTTCATTCCTGTGAAGACAACCTATACAAGTGCTAAGTTAGCCAAGATCTATATGAACAGTATTGTATGTCTGCATGGAGTACCCAATAGAATTGTGTCGGATAGAGGAACTCAGTTCACTTCGCCTTTCTGGCGACAAATGCATGAGTCATTGGGAACAAGATTAGAGTTCAGCACAACTTTTCACCCCCAAACTGATGGACAGACAGAAAGGACCAATCAGATTCTAGAGGATATGTTGAGGGCATGTGCCCTAGACTATGGTGCTAGTTGGGATGAAAGTCTGCCTTACGAAGAATTCTCGTACAATAACAACTATCAAGCCAGTATTGAGATGGAACCATTTGAATTTCTCTATGGAAGAAAGTGTACCACACCATTGCTATGGAGTGGTGTTGGAGAAAGAAATTTTTTTGGGCCTGAATTAATCAAGGAAGCTTAAGAGAAAGTCAAATTGGTAAAAGACAGATTGAAGATAGCATAGTCTCGACAGAAGAGCTACGCAGATCCAAAGCATAGAGAAGTCACCTATGAGGTAGGTGATAGATCTTATCTTAGAGTCTCACCACTTCGTGGTGTGAAGATATTTGGAGTCAAAGGAAAATTGGCACCAAGATATGTTGGATCATTCAAGATTTTGAGCCACAAAGGAGAAGTGGCTTATGATATTGAATTTCCTAAATCACTGTCTGCCGTTCACAATGTATTTCATGTGAGTCAGTTGAAGAAATGCCATCCGGAGATGGAAGAAACTTCTTTGAAGGATACTATACCTTTGGAAGAGGTTTAGTTGGAAAGTGATCTTACCTATGAGGAGAAACCTATCAAGATCCTTGAGTTTGCAGAAAGAGTTACTCGTACCAAGACTATCAAATTATGCAAAGTTCAGTGGAACCATCATTTTGAAGAGGAAGCAACTTGGGAAAGAGAAGATGATCTTCGGAAAGACCACCCAGACCTATTTGCTAGCCAATCCGAATCTCGAGGGCGAGATTCATCTTAAGGGGGTTAGATTTGTAACATCCCAAAAATCATGAATTACAAAAACTTTCATATCATTCATGCATTCATAGCATCCTTGGCTTGCACAAAAATTTGCAAAACAGAATTCCAAATTAAAACCATTTTATGCCTATTATCTATATGCAACAAGGCATGATTTTATTTTTTATTTTCTTCAAAGTGTCAAAGTGTATTTGACTAAACAGTAGTGTTCTATACACAATTAGGTGCAAGGGTTACACTACAAAAATCTAGAGGTGGTTTTAATTCAAATCCATTTGAATTTGGTTTGATTTATTTCCTGAAAAATCAAAGTAGAAAAATAAAAAGAGAGAAGAAACGGAAAAGGGCCGGTGCCACCTATTCGGCCCAGCAGCAGAAACATCCCACGAAACACACCCTACCATTCCCCCTATCCCCTCTTTCTCACTCACGCACATACTCCCTCACTCACTGACCCCATGGACCCACTGCCACGCTGAAATGGATCGTATGGGCACCTAGAGGGGGGGGTGAATAGGTGCTAACCAATTTTTAATACTTTTTCAATTTTAGGCTTAACACAAAGTAAATTCTCTAGATATGCAACTACGAGAATTTCCCTATATGTAACCCTAACTACTAAGCACGTAAAAGAGGAGCGAGGAAACCGTAGTGCAGCACGCGGAGACACATGGATTTGTTTTACCGCAGTTCCTTCCTTGTAAAGGGAAGTACATCTGCGTTGGAGGTGTGGGTGGTTATAAGACCACCACGCCACAATAGGCCTCACCCTATTTTCCGATGGATCTCGCCACGAGAGGCCTGATCCACCTTCTCCACTATTAGATCCCTTCGAGGCAGGAACCGGTGCCTTTTACAACACTATCGGGGCACACACCCACAACCGAATTGGGGGCTCCCGAGATGACAACAAGCTGCCACAAGAACAAGGTTTATCAATATAAACAAAAACAAGGATCTAGGTATTTGCAAGAAATACTAGATCGGGGGTTCTCCAAATGAATGGAGCGGATATGAAGCGCTTGATTGCTGATGATGAAGATCGAGTTCTCCTCCTTCGATCCCCCAAGGGATGGGGCCTTTGGGTGGATCTAGGTGGAGCACTTTTGGATGAAGCTTTCAGATCTGATCTGGTCTTTTTCGAGATGAATCAAGAGTTCTGGCAGGAGGGGGAAGGCTGGCTTAAATACCCCCTCCCCAGATCTGGCCGTTCACAACTTTGGGGGCGGATTATCCGCCCCCCACTTGGGGCGGATTATCCGCCCCCTGGGAAAACTCCGCCCCAAGGGCGGATTATCCGGGGAAAAATCCGCCCTCTCTCTGGGGCTTGCGCCTTGGTGAATCTTGGTGAAGATCTTGGGGGGCGGATAATCCGGCGGGGCCGGAAAATCCGGCCAAAATCCCGCCCCCTTCTGGGGCTTGCGCCTACTTGGGAAGAGGGAGGGGCGGATTATCCGCCCCCCCCCCCCCCCAAAAAAACAGAATCCTTTCCCTTTTTCTCATAGGTGGCTGCAACACTTCAACACACATTAAATAATCCTTGATATTGTTATCTAACACACAAAACACTAGGGATTATAAAATGTTCTTTCAGTCCCCCCCTTTTTGGTGTTAGATGACAATATTAGGATTTGCAATAAAACCGGCAAATGCCACCTTAAATAATGAAAGACGCTCCCCCTAGATGTGTTCATATTTAAGATTTGCATTTGAATACAAATACACACACTAGGGAGGACACTACTTGCATAACCAAGATAATTGAAACGAGGTGGTTTGGGAAACAAGGTCATACCACCGGGATGAGAATATAGCCAAAGCATACATAGATAATCCCATGAATCCATATGCCATCAAATATGCTCCATAATTCCAGAATTCCATGAGGTCCATAATAGATAAATCCAGAATTCCATGAATACCAAACATAGTGGAGTACGACATAGTCTTACATAGACAAACACAAATAGCAAATGAGTTCACGCTAGAAAAGGCACAAGCAAGAAAATAAAAACGACTAAAAGAAAAGCTTGTGCCCGACCCTTGCAAATCCACGAGACCTAATAGAACTACTTCTCCCCCTTTGGCATCGAAACGCCAAAAAGGAAGAAGAGCGACGCTAACGCCCCTGGAGA
Source organism: Avena atlantica (assembly GCA_910589765.1). Taxonomy (NCBI): domain Eukaryota; kingdom Viridiplantae; phylum Streptophyta; class Magnoliopsida; order Poales; family Poaceae; genus Avena; species Avena atlantica. The sequence continues at coordinate 182,876,511 of OU342737.1, forward strand.
TCACTCCTCCTCATCCTCCTCGTAGTCATTCTCGTCCCCTTCCTCTTCATCATACTCATCATCATCGTCATCAGCTGGAGGAGTGGGTGCCCTCGGTGGAGGAGGAAAGAGGCAACTCTCGAGTTGATCCCTGAGGTGTTCCACTGAGCATACGGATCCGGGGCAGTGGGAGGAGGTGGATGGCCAGTGGCACCTGAGACATGGTGGAGGATAAGCTGCTGCGTGTGATCCCTCTCATGATCCCTGCGGTACGCCTCATATTGGCCCTTGTGAGTGTCAATACCCATGCAAAGAATGTTTCGCTGGAACCAAGTAAGCTGCTTGACCTCGCGTGCCACTGGGGACACCGTGGAACGACGACCACTAGCCCGAGCATCACGCATGAAGGACTCCGGGGCAGTGGAAGGGTGATGGGTCTTCTGAGCCTTGTTGTAGATTTTCTTGGGCTTGTGAATGCCATCCAGAGCAGTGCCAAAATCCTCATGTGGCAACATATGCTTGACGAGCATCATTATGAACGGAGCATAAGGAATAGAGAGCCTATTGATCATAGCATTCGTCATCTCATGATAAATATAGTCCATGACATCCTGTTTGTAACCTATGGCTGATCCAGAGTTAGTGGAACACTCGTGAGCAAACGCAAGAAGTGGAACCAGGTGCCCACGGATCCTGTCATTGTTTCCACCACTAGGAGCGATGCAGTCCCTAAAAATGCAAACAAGGGCTGCATACAAGGGAGAGAGACCAGCGAAAGTACCAGCATCCCCATCAGAGGAAAGGCAAGGAGCAAGTGCAGTATCCTTGGATGGCTTCAGAGGAGAAATGATACGGTGGCCCGAAGGAGTGTCACGGCCATGGAATGCATAACCAAGAACCTTCCCAAAGGTGCGAAAGTCCGACTGAATCATGGTTGTCCCTGTCATCCACTTCATAGTGCGGCGCTCATCACCGCAAATCACCAGAGTTGAGAAGAACTGCCGCACCACAGAGGAATCATAGTTGCACTGGATAGTCATGAGGTGGTGCAGCCCCATCTTGTTGGTCACATCTAGTGCCTCAATGAGCCTTGTCTTGGATTGAGCCTTAGTCAAATTGATGGGACGCATGGGGAGAATCTTGAGAGTAGCATAGACATCATCATGAATAGCCCGAAAGTGGGCATTCCAAAACATTTTTCGTCCTCGGGGGGACCATCACTGTCAGCCTCATCATAATAATCGGTCTGACGAATGGTGGCATACTAAAGACGGTCCATAGCCTTGTAATTGGGCCGAGACTGTTTGCCCCTGCGAGATGCGGTCCTCTTAGTTTTCTTACTTCCCTCTGCCATCCGTTCAGCCTCTCTTGCTGCTCTGCTGACCTCGGTCTCGTCAATGAACTTCCCGTCTGCAGTGGGCTTGAGATAACGGGCACGGGGACGACGGACGAAGGTCTTGGTCGGCTTGGAACCACCTGTGAGAAGCATTAGAGGGATAGCATGGAGATAAGTATACACACAAGTCCAGGAGAAAAACACGGAGAAAGAGTAGCAATGCAACCCATAACCAGTGATGTGTAATTGCAGAATCAGAACCAAAACAGACCAGATTTTACTCTCCAGGCCGGATTATCCGGCCCTAGCAGGGGCGGATAATCCGCCCCCCGCAGAAATTTTCTGGATTGGCTCAGATCTACCATGGCAAAAAAGATCGGGTACTAGGGTTGCAATTCTACTGATTCTAGCATGTAAGGAACAACACCAAGGACCTTCTACAACGAGATTTCCACCAAATAAAATACATCCCATACAAATGGAGAGAGATGATGGAGTAACCCTCACTCATTGGAGGAAAATGGTGGAGGAGAAGATACCCGGAGGCGAGGTGAAGAAGATCAGGGGAGAGCCCGGAGAATCCGGTGGTCGAATCGACTCCGGGAGAGGCGGATGCTCCGGTGGCGGCTGGGGGCAGAGGTAGGGTTGGGGGAGGACTGGCTGCTCTGTTTGAGCCTCCCCTCCCCGACCCAACCTATAAGGGGCTGATTTCGCCTGGGGCGGATAATCCGCCCCCCACTTAAGGCGGATAATCCGCCCCCCCCCCCCAGAAATTCTGTAGAATACAGAATCAGGCCAGAGCAACCTAGCAAACCTCTCGATGGTGTTTTAGAGGACTTGTGTGCAAGAATAGATGGTTCAAGGAGGGAGAGAAAGGCTTGGGTTGAGAGCATCAAACTGAGATGGTACTACACACCCAAATTTGCAAGAATCAAAGCAATCAAAAGCCAAATTTGAGTGTGTTTTCCATAAGAACATGAGATATGCAAGAAAATCCAACGAGACCCATGAAAAACCAACTCTTCTCGAGGAAGAGGGCGGTGGCCGAAGCCACCATGTTGGAGCGCATGGCATGACACCGCGAAGATGTATCTTGAGTTCAAAACCAATGCTCATCGATGACCCACATATCACAAAATGATATTAAGGGAAATGATTTTACTTGCTTTCGGAATTATGGGGGGAGGGTTGGCCCAATCAATTAGGACCACACTCCCCCTATGTCTATGCCCGCATCTAAACCAAATACATGAATAAGAGCAAGTGAGTGTGCAAGGGTAGTCAAGCCAAGCTCCTTGAATCTATGATATTTAGCTCATTCCTCAAATAACAAAATCTTGCTTCATCAAGAGGCTTCGTGAAAATATCAGCAAGTTGGTTCTTCGTGCTCACAAAGGATAGAGAAATATCACCACGAGCAACATGATCCCAAACAAAGTGGTTGCGAATCTCTATATGTTTTGTTCTTGTATGCTGCACGGGATTGTACGCACTTTTGATAGCACTTTCATTGTCGCATAATAGAGGCACTTTGTCACAATTGACACCATATTCCTTTAAAGTTTGCCTCATCCATAACAATTGTGTACAAGCACTTGCAGCAGCAACATATTCAGCTTCGGCGGTTGAGAGTGAAATACAATTATGTTTCTTTGATGACCAACACACTAGAGACCTGCCCAAGAATTGGCATGCACCAGAGGTTGATTTCCTATCATCTTTGTCACCAGCCCAATCTGAATTCAGTGTAACCACATAGAGAGAAACTTGAACCCTTGGGATACCATAACCCAAAATTTGGGGAATGAACCAAATATAGAAAGATTCCCTTGACTGCCACTAAGTGGCTTTCTTTAGGAGAGGCTTGGTACCTTGCACACACTCCTACACTTAACACGATATCGGGCCTAGATGCGCAAAGGTAAAGGAGAGAGCCGATCATTGATCGGTATACCTTTTGATCCACGTCTTTACCCTTAGGATTGAGCTCAAGATGACACTTTGTTTGCATTGGGGTAGCAACGCCATTGAGATCTGTCATCTTGAACCTTTTGAGCATGTCTTGGATGTACTTAGCTTGATTAATAAAGGTTCCCTCTCTAAGTTGTTTGATCTCAAATCCAAGAAAGAACCTCAGCTCACCCATCATGGACATCTCAAACCTGTCAATCATAAGCTTTGAAAATTCATCGTTAAAATCTTGGTTAGTAGAGCCAAAAATAATGTCATCTACATAAAGTTGGCATACAAAAAGCTCCCCATTAACCTTCTTAGTAAAAAGAGTGGGATAGATTTGCCCAACTTCGAATCCACGGTCTAGCAAAAGCTCTTTAAGGTGCTCATACCATGCACGTGGGGCTTGTTTAAGGCCATAGAGCGCCTTATCGAGTTTGTAGACATGGTTTGGGAATTTGGGGTCCTCAAACCCCGGGGGCTGCTTGACGTATACTAACTCATGTAGAGGACCATTAAGGAAAGCGCTCTTAACATCCATTTGTTGTAATTTAAAATTATGATGGGCCGCATATGCAAGAAGGATACGGATGGACTCAAGACGAGCCACAGGAGCATAAGTCTCGCCAAAATAAATTCCTTCCACTTGAGAGAATCCTTGAGCCACGAGTCATGCTTTATTCCTCACAACAATGCCACTTTCATCCTGTTTATTCTTGAAGATCCACTTGGTGCCGATAACATTGCGGCAATCCTTTGGTTTTTCTACGAGCTTCCAAACTTTGTTGCGTTCGAAGTTATTTAATTCTTCATGCATTGCAACAACCCAATCGGGGTCTTCAAGACCATCAAAAACCTTCTTCGGTTCAACCATGGAAATGTGAGCTTGATGATCACAGAAGCTTGCAAGTTCTCTTCTAGTGGATACCCTTCATCGTAGATCACCAACAACCTTGTCAAGAGTGTGACCTCTTAGTTCAAGGTTCCGATCAGCACGAGCCTTGCGACGAGCCTCAATGTCCTTATTGTTTCTAGGAGGAGTTGATTAAATAGTTGTATACTTGTCTTGATTACTGCCCTGCCCTTGATCTTGGTCTCCGTTAACGCCAGAAGATTGTTGCTGAACATTTTCTTCAGGCCCGGATAATCCGCCCCTTGGAGGGTCCGGACTATCCGGCCTGGGAGGTGAAGTACCAGAACCATCTTCCTGAGAATGCCTGACGGGAGTTGGAGACCCAGGGCCGGATAATCTGCCCTCGGGGGCCGGAGAATCCGGCCTGGGAGCTTCAGAGTTGTTGACTTCTCCTTCGGATCCACTTGAACGAGTTGGAGTGCCAGGGGCGGATTGTCCGCCCCTTGGAGGGGGCGGATAGTCCGGCCTGGGATTACCAACTTGTCCAGGGGACAGTTGATCTTCAGCAGATTGCGGTGTTGATGCAGGATTTTCTCCAACAGTAGGAGCTTGTTGATCTTGTGTAGATGAGGGCTCCACATGTGTGGAGCATTGTCCTTCCCGATCCGCCACAAGGGGTTCCTCAATGGGGCCGGAAAATCCCACGCCCATTCTTCTTATGGCATCTTGGGGTATTTCAACATCTGCATCACAAACATCAACTTGCCCTACAAAGGAGCCATTATTTTCATCGAACTCCACACTACAAGATTCTACAACAATCCCAGTGAGCTTGTTGTAGACTCTATAAGTGTGGGATTCGGCACCGTAACCAACAAAAATACCTTCTAAAGCCTTGGACTCAAATTTTGACAAACGGACACCTTTAATAATAAAGAAACACTTACACCCGAATACCCTGAAGTATGAGATGTTGGGCTTATTACCGGTAAGGATTTTATATGGAGTCTTGTCCAAAATCTTTCGAAGGTAGAGCCGGTTTGATGAGTGAAAAGCAGTGGATATGGCTTCAGCCAAAAAATTATAAGGAGACTTGAATTAAGCTAGCATAGATCTTGCCATATCCATCAAAGTCCGGTTCTTCCTCTCGGCTACACCATTTTGTTGAGGGGTGTACGCAGTGGAATATTGATGTCTAATCCCCTCTTCGCTAAGAAACTCATTTAAAGTGTAGTTCTTGAATTCGGAGCCGTTGTCACTTCTAATTGCCAAGATGGGAACATTGTGTTGACGTTGAACTTCATTGGAAAATTCGATGACAGTTTGTTGAGTCTCACTTTTCAGCTTGAAGAAATAGACCCATGTATATCTTGAGTAATCATCGACAATGACCAAGCAATATTTCTTCCCACTAAGACTTGCATGAGAAGGAGGACCAAATAAATCCACATGAAGTAATTCCAAGATCCTCTTTGATGACACAATAGTCTTCCTGTTGTGGGGAGAGTCATGCATTTTTCCTTCTACACAAGCCCTGCAAACACGATCTTTGGCAAAAGAGACATTGTCTTTTAGTCCAAGGATGTGGCTACCCTTCTGGAGACTTTGCAAAGTTCTCATGTTGACATGGGCTAAACGGCGATGCCATAGCCAGCCCACGTCGGCCTTTCCGAATAGACACATCGGACCCGAAGTGGTTTTCCCCGAGAAGTCCACCACATACAGGTAATTTTCGACGTATCCAACGAAAGCGAACTTTAGAGACTTGCTCCACAAGAGTACCACCAAATCATCATCGATAAAAACAGCAAAACCCATCTTGCCAAGGGCACGTACAGAAAGAAGGTTGTAACCGAGGGTCTCAACAAGCATGACGTCCACGAGAGAGATATCGTGGGCAACCACAACCTTGCCAAGACCCAATACCTGAGATTTAGACTTATCACCATAGGAGACTGTGATATTATTATGTTTTGGACGCATCTCCGTGATGATCTCCTTTCTTCCGGTCATATGACTAGTGCAGCCACTATCCAGCACCCATTTTGACCCACCGGAAGCATAGCCCTGCAAGAAAATTACTTCTTGGTTTTAGGTACCCATTTTTCAATGGGTCCTTTCATGTTAGTAACAAGGGTCTTTGTGACCCAAATAGACCAAGCAATATATTAATCAAAAGGACCAACATAATAAGCATAAACATCGCCATAGTCATCACAAAAGAGTTCATTATTCGGATTGTGAGCCCCTGAAAACCAATATTATTAGTCTTGTCTTTTGTGACATTCTTCTCAGTGGTGCTTATCTTTGATTTCACATTCTTGGTCTTGTTCTTCTTGGTTTTCTTCTTCTTGGACTTGGTGACATACCCAAGTCCCTCTTTACCATGATTTGACCTTTACTTGCCAAGGACTTCATCAAGCACACCTTTGTCCTTGGTAGTGATGTCCTTGATCACTTCTTTTTCCACACTAGTATTTTGTTTGTTACTATATGTTGAGTTGGACGAGCTAGGAGTATCATATTTGGCCAATCGACTTTGAAGCTGATCATGTGACTCATTGAGAATAGAGAACTCGTTTTTCAACGCCTTGTGAGCATTGTCAAGTTTCTCCAATTCCTCGGTGAGTCTATCATGAGCAGCCCCAAAGTCAATCCTTTCCTTCTTTAACTTCTTTGCTTTGGTGACAGCATTGTCATGTTCCTTAACAAGTTTAGTCACAATTTCATCATGTGACTCTTCAATAGACTCAAGCCTCTCTTCAAGAGAGACTCGAGCCTCTTCCTCCTCTTCAAGAGCATTTTTTAAGGATGCAATTTCCATTGCATCCTCCCTTTCAATTCTGCCCTTTTCCTCAAGGAGAGCTTCGTTTTGGGCCAGCTGATCCATAAGAGCTTCAAAACAAACTTTGTGCTCACCTTGCAAGTTAGTGTAGAAATAATCCAAAGCAATGATCTCTTCTTTAACCTTTAGACTAGTAGGATCATCCAAGTCAATCATAGCCTTAGGAAAAGAAGAGTTAGAAGAAGTTACCTCGGAGCTTCTTTCCATGAGGCAAGTAGCATTCTTGTTGATGATGTTTTCGTTCGGAGAGTCGAAGAAAGATATTGATGTAGATGTAGTGGCTATAGAAGCCACCTCTTGAGAGCTATCGTCCTCGTCCTCATCTTCACTCCCCGATGAATATTCTTCTTGAGCCACTAGAACAATCTTTGGTTGCTTCTTGAAAGGAGCATTCTTCTTTACAAACTGTTTCTTACGTGGAGCTTTTGATTTGTCCTTGAAAATGAGTCTTCCTACATTATCCTCCCTACTTTGATATGGAAACTCAGCTACGAAGTGCAGCCGATCACCACAATTGAAGCATGTTCTCAGCTTGGGACCATTTTCTTTTCTTCCATAGGCTCCACTCTTGCGATCTAGTTCAGCTTTAGCCTTGGCTGGATCTTTCCAAAAGTTTCTTGCATAAAGAGCCAAGTATTGTCTGTGGATCCTTTTTATATCCTCGGGACAGTCCAGACCTTCTACCGCATATTCATCATGATCAATCACACTAGTCTTCAAGGCCATGTTGACCCCCTTTTGCATCCCCATAGCTCGAGCACGAGCATCTTCGGCATTCTTGGCAGCCACTTTGAAAGCGGCCATTTCTTGCATTAACTCATTGGATGACATGAGATGATAGTTATGCCTACCTTGGAGACTTTTCAAATCTGTGGGCTCAAATGGCATAAGAGCACTGACATACTTGCGCTTGATCCAAGCATCATCAACATGAGCTGCACCGTGGTTTCTGAAGGTTGTGGCTATTGCCTTGAGCCTCCTATACATGTCCTCGTGGTCTTCTCCATCCAACATATAGAATCCTTCAGCTTCATTGCTCAAGGAATCATATCTATTCCTTCTCATACTTTCATTTCTGATGAAGAGCTCGGTGAGGGCATCCCAAGCTTCTTTAGCTGTGCTAAGATGCTGAATGTGTGGCATGTCTTTGTCACCCACACCAAGCTGTATCATGTGTAGAGCTGTAGCGTTGAGTTGGCTATCGACCACTTCTCTTCTTGTGAGATTGTTGGGGTTTCCAACATGTAGACCATTTTCTATGATCTTCCACAACTCTATGGATGAACTGCACACATGAGATTTCATAAAAAATTGCCATTGAGAGAAAGTAGATGCAGAAAGTTTGGGTGGATCACCCCTATTATGTATATGTGGGTGAGGGATAGGTGGATCAGGGGAATACACATGAGAAACCTCATTGTATCCATCCTTACCGTTATCCTTTTTCGAGGAGGAGCTCTTGCTAGTATCATCACCAACCACTTCGTTATCTTTGGAAACAGTTTTACCCGTTTCCTTGGATTGCAGAGTGGTATCCTCAGAGTTAGATGGAGGTGATGCTGCGGATGTGGAGAGACGCATTATCAATTGACGCATCTCTTCCATCTTAGCCTCCATTGAACTCACCAAGGTTGTTTCCAACGTCTTGAGATCGTTCATGGTGACTACCTCCGGAGCATCACTCCCATCTACCTTGGAACCCATACTTCTCTTAGGCGGTTAAGCCCGAAATAAGAACCGAGGCTCTGATACCAATTGAAATGGATCGTATGGGCACCTAGAGGGGGGTGAATAGGTGCTAATCAATTTTTAATAATTTTTCAATTTTAGGCTTGACACAAAGTAAATTCTCTAGATATTCAACTACGAGAATTTCCCTATATGTAACCCTAACTACTAAGCACGTAAAAGAGGAGCGAGGAAACCGTAGTGGAGCACGCGGAGACACAGGGATTTGTTTTACCGCAGTTCCTTCCTTGTTAAGGGAAGTACATCTACGTTGGAGGGGTGGGCGGTTCTAAGACCACCACGCCACAATAGGCCTCACCCTATTCTCCGATGGATCTCGCCACGAGAGGCCTGATCCACCTTCTCCACTATTGGATCCCTTCGAGGCGGGAACCAGTGCCTTTTACAACACGATCGGGGCACATACCCACAACCGAATTGGGGGCTCACAAGATGACAACAAGCTGCCACAAGAACAAGGTTTATCAATATAAAAAAAACAAGGATCTAGGTATTTGCAAGAAATACTAGATCGGGGGTTCTCCAAATGAATGGAGAGGAGATGAAGCGCTTGATTGCTGATGATGAAGATCAAGTTCTCCTCCTTCGATTCCCCAAGGGATGGGGCCTTTGGGTGGATCTAGGTGGAGCACTCTTGGATGAAGCTTTCAGATCTGATCTGGTCTTTTTCGAGATGAATCAAGAGTTATGGCAGGAGGGGAAGGCTGGCTTAAATACCCCCTCCCCAGATCTGGCCGTTGCACAACTTTGGGGGCGGATTATCCGCCCCCTGGGAAAACTCCGCCCCAAGGGCGGATTATCCGGGGAAAACTCTGCCCCCTCTATGGGGCTTGCGCCTTGGTGAATCTTGGTGAAGATATTGGGCGCGGATAATCCGGCGGGGCCGGAAAATCCTACCAAAATTCCGCCCCCCTTCTGGGGCTTGCGCCTACTTGGGAAGATGGAGGGGCGGATTATCCACCCATGGTGGGGGCGGATTATCCTCCGCCCAAAAAACAGAATCCTTTCCCTTTTTCTCATAGGTGGCTGCAACACTTCAACACACATTAAATAATCCTTGATATTGTTATCTAACACACAAAACACTAGGGATTATAAAATGTTCTTTCACACGCATGCATCATCGTCTTCACCGCGAGACCCGCCCCCAAATTCCTCCTCGCCGTTACCTGCCTTGATTCCTCCTCGTAAATTCGCTTGATTGCTGTGTTAATTTCTCCACCAACCACGCATACATAATCGCCCACCTCTCCTCCCCATTTCCCCTCAGACCCCATGCCCTGAACGCCTCCAGGCTGCGAGAATTGCTCGCTCGAAACCCCCTGCTCCGACGACCCTCCGACGCCAATTCCGTCCAACCCTCACCACCTCCTTGCCCCTGGTTTCCACGAGCACACTCCCCATCGGGCGCGCGCTTCGGAATGGCGGCAAGGACAACGCGCGCCTTCTCGCCACCGTCCTCTGCTACAACTCCGATGAACTTTCCCGGTAATCCCTGACCTCCCCTTCCCGTCTCATTGACACTCGCGTACTCGTATTCGTCTTGCGCGTCTGACGCACATTTTGCCTTGCCTTAGTGTGGACCTTAGCCTCGCCAATGTCGACGACCATGCGCGCCCGAGCTAGTAGGTATCTCCGGCAAGCAATTCCCGTCATCACCGTGCGCCCCTCGACTAACGGCGACCACCTTGAGCTTCACTGCATCCCTGCAAACTCGGTGAGCATCTCCCCTTCCTCCCTCGCTTCCTATTTTCACTGAAAACGTCACCACCAGAGCATCGCCGCCGCGCGTTCGTCGCCAGCGCCGCCAATTCCTGGCAGTGTGTTGTGAGCCGTCTTATTTAGATCCAAGTGATAGGATAGATTGGCTTAGCGAAATGGTATGATTTGATCTATGTCGTGCAATTCACTTTTAATTCTACAGTCCACAGAGCTTGATCCATGCAAATCGGTATCAGCCAATGGAATCATTCCATGTGGCCTGTATGTTTAAAAATCCAGAAAATGAATTTGATTGATTAAACTTGTAAAATCTATAACTTTTGTTCTGTTTATCCAAAAAATGCAAATAATATATCACTGGAATCAGAAAAATAAATCCTACACTACGGTGGGCTTAATTTTGCATTTTCATTCTGTAAATTGGAATATTATGCAGAGACAAATATAGGCTTATTTTGACTATATAAATTATTTAGAAAATGTTTTCAAGGCCAATTTGAGTTTATTTAGAGTATAAATAATTGGTTTTTTGTTCAGTACTGTTTGACTCATCTTGTTTAGTTTAGAAAAATCATCACATGGCATTTGCATGCATTCATAATATTTTTGCTTGAATATTGGAATGTGAATTTGGTGCTATTATTTTATGTGTAGATTTTGGTGCTAGTGGTGATTGTAATTGTGAAGATTGTTGCTACTCGCCCAACTACCAAGGCAAGTGGTTCTTCATGTATTTGTCCTATTATTTTTGACTATGCACTAGTAATATTTTGAATAGGGCTTGCATGAAATTTTTACTAAGTATCTATATGCGATGCTTGGGAAAACCTAGTAGTTATAGTCTTAGTAGAATTTTCTCTAAGTTAGGATACTTGCCATGTTAAAATGCTTAGCCTAGCTAGTATCAAACAAGGGTGGAATATATTCATGCTATGGAAATTTTGCTAAGTCTTTTGACTTGTGTTTTTGCTTAATAAAACAACTAAGTAAATGAATCACCTGGGTGGAATGGTATGATGGTTTATGTTGAGTGGTTACACAAGGCCCATGTCTATGGTTTAACTTGTGTATCTCACTTGTGGAAAGCCACCCAGGAATAAAGGGATTTGAGATACATAGTGTTTAGAAGCTTCTAGTGCAACCACATGGCATATGGGCTCTGCCTTGATCATATAAGTTGCAATAACTTAGCCAGATGGACAGTTGGTGGTAGGGTGATAGGATGGAACGTTTCCATGGTGTTCTAAGTGAAGGCTTCTGAAAGGTATCGTCTCGATGCATGTCGAGTCTTGTGGGGAAAGTGCACCACCTCTCGAGAGGGTAAAATCTAAGTACTTAGCCGTGTTCCCGGCAACGGAAAATTTAAGCATCAAGACATTGAAGCTATCAAGGAGCTCCTCATCCTAATTTCTAAGTTAAAAACTTATGGTTGAACAAGGGTAAAGGTTCACCAATGTATATTGGTGGTTCCTTGGGTGATTTTCATCAAACAAAAACTTAGTGTTTTCAACTGATAAGGAAAACCTATTTTGAGCAAAGCAATCCTAAGCTACACTTAGCCAAATTCATATAGATGTTAGAAACTACTACTCTACGATGGTATCACTTGACAATACAATTCCAAATGTATTGCCAATACAATTCCTATGGCACATGAAGACAAAGACTTTACATTATTTACTTATGTTATGAACTCTTGTACTAGCCTTTGGCCATGGAGTTGTAAAAGACTATGTTTATCTATGGAATGACAATGTAATAAAGACCTTTATATCTGTGTACTTCATCTTAAACTATGGATGCTAGAATTTGAACCAGGGACTAGCATTACAATCACAGGAACCTTTACCTTTATAAAGGTGGGGTCTTACACAAATTATTAGCGTTAGGTGAAGCTAGAAAACCATCAAATCCAAATGAAAACCATCGATAGAAACCATAAAAAATGTAAGGAATCTCATAGCTATCAACTCCCCCAAGCTAAGATGTTGCTCGTCCTCGAGTGATAAGGAAATAAGAAAGGATAGTGGAGATTCGAGACTTAAAATAAAAGAAACTACAAGCTCAATTTGGTGTCAAATTCGTTCTTCACAATTCCTGCAACCTTAAACATGATCATACAAATATCCATAAGATTGCACTGAGTTCACTTCCTAACCACATATATCTTGCTAGCAAATAAATCATATGGCTGAGCAAGTGTCAAAAGTTTAGCTGTGAAAGTGAAACAAATATTTTTGGTTTCTCTCTTATTGAGAGATGAAAACTTTTTGCTCTTGTTCATTTAATCAATTAAGGGTACTCAATTTGGCACCAAAATTATTTAATTTAAGAACAACTCATCTACTCCCACGTCAAAATTTCAACACTCTCAAAACACCTTTTTCCTTTCCTTGTGTTTCAAAAACTTCATCTCTTTCATAGAGAAATCATGCCACTGTTTTTAACATGTTAATTGGGGATGTGTTGTGCACTCGTGACCATTCCAATAGATAGGTGTTGAGAAATAGTGGGTCAGAGGAGTACTACAACTTCACTTGGAATGTGAAACCACGAGGAGACTAAAATTTTACCCATCATAGCATTGTTGCTACAAACATTTACATAACTCAATAGTCGAAATCAAGTGGTTTCCCACATTTGGATCGTTTGTTGGCTAGCGGAGTTAATAGTTCCCCATGGAGTACGACAATGTTGTAGTGACACGCGTAAAGCAATATCCTACTGTAATTATTAGAAAAAGTAGTGGCACAATGTCTACTACTTCGAAGCATCCATTTTATCAGACAATTTCATTCAAGGGTGCTATCGAGTCTATTTATTTTAAGCTCAATGGGGTTGAGTAGTTTCTAAAATCAAATCCGTTGGGCTAAAGATGGACTCAAGTCAACTCTTGGATGATTTTTCTTGTTGTAAAAATGTTCGAAATATTTTAACCAATTTCATTGATCATTGTTTCAAAGCTAAAAGAGGACACTGTCAAGGGAATATAATTTATAGGATAACAAGCTAGGTGGGGATTGACTCAAGTGCAAGCGAGTAAATAATTGTAGGATCAATTTAAAGTTTCAGAAGGGGTGATGAAAGTAATGTGATACCTCCTCTTGATTGCATCGTTCTCGTACTTGAGTCGAATCCCATCTATATTTCCCTATTGCCAAGTCACCTGACATTGAGCTATCTTTGAGAAAAACAAAGAAAACAAATTGCAACGAAAGTAACAACTAATTTTTTTGTTTTGGGTTTTAAGAATGCAAAATGAAAGTAAACATGTTGTTCTTGAAAAATAAAACAAATCAAAAGAAGAAATAAAAATATAAATGCAAGTTTTTGAGGTTTTCAAAACCTCCCCCAAGCTTAGGAAGTTGCCATCTTAGTTGTTGATGTCATTCGGCGGAAGGTGCTGATGCTGCTGGTAGTAGTCGGGAAAGTAGGTCATGAAGTTACCAAAGGTGTGATTTAAGGCACTCACATCTTCACTTACTCCATGCAAAGTCTGGTCGATCTCCCCAACGCGCTGGTTGAGCTGCAAAAAATACTGATAGGGGACACTGTTGAACCCCTGCTGCTGATGGGGCCATTGGTCCCAAGGTTGCTCCTCCTGTTGCTGTCCCTCACAAGCAGGGTTGTACTCTTGATCCTGCTCCTGATCCTGCTCATCCTTCTTCCCTCCTTCCTCTACCTCGGAGTCAGGATAGAGTGCCTCCATGATCTCAGTCACTTCATACTTGGTTAGGATCCAGTTGTCCCTTCCCTGAACCTCGAAGGCTTGCGGGAATGTCCCTTGATGATCCCGCACAACATCAAGATCTCCAAATTGATAGGCTCGGAGCCTTATGTTAGCTCGGTAAACACCGAGGAAAAGCCACAAGCAGTTATATACTTGACATCCATAAGTATGGATCCATCAACAGGTTCCACAATAGGAATTGCAATTTCGAGAGCTTGGATTAGGTGGGTTACCAATCCACCAATGCGAATATCACCTTTCTGTTTGTTTTTGTGGTGGTGGAGGTGTAGGGTTCGCAGCATAGAAAACAAAAAATTTCCTACGATGGGAACAACTATGTACCAAGATCTATCTACTAGATACAAGCAACGGGCGGATATACATCCGTAGAGAACATACCCTTGAAGACCGACAAAGCTTGACGAGTCCAAACTCGTGGTTGATGTAGACGATCTCTTGCCAATCTCAAGATCGAGAGGAAGTCCTAGCGCCGCAAAACAGCAGCGCATCCGTGCTCGCACACACGTCCGAGGCACTGAGCAACCTCCGCCTCCTCTCTCTAGCGATGCAGCGGAAGAACTACTGTTTCTTGCCGAAAAGCCACCGGGAACATGTATCTCGCTAGTCCAAGACCATGGGGGATAAATACTAGAGGGGGAGAGATATCCTTCATGAGGAGGTGTGAGTGAGAAGTGAGGAGAGGGGCTCCTTATATAGGGGAGGGGGCAGTCCAAGGGGGCATGGCCGCCGGCCATGGAGGGTGCCCCCACCTCTCCCTCATTCATGTGGGTGTACACTCCACTCACAAAATGCCCCTTCAATTATCTCCACTCAAAATCCCACTCAAATTCCCATTAAATTTCCACCAAATTTAATGCAAACTCTCATCAAATAAAACTCCTTTTATTTGATCAGAATTTTGTAAATTACTTTAATGACAAACATTCACATATAACCCCTTGCTAATATTTCATTTCACATGCATAAACACTTTCTGCAATTTCACCCGAAAACCCGTTTCGGTATCTAGTGAAATAAATTCCTGCGCTTGTTATTCTTTCCGGCATGAAACTTTTGCTCCAAATGGATGTCGGTGTCTCTGAAGTGTGTCACCCTACGGTTCGCGAATAATGCGGACATGATCGAGACCCCTCTCGGATCAATAATCAGAAGCGGGATCTGGAGACCCATACTGACTCCCACACATTCAACGATGATTTCTTGTGATCGTCGGAACCTTTTATGCTAGTATATTAATCCCTTTGTTTCGTGATATATTACATGTCCAAGATTCGATCATCGGTATCTACATACCTAGTTTGATCTCGTTACTGACATGCACTCTTTTCTCGTTCCCGCGATATAACATTCTAGTGATCAAATCACTTGCTTGCAAGCTAATCAATGTGATATCACCGAGAGGGCCTAGAGCATATCTATCCGTCATCGGGATGAAAAAATTTCACTCTCTATCGATGGGCCTCAACATAACACTTTAGTAGTTCTGAACCCATCTTTATAATCACCCTGTTACGGTATGACGTTTGATGTTATCAAGAAACTCTTCCGGTGTTAGTGATTGACATGATCTCATGGTCTAAGGATTAGGATCACTTCGTAAGTTGTTATAGCAATATAAACACAATGACTTTGATCATAATGCTATACTTCGGATGAATGTTCATCACACCATTACACTAATGTTGTGACCTCGTTATTAACAACATCCAATGTCCATGATCAGGAAACCTATGATCATCTTGTTAATCAACGAGCTAGTTTAGAAGAGAGGCATAACTAGGAACTTCCTTTTTGTTTATTAAACACACATGTATTAACGTTTCCGTATTAATACAATTATAGCATGTAAAATAAACATTTATCATAAACAAGGAATACGATAATAACCACTTTATTATTGCCTCTCGGGCATATTCCCTTCAGTCTACCACTTGCACTAGGGACAATAATCTAGTTTGAATACTTTGCGTATTGAACACCAATGGCTTTCAGGTGTTCCATATACGCAATTGTAAGTGGTTAACATAATCTACGGATCTGACGCTTCAGGTCCGTGTGTATTTGCATGTCTTTGTGTCTTCACGCATCACTCATTCTCCAATGAGATGGCATTGTATAAATTTGGTCTTTCAGTGAGACCTTTAGTTCCTTGGGGTTAAATCATGTCGATACTATGGTCATACAATATATCTTTAGTGTTATCCCGTTGCGAACCACACCTTAGTTTGATAACAAACTTCTTGACACAAATTCCCTCCTTTGCTGCTACTATAGCAGTCATATACTTAGCCTTTTTGTTGTAGTATCCATCATGGAATCTTCTTTCCATTACATTGTGCCACCCTTAGTTTAAATTGAGATAAACTTAATTTGTATCTTGTGACAAAACTAGTATCAATGTAACTCTTTACAATGAACTATTTTTAATTGTTTCTCACCTCTACACAAATATATTCTTAGTTCTTCCAAAAGATCATAAGAATTTCCTTACTATTGTCCAATGATCATTTTATGATTCATTCTGGTATATGCTCATAACACTTAGAGCATAGGACATATCTGGATGTGTACATATCATGGTATGATTGATCAAATCATTTTTGTGATTTTACTCATCAAGTGTCAAAGCACTTGAATCTTGTTTCACTTATCAAGTGTCGATACACTTGAATCTTGATTCAATTCCTTTCCATGCGACAAGAACCGTTTCTTGTTGTTTCTATATTGAACTCCTTCAATATCTCATATATGTACGTTACAACCATATTAGCGTCACAGTCTATCCACTATAGACATTCATACTAAATATTCGGGTTTTCCCTAAGTTTTTCATCGAAATGAAATTCTTAACCTTTATCAATAAAATATACATCATTTATAATCAACAAGATGTCCTCCACATAATGTATTAGAAATATGTCTCAGCGCTCCCACTTAATTTCTTGCAAATGCAAGCATCTTCATCCTCTCCAAATGAAAACTCCTTTTTCATCACGGTGAAGATTCCAACTCCGTGATGCTTACTTCAACCATTGAAGTTTGCATGCCCTTTAGCATCCTTTGAATTTAACAAAACCCTTTGGACCATGTCTTGTACACGTCCTAGGTAACCATTCTATTAGAAGAATTTTGTTTTGTTTATTCATCTACCATATACCAAATTATATGTAGTGGTTGCTACTTTAATCCATCCAGACTAAATATCGCTATGAAAGATCCAATCTTGTCATAGTCAACTCCTTTGAATATTGTCATAAAATACTTTACGACATGTCGAATATTTCATAGATGTGAGACATCCATGTCTGTTTCTTTGTAGATCCAAATACGACCGACAGGTTTTTACACCTTTCCGGAGGGTCTTCCAAGTTCAAAACTTAATTTCTCGTGTATGGAACTATCACGGATTTTATGGCTTCAAGCCATTTGACGGAGTCAGGGCCCATCATCGCTTCTTTGTAGTCGGTTCATCATTGTCAAACAATAATGATTTACCCTCAAATCTCAATCATTTGATTGTTTATCCGACCTTCTTGGTTCAATAGGAACTTTTGACCTCCGTGACCGCAACCTTTGAGGCACGTGATCCATGAGCATTCTGGCTGCCTCCGGAACATTTTCCGGCGCTGCACAACTCAGCACATATAACTAAGGTTAGTTAAACTTATCAAAGTTCTATTGTCCTCCCACTAAACTTTTACGAAAAAATCATTTTCCAAGAAACTTCACATTTCAAGCGACAAACCCTTTTGTCCTTGGTGTTATGGAGGAATAACCAATTGTTATTCGAAATAACCTACAAAGACATTCTCATCCGACTTTGGTTGTAAACATCTTACTTATGTTTAGCATACCAAAATTTAAGAAAGGGCAACTTGGGTTTTACCCCAAACCATAACTCATATGGTGTCATTTCAACAGATCAAGATGGAGCTCTTTTCAGTGTAAAAGCGGTAGTCTCTAAAGCTTTAATCTTTTAAAATATAATGGCAGTTTTATAAATAACACCTTTGATCCAACCATGTCAAACAAGGTTTTATTACAAATCTCAAACACTCCATACTCCTATGGTGTTTCGGGAGATGTAAATCTAGGTGTTTTGCTAAACTTGTAACTCAAATAAATCCCTTTATGATAAAATCATAATTCATTTATTTCCTTGTTACACATGTAACTCAAATAAATCAATTATGATAAAATCATAAACCATTTCTTTTCTTGTTACAATGATTTTCACATCATCTTGAAAGTCTTTGAAACGTTTTTCAAATATTTCATACTTATTTCTCATTAAGTGAATATTCACTCAAATTTCTGGAGAAATTATATGAAGTTGAAACCCATCGCTTACGACTACACATAATGGACTACATACATCGATATGTATAAATTCCAATATTTTAGTCGTTCGTTCTTCTTTGGCCTTTGAACGAAGTTTTTAATTATCCCGAGGAAAGTATCACAAGCATCACTTGATCAAATCAAAGACTCCAAAAATCCATGAATATGGAAATTCTTCATGTTTTATTTCCAATATAATTTAAACGGCGATGTCACTTTGTAAGTGATTTTTCAATCATTTGCCTTGCGACATTTTAGCATTAGGTTTTATGGATGTGATTTCTCCAACTAGATTTGTAAATCATCCATCTTATATGGAATACAGTAATTATTTGAACAACCTTTGTTCTCATAATACCTGATTTAAATAAAAATTATTAAAACAAATCTTGAAGTCAAGCTTTGATGTCAACGAGAAATACAAACAACGGTTTGTTTGTTTTTGATGAACATCATCACATATTCTCCTTCTAGTTACTTAGTCCATTTGGTTCATGAATTGCGTCGTTCTGTATGACATTTCAAACCAACCAATTCGGTATCCAATACCCAAGAACTACATTGTTTAACAAGCAAAGAATACAACCATAACATGTATATCATCCATATACCTAAATTGGATAGTTCCAATATTTTCTTTTCTGCCAAATATATTTTATAGATTCTCTTTCAGCATTTCCTTTTCCTTTTTAAAAGAATCTATCAACATCAAAAGTGGCGCCATATACATGACACATAGTCCAAAGCGTGCATACTCAAATAATAATACCTTTGGACTTGCACTTTGAAGTAGATCACCATCATCAAAATGATCGGCATTCTTTCAAAATACATTCTATAGTAATCTTTTAGTGTAGTAAACACTTTACATACATCTTCTATTCACCCTTATTAAGACGACTTTCATGATCAATCTACTGTAGCTTATAAAGGCGAATAGTGAGTATAACATTACTTTCCAAAACTCTTTTGGATGATTAGGATGTCTAGCATCTCCAACCTTCGTAAATTCTCATCCAATATGAGAACATATATTATACTCAATCATATTGCAACCAAAACATTGTTTCAGATATCGTTATATCTGCCAAGCATGATGGTTTCTGAAACAATTCTTTCAGCTCCTAGATAAACTTGATATTAAAACAATCAAGAATCATGGAGGCAAACATGATACTTAAGATACTAACACTGGAATTGTTACTCTCGATTTAATACTAACTATTAAATTTCATGGAGTAAATAGAGTTTGCGAAAAGTTTGCATTAGGACTTTAAACTTTAGATTGACACTCAACACAATACGATACCAGTTCGTAAAGTATATATATCCAGAATTCTATAGTTCTATTATCTCAATTACAACTATGCATAAGGTGGTGAACGAATGCCAATGAATACAACAAATTATGCAAATTCACTTTGATTTAATTTATGATAAATTGAGTTCTACTAATCCAAATTAGAAATGAACTCCCACTCAAAAACAACATCCCTCGTGTCTTTTGGTGATTACATGATCCAAATCGACTACACCAAGTCCGATCATCACGTGAGTTGGTGTAGCTTCAAATGCGAGCATCCATATGGTCATCATATCAAAACATATGACTCATGCTTAACCTTTTGGTCCGTGTTCCGAGGCCATGTTTGTACATGCTAGTATCTCCAAGTAAGAACGTTAGTATTCGCGTGTGTATCTGTCTTACACCCGAGATATGCTCGTGGATTCAAGTACATCCGATCATCACGTGATGTCTTGAAGCGACGAAACATTGTCGGTGTATACTTAAGAAAGAACACATTCTTATCTTGATATTTAAATGAGGGATCATCTTATTATGCTAATAAAACGCCAAACAAGCAATATAAGATGCAATCAAACATCACATATTAATAAGTGAAATGATATGGTTCCCACATATGATCTCCATCATGTGCACCGTGGTATGATCTCTATCATACCTCTATGTGTAAGGCTAAGGTCTATGGAACCTACACGTTATGTGTTTTGCAAGAGTATCATCTCATACTTCTACTTACAACATCACCATATCATAACACTAGCCCAGCAACAATCTAAACTAGACGCCTCTAATTTATCCATTGGAAGTTTTTCGTGGCTTAGGGTTTTCAAAGATAGAACCATTCTTACCTACGAACATGAACCACAACGAGCATAACCAAATTGTTGACAACTCATTGCAAATTAGATATTAACTATAGTAGGAGAGACAGACACCCGCTAGCCACTTATGCATAACTAGTTGCATGTCAAGCGTGGAACAAGTCTCATGTGCGAGGACATGTAAAGTTTGTCCGGGCCGCTTCATCCCACTATGCCACCAATATCCAAAGTACAACTAAGAAGAAATAAAATGATCATCATCGCCCACATACTCATATGTGTACTACCCGTGCAAAGCATCTACGCATAGATCCGGCTATGATACCACTGTAGGGTTCGCAGCATTAGAAAACAAAAAATTTCCTACGATGGGAACAACTATGTACCAAGATCTATCTACTAGATACAAGCAACGGGAGGATATACATCCGTAGAGAACATACCCTTGAAGACCGACAAAGCTTAATGAGTCCAAACTCGTGGTTGATGTAGACGATCTCTTGCCGATCTCAAGATCGAGAGGAAGTCCTAGCGCCGCAAAACAGCAGCGCATCCGTGCTCGCACACACGTCCGAGGCACCGAGAAACCTCCGCCTCCTCGCTCCAGTGATGCAGCGGAAGCACAAATCTTTCTTGCCGAAAAGCCACTACGAACATCTATCTCGCTAGTCCGAGACCATGGGGGATAAATACTAGAGGGGGAGAGAGATCCTTCACGAGGAGGTGTGAGTGAGAAGTGACGAGAGGGGCTCCTTATATAGGGGAGGGGGCAGCCCAAGGGGGCATGGCCACCGGCCATGGAGGGTGCCCCCACCTCTCCCTCATTCATGTGGGTGGACACTCCACTCACAAAATGCCCCTTCAATTTTCTCCACTCAAAATCCCACTCAAATTCCCATTAAATTTCCACCAAATTTAATGAAAACTCTCATTAAATAAAACTCCTTTTATTTATTCAGAATTTTGTCAATTACTTTAATGACAAACATTCACATATAACCCCTTGCTAATATTTCATTTCACATGCAGAAACACTTTCTGCAATTTCACCCAAAAACCCGTTTCGGTATCTAGTGAAATAAATTCATGCGCTTGTTATTCTTTCCGGCATGAAACTTTTGCTCCAAATGGATGTCGGTGTCTCTTAAGTGTGTCACCCTACGGTTCGCGAATAATGCGGACATGATCGAGACCCCTCTCGGATCAATAATCAGAAGCGGGATCTGGAGACCCATACTGACTCCCACACATTCAACGATGATTTCTTGTGATCGTCGGAACCTTTTATGCTAGTATCTTAATACCTTTGTTTCGCGATATATTACATGTCCGAGATTCGATCATCGGTATCTCCATACCTAGTTTGATCTCGTTACTGACATGCACTCTTTTCTCGTTCCCGTGATATAACATTCTAGTGATCAAATCACTTGCTTGCAAGCTAATCAATGTGATATCACCGAGAGGGCCTATAGCATATCTATCCGTCATCGGGATGAACAAATTTCACTCTCGATCCATGGGCCTCAACATAACACTTTAGTAGGTCTGAACCCATCTTTATAATCACCCTGTTACGGTATGACGTTTGATGTTATCAAGAAACTCTTCCGGTGTTAGTGATTTACATGATCTCATGGTCTAAGGATTAGGATCACTTCGTAAGTTGTTATAGCAATATAAATGACTTTGATCGTAATGCTATACTTCGGATGAATGTTCATCACCATTACACTAATGTTATGACCTCGTTATTAACAACATCCAATGTCCATGATTAGGAAACCTATGATCATCTTGTTAATCAACGAGCTAGTTTAGAAGAGAGGAATAACTAGGAACTTCCTTTTTGTTTATTAAACACACATGTATTAACGTTTCCGTATTAATAAAATTATAGCATGTAAAATAAACATTTATCATAAACAAGGAATACGATAATAACCACTTTATTATTTCCTCTCGGGCATATTCCCTTCAGGAGGTGCTGGAGGAATAGAGCTGCAGGAGTGGGACTCTTCGGTGCAATAGGGAAGAGCGCCTTGGTGATCATGGCCATGTATGCATTGGCCATCGAGACAGTATCTCCTCTTCCTAACAAAGTGTTAGCAAGAAACTTAGCAAAGTAACGGATGGTTCGGTTCTGAATGGTGGACATCTTCTTCTGATAGAAGTCCCTACCACCATTAACAAAAATAACCTCCCAAGTATCTGCACTTGAGACGCTATACGAGTTTGTAACAATTGATTCCCCTTCTTGAGGGAATCCATAAGCCTCACAAAATTGTTGATAGGTAATTTGATATGGCTGTTGGTTAACGGTGAAATTTATCATGCATGCATTACCTTTCTCCTTGTAGTCGTCGTAGAAGGAGGCAATGAACTCATGGGTGAGCCCTTCGTAGGTGTAGTGGCTTGCATTGGCGAGGCCGAAGAACCCTGCATTTGCACACAGGTAGTCGAAGTCCGCCCTCATCCCTGCTGAGTTGAGAAATCCGTCATCAGCCCATCCTGCGGGCAGCACCTTCCTCGCCAAAACCATGGCGTACTTATTGCCGAGCTCAGCCCAGAGCCCCGAGCCTTCACCATGTTGGCGCTTGATCTTGCGAAAAATTCCACTGAGCTTGTTCATATTGATGCACTGAGAAATTTCAACATAAAACCTTAGGCATATAGTTTCTACATGATATATGAACGATTCTATATGGAGGAATTCAATCCTAACATGAGAAATTAAAAGAGAAAATCAATCAAGCTTGAGTTCATCCACTAAATCTATGAGAGGATTTTAGCCATGGAATTCTAAAAACAAAGCATCGATAGGGAGAGAAACATATCGTTCTATTGATACCCCCACTCAAACAAATGAAATCCATGAATAATTGAGAGTTCTTGAGAGGTTTTTTGGAGAGAGAGTTTGAGAGAAATAATGAGAGGAGGAAGAACCCTAGCCTGCCCCGACCCGTTTAAGTGGTCGGGCCAAACTATACGGCGGGAGCTATAAGGCCGGGTGAAGTAGCTCCCACAGTATAGTTGTGGCGGCGGCGAGGATTAGGTTTTCCATTGCCAGATCACAACTATAAGGCCGCAACTATACGGCTGGACCAAATGGTCCTGCCGTATAGTTGGTCGTTAACCTTTCTGTATTCGAACCCTAAGTTTTGAGAATTTTATCGATAACTATACGGCCGAAGCTATACGTCCGGAATAAAAATTCCTGCCGTATAGTTGACGTATAGTTGGTCGTTACGACTCCTGGAACATGCTTTTTCACCCAAAATTTCAGAGATGCACTTTTTTTATCTAAACAATGTTATTAGACTAGTTTATACATATAAAATTCAAACTTTATTTTCTACACTAAATCTATATTCGTTTAGTCGATATTTCTACTACCTTTTGACAGCTGCACTTTTACGGGCGCGCTTCCGCAAGAATGTCTGTGAAAAAGTTGTAGGAATACGATGAACTTTGTATTATTAACTCTACTTCATTGATATGATGGTTTGACTCCCATTAAGCATTTTATTAAGAATGGTTGAATATTTCAACACCTTCTCTATTC
The DNA here is from genome assembly GCA_910589765.1 of Avena atlantica. Classification (NCBI taxonomy): domain Eukaryota; kingdom Viridiplantae; phylum Streptophyta; class Magnoliopsida; order Poales; family Poaceae; genus Avena; species Avena atlantica. Next base: position 182,900,732 of record OU342737.1, read on the forward strand.
TCGAATTCTTACCTTTGGTTGCCCTTTATCAAAGGCACTTACCACATGAACTCATTTTTCCGGTGGAACATACCTTTCTCCTGCTTCTAGTTTCTTTGGAAAATACCGGATTATTTCAGCATCATAAATATTGAATATTATTTTCCCTTCAGCCCAGTCAACTGACGCTCCTACAGTGCTAAGAAAAGGTCTTCCAAGTATTATGGATAATTTTTCTTCCTCCGGCGTCTCAAGAATAATAAAGTCAGTGGGGGATAACATGCTCAGATATTCTAAGTACAACATCCTCAATCATACCAACGGGTTGTTTAGTGGATTTGTCAGCCATCTGTAAAGTTATAGAAGTGGGGGAGTATTTCCCTCATCCTAACCTTTTATAGAGGAAGTATGGCATTACACTAACTCCTGCACCTAAATCACATAAGGCATTATGAATATCAGTTTTACCTATTGAACATGAAATAGTTGGTATCCCGGGTCTCCTGACTTAGACAATATCCTTCCATTAGTAGGGTAACTAGTTACCATGGTAACTGTTTCAGTTATCTCTTCTTTCTAGTAAGAATATCACAGAGAAATTTAGAATAGGCAGGCACTTTTATTGCATCCGCAAATGGAATTCTAGATGAAGATAACTTAATGCCTTTGTAAAAGAGTTATAGATTACCTCATCTGGTGCTTTATTTTTACGGTCTGGATATGGAAGTTTCTTAGCTTTATCCTTTAACTTTTATGGAGGATCAGGCTCTTTGGTTACTTTCTTTTGTTGTTGCTTATCATTTTTATTTTTTTCTATTGCAACAACTTCATTTTCTTTGATTGTGTCTTTTTCTTCTCTTGGATCAACAGTCTCTACATCAGAGTTGTAACTGTCGTCCTATGCATCATTTTGTTCCTCAAAGGTTTGATCTTGTGTGTCTTGAGAAGTCTCATCTTGAGGATCCACCAATGTATCATCTTCTTGGATTGCTTTGAGCAAGGCTTTTTCCCTTCGATATTTTTCAGCTTCATACTAAGGTGGTCTTAATGGTCCTTTACCAAATGCACGTCTCCTTGTAACATAATTAGTAGAAACAGGAATATTTATATCATCATGAAAAAAATTTGATAACCAGATGCTATTTGTTCACATTGAGTTTCAATCATACTAAGGTACTTGTGAAATAATTTTATTTCTTGGCTAATTTCCTCATAATTTTCTGTAAGTTCGGCCAAAATCTTTTTGTGTCTTTGAAATTGCTGATGCAATCTTTTCTTGGATTATATAAAGAATCATTCTTAGCCCTAGTAGACATCAATTCCAAACATGCTTTAATAGTTAATGTATTTATCGATCCTCCTGCTGATGAATCTAGCAACTCTCTGCATTGAGTATTAAGATGGTAAAATCAGTGGTAAACAGTTGACTCAGAATAGCCAGGATTAGGAATGTTGTTGATCATTTCAAAGAATCTTTCCCAGTCTTGTGGGTAATTTTCTCTCATGTTCTGACTAAAGTTGCCTATATTCTTTCTAAGTTCTGTTAACTTTGTAAAAGGATTAAACCTGTTTATGAATTTAACAATGCAGTTTTCCTAACATTTAATATAATGGCGAGGGAGAGAATATAAACAGTCTAGAGCTTTACCAGTGAGAGACCAACGAAATAATTTTAGACGACAGAATTCTCTAGGCAAACCTTTTGGTCCAAGTGATGTTATCACATCGTCGAACACTCTAATATGTCTTCCTGGGTCTTCATCTTCCCTTCCGCTGAAAGATTTTTTCCTTTAAAATTTTAATACTCTCACATTCAAATCGATATTCTCTAACTCCAGGATTAGGAAATTTTATTGGTTGTTTGAGAAAAGAAGAATTTGGAGCACTGTATTCTCTGACAATATTCTCAGGTTTCCTGGGAGTTGTCCTATGAATGGACATAATTTCTATGAATTCACTTAGGTTTTCAACTTCAACTTTGTTCGACCACAAAAGCTTTTCAATAATTTCCTTGCGCCTTTGAGTAGGTATGCGATCAAGATAATCTGGTAGATAAGCCCTACCAGAGCGTGTACACCCTTTGTCTCCTAGGGAGACCAGCTTGTAATAGTAAAACCTGAAATGTCAAGAGACAAAACACTTAGCGCTATGCTCCCCAGCAACAGTGCCAAAATAGCTTGATGGCTACAAGTGCACGGATCATTTGTAGCTAGTTTCAAAGTTAAGATGTTGATCCCACAGGGAGCCCAAAGGTATGTGTTTATGGGTGAAGTATTTGTCACACCCGAAGAGGTCACAGCTCTTCGAGTGATTTTACTGCAAGTGTTGGAATAAGAATAGAGTTTGGATTAAACGGAAGTAAATAAAACTAAAATGTAAACTTTAGAAATAAAAAGCAAAAAAAGCAAAGAACGATTTGTTTGTTGTTTTCTGAGATCACAAAGTAGGCGCGGGGAGATTCAGTTGATGGTGATAGTGAATATGCCAGGTGGATGCGTGTGACGACCCACAAGTGTAGGGGATCGCAACAGTCTTCACGGATAGTATTACCCAATTTATTGATTCGACACAAGGGGATCCAAAGAATACTTGCAAGCCTTAACAACTGAGTTTTCAATTCAGCTGCACCTGTAAATAGTTCTTGCTCACAGTAGTAGCAATAGCAAAGCAATGGAAATGGTAAAATAGTAGCAATAGTAACAGTAACAGTAAACAATGGGATTCGAGTGCGGTAGGCATCGGGATGGATGGAAGGGTGTTGCATGGACGAGTCTAAACATGTAACTTCAAGATCTAGGGCATTGCAGATAAATAATAATAAGCATCCAAGTACTAAACAATCCTAGGCATGTGCTCCATATATAGTCATACGTGCTCACAATGAGAACTTGCACAACATCTTTTGTCCTGCCAGCTCGTGGCAGCGGGGCCTCTAGGGAACTACTGTCAATTAAGGTGCTCCTTTTAATAGAGCACCGAAGCAAAGTATTAACACTCCGTGAACACATGTGATCCTCACACCACAGCCGTCCCCTCCGGTTGTCCCAATTTCTGTCACTTCGGGGACTTTGGATCCGGACAATGATATGTGTACACAACTTGCAGATAAGATCACAAACAATACTATCATAATGATTCAATAATAAGTACAGATCTGAGATCATGGCACTCAGGCCCTAGTGACAAGCATTAAGCACAACAAGTTGCAACAAAGTCAAATAGCACTAATAGAGATACTAGGCACTATACCCTAACAATCTTATTCGATTACATGATAGAACTCATCCAATCCCTACCATCCCCATAGCCTACAGCGGGGGATTACTCACACATGGATGAGGGAAACATTGTTGGTTGATGGAGAGGCGTTGGTGATGATGATGACGGTGATCCTCCCCAAATTCCCCATCCCGGTAGGGTGCCAGAATGGAATTTCTGGTTCCGAATCTTGTCTCTGGTGGTGGCGGCACAACAGAACTATTTTCTGGAAAACGTCGAACGCCCCTCAGTTTTTAGGTCAAGGGGTCACTTATAGGCGCAGAGGGAGCCCGAAGGGGTGCCTGTGGTGGCCGCACCCCCTAGGCGCGGGAAGGGCCCACTCGCGCCTGGCAGGGGTGTGGGCCCCCTAGGCCTCCACTCTGTTTCGTCTTGTGGCTCTGTGGTTCTTCAGGAGAAATATAATTTTTGGCATATTTTCCTGGATTTTTCCTGATAGTTGATTTTCTGCACAAAAACTAGACACCAAGGTAATTCTGCTAAAAACAACGTCGGTCCATCTTAGTTGTATCCAAATCACACAAGTTTAGAGGAGAAACAATAGCAAAAGTGTTTGGAAAAGTAGATACGTTTTGGCCGTATCAACCCCCCCCCCCCCCAAGCTTAGCATATTGCTTGTCCTCAAGCAATTCAGTTGAAAACTGAGTGTGATAAAAGAACTTTCACGAAAACATTTGCTTCATATGATGTATATATTCTCAGCACAGGAGTAGATACTTAAACCATTCATAATAAATAGTATGCAACTAAGTCTACTGAATACTAATTGCAAGCTATGAAGAGAAACCAACTCAATAATAATAAGTAGCATGGAACATAAACATAAGCAACATTGCAATGCTCATAGTAAGGTATGATAGAGTGGTATCTCGCTTGCCTTTGTTTGTAGAGCACAACATGAATGCCAAAGCACCTCTGAAGTTCACATGAAGACTAGAAGTAAAGATATCATAGGTACAAGCATCAAAGTCATGACAAAATTAATCAAGTTTTGAGACAAACACAAGAATGACAACTATTCTCTCAAGAAGGTGCTCATAGAATAAGTGGTGACTCAACAAATAAGTGAAAACGATTTTGAAAAGTTTGAAAGGCTTCCTAATGCTGAAAGGAAGGTACTCATTAGCTTTGAGGTCTCATTTCCCCTATCATAGGCATCTTCATATAGTTAAGGTGAAAGTGAGGTCCAATATGACTTATATGCTTGACAGACCATAAACTGGAAATCCCAAGTCCCTTGAGTACGAGGGCCGCTCCGCATGCTACTCAACTTTGGTTACCTGCAAGTTCTTGTCATTGTACATACATGCATATCATAAAGAACCGCCAACGGGGTACCCCTTGCACATGATACAAGAGATATCCCGTGATCAAAATGATAAGGCAAGCAGACAATGAGCATCTCAGCGATCTTTTTATTTACTATGTGCATAGCTTTTTATTGAGGATGCTTCACAGAATGCTCATTATGGTGATGCTGCAAGTTTCCACCATGATTAGGCAAGGCTTAGGCTAGCAGCCCAGGCGTGTCTCTAACACATCCATAGACTCCATGAACTACAAGCTCCCCTTTTATTTCACACCTTCAACATCCGCAAAAAAAAGAGCAAAGTATCAACTCGATAGGTATCCATAAGTGTTGAACGCGTTACCCGTGACAACAAGTTTTTGCTAACTCCCAGCATATAATTTGCAAGCATATAACTTTCACTAACAAGTCACAATGGTTCAGGATTATTAAGTGCAAGGAATAAAGTGTGCCATCAAGTTTGTGAGAGCTTTACTAACTAACTTCCTCAAAACAGACAAACATTTTATTTGGAGGAAAACAAGGCATATAGAATATGCACTAAAATAGCAAACGATGCTAATAGGCAGGTATGGTGGACACAGTTGGCAATATTGGTTTTGGGGAGTTGGATGCACAAGTGGAGCTCATACTCAGTGCAAGTGAAGGCTAGTAAGAGAGAGGAAGAGACAAACGAGAGAGCAATAACTGTCATAATCATGCTTGCAAAAAAATAGGACTAATTATGGCATGAAAGTGATGTAGGAACTCTGAGGCAAAATAAATCATCGGAGCTTACTGACTATTTTTTAGTCATTTGCATGCGTGAGCATGTGCCAAGTCGATACAAATGAAACTTCTAGAGGAGGATAGCACAATATCATACCAAAATATGAATAAAACAATGCATGCAAACATTCATATGACATGCTACAAACTATTAGTAAGCTAGAGCTAATCACAGACAAGCAGGAACTACTAAGCATCCATCAATAACATACTCCTTACAATGAACAAACTAAGCATGCTCACAATGATGAGTATATATACAAAAATGAAAACAAATAGAGTTTGTTACCAGCCTCTTACCACACCTCAAGTTGTATTAATCTTCATTATTGCCCTTGACTTGTGTGACTTGAATAATAACATGAAACCAAAATCCACTGAGGACGGCTAAACCCTGCAAAGAACTCACAAACCAAAGAAGAACAACAAATATTTTTGGTGTTTTTCATTTTTCAAACACGCCAACAAACCAAAAACAAGCAAAGAAAAAACAAACCAAGAAAAGCAAAATATTTTTGGATTTTTCTTTAAGGCAAACCAAAGCAAAGAAACAAACCAAGAGAAAAAACAAAAATATTTTGGTATTTTTGTGTTTTTGAGAAAGCTGCAACAAAAACCAAAAAGAAAGCGAAACAATGGATATACAAAGAACCGACGAATATGATATATATATATGAGTGTCATGTCGGTATACCTCCCCCCAAGCTTAGGCTTCTAGGCTAAGTGGGGCTCAATCCCATGGTGCCCAAGTAGGTGCACTTTCGTAGTATGACGAGGAGGCTCCCTTGTCCTAGTACGAGCTCGAGGACTCCCCTGTGTAGTGTACAGTGGGGTCGTATGAGGGTGCTTCCTCCTTATAGTGCCCATGGAAACCAAGAATGCACAGCTTGTCATCCATCTCCTCCTTGGAGCGTGACAAAGGTCCCTGAGAAATACTGAACAAAGTGGTTTGGGGGAGAGGGATCTCTCTCTTCCTCGTCAATAAACAGCATTCTATAAACCAAGTTCTCAAGGTTAGAGATAGTGGTGACAAAGTGTTGTACCTCCTTGGAAGCAAGATCAAGTCTCTGAGGGGCCAAAACTGTATCATTTGGATCAACAGCAAGGTCCAAGGAAGTAGCAACACACGTAGCAATAACTCCCCCCATAAATGGGTCCCTTAGCAGTTAAGCGACGAGCAATGAGAGAACCAAGATTGTACTTAGTATCATTGTTGAGCGCAGCAGCTAAGAAAGCCAAATGATAGCTGGAAATAATACTAGTGTTCTCCCTACCAAGAACACTAGTGGCAAGATAGTAAGTGAAGTACCTGATGGCTGGAAGCTGAATGTGTCTTATCTTTCCCCGTTGAGCTCTACGGTTATCATCATTGGTTATTCCGCGGTAGATCTCCAACAAATCAGCGGGTTGAGCTAGAATCTTCTTTGCTGACCCAGCTGTACCAAGTCCCAGAGCCTCATAAAATTTCTTCAATGTCATATTATAAGACCTGCCATAAATTTTGAAAGAAACATCTGGTTTGAACATGATGTTAGTAAAGGAGAAGCTCTCCACAAATGTTTTAGTGAGCATAGCATATTGCAAGCTCTCATCATGCATAAGGCTTGTTAGTCCAGCCCTCCTAACCAAGGTCATAAAATCATAAAGAATCCCATCAGCTCGCAAGAAGATTTAGCAAGGAAAGGTGGAGGGGTGCGCATCCCCCTCATCTCCCTCGTTGCCAAATCGCGGAGTAATGAGATCCTCATTGTATGAGTGCCTAGCACGGGAGGATCATCTTTAAGGCCTTGCCCTTCTAGGTGCATCACTCTCAAATATTTCACCAAATGTGTGGTTGTCCATGACCTCTTTTTTCTGAAATTTTTAGAAAACATCAAAACAAGTGATTTCCATGTTGATAAATGATGAGTAACTATTATAGGACCTTGCCAGAGGGCTACACATGCATCAAAATTAAATCTCTAAGCATAGAACAAGCATGCAAGCTCACACAACCTGTCACCTATAGCAGCAAAATACTCAAGATACAATCTATCAACATACCAAGAAGCAATCCCTCCAAAAATCAGCAGCAAAGATAGAATGACCAAGGAGATCGAAAATTGTGAGCAAGAACAGCAAGAACTCGAGCTTGAGCAAGTTTTCTGGTGTTTTTCGAGAGAGAGAAAGAAGATGCCTATGAGGGGGCACCTTGGAGGGGCCCAGGTGGGCCACACATCCCTAGGATCCACCCATAGGCAGGCCGCGCCTACCTGGGTGTGGGCGCCTGCGGTGGCCTCCTGGGTCACTTCAGGTGCCTCTCTGCCCCTTTTTTCGAGGAAAAAATTATTTTGAATTTTCTGGGATTTTTTGGAAAACTTTATTTTTGGCCAATTTTCAGGGTATGAAAATTGATTTTCTCGCATAAACAGTTTTTTCAGAAGAATCAAAAGCAAACCAAAAGCCAAACTACAGGAGCTCTAATAAACTCAAACAAGCAAACAACTAGCAAAACAAAAGCTAAAGCAAATACTAGGAAGGAGAAAAGTAAAAGAAAGCAAGTATAACCACAGTGGAAACATTATTTTGTTCATTAAAATCCTTTTGTTAACAAGGTTGATCAAGTCTTGTTATCAAAATAATCTTATATGAAACAAAACTTTGCATTTCACAAGGTGATTATGTTACCTCATACTTGATAGAAAAGTTCCCAATCATAATAGTTTCAAAATTTTCTTGTGGAATGGGACAATATATTTCTCCAACCTTGATGTTGTCACATCCCAAGATTTTCCAAATCTTGTAATGTGAAAAATAAATAAACAAAATAAATAATTGTTGAAATTTAGAGTGAAAAGAAACTTTTTGTTTCTAAATCGAAACTTAAAATCCTATCTTGAACAAACTTTGGTTAATGTTAGAATCCAACTAAATTCAAATCAAGTGAAATGCATTCTTCATAAATGCATCTGGAAATTTAAACACTTGGCAAATAAACCAAAACTCTAAAACCCTAATGGAAGGAAAACATTGCAAAGTTATCTCTAAGCCATGAATTTGATCCATATAAAAATTTGTCAAACAAACATTTATAAATGATCAAGAATGACAAATAGAAACATTATAAAACCATAGAAATTGATTTCAATCAATTTGGAACCATAGATAAAATCTTATGAATTTAATAAGATAAGGAAATTGAATTTCCAAAGCCAATGAAGCACCTATCTAAAACCCATACCAAATGGTGAGCAAATAATCCTAAAGATATTTAAAAGGATACATAAATATCAAATAAGATTTTACAAATTGGAATCACCAAGTTTGGACCCATAAATAAAAAGATATGGATTTTATAAGATAAAGAAAGAAATATTAAATGAGAAATAATTAAAGACAAAATTAAATATTGGCCTAATCCATAAGCAAATGGAATAAATATAATCCAAATTCAAAAAAAAATGGATAAATAAATTTCAAATTAAATAAAATGGCATTAACCAAATTCCATTTTCATTTGAATAAAGACAAAATCACTATTAAGAAATGATTAATTAAATCATGGGAAAATAATATTTGGAATTTACCCAAGTGGATTAAAAGTCATTTTAAATGGAATCAAGGAAATCACCTAAATAAAAATTATGGAATTAAAACTATATTTAATTTCATTGGAATAAAGACAAATACCAAAATTTTAAATGATTAATAAATCATATTAAAAACATTCCTAATAATTCAAGGTGGATTATTTGACACCCAAATAAACGAATAAAACCTACTGAAAAGATTTGGAAGGATTTAGATTTCAAATGGAGTTTGAAAAACATTATTAAATCTTATTTGAATTAATACAAGGGCCTATCTTTAATTAATTAATATACCCTAAAAAGAATAAATATATTATTCTTAATTTGACTTTAGAATGTGTTATTAAACAGTATTTGAATATACTCAAAGTTTGGTTGAAATTTTAAATTCAAAAGTTGTTTGAATGGATTAATCAAAATCAAAACAGAATAAAAGAAATGGAAAAAGAAAAAGAATCAGATAAAAAAAAGGAATAGAAAGCTGCCCATCCAGCAAAGCCCATCTGGCCCAGCAAGAGCCCGCCCTGGCAACCCTCTCCCCGAAACGTTTTCTCACCGCGGACCTGACCCACTCAATCGCCGACAAGCAGGCCCCACCTCACCCCTCTCTATCTCACTGTCAACCCGACCCCACCGCCCAGCTTTCTTCCTCACCCGCGACGACCACGCCTCTGGCCGTTTCTATCGTCGATTACTCGCGATCAATCCTCCTTAATGCCGCGTTTATTCCTCGCCGTGACCACGCCTTCTTAACCGCCTTCTCCTTCTCTTTCATTCCCCACAAACATCGCCTCCCCACTACCCCTAGGCTGCTCGAATTTGTCCACACACCGCCACTACCTCCGAAACACTCCGGCGAAGATTACGGTGAGTACACGCCGCCCCATCCTCTCCAGTACACGCTCGCTTGTTCACCGTCACTGTGTGCTCCCATTAACCCCAACCGCATGTCTTCTCGTCACCCAGAGCATCGGAGATAACCTCGACTGAGCATCGCCACGGTCTGCCTCAACTCCGGCGAGCAGTAGCCGACAAACCAACGCACCCCTTTCTCTCTGGTGAGTTCTTTCACAACCTAGGAAACCCTGTGCACCCTCCTGACACGTTTTCTTGATCAATTGCGACCCAGACGCTCTCCTTCGACCACGGCCGTGCGTGCCCGTGCCAGTGAACTACTCCGGCGAAGAATTCCAGTCGACTCTGTGCGCCCTTCGACAAACAACGACAACGTTGAGCATCAGCACGTCAAGGCGAACTCGGTGATCCTCCTCCCTCTCTTTCTCGCATCCTGCATCGTCGGCAACGACCACGTCAGAGCGCGCCGCCGCTTGTCGCCGTCGCAGCGCCGCCACTTTGTGGTCGAGTAAATCAGAACCGTGCGATGTAGATCGGACGAACGCGATAGAATATAGTCGAAGGGGTAAGTTGATCCTGTGCCGCACGATTTCCATTAGATCCTACGGCCTTCATCGCTCGATCCGCACGAACCGTTTTCGACGAATCAGAACAGTCCACGTGGCCCAGAGTTTGTTATAAAACAGAAATTGATCTATTAGATGTTCAAATTTGTAAAATTCATAACTTTCAAACCACACGTCAAAATTTTGCAAATTTTATATCAATGGAATCAGCAAGACAAATCCTACCCAACGATTCCCTTTGTTTAGTAAATTGCTTCTGGTAAAATGGTTGTTTTTGCAGAAACTTGGGTAGGCATATTTTTTATATAAAATTTGTTCTAAATTTATTTTGGTGATAAAACCTTTGGGAAAATGGATTGTTTGAACCTACTGACCATAGAAATCAATTTGTGGTTTCAAAAACATATTTGGTGAAGCAAAAGAATAAATCTTTGATTTAAAGCATTTCTAGTCAAATAAAAATAATGTTTATTTATTAAAAATGCTTTTGGAGGAAACCCCTTTGGGAAATGTTTTGATTTAAACTCTCTGACCCCAAACACCAAGTTTTAGAATTAAAAATGTATTTGGTGAACCCTCTAAATATTATTGTTTTGCTAAAAGCATTTTTCAACCACATAAAATATTGATTTGGTATTAAAATGGTTTATAAGTAAAATCTTTTGCAAATGGTTTTGCCATTTTTATAAAATGACCAATAGGTGTTTTAGAATGTTTATAACCCATTAGAAACCATTTTTTCCAAATAAAACAATCTTTTGCATGCTTGCATGCATTGCTTTGTTTCTATTATTTTATGTGATGAATTGCTTGAATGGTAGATTGAATTCTTGTTTGCTTGATTAAATTGTAGTGGAATTTGAAGAGTGTGAATATTGCAAGATCAAGGAGTGAACTTATATTTTCTACCAACAAGGCAAGTGATGCTTCATACTTTGTCCCATTATTTTCACTATGCATTAGTGATATTTCTAAAGTAGGACTTGCATGGAATTTTTTCTAAGTATAAACTATGCCATGGGAAATCCTAGTAGATGAAACCTTAGTAGAAATTTCCTAAGTTAAGATTGCTACTACTATCAGGCTTAGCTTAGCTAGTAGAAAACAAGGGTGGATTATATTCATGCTATGGAAAATTTCTAGGTCAAGGACTTGTGTTTTGTTTAATAAAACAACTAAGTGAATGAATCACCTGGGTGGAATGGAAAGAATGGTTTGTGTTGAGTGGTTATGCAAGTCCAGTATGCTGGGGAAAACTTGGGCATCACCAAGTCCAGTATACTGGGGAAAACTTGGTATCTCACTTGTGGATGGCCACCCAGGAACAAAGAGATTTGAGATGTCAAATGTTGAGAAGCTTCAAGTGCAGCCACTTGGCATTATGGGCTCTGCCTGGATCATATAGGTTGCAATAACTTAGCCAAATGGACAGTTGGTGGTAGGGGATTGATAGGTTGGAACGCGTCCATTCTGGTCTAAGGGAAGGCTTCTGAAAGATCTTGTCTTGGTGAAACCAAGTCTTGTGGGGAAAGTGCACAACCTCTGCAGGGTGTAAAATCTAAGTACTTAGCCATGTCCCTGGTAAAGGACAATTTGAGCATCAAGACATGGAAGCTATCAAGAATCTCCTCATCCCAATTTCTAAGTTAAAACTTTGTGGTTGAACAAGGGTTGAAGGATCACCAATTTCTATTGGAAGATGCCTTGGGTGATTTTGTCAAGAAAAAACTTAGTGTTTTCAAAAGATAAGGAAAATCTATTTTGAGAAAAGCAAGCCTAATCTCCACTTAGACAAATGCATATAGATGATAGACTCCACTATACTACCATAGTATCACTTGCCAATACAATTCAAATGTATTGACCCTTGTGGTTGTAACTTATTATGTTGCAGGTTTGTTTGATGTTGGTGAAGTTTATTGATTAGGATTACAAGTCTACAACCAACATGACTGCCTGTGACACTTTGAAGATGAAGGACCCCATGATATTGTTATATTCTGCTGCATTGTAATGTGATAGCCAAATGAGCTATGTAAAATGTATTAAATTATTTTATTCCTAGTTATAAAGTTGTATTATGACCTTTGTTTCTTGATATTACATCTTAACTGTGGATGCTAGATATTGATCCAGGGACTAGCATTGTAAATAGAGGGATCTCTACCTTATTAAAGGTTGGGACCTCTACAGATGTTCTCAATATTTTCAATGGAATTCAGGCAATAGCTCTTAACAACCTTCTTCGGGAAATAGACAGTGTGCTCTTTGTCATTAATATTGAATGTTACTTTTCCTTGGTTGCAATTGATGACAGCACCTGTAGTATTAAGAAAAGGTCTCCCAAGAATAATAGACATATTATCATCTTCAGGCATTTCAAGCACAACAAAATCAGTTAAAACCATACAATTATGAGCTACTTGAACAGAAACATCCTCACATATACCAACAGCAATAGTAGTTGACTTATTAGTCATTTGCAAAGATATATCAGTTGGTATCAACTTTTCCAGCTGGAGTCTCTTGTAGAGAGAAAAATGCATAAAACTAACTCCAGCTCCCAAATCACATAAAGCAGTTCTAACATAATTATTCTTAATGGAGCAAGGAATAGTTGACATTCCTGGATCACCAAGTTTCTTTGGAACCTTACCATTGAAGGATTAATTAGCAATTAGAGTAGAAATCTCCTCATTAGGAATGTTCCTTTTATTAGAGACAATATCCTTCATATACTTTGAATAATGAGTCAACTTAATAGTATCAGTCAAAGGAATTTGCAAAAATAAAGGTTTCATCCACTCACAAAACTTCTTGTAGTGTTCTTCCTCATTTGACTTGTGTTTCTTACCTGGAAAAGGCATAGGTTTCTGCACCCAAGGCTCTCTCTCACTACAATGTTTCTTAGCAATAAAATCTTCCTTTGTGTACCTAGTGTTCTTAGTGTGCTTCTTAGATTCTTCCTCAACTTCCTCCTTGTCAGGAGCATCATTATTAGCATTACCATTCTCAGTTTCAGCATCAGAGATAGATATACTATTAGGATCTACATCATGTTCAAGTGGTTCCTCAACTACCATATGTTTCTTTTTCTTTCTCTTACGAGGACTACCACTACTTTCACCTTATTGAGAATCCTGCTCAATTATTTTAGGGTGTCCTTCAGGATATAAAGGATCTTGAGTAGCTATACCACTCCTAGTTCTAATTCCATAAGCATGTTTATCTCCTGAGGCATTAACTAGCATGTCCTTTTGTACCTTAGCAAGTTGATCAAGTTGGGTTTGAACCATTTGAAAGTGTTTACAAAGCATTTCAATATCATTATAAATTCTTTCCACAATATCTTTCAACTCATTGATAGCTCTAGAGTTTTCCAATAAATTATTCTGAGCTTGTTTATTAAAATTCCCTTGTTTAACAATAAAATTGTCAAGTTCCTCTAAACATTGATTAGGAGGCTTACCATAAGGAATATCACCTTCATCAAAGTGTTGGAGACAGTGTACCTCAATAGTGGATGAGTGGGGAATTTGCTTACATAATTCTTCTATAGGAGGTAGATTCTTCACATCTTCGGCTCTAATACCTTTCTCCTTTAGACACTTCTTAGCTTGCTTCATCACTTCATCATTTAATGCAATAAATCCCCTCTTCTTTGGTGTTGGTATTGGAACTGGTTCAGGCACAACTTGTTCGAATAATAGTCTCAGAAGTATTTAGCTCAATTGAAGTCCAATCATCATAATTCTTGCTTATTTTAGCCATTAATTCTTTAGCATCAGTAGGAGTTCTTTTCCTAAAAACACAATCAGGAAAGCTATCTAGGTATGTCCTAGAATCATTAGTTAGTCCATTATAATAAATATCAAGAAGCTCATTCTTAGGCAATGGACATCCGGGATGTGCATGAATCAAGGAATAGAACCTTGTCCATGACTCAGGCAATTTCTCTTCTTCTCCCTGTTTAAAATCAAAAAGTCTCTGCAAAGCAGCATGTCTAGCACTGGGAGAAAAATATTTCTAGAAGAAAGAAGCAATCAAGCAATCAGGGCATCGATGGAACCAGGAGGCAATCTATTAAACCAAGCCCTAGCTTCTACTTTTGGTGAAAAGGGGAAGATCTTAGTAACAAAGTACTTGCGCATCTTAAAATCTTTACAGAATAAAGCACGCATAGTAGAAAGCTCATTCATATGAGCCACATCACTCTCATTTTCAGTCCCACAAAAAGGTTCTTTCTCAACAATGTCCAAATAGGATAAATCCAGAGAAAAATCATAATCTTTATCTTTAATATCTATGGGAGAGGTGGCAAACTTAGGATCAGAGGACAATTTAGGAATAATGGTACGCCTAGCAAGGAGACTCTTAATATCACTAGTAGCATGTGTGTTTCGGCACTCTTCAACAAATTCATCAGCGAACTCAATGTAACCATCATTAATATCATAACTCTCTCTAGACTCAGGTGAGCTAACAGGTGTAACAGTGTATTCACTCGGAGTTTCAACATTTCCGTGACCAGCCATAGTAGCATCTAGGAATGGGCCTAATGAACCACTCGCATCAAGCATAGTAGAAGTAACATCATGAGCATCAAAAGAAGTTTCAGACTCAGCAGTAGTAGCAGTGTATGTGGTGGTGGTATGTAACACCCTCAGAATCGACCCTATGCAAGTTTTAGCGAAACCCGCCAAACCCGCATAGAAACGATTCAAAGGTGCCCACCAGGCACTTTCGTGCGGGTGGAAAACGAAGTAATAACATTACACAACAGTCCTCGATGGGACCCACATAACAGATATATACAACAGCGACTCAACGAGCCAAGAATACAGATATAATATATACAAGATCCAAATCACCTTGAAAACGATAGAACGTCCAGCTGCGGACAAGATGCAAATGGGGCTAAGAGCCCTGAAGGATAACCAATGGCGTCCATAACCCTGCCCAGGCCAAGCCGGAAGGGTAACCCTGCTAACGACATCGATCTCAAAACCTGCTTAAACAAAAGGGGTGCCGGCAAAGGGCAAAGGAAAAAGAGGAGCGTCAGTACTGAGGCCAGTACACGGCGAGGCTAGAATTCGGCGGTCCTCGCCTACATAGGTATGGTGGACGGAGCGGCAGCGGCAGCATTCACTAAACAACCTATAGAGACTCGATACAACTGGCGGCAATCAGAGAGGGGTGAGAAAGACCTATTCGGAACCAACCTGATACTACCACCAATCAAACCCATCCTGGCGTTTCCCCCCTCGAGACCAAACGAGGAAGTCAATCGAGGAACTCACACAGTTGGCAGTTTTATTTATTCAGTTATCGTTGTAGCAATTACTAGTCAAGTATAGATAATCATCCTGATAAAATAAGCAATGGGCCGTTTTAGTTATCCATTCCGTTATAGTTGCAACACTTACTAATCAGATACAAATAGCATGAGATAACCCCAAAACCCAGCAGTTGTTGGTACTTTTATTTAGCCATCCCGTTATAGTTGCAATATTTACTAGTCAGGTACAATGGTCGCCAACGACAACCCGAACAAGCAATTGTGGGCAGTTTTATTTAGCCATTCCATTATAGTGAAGCTGATTACTAGTCATTATAAAGTCAAATTTATAGCACTACTTTAGTTATAGTTGTCTATGATTGAGATACTGTGCTCCAAGTCGTCCATAACCGCGGACACGGCTTTCAGAAAGTTTTAACCCGGCTGGGGTGCACAAATAGCAACACAAACACGATCGACCTCGGAAAAACCAAATCAAAACCCAACGAGGCTTTCACGACAGAGCAATCACAAGATTCAGAAATATTTCAGGGGGCCACCCCTTTGAGTAGACCCGCAACGAAGCTAGCTGACTCCGAGACGGACTCAAGGTTTGCGTCAATGGCTGTAAACGACTGGGAACCCGAAAATGTGACTGGGCTTGTCGATACCGCGAAAACATTCCGCTTACCTAAACAGTACAGTGTGCTCCTCGCACAATCGTAAATAAAGCAGTAGCATGGCATAAGTACAGGATAGTAAATAAAACCTCAAACTAGTTTGTGGCCCCAAGAAATAAGACGGAATCAAGCTCTGGCTAAGGGGGGTCCCATAATTCCCCGTATGTGGATAGCACGATAAATCAAGGAACAGGTATCAAGTACTCGGGGTCCTACGGGACACAAGTGGGCGGTCGGAAACCAAATATTATCTATCACCCACCGATGCCTCTGCTTACTTACTTCAATTTTAGTTGTTAAACAGGAATTAAAGTGAACGATAAATAAAGCCGAGATCATCTCCAACATCAAACATGTGGCAATACTCCAACAACTGTGGTACATGGCGACACGCAACAACACTTGAGCAAGCGACTACGACGCGCAATTCCAACTATCTACCAAACAACAGGTAATAGGATGTGTCCAAGGCAATATAGGGCTGCAAGGGGAGATCACGGGTACGGAAACTAGAGCATCGCAACACAGATAGCAATAGATCAACAGGAGGGAATAAATACTATAAAAGTAAGATAGGTAGAAAGGGGGAGATGCTCGCCTGAAAACATTGTCGAAGGTTCAACCGAAGTTCGGGTCGACACTCGCATCAACTCAATGGCCTTATCCGCGAAGAAGCAAAACACTAGAATAAACACCGGATGCACTATTTAATACTATGGCAGAAGATCGGGCATGATGCATGTATGATGTATGGCATGGCAAGAGTGCGATGCGATTAGGTCATATTAAGCGGAACCGGGGGTCCTGACAATTAATTATATGGTTCAAGTTATTTAACTACCCCGCAATTTAAATGTTGTAATAACATGGCAAAAGATAGTACTGGTTCGCTACACCAGTTTAACTGAGGCCAATATGAGACTAGATTTGCCCGCATATGGGCCCCATATTTAATTATGAGGTGAATCGGCATAAGGCCCCCAAACCACATGAATGTATGCATGCAAGTATGACAAGTTAATATGCCACAAGTTGTATTATGTTATAAAATAGGGTTTTCGGGAAGGGATTCACACATTAGGGTTCGGCAGATCTTGGGTCCGGGGGTTCGGGGTCCGGTCTCAGGGTTCAGGGTTCGACGAGATCGGCGGGAGCGGATACAAGACGGAGAACTTGTCGTGACGTTCCGGAGATCTTGGTTCCAAGCGGTCGATCTTGTCGGGCCCACGGATCGGCCGGTCTTGTCGCCCGGAAGTAGAACTTGTCGTACTTGTGGCGTTCTTGGCGGTCTTCGGGTCCGAGGGTTAGACCTTGGCGTCCGAGGGAAGTTCATGTCGTATCCGTGTCGACGACCTTGGCATTCAGGGGGAAGTTCTCGGTGTTCCGTGAAGACGATCTTGTCGACCTTAGGTCCGGGTAGGCGATCTTCTTGTCCATGTAGGGGAACTTGAGGTCTCTCGCGGCTTCGATTGTCGTGTCGGTGTCGACCTTGTCTTTGGAGGGCGGCACCCACATCGCATCAAGGCTACCACACCATCTTCTCGGGTTTAACTTCATGGTACCACCACACCACACAAATAAAACTTGTGTCGAACCACTTCACATCACACCAACGGATTGACAACAACTTGAACAGGAACCAGCGTCATTGGATTGAGGCGGCTGCTGATGGCGGTAGTCGAGCTGAGGCAGAGGGCGGCGGTGAGCTCGGGGCCGGGCCGACGCACGAAGGTGGGGCTCGGGCTCGAGGAGGTCCTCGGCGGCTGGGTCGCGCCGGCGGTCACGCGGGCCGGGGAGGGGAGCCGCGGAGGAGGCCGAGGGACGCGACGGCGAGGCGGGGCCGGCGGCGCGGCTTGCTGGAGAGGCTCGCGGCGGCGGACGACGGAGGAGGAGGCGGCTCGGGACGGGGCCGGCTAGCGCGGGGCGGAGACCGGCGGTGGAGAGCCAGAGAGGGAGCGGCGGCGGGAAGGAGGCTCGAGGCAGCGAGGGTGCTGGCGGGCGGAGGATGCGACGGGACCGGCGACAGTGCGGAGGAGGAGACTCGGTGGCGCGCCGACGAGCTCGGGAGGAGGCGGCGAGGGAGACCGGGGAAACGCCGGCGGCGGGGGCGGCCTGCAGAGGGAAGAGGGGAGGAGCGGCCGGAGGGGAGGGCCCTGGCGGCAGCGGCCGGCGCCGGAGAGGAAGACGGCAGGCGACGGAGTGGCAACGGCGGGCGGGGCGAGCGGCGGACCGGCGGGTCGACGGGGAGGAGGAGAGGCGGGTAGGGGCGAGCGCGGGTCCGGCGAGCGGAGGGCCGGGCGCGGCGGCGCGGTGAGGTCGCAACGGAGGGGTGCGGGCGGAGGAGCTCGAGACCGAGGCCGGGGGCGGGCGGCGGAGGAGGCGCGGGTGGGGCACGCGGGTGGCGAGGTGCGCGGCCACGGCGGCGGAGCGAGGTGGAGGAGCAGCGGGGCGGCGAGGCGGACTGGTGGCGGTGGCCGGAGAGGCCGAGGGGGAGGGGGCTGCGGGGGCGGTCGCCGGCGGAGGGAGGGGCGCGGAGGAAGGAGTCGCGGCGGGAGGGAGGAGAAGCGGGGCGAGCGCGGGCGGAGGAGGCAGGTGGCCGGAGGGAGGAGAGGGGTGGTGGGGTCGGGGAGAGGAGAGCGTGGGCCAGGGGACGGGGCCCGCGGGGATGAGTGGAGGGTGGCTGGCTGCGCGCGTGGTGTTGGTGGGTCCCAGGGAGGGAGAGAGGGGGAGAGAGAGAGAGGGAGGAAAGAGGGCTGGGTGACGTGGCAGCGTGTGAGTGGTGGAGGGAGGGAGAGAGGTGAGGTGTCAGGTGGAGGGGTTGTGGGTAGATTAGGTTGGGTAGCTTTAGGATTATGGGTGGGCCGTTTTAATTTCTGGGGGTGGTCGTTCGGGTCGAATCGGCCCGTTCGACCGCCCCACTAAAATAATTTAATATTTTATTTGTTTAAAACAAAGCTTCTGCAAACCGATAGCAGACAAACAAAATAATCCGGAGACCCGGGTTTTGGTGTTTGAATAAAGATGGGGCGTTTAGAAAACAAAATAGGTTTTTCCGCAATTAGTTTTATGCAAGCAAATGCAAGATGATGACGATGCTCAAATGCAATGTGGCATGATGACATGAGCATGCGGTCATGATGATGCAATGCACAAAAACAACGAGATTTTCTAGTAGTGGTTTTGCGGGATGCCACATGGTATTACAAGTTTACTTAAAACATACGGTGAATCAAGAGCAACAGAGGTGTTTAGGACAGTACCTCTTCTTGTAGTGGATGGTACAATAGGAAACTTTCCATCACGAGACTTCCCCATGATGAAAGGAGTAGCAGTGAACAATAGAAGATCCAAGTGATTTTACAAATAAACCTATGCTCCCCGGCAACGGCGCCAGAAAATAGTCTTGATGACCCACAAGTGTAGGGGATCACAACAATCTTCGCGGGTAGTATTACCCAATTTATTGATTCGACACAAGGGGAGCCAAAGAATAATTGCAAGCCTTAACAACTGAGTTGTCAATTCAGCTGCACCTAGAAATAGTTCTTGCTCACAGAAATTTATTAGTAGCAACAGCAAAGCAACAACAACAGTAAAACATGAGCAATAGTACTAGTAATAGTAAACAGTGGAATTCGAGTGTGGTAGGCATAGGGATGGATGGACGGGCGTTGCATGGACGAGTCTAAACATGTAACTTCAAGATCTAGGGCATTGCAGATAAATAAGAATAAGCATCCAAGTACTAAACAATTCTAGGCATGTGCTCCATATATAGTCATACGTGCTCGCAATGAGAACTTGCACAACATCTTTTGTCCTGCCAGCCCGTGGCAGCGGGGCCTCTAGGGAACTACTGGCAATTAAGGTGATCCTTTTAATAGAGCACCGGAGCAAAGCATTAACACTCCGTGAACACATGTGATCCTCACATCACAGCCATCCCCTCCGGTTGTCCCAATTTCTGTCACTTCGGGGCCTTTGGATCCGGACAATGATATGTGTACACAACTTGCAGATAAGACCACAAACAATATTATCAAAATGATTCAATAATAAGTTCAGATCTGAGATCATGGCACTCGGGCCCTAGTGAGAAGAATTAAGCACAACAAGTTGCAACAAAGTCAAATAGCACTACTAGAGATACTAGGCACTATGCCCTAACAATCTTATTCGATTACATGATAGAACTCATACAATCCCTACCATCCCCATAGCCTACAGTGGGGGATTACTCACTCATGGATGGGGGAAACATTGATGGTTGATGGATAGGCGTTGGTGATGATGATGGCGATGATCCTTCCCAAATTTCGCGTCCCGATAGGGTGCTAGAACGGAGTTTCTGGTTCTGAATCTTGTCTCTGGTGGTGGCGACGCAACAGAACTCTTTTCTGGAAAACGTCGACCCCCCTCGGTTTTTAGGTCAGGGGGTAACTTATAGGCACAGAGGGAGCCGGAGGGGGTGCCTGAGGTGGCCGCATCCCCCTAGACGCGGGCAGGGCCCACCCGTGCCTGGCAGGGGTGTTGGCCTCCCAGGCCTCCACTCCGTTTCGTCTTCTAGCTCCGTGGATCTTCTGGCGAAATATAATTTTTGGCATATTTTCCAGGATTTTTCCTGGTAGTTGATTTTTTGCACAAAAACTAGACACCAAGGTAATTCTGCTGAAAACAGCACCAGTCCGTGTTAGTTGTATCCAAATCATACAACTTTAGAGGAGAAACAATAGCTAAAGTGTTCAGGAAAGTAGATACGTTTTGGACGTATCAGAGTGATAATTGTATCAATTATATTCTTATAAGTATGTGTGTAGGCGAGCTCTTCTTTCTCTCTTCTAGATGGGATGGCGGCTCATGCGTTCTGATTTCATCCTCGGCCTCTTCATGAAAGTTGTCACTTTTAATAAGACGAAGGGAATGGAAGCTATACGATGGGAACTATACGATCAGAGAAATATTCCCGTCGTATAGTTGCTCGTTAAAGCTTCAGTAAACTCCCCTGAATTTCTTCCAAGAAGAGTTTTTGTCTGAATATTGTGTTTTTTCTATTAAATTCTTATGTTGATGTTCAGAACCTAAAACACACATTGAAAACCAAGTTTTCTTTGCTACTGAAGTATTAGCGTTAGGTAAAGCTATAAAACCATCAAATACAAACGAAAACCATCGATAGAAACGATAAAAAATGTGTCGAATCTCATAGAAATCACCGGCCCGTGCCCCTCTCAAGCTGCCGCCGCCTAGAGCTCCTCTAAACGCTGCTTCCTAGCTAACCGTAGCCATCGGCCACCACCTCTAAACCCCTCGGACATCTAAACTCTAGATCGTCGAGGCCCTCTTTTGCTCCACCATACCCGCTCCAGCTTAGGCGAAGCCCTGCGGGATTTCCCCTCTACTTCCACCACCACACCGTCGTGCTGCTGGAATCGCGAGGGGAGATCTACAACCTCCGCTGCCTGCTGGAACAAGGGAGAGTCAAGTCTTCATTGAGTACCGAATGTGTGACCGACTGCGGGAGAGCTGCCAGAATGCGCCGCCGGAAGGATCGTCTACACGATATTGAGATCGGCAAGTGAACGACTACATCACCCACGAGAGATTCGTATCTCGTTAAACGCTTTGGATCTTCGAGGGTTATTACTCTATCAACTCGTTGCACCGATCTAGTAGATTAGATCTTGTCTTGTGTGTGTTCATGCGATAGAAATTTTTTGTTTTCCATTCTATGAACCCCTAGAGTGGTATCAGAGCCGTGTCTATGCATAGATCTGTTACACGAGTAGGACACAATGGTTGTTGTGGCCGTTGATGCTTTTGTTGTTGATTTCTTTTTGTGTACTTTGCATCTTGTGGGATGGTGGGATGAAGTGGCCTGGGCTAACCTTACATGACATCATTCATGAGACTTGCTCCACGCTCGACGTGTAACTTATATTGCACAAGTGGCTTTGCGGGTGTCTGTCTCTCCGAACATAGTGAAGATTCAATTTACAATGGGCGATTGACAATACTAGTATCAACATTGTGGTTCTTGTTCGTAAGTTAGAACAGTTCTTATTCGAAAGCCCCAAACCACGTAAAACATGCAAAGAAAATTAGAGGCATCTAACTTTGTTTTGCAAGGGTGTGCTGTGATGTGATATGGCCATGATTGTGATTATATATGATGTATGCAATGATCCTCATTGTAAGTTGATAACCGGCAGGAGCCTTATGGTTGTCTTTTAATTTTGTTAAGACATGTGTGTCTATTATTCAAAGTAGTTGTAATAGTTGATGCTGGTGGAAAACAACCATGGAGCGGCGCCATTAACCTTGACGCCATGCCAGTGATGATGGAGATCATGTTCATGCTTGGAGATGGAGATCGAAGGCACAAGAAGAAAGGTCATATCATATCACATATTATGAATTGCATGTGATCTTAATCCATTTATGCATCTTGTATTTCTTAGATCGCGACGGTAGCATTATAATATGACCCCTCTCTCTAAAATATCAAGTAATAAAGTGTTCATCCTTAGAAGGCACTGTTGCCAACACTCGTTGTTTCGAAGCACCACATGATGATCGGGTGTGATAGATACTACGTGTGCATAAAATGAGAGCAAGCCAGATTTTCTCATGCAGATACTAAGATTAATCTTGACGAGCCTAGCATGCACATACATGTTCTCGAAACACAGAATACCGAAAGGTAAAGCATGAGTCATATAGTAGATATGATGAACATGTTGATTGTTCGCCTTTGAAACTACATCTCTCGTGATTATCAGACTTGATGTAGTGGATTTGGTTTGTGTGATCACTAAAACAATGCGAGGGATATTGTTTTGAGTGGGAGTTCACCTAGTTAATTTAAGTATTAATATGAATCAATTTTTCATAAACTTAGTCTAAACTATTGCAAATATTTTGTAGATCATGGCGGCCCTACCATCAATTTTAATGCGTTCCTAGAGAAAGAAAAGTTAAAAAACAATGGAAGCAACTTCGTGGATAGTTTCCACAACTTTAGGATTGTCCTCAATGCTGGACAGTTGACCTATGTGCTGGATGCACCGCTAGGTGACCTGCCTGCAGCTGATGATATCGATGAGGTGAAAAATGTTTATCTCACTTAGAAGAATCAGTACTCCACAGTTCAGTGTGCTATCTTGTATGGTTTGGAATCGAAGCTTCAGAAAAGGTTTGAGAACTTTGACCCACATGATATTATCCGTGAACTCAAAATGATATTTGAGGCTCACGCGGCAGTTGAGAGTTATGAAGCTTCTGAAAATTTCTTTAACTGCAGATGGAAGAGGGCAGTTCCGTTAGTGAGAACGTGCTTACAATGTCTAGGCACGCCAATAATTTCCAAATCTTGGGTATAGTGATTCCTAATGCATTGGGGATTCACCATGTCCTCCAATCACTACCACCTAGTTACAAGAACTTTGTGATGAACTACAACATGCAACGCATGGATAAGTCGTTACCTGAACTCTTCTCCATGTTGAAGTCTACGAAAGTGGAGATCAGGAAAGAGCACCAAGTGTTGATGTTCAATAAGACCACCAATTTCAACAAGAAAGACAAGCCTAAGAAAAAGGGTAACTTCAAGAAGGGCGGCAAGAAAGCTGCCACGCCTACAAAGAAGACCAAGGCTGGTCCTCAGGCTGATACTAAGTGCTTTTACTGTAAAGGCGAAGGTCACTGGAAGTGTAATTGCCCCAAGTACCTGGCAGATCTGAAGAATAGCAACATCAAGAAGAAAGGTATATTTGATATACATGTTATTGATGTGTATCTTACTAGTAATCGTAGTAGTGGCTGGGTATTTGATACTGGTTCGGTTGCTCATATTTGTAACTCGAAACAGTTGTTGCAGAATAAACAAAGACTAGCGAGAGACGAGGTGACGATGCACGTTGGAAATGGCTCCAAGGTTGATGTGATCGTTGTCGGCATACTCCCTCTTCATCTACCGTCGGTATTAGTTTTATACTTAAATAATTGTTATTTGGTGCCTGCGTTGAGCATGAAAATTATATTTGGATCATGTTTATTGTGAGACAATTACTTGTTTAAGTATGAGAATAATGGTTGTTCGATTTATACGAGTAATATATTTTATGGTCATGCGCCTTTGATAGATGGTCTATTCTTATTGAATCTCTATAGTAGTGGTACACATGTTCATAATATAGATGCTAAACGTTTGAAATTGAATAATAGTTCTACATACATGTGGCACTATCATCTTGGTCACATTGGAGTGAAGTGTATGAAGAAACTCCATTCTGACGGACTTCTTGAATCACTTGATTTTGAATCACTTGAAAGATGCGAAGCATGTCTGATGGAAAAAATGACTAAGACTCCATTTTCTGGTATGATGGAGCAAGCTACGGACTTATTGGAAATCATACATACCGATGTGTGTGGCCCGATGAGTGTGACATCGCGCGGTGGTTATCATTATCTTCTTCCTTTCACAGACGACTTTAGTAGATATGGGTATATGTATTCCATGAAACATAAGTCTGAAACTTTTGAGAAGTTTAAGGAATTTCAAAGTTAAGTGGAGAATCAACATAACAAGAAGATTAAATTTCTACGATCTGATGTGGAGGTGAATATCAAAGTTATGAGTTTGGCGAGCATTTGAAGAAATTCAAAATACTTTCACAATTGACACCACCGGGAACACCACAAAGTAATGGTGTGTCCAAACATCGTAATCAAACTCTCTTAGATATGGTTCGTTCTATGATGTCACTTACAGATTTACCGTTATCATTTTTTGGTTACGCATTAGAAACAACCACATTCACTTTAAATAGGGCACCATCTAAATCCGTTGAAATGACACCAAATGAATTATGGTTTGGAAAGAAACCTAAGTTGTCGTTCCTTAAAGTTTGGGGTTGAGAAGCTTATGTAAAGAAGTTACAGCCAGATAAGCTAGAACCCAAAGCAGAAAATGAGTCTTCATTGGATACTCGAAGGAAACTATTGGATATACCTTATATCATAGATACGAAGGCAAAATCTTCATTGCCAAGAATGGATCCTTTCTCGAGAAGGAGTTTCTATTGAAAGAAGTGACTGGAAGGAAAGTAGAACTCGACGAGGTTATCAAACCTTCTCTCGGATTTGAGAGTAGTGCAGCACTGGAATAAGTTCATGTGGCGCGTGCACCAATAAGAGAGTAAGCTAATGATAATGATTATGAAACTTCGATCGAAGTTACTATAGAACCTCGCAGGTTGACAAGGACTCATACCACTGATGATCCACAAGTATAGAGGATCGCAACAGTCTTCGCGGGTAGTATTACCCAATTTATTGATTTGACATAAGGGGAGCCAAAGAATACTTGCAAGCCTTAACAACTGAGTTGTCAATTCAACTGCCCCTGGAAATAGTTCTTGCTCACAGAAGTTTATCAGTAGCAACAGCAGCAGTAAAACAGGAGCAATGGTAACAGTAGCAGCAAATAGTAGGATATGAGCGTGGTAGGCATAGGGATGGATGGACGGGCGTTGCATGAACAAGTCTAAACATGTAAGTTCAATATCTAGGGCATTGTAGACAAATAAGACTAAGGATCCAAGTATTAAAAAATCCTAGGCATGTGCTCCATATATAGTCATACGTGCTCGCAATGAGAACTTGCACAACATCTTCTGTCCAGCCAACCCATGGCAGCGGGGCCTCCTATTGGCAATTAAGGTGCTCCTTTTAATAGAGCACCGGAGCAAAGCATTAACACTCTGTGAACACATGTGATCCTCACACCACAGCCGTCCCCTCCGGTTGTCCCAATTTCTGTCACTTCGGGGCCTTTGGATCCGGACAATGATATGTGTACACAACTTGCAGATAAGATCACAAACAATACTATCATAAATGATTCAATAATAAATACAGATCTGAGATCATGGCACTCTAGCCCTAGTGACAAGCATTAAGCACAACAAGTTGCAACAAAATCAAATAGCACTAATAGAGATACTATGCACTATGCCCTAACAATCTTATTCGATTACATGATAGAACTCATCCAATCCCTACCATCCCCATAGCCTACAGCGGGGTATTACTCACTCATGGATGAGGGAAACATCGATGGTTGATGGAGAGGCATTGGTGATGAGGATGGCGATGATCCTCCCCAAATTCTCCGTCCCAGTAGGGTGCCAGAACAGAGTTTCTGGATCCAAATCACGGCTTTTGGTGGTGGCAACGCAGCGGAACTCTTTCTGGAAAAATGTCGAACCCCCCTCAGTTTTTAGGTCAAGGGGTAACTTATAGGCGAAGAGGGAGCCTGAGGGCGTGTGGGCCCCCAGGCCTCCACTCCATCTCGTCTTCTGACTCCATGGATCTTCTGTCGAAATAGGATTTTTTGCATATTTTCCAGGATTTTTCCTGATAATTGATTTTCTACACAAAAACTAGACACCAAGGTAATTCTGCTAAAAACAGCGCCAGTCCATGTTAGTTGTATCCAAATCACACATGTTTAGAAGAGAAACAATATCGAAAGTGTTCAGGAAAGTAGATACGTTTTGGACGTATCAACTCCCCCCAAGCTTAGCTTATTGCTTATCCTCAAGCAATTCAGTTGAAAACTGAGTACGATAAAAGAACTTTCACGAACACATTTCTTCATATGATGTATATATTCTCAGCACAGGAGTAGATACTTAAACCATTCATAATAAGAAGTATGAAACCAAGTTTACTCAATAGTCATTGCAAGCTATGAAGAGAAACCAACTTAATAATAATAAGTAGCATGGAACATAAACATAAGCAACATTGCAATGCTCATAGGAAGGTATGATAGAGTGGTATCTCACGTGCCTTTGTTTGTAGAGCACAATATAAATGCCAAGGCACCTCTAAAGTTCACATGAAGACTAGAGGTAAATATATCAGAGATACAAGCATCAAAGTCATGACATAATTAACCAAGTTTTGAGACAAACACAAGAATGACAACTATGCTCTCAAGAAGGTGCTCATAGAATAGGTGGTGACTCAACAAGGAAGTGAAAAAGTTTTGAAAGGATTCCAAATGCTAAAAGTAAGGTACTCATTAGCTTTGAGCTCTCATTGCCCCTATCATAGGCATCTTTAGATGGTTAAGGTGAAAGTGAGGTCCAGTATGAGTTATATGCTTGACAGACCATAAACTGGAAATCCCAAGTCCCTTGAGTACGAGGGCCGCTCTGCATGCTACTCAACTTTGGTAAACCGCAAGTTCTTGTCATTGTACATACATGCATATAATCGAGAACCGCCAGCGGGGTACCCCTTGCACATGATACAGGAGCTATCCCATAATCAAAATGACAAGGCCAGCAGACAATGAGCATCTCAGCGATCTTTTTATTCACTATGTGCATAGCTTTTTATTGAGGATGCTTTGCAGAATGCTCATTATGGTGATGCTGCAAGTTTCCACCATGATTAGGCATGGCTTAGGCAAACGGCCCAGGCGTTTCTCTAACACATATATATACTTCATGAACTCACAAGCTCCCCTTTTATTTCACACCGACAACATCCGTAAACAAAAGAGCAAGGTATCAACTGGATAGGTATCCATAAGTGTTGAAAGCGTTCCCCATGAGAGCACGGTTCTGCTAACTCCTAGCATATAATTTTCAAGCATATAACTTTCATGGACAGGTCACAATGGTTTAGGATTATTAAATGCAAGAAATAAAGTGTGCCATCAAGTTCATGAGAGCTTTACTAACTAACTTTCTCAAAACAGACAAACATTTTATTTGGAAGAAAACAAGGCATATAGAATATGCACTAAAATAGAAAATGATGCTAATAGGTAGGTATGGTGGACACAGTTGGCAATATTGGTTTTGGGGAGTTGGAAGCACAAGTAGAGCCCATACTCAGTGCAAGTGAAGGCTAGCAATAGATAGGGAGCGACAAATGAGAGAGCAATAACTGTCATAATCATGCTTGCAACAAAACATGACTAATTATGGCATAAAAGCGATACAAGGACTCCGAGGAAAAATAAATCATCGAGGCTTACTAACTATTGTTTAATCATATCCATGCGCGAGCATGTGCCAAGTCGATTCACATGAGACATTCAGAGGAGGATACCACAATATCATACCAAAATATGAATAAAACAATGCAAGCAAACATTCATATGACATGCTACAAAATATTAGCAAGTTGGAGCTAATCAAAGACAAGCAAGAACTACTAAGCATCCATCAGTAACATACTCCTTACATGAACAGACTAAGCATGCTCACAATGATGAGTATATGTACAAAAATGAAAACAAATAGAGTTCGTTACCAGCCTCTTACCACACCTCAAGTTTTCTTAATCTTCATTATTTCCCTTCACTTGTGTGACTTGAATAATAACATGAAACCAAAATCCACTAAGAACGGCTGAACCCTGCAAAGAACTCACAAAGCGAAAGAAGAACAAGAAATATTTTTGGTGTTTTCAATTTTCAAACAAGCCAACAAAGCAAAAACAAACCAAACAAATCAAAATAAAACCAAAAACAAAAACTAAGACGCTCCAAAAACAACACAACTGTACATGAAACAATAAAAACGAAGTGTCTAGAAAGACCTGAGATTTTTATTGATGAAGAAGGGGATGCCTTGGGCACCCCCAAGTTTTGACGCTTGTACCTCTTGAATATTTCTTGGGGTGACATGGGGTGCCCCCCAAGATTGAGCTTTTGTCCATTCTTCATCTCATTACATCATTATTTCCTTACACCTGAAAATTTTCCTTCATATAGAACTTCACAAAATCTTCATTAGCAACATTAGTGCATTCAAAAGATAATAGACCTTTGGGGTTTAGTTTTAAAACATCAAACATTTTCACTAAAAACACAAGATACTGTAGCAACTCCTTAACAAATCTCAATTCCCCAAAAGAGAACTCAAAAAGGAAGCAATAAGAAGCAAATGCAAATAATGGCAGAAATCTGTCAAAACAGACCAGCAGGTAGAAAGCGATTTTTTCATATATCTTCTGTTGCTCCAATCAAAACGTTATGAACTAATGAATGTTAGCTAACATATTGGGGGATTTATTCGTAAATTTTCAGCTCAATCGGACTTACAAAGACTCCTCAAGAATTTTTATGGTGGAGGACAGAAATCTGTTTCGGGACAGCAATTCCCCAAATCTTACTTCCCTCTTATTAGAGGTCATTCTTGGCACAAAAATCAAACAAAAAGGATAAGGAGAGGTTATTATAGAAGTAATAAATTCGAAGACCGAAGAAAACTATTGGGTTATCTCCCAATAAGTACTTTTCTTTAACGCCTTTAAGTTAGGCACGACGAAGAGCAAAGATTGGAAAGGAGAAAAATAAAAGTGAGCAAGTGTAACCACTGTGAAAACATTATTTTTTCATTAAAATCCTTTTTTTAACAAGGTTGATAAAGTATTTTTACCAAAACAATCTTATATGAAACAAAACTTTGCATCTCATAAGGTGATTATGTTACCTCAAACTTGATAGCAATGGTCTCAATCATAATAGTTTCAAAATTTTCTTGTGGAATGGGATAATATATTTCTCAAACCTTGATGCTTTCAATATTTTAAATGGAATTAAGGCAATAGATCTTAGCAACCTTCTTGGGGAAATTAACAGTATGCTCTTTGTCATTAATATCGAATGTTACTTTTCCTTGATTATAATCGATGATAGCACCTGCAGTATTAAGAAAAGGTCTCCCCATAATAATAGACATATTATCATCTTCAGGCATCTCAAGCACAACAAAATTAGTTAAAACTAAGCAATTATGAGCCACTTGAACAGGAACATCCTCACATATACCAATAGGAATAGTAGTTGACTTATCAGCCATTTGCAAAGATATATCTGGTATCAAATTTTCTAGCTGGAGTCTCTTGTAGAGAGAAAAAGGAATAACACTAACTCCAGCTCCCAAATCACATAAAGTAGTTCTAACATAATTATTCTTAATAGAGCAAGGAATTGTTGGTATACCTGGATCACCCAGTTTCTTTGGAACCTGACCATTGAAGGAATAATTAGTAAGAAAAGTAGAAATATCCTCATTAGGAATCTTCCTTTTATTAGAGACAATATCCTTCATATACTTTGAATAAGGAGGCAACTTAATAGCATCAGTCAAAGGAATTTTCAAATATAAAGGTTTCATCCACTCACAAAACTTGTTGTAGTGTTCTTCCTCATTTGACTTGTGTTTCTGTGGCATCCCGCAAAACCACTACTAGAAAATCGCGTTGTTTTTGTGCATTGCATCATCATGACCGCATGCTCATGTCATCATGCCACATTGCATTTGAGCATCGTCATCATCTTGCATCTGTTCGCATAAAACTATTTTTGAAAAGCCTGGTTTTGTTTTCTAAACGCCCCGTCTTAATTCAAACGCAAAACCCGGGTCGCCGGAATATTTTGTTTTGTCTGCTATCGGTTTGTAAAAGCCCGGTTTGAAATAAATAAAATATTTAATTATTTTAGTGGGGGCAGTCGAACGGGCCGAACCGACCCAGTCGACCACCCCCAGTACAAAAACGGTCCATCTAAACCAGCCCCCTCTAATTCCTAGTCCCACAAAATCAATTCCTACCCACCTCTCACAGCTCGCCACCTCACCCTCTCCCCCAATTCCTACCCACCTGCCACCTCATCAATCCTAGACTTTTCCCCCCCTCTCTCTTTTTTCTCACCTAGTCCTAGTCTACCTAGCCCCCCTCCACCTCACCCCGACCACTCCCCTCGTGCCACCTCACTCCACCCCTCTCCCTTACCCAACCCCAGCCCGCCACCTCAGCAGCCCCTCTCTCCCTCACCCACCACTCAGCACACCACCCCCACCAACCGGCCCCACCCCACCCACTCAACTCCCTCAGCCCCGCGCGGACCCGCACCCCTGGGTCCCACCCCACCTGCCCACCTCCCACTTACACCCCGACCCCACCCGCGGGCCCCGTCCCCTGGCCCACCACCACCTCTCTCCTCCCCCCACCTCTCCTTCCCCCACGCGTTCTCCCTCTCCTCCCTCCCACCGCCTTCATGCTCGCCCGCCAGGGCCTCCTCCCTTCTGGCCGGCTCTGCCGCCCGCCTCCTCTCCGGCAGCCGTGGCCTCTCCTCCCTCCCCCACCTCGCCGGCCTTTCCCTCTTCCCTCCGGCCGCCGCCAGTCATCTCCCCGGCTCCGGCTCCCTCCTCGCCCCGCTCCAACACCCGCCGGAGCCGCCTCATCCCCATCGCCTCTCGCCGGCCCTGCCTCGTCCTCCCGCGGCCGCCCCAGCCCGCGCCGTCGCCCCCGCTGGACCGCCTCCTCCCGCCTCTCCTCCTCCCCGGCGCGCAGCCGCGAGCCCCCTTCCCCGACCTGCGCCGCCGCCGTGGCCTCTCCACCGCGCCTCCCCGGCGACCCTCCTCTGCGGCCGGCCGCCTCTGCGCCAAGCCCACGCCACCGCCGTGCAGGCCCCGACCTCGAGCTCCTGCTCTGGCCCGGCCCCGTGTCTCCGGCGCGCCCCCATCCCCAGCTCGCTCGCTGGGCCTCGCCACCGTCCCCGCCGCCCTGAAGCTCCCTCCGGCCCTGCCGCGGCTCGGCCTTCCTCCTCCGCCTTGCGCTTCGGGCCGACCGCCACCTGCGACCGCGGACACCACCGGAACCCCCTCTGACCGCCTCCATGCCGCTCAGGGACGCCCTCCTTCTGGCTATCACCGTGCCGGCGCGCTCACACAGTCGTCCGCGACCCTGTCAGCCTTCCCTTTTGTTGTCCAGGCTTTGTTGTGTTTTGCATCGTGTCGTCTCGTGGTTTGGTGCTATGAAGATGGGTGAAGTAGTGTGAGGGCACTGCAATTAATTCCATATGGCGATCAATGTCGTGGAATGAAGATTTTGGTGTTCCCCAAGAACCAACCGATGAGGGAGCCACCCGATGATTAATGCGAGAAGCCGAACCCGAACGTCACTAGAAGGACCGTGCGACAAGATCTTCTCGGACCCGAGGATCACCAAGACTTCCGCTCGGCAACGCCAAGTACTCCTTCCTGGCTTCGAAGTCGACCCCGTGGGCCGACATGATCCCCTTCGCGGAACGACAAGGTCGACACACGGACGCGAACCCCAAGACCCTGAGGCCCGAACCGGAGACCGATCCGGAACGCCAAGTACTTCCCTCGGACGCCATGACCTCCTTCCCGGATCCGAAGACCGAACCCGGGTGCGCCAGGTTCTTCGACCCGAGACCCCGGGGCGACAAGTACTCCATCCCGAACGCCACGACCGTCGACATGACCCGAAGACCACGGATGCGCCAAGATCTACCCTGTTATCCGAGAACGCTCCCGCCGAACCCGTTTTCGTCGAACCCTGATCCCTGAGACCGAACCCCGAACCCCGGAACCCCAAGATCTGCCGAACCCTAATGTGTGACCCCTTTTCTCGAGCCCTATTTTTATAAATGAAATATCAAATTGTTGCATATCAACTTGTTCATGTTTGCATGCATATTCATGTGGGTTTGGGGGCCTTATGCCGATTCACCTCATAATTAAATATGGGGCCCATATGCGGGCAAATCCAGTCTCATAATGGCCCCATTTAAATTTGTGTAGCAAACCGGTAACTTATTTTTGCCATGTTAAGACAACATTTAAATTGCGGGGTTCTAAATAACTTGAACCGTTTAATTAATTTTCGGGACCCCGGTTCCGCTTAATATTGCCTAATTGCATCGTAGCTTTGCCATGTCATACATCATACATGCATCATGCCGATCTTTTGCCGTAGTATTAAATAGTGCATCCGGTGTTTCTTCTAGTGTTTTGCTTCTTCGCGGATAAGGCCGTTGAGTTGATGTGAGCTTCGCCCCGATCTTCGGTTGAACCTTCGGCAATGTTTTCAGGCGAGCATCTCCCCCTTTCTACCTATCTTACTTTTATAGTATTTATTCCCTCATGTTGATCTATTGCTATCTGTGTTGCGTTTCTCTAGTTTTCGTACCCGCGATATCCCTTGCAGCCCTATATTGCCATGGCCACCTCCTATTACCTTTTGTTTGGTAGATAGTTGGACTTGCGCGTCGTAGTCGCTTTCTCAAGTGCTGTTGCGTGTCGCCATGTACCACAGTTGTTGGAGTATTGCCACATGTCTGATGTTGGAGATGATCTCGGCTTTATTATCGTTCACTTTAATTCCTGTTTAACAACTAAAATTGAAGTAAGTAAGCAGAGGCATCGGTGGGTGATAGATAATATTTGGTTTCCGACCGCCCACTTGTGTCCCGTAGGACCCCGAGTACTTGATACATGTTCCTTGATTTATCGCGCTATCCACATACGGGGAATTATGGGACCCCCCTTAGCCAGAGCTTGATTCCGTCTTATTTCTTGGGGCCACAAACTAGTTTGAGGTTTTATTTACTATCCTGTACTTATGCCATGCTACTGCTTTATTTACGATTGTGCGAGGAGCACACTGTACTGTTTAGGATCGGGACACGTTTTCGCGGTGTCGACAAGCCCAGTTTTGGGTTCCCAGTCGTTCACAGCCGTCCACCCAAACCTCGGGTCCGTCTCGGAGTCAGCTAGCTTCGTTGCGGGTGTACTGCAAGGGGTGGCCCCTTGAAATATTTCTGAATCTTGTGATTGCTCTGTCGTGAAAGCCTCGTTGGGTTTTGATTTGGTTTTTCCGAGGTCGATCGTGTGTGTGTGTTGCTATTTGTGCACCCCGGCCGGGTAAAACTTTCTGAAAGCCGTGTCCGCGGTTATGGACGACTTGGAGCACAGTATCTCGATCATAGACAACTATAACTAAAGTAGTGCTATAAACTTGGCTTTATAATGACTAGTAATCAGCTTCACTATAATGGAATGGCTAAATAATACTGCCAACAATTGCTTGTTTGGGTGTCGCTTGCGACCATTGTACCTGACTAGTAAGTATTGCAACTACAACGGAATGGCTGAATAAAAGTACCAACAACTGCTGGGTTTTGGGATATCTCACGCTAATTGTATCTGACTAGTAAGTGTTGCAACTACAACGGAATGGTTAACTAAACGGCCCACTGCTTATTTTATCAGGATGATTATCTACACCTGACTAGTAATTGCTACAACGATAACTGAATAAATAAAAATGCCAACTGTGTGAGTTCCTCGGTTGACTTCCTCGATGGTCTCGAGGGGGAAACACCAGGATGGGTTTGTTTGATGATAGCACCAGGTTGGATCCGGATAGGTCTTTCTTACCCCTCTCTGATAGCCGACAGTTGTATCGAGTCTCTATAGGTTGTTTAGTGCATGCTGCCGCTGCCGCTTCAGTCTACCATACCTATGTAGGCGAGGACCGCCGAATTCTAGCCTCGCCGTGTACTGGCCTCAGTACTGACGCTCCTCTTTTTCCTTTGCCTTTGTCGGCACCCCTTTTGTTTAAGCAGGTTTTGAGATCGACGTCGTTAGCAGGGTTACCCTTCCGGCTTGGCCTGGGCAGGGTTATGGACGCCATTGGTTATTCTTCAGGGCTCTTAGCCCCATTTGCATCTTGTCCGTAGCTGGACGCTCTATCGCTTTCAAGGTGATTTGGATCTTTGTACCGTATTTCTGTATTCTGGACTCATGGAGTCGTGTTGTATATATATCTGTTCTGTGGGTCCCATCGAGGACTGTTGTGTAATGTTATTACTTCGTTTTCCACCCGCACGAAAGTTCCTGGTGGGCACCTTTGAATCGTTTCTATGCGGGTTTGGCGGGTTTTTCTAAAACTTGCATAGGGTCGATTCTGAGGGTGTTACAGAGTGGTATCAGAGCTCAGCAGTTGCGATACCCCACAAGTCCAGCCTGTAGGATAACCTAGCTAACGGCCGAAGTAGAGTGTCAAAAACTATTTTTGGAAAAATCGGTTGGAGAGTTCTGATTAGGTCTGATTTTTACTCCTTACCCCTCTGCTGCTCTCCTCTCACCTCTGCGTGTTTTGAATCCGCTCTCTTCTCTCTCTTCGAGTCCAGGATTTCTCGTGGTTGGGTTCCGTCGTACCTTCAGGGTTTCACTTCCTCCTTTTATAACGGTGTTCTACCATCCGGTGTTCAAGCTGCCTGAGGAATCCGTCTGCTGTGGTACCATTCTTTGTTCCTTGTTTGTGCCTTATGGTGTTTTTCGACGCGACGACATCATCTACGCCAGCTCCGATGCAGAGTCTGCATCACTCCTATGTTTCCGAACCTCGCTTGTCGAGATCTTCAGTCTAATTCCGAGAGTTGGTTGCATAATCCGCCTATTCGTGTGCAGAGTAATGGTTTGAGTGCGGGATGGAGTAGCTACCATACCACTACTCTTATCATTCGCCCTTGTACATCGAATCAGTGGATCCAGCAACTTTGCTCCGTTCCCGGAAGCTAGAGGTGGCTTTATTTGCTGATACCTCTACCTTCGACCTTTTGTTCCCGGAGTGTTCTCCCGACGATCACGGACAACGACCTCTTGTTAGTGGTGTCGCGAGGATCTACACGAAGCGAGAAGACGCAGATCACCGCCCTTCTTTCTGGTACCATGAGGCGGATCTCGAGGGCGAGATCCATTGTTAGTGGTGTCGAATTGTGGCATCCCGCAAAACCACTACTAGAAAATCGCGTTGTTTTTGTGCATTGCATCATCATGACCGCATGCTCATGTCATCATGCCACATTGCATTTGAGCATCGTCATCATCTTGCATCTGTTCGCATAAAACTATTTTTGAAAAGCCTGGTTTTGTTTTCTAAACGCCCTGTCTTAATTCAAACGCAAAACCCGGGTCGCCGGAATATTTTGTTTTGTCTGCTATCGGTTTGTAAAAGCCCGGTTTGAAATAAATAAAATATTTAATTATTTTAGTGGGGGCAGTCGAACGGGCCGAACCGACCCAGTCGACTACCCCCAGTACAAAAACGGTCCATCTAAACCAGCCCCCTCTAATTCCTAGTCCCACCAAATCAATTCCTACCCACCTCTCACAGCTCGCCACCTCACCCTCTCCCCCAATTCCTACCCACCTGCCACCTCATCAATCCTAGACTTTCCCCCCCCCCTCTCTCTTTTTCTCACCTAGTCCTAGTCTACCCAGCCCCCCTCCACCTCACCCCGACCACTCCCCTCGTGCCACCTCACTCCACCCCTCTCCCTTACCCAACCCCAGCCCGCCACCTCAGCAGCGCCTCTCTCCCTCACCCACCACTCAGCACACCACCCCCACCAACCGGCCCCACCCCACCCACTCAACTCCCTCAGCCCCGCGCGGACCCGCACCCCTGGGTCCCACCCCACCTGCCCACCTCCCACTTACACCCCGACCCCACCCGCGGGCCCCGTCCCCTGGCCCACCACCACCTCTCTCCTCCCCCCACCTCTCCTTCCCCCACGCGTTCTCCCTCTCCTTCCTCCCACCGCCTGCCTGCTCGCCCGCCAGGGCCTCCTCCCTTCTGGCCGGCTCTGCCGCCCGCCTCCTCTCCAGCAGCCGCGGCCTCTCCTCCCTCCCCCTCCTCGCCGGCCTTCCCCTCTTCCCTCCGGCCGCCGCCAGTCATCTCCCCGGCTCCGGCTCCCTCCTCGCCCCGCTCCGACCCCCGCCGGAGCCGCCTCATCCCCGTCGCCTCTCGCCGGCCCTGCCTCGTTCTCCCGCGGCCGCCCAAGCCCGCGCCGTCGCCCCCGCTGGACCGCCTCCTCCCGCCTCTCCTCCTCCCCGGAGCGCGGCCACGAGCCCCCTTCCCCGACCTCCGCCGCCGCCGTGGCCTCTCCACCGCGCCTCCCCGGCGACCCTCCTCTGCGGCCGGCCGCCTCTGAGCCAAGCCCACGCCACCGCCGTGCAGGCCCCGACCTCGAGCTCCTGCTCTGGCCCGGCCCCGTGTCTCCGGCGCACCCCCATCCCCAGCTCGCTCGCTGGGCCTCGCCACCGTCCCCGCCGCCCTGAAGCTCCCTCCGGCCCTGCCGCGGCTCGGCCTTCCTCCTCCGCCTCGCTCGCCTTGCCGCTTCAGGCCGGCCGCCACCTGCGACCGCGGCCACCACCGGAACCCCCTCTGACCTCCTCCATGCCGCTCAGGGACGCCCTCCTTCTGGCTATCACCGTGCCGGCGCGCTCACACAGTCGTCCGCGACCCTGTCAGCCTTCCCTTTTGTTGTCCAGGCTTTTTTGTGTTTTGCATCGTGTCGTCTCGTGGTTTGGTGCTGTGAAGATGGGTGAAGTAGTGTGAGGGCACTGCAATTAATTCCATATGGCGATCAATGTCGTGGAATGAAGATTTTGGTGTTCCCCAAGAACCAACCGATGAGGGAGCCACTCGATGATTGATGCGAGAAGCCGAACCCGAACGTCACTAGAAGGACCGTGCGACAAGATCTTCTCGGACCCGAGGATCACCAAGACTTCCGCTCGGCAACGCCAAGTACTCCTTCCTGGCTTCGAAGTCGACCCCGTGGGCCGACATGATCCCCTTCGCGGAACGACAAGGTCGACACACGGACGCGAACCCCAAGACCCTGAGGCCCGAACCGGAGACCGATCCGGAACGCCAAGTACTTCCCTCGGACGCCATGACCTCCTTCCCGGATCCGAAGACCGAACCCGGGCGCGCCAGGTTCTTCGACCCGAGACCCCGGGGCGACAAGTACTCCATCCCGAACGCCACGACCGTCGACATGACCCGAAGACCACGGATGCGCCAAGATCTACTCTGTTATCCGAGAACGCTCCCGCCGAACCCGTTTTCGTCGAACCCTGATCCCTGAGACCGAACCCAGAACCCCGGAACCCCAAGATCTGCCAAACCCTAATGTGTGACCCCTTTTCTCGAGCCCTATTTTTATAAATGAAATATCAAATTGTTGCATATCAACTTGTTCATGTTTGCATGCATATTCATGTGGGTTTGGGGGCCTTATGCCGATTCACCTCATAATTAAATATGGGGCCCATATGCGGGCAAATCCAGTCTCATAATGGCCCCATTTAAATTTGTGTAGCGAACCGGTAACTTATTTTTGCCATGTTAAGACAACATTTAAATTGCGGGGTTCTAAATAACTTGAACCGTTTAATTAATTGTCGGGACCCCGGTTCCGCTTAATATTGCCTAATTGCATCGCAGCTTTGCCATGTCATACATCATACATGCATCATGCCGATCTTTTGCCGTAGTATTAAATAGTGCATCCGGTGTTTCTTCTAGTGTTTTGCTTCTTCGCGGATAAGGCCGTTGAGTTGATGTGAGCTTCGCCCCGATCTTCGGTTGAACCTTCGGCAATGTTTTCAGGCGAGCATCTCCCCCTTTCTACCTATCTTACTTTTATAGTATTTATTCCCTCCTGTTGATCTATTGCTATCTGTGTTGCGTTGCTCTAGTTTTCGTACCCGCGATATCCCTTGCAGCCCTATATTGCCATGGCCACCTCCTATTACCTGTTGTTTGGTAGATAGTTGGACTTGCGCGTCGTAGTCGCTTGCTCAAGTGCTGTTGCGTGTCGCCATGTACCACAGTTGTTGGAGTATTGCCACATGTCTGATGTTGGAGATGATCTCGGCTTTATTATCGTTCACTTTAATTCCTGTTTAACAACTAAAATTGAAGTAAGTAAGCAGAGGCATCGGTGGGTGATAGATAATATTTGGTTTCCGACCGCCCACTTGTGTCCCGTAGGACCCCGAGTACTTGATACCTGTTCATTGATTTATCGCGCTATCCACATACGGGGAATTATGGGACCCCCCTTATCCAGAGCTTGATTCCGTCTTATTTCTTGGGGCCACAAACTAGTTTGAGGTTTTATTTACTATCCTGTACTTATGCCATGCTACTGCTTTATTTACGATTGTGCGAGGAGCACACTTTACTGTTTAGGATCGGGACACGTTTTCGCGGTGTCGACAAGCCCAGTTTTGGGTTCCCAGTCGTTCATAGCCGTCCACCCAAACCTCGGGTCCGTCTCGGAGTTAGCTAGCTTCGTTGCGGGTGTACTCCAAGGGGTGGCCCCCTGAAATATTTCTGAATCTTGTGATTGCTCTGAAGTGAAAGCCTCGTTGGGTTTTGATTTGGTTTTTCCGAGGTCGATCGTGTGTGTGTGTTGCTATTTGTGCACCCCGGCCGGGTAAAACTTTCTGAAAGCCGTGTCCGCGGTTATGGACGACTTGGAGCACAGTATCTCGATCATAGACAACTATAACTAAAGTAGTGCTATAAACTTGGCTTTATAATGACTAGTAATCAGCTTCACTATAATGGAATGGCTAAATAATACTGCCAACAATTGCTTGTTTGGGTGTCGCTTGCGACCATTGTACCTGACTAGTAAGTATTGCAACTACAACGGAATGGCTGAATAAAAGTACCAACAACTGCTGGGTTTTGGGATATCTCACGCTAATTGTATCTGACTAGTAAGTGTTGCAACTACAACGGAATGGTTAACTAAACGGCCCACTGCTTATTTTATCAGGATGATTATCTACACCTGACTAGTAATTGCTACAACGATAACTGAATAAATAAAAATGCCAACTGTGTGAGTTCCTCGGTTGACTTCCTCGATGGTCTCGAGGGGGAAACACCAGGATGGGTTTGTTTGATGA
The DNA here is from genome assembly GCA_910589765.1 of Avena atlantica. NCBI lineage: Eukaryota > Viridiplantae > Streptophyta > Magnoliopsida > Poales > Poaceae > Avena > Avena atlantica. Next base: position 182,940,630 of record OU342737.1, read on the forward strand.
TAGCACCAGGTTGGATCCGAATAGGTCTTTCTTACCCCTCTCTGATAGCCGACAGTTGTATCGAGTCTCTATAGGTTGTTTAGTGCATGCTGCCGCTGCCGCTTCAGTCTACCATACCTATGTAGGCGAGGACCGCCGAATTCTAGCCTCGCCGTGTACTGGCCTCAGTACTGACGCTCCTCTTTTTCCTTTGCCTTTGTCGGCACCCCTTTTGTTTAAGCAGGTTTTGAGATCGACGTCGTTAGCAGGGTTACCCTTCCGGCTTGGCCTGGGCAGGGTTATGGACGCCATTGGTTATTCTTCAGGGCTCTTAGCCCCATTTGCATCTTGTCCGTAGCTGGACGCTCTATCGCTTTCAAGGTGATTTGGATCTTTGTACCGTATTTCTGTATTCTGGACTCATGGAGTCGTGTTGTATATATATCTGTTCTGTGGGTCCCATCGAGGACTGTTGTGTAATGTTATTACTTCGTTTTCCACCCGCACGAAAGTGCCTGGTGGGCACCTTTGAATCGTTTCTATGCGGGTTTGGCGGGTTTCGCTAAAACTTGCATAGGGTCGATTCTGAGGGTGTTACAGTTTCTTACCTGGAAAAGACATAGGTTTCTACACCCAAGGTTCTCTCTCACTACCATGTTTCTTAGAAATAAAATCTTCCTTTGTGTACCTAGTGTTTTTAGTGTTCTTCTCAGGTTCTTCCTCAACTTCCTCCTTATCAGGAGCATCATTATTACCATTACCATTCTCGGTTTCAGCATCAGAGACAGATATACTATTAGGATCTACAACAGGTTCAAGTGGTTCCTCAACTACCTTATGTTTCTTTTTCTTACGAGGACTACCACTACTTGCACCTTGTTGAGAATCCTTCTCAATTCTTTTAGGGTGTCCTTCAGGATATAAAGGATCTTGAGTAGCTATACCACTCCTAGTTCTAATTCCATAAGCATGTTTATCTCCTGAGGCATTAACTAGCATGTCCTTTTGTACCTTAGCAAGTTGATCAAGTTGGGTTTGAACCATTTGAAAGTGTTTACAAAGCATTTTAATATCATTAGAAGTTCTTTCCACAATATATTTCAACTCATTGATAGCTCTAGAGTTTTCCAATAAATGATTCTGAACTTGTTTATTAAAATTCCCTTGTTTAACAATAAAAATGTCAAGTTCCTCTAAACATTGACCAGGAGGCTTACCATAAGGAATATCACCTTCACCAAAGTGTTGGAGACAGTGTACCTCAATAGTGGAAGAGTGGGGAATTTGCTTACATAATTCTTCTACAGGAGGTAGATTCTTTACATCTTTAGCTCTAATACCTTGTCCATGACTCAGGAAATTTCTTTTCTTCTCCCTGTTTAAAATCAAAAAGTCTCTACAAAGCATCATGTCTAGCACTGGGAGGAAAATATTTCTAGAAGAAAGAAGCAATCAAGCAATCAGGACTATCAATGGAACCAGGAGGTAATCTATTAAACCAAGCCCTAGCTTCTCCTTTTAGTGAAAAAGGGAAGATCTTAGTAACAAAGTACTTGCGCATCTTAAAATCATCAGAGAATAAAGCACTCATAGTATAAAGCTCATTCATATGAGCCATAGCACTCTCATTTTCAGTCCCATAAAAAGGTTCTTTCTCAACAATGTCTAAATAGGATAAATCAAGTGAGAAATCATAATCATTATCTTTAATATCTATGGGAGAGGTGTAAAACTTAGGATCAGAGAACAACTTAGGAATAATGGTACGTCTAGGAAGGAGACTCTTAATAGCACGAGCACCATGCGTGTTTCAGCACTCTTCAACAAATTCATCAGTGAAATCAATGTAACCGTCATTAATATCATAACTCTCTCTAGACTCAGGTGAGCTAACAGGTGTAAAAGTGTCTTCACTAGGAGTTTCAGTATTTCCTAGACCAGCCATAGTAGCATCTAGGAAAGGACCTAATGAATCACTCGCATCAAGAACAGTAGAAGTAACATCATGGGCATCAAAAGCAGTTTCAGATTCAGCAGTAGTAGCAGTGTGTGTAGCATGTGTATGTGGTGGTGGTGTATCAAGCTTACTTATAACAGACGGTGAATCAAGCGCAGCACAGGTGTTTAGGACTGTACCTCTTCTTGTAGTGGATGGTAAAATAGGAAACTTTCCATCACGAGACTTCCCCATGATGAAAGGAGTAGTAGTGAACAATAGAAGATGCAAGTGAACTTACAAATAAAGCTATGCTCTCCGGAAATAGCGCTAGAAAATAGTCTTGATGACCCACAAGTATAGGGGATCGCAACAGTCTTTGCAGGTAGTATTACCCAATTTATTGATTCGACACAGGGGAAGACAAAGAATACTTGCAAGCCTTAACAACTGAGTTGTTAATTCAGCTGCACCTGGAAATAGTTCTTGCTCACGGAAATTTATCAATAGCAACAGTTAGTAGTAGCAACATCAAAGCAATAGCAACTATAAAACAAAAGCAATGGTAACAGTAAAACCAAATAGTAGGATATGAGCGCGGTAGGCATAGGGATGGATGGACGGGCGTTGCATGGATGAGTCTAAACATGTAACTTCAAGATCTAGGGCATTGCAGATAAATAAGAATAAGCATCCAAGCACTAAACAATCCTAGGCATGTGCTCCATATATAGTCATACATGCTCGCAATGAGAACTTGCACATCATCTTTTGTCCAGCCAGCCCGTGGCAGCGGGGCTTCTAGGGAACTAATGGCAATTAAGGTGCTCCTTTTAATAGAGAACCGGAGCAAAGCATTAACACTCTGTGAACACATGTGATCCTCACACCATAGCCATCCCCTCCGGTTGCCCCATTTTCTATCACTTCAGGGCCTTTGTATCCGGACAATGATATGTGTACACAACTTGCAGATAAGATCACAAACAATACTATCATAATGATTCAATAATAAGTACAGATTTGAGATCATGGCACTCGGGCCCTATGACAAGCATTAAGCACAAAAAGTTGCAACAAAGTGAAATAGCACTAATAGAGATACTAGGCACTATGCCCTAACAATCTTATTCGATTACATGATAGAACTCATCCAATCCCTACCATCCACATAGCTTACAATGGGGGATTACTCACTCATGGATGAGGGAATCATCGATGGTTGATGGAGAGGCGTTGGCGATGATCCTCCCCAAATTCCCCGTCCCAGCAGGGTGCCAGAACGGAGTTTCTAGATCCGAATCGTGGCTTCTGGTGGTGGCGGCGCAGCGGAACTCTTTCTGGAAAAACGTCGAACCCCCCTCGGTTTTTAGGTCAAGGGGTAACTTATAGGCAAAGAGGGAGCCCGTGGGGGTTCCTGGGGTGGCTGCACCCCCCTAGGCGCTGGTTGGGACCACCCGCACCTGGCAGGGTGTGGCCCCCCAGGCCTCCACTCCGTCTCGTCTTCTGACTTCGTGGATCTTCTGGCAAAATAGGATTTTTGGCATATTTTGCAGGATTTTTCCTAATAGTTGATTTTCTGCACAAAAACTAGACACCAATGTAATTCTGCTGAACACAGCGTCAGTCCATGTTAGTTGTATCCAAATCACACAAGTTTATAAGAGAAACAATAGCAAAAGTGATCGGAAAAGTACATACGTTTTGGACGTATCAACCACTCCCGATCGGTATGATCCTGTTATGAGTGTCATGTTGGTGGATAACACCGACGACCCTGCAACATATGAGGAAGCAATGATGAGCCCAGATTCCATCAAATGGCTAGAATCCATGAAATCCGAGATTTGATCCATGTACGAAAACCAAGTATGGACTTTGGTGGACTTACCGGATGGCCGAAAGGCTGTCGAGAACAAATGGATTTTCAAGAAGAAAACATATGCTGATGGTAATGTAACCATCTATAAAGATCGAATTGTCACGAAAGGGTTTCGACAAATTCAAGGAGTTGACTACGATGAGACTTTCTCACCGGTCACAAAGCTAAAGTTTGTGAGGATTTTGTTAGCAATCGCTGCATATTACGATTATGAGATATGGAAGATGGATGTCAAAACGGTGTTCCTCAATGGAGACATTGATGAAGAGTTGTATATGGTACAACCCAAAGGTTTTGTCGATCCTAAAGATGATAACAAGGTATGCAAACTTCAATGGTCCATTTATGGATTGAAGCAAGCATCTCGGAGTTGGAATCAATGTTTTCATAAAGTAATCAAAATCTTTGGATTTATACAAACTTATGGAGAAGCTTGTATTTACAAGAAAGTGAGTGGGATCTCTGTAGCATTCCTATTACTATATGTAGATGACATATTGTTGATTGGGAATGGTATAGAACTTCTTAAAAGTGCCAAAGATTATTTGAATAACAATTTTTCAATGAAGGATCTTGGTGAAGCTGCTTACATATTAGGCATAAAGATTTATAGAGATAGATCAAGACGCTTAATAGCGCTTTCACAAAGTACATATTTGGACAAAGTTCTAAAGAGGTTTGGAATGGAAGATAGCAAAAAAAGGGTTCTTGCCCATGTTGCCCAATACGACCTTGAGTAAGACTCAAAGTCCTGCTACGGCAGAAGATAGAGAGAAGATGAACAAAACTCCCTATGCCTCAGCCACAGGATCTATCATGTATGCCATGCTATGTACAAGACCGGATATTGCATATGTTGTTAGTTTAACTAGCAGATATCAAAGTGTTCCAAGAGTAGATCACTGGATAGTGGTAAAAATATCCTAAAGTACTTAAGAAGGACTAAGGATATGGTTCTTTCTTATGGAGGTGACAAATAGATCGTTGTAAATGGTTACACCGATGCTAGTTGGAACGCCGATCCGGATGATTCTAAATCACAATCTGGATACGTATTTACTTTGAATGGTGCAGCAGTGAGCTGGAGGCGTGCTAAGCAAAGAATTGTGGCGAGATCTTTAACTGAATCGGATTACATAGCTGCTTCGGAGGCTTCACAAGAGGCGATATGGATGAAGGAGTTCATTATGGACCTTGGTGTGGTTCCTAGTGCATCAGACCCGATGGCCATCTACTGTGAAAACATGGGTGCCATAGCCAATGCACATGAGCCAAGGTCACACAAGAAGCTGAAGCATATCAAGCTAAGTTTTCACGCTATTAGCGAGCATGTCCAAGATGGTGACATGAAGATTTGCAAAGTACACACAGATCTGAATGTGGCAGATCCATTGACTAAACCTCTCCCTAGGACAAAACATGACCAACACCAGAACGCCATGGGTGTTAGGTATATTACCATGTAATCTATATTATTGACTCTAGTTCAAGTGGGAGACTGTTGGAGATATGCCCAAGAGGCAATAATAAAAGTAGTTATTATTATATCTTTGTGTTTATGATGAATGTTTACATCCCATGCTATAATTGTATTAATCGGAAACTTTAATACTTATGTGATTTGTAAACATAAAAGAGTCCCTAGTAAAGCTTCTTGTTAAACTAGCTTGTTGATTGATTGATGATCATGGTTTCCTGATCATGAACATTGGATGTTATTGATAACAAGGTCATATCATTAGGAGAATGATGTGATGGACATACTACTATAGTTAAGCATAGCATAAGATCAAGTCATTTAAATAGTTCACTTGCTATAAGCTTTCAGATACATAGTAACCTAAATACTTCGACCATGAGATCATCTTAATCACCATCACCAGAGGGATGGTTTGATGACATCAAACACCACTTTGTAACTGGGTGGTTATAAAGGTGGCATTGAGTGTTCTGAAAGTATGTGTTGAGGCACATGGATCAAAGGTGGGATTTGTCCATCCATATGACAGATAAATATACTCCGGGCCCTCACGGTGGAATGTCATCCAATTGGCTTGCAAGCATGTGAATGGCTCACAAGGGATCACATATCATAGGAACGAGTAAGGAGTACTTACCGGTAACGAGGTTGAACTAGGTATGCAGAGATACCGATGACCAAACATCAGATAAGTAAAGTATCACGGGACAAAGGGAAATTGGTATTGTATGTAAATGGTTCATTCGATCAGGAAGTAATTGTAGAAATATGTGGGAGCCATATGAATTTCCAGATTCCTCTATTGGTTATTGATCGGAGAAGAGTCTCGATCATGTCTGCATAATTCACGAACCGTAGGGAGACACACTTAAGGATTCGATGTTGTTTAGTAGATATGGAATGTGAGTGAAGAGACCGAATGTTGTTCGGAGTTTCGGATTGGATCCTAGACATCACGAGGAGATTCAAAATGGTCCGGAGAATAAGATTCCTACAAGAAAAGTCCAATTCTGGAGTTCGGAAATGTTTTCGGTGTTTTCACCGGAATCTTCTAGAAGGGTCTAGAAGGTCCATCACTCCAGAGTGGGAAGGGTACATGGATGTGTCATACCAAAGTGGAATGGTTGCATCATGTCCTAGGTCACTTGGCTGGGCAATGGGAAGAGATAATTCAAACTCTAGTTTGAAAGTCAAACGCCAATTTGAAAAAGTCAAATCCCAAAATGGTTGCCTAGTGGAGGGAGTAGAGGAAACCTACTTAGGGAAGGTTTCCTCCCTCCTCCTTGTCGCTGGCCAAGCAAGGGGATTTGGGGGAGGACTCTCCTCCCCTTGCCGCCTCTCCCTCTCATAAATAGAGGGGAGGGGCGCCCCCTTTCCCCCCACTTGAAGCCCTAGCCGCCGGCCCTTGCCCCTCTCAAGTTGTTGCCGCCTAGATCTCCTCTAAACACCGCCGCCTAGCTAACCCTAGCCGTCGGCCACCACCTCTAAACCCCTCGGCCCTCTAAACCCTGGTTCACCGAGGCCCTCTTCTATTCCACCATACCCGCTCCGGCTTAGGCGAATCCCTGCGGGATTTCCCCTCTACTTCCACCACCACACCGTCGTGCTCCTGGAATCGCGAGGAGAGATCTACAACCTCCGTTGCCTGCTGGAACAAGGGAGAGGAAGGTCTTCATCGAGTACTGAACGTGTGACCGAGTGCGAGAGCGCTGCCGGAACGCGGCGCCGAAAGGATCATCTACGCGATCTTGAGATCGGTAAGTGAACGACTACATCACCCACGAGAGAACCGTATCTCGTTAAACGCTTTGTATCTTCGAGGTTTAGTACTCCATTAACTCGTTGCACCGATTTAGTAGATTAGATCTTGGCTTGTATGTGTTCATGCGATAGAAAGTTTTTGTTTTCCATGCTACAAACCCCTACAATAACATGGGTCGCTAAGACTCCTTAAAGGACATGTCAAAAAAAAAGAAAGTTCGTCAAGGTTGATCACTACGAATCCGAAGGACAGCACATGCCTGCAAATAATATCTACTAATTAATAATGGGAAAATATTAGATAAATAATATCCACTATAAAAATTAACTAATTTGAGATGGATAATTGAAACTAAACTGGAAAGACCATGTTAATCTACATCACTTAAGAAAGATAAGAACTAATCTGGAGACATCATGTTGATCCGCGTCACTTAAATTAATTAGATTTGTTAGATACATAATTGAAGGCTATGATTTAATAAAGACTCATGACATATAATTACATAGCACGTTTCATGTGTAATACTGGAAACCCTCATAGAGGCGTGTGGTTCATGGACGGTTTAAACAAACAAACAAAATCGTTTGATACATAAAGTTCTAGGCACATAAAGAAATTCGGTGTGTCATAGCTGTCGAAGATAAAATGGCGTACCAATATAGAAAATATGAACAAGAAAATGAGGCCATTTATGCTGTAAATAGCTTTTTTCTCATGTGAGGCCTCGCGTACAAATTGTGTGTAAGATTGAAGCACAAAACCAAGCTGACGGTCAATTATCATTATCTAATCAATCTTTTAATTTTTTCAAACAAATTAAAAGACTAATCATTGTATTTAAATCTTGAGTCGAATAGATATTATATCGTCTATTTGTAGCAATTTTACCTTTCAGATTTTTTACACAAAAGTATGTAAGAAAACCCCTACTCTGTCATTTTTTACATATTTTAAAGGGATAGGAATATTTACATTATTCAATAAAAGGATATATTATAATTGATGTAAACAATAATATTATTTTCGCAGAACTTTTCTTGAGCGAGGAGGCACAATCAAATTTATATTTCTGTTGCCTACCAAAACCCACCGGCGAGCAGCGACGGGCAACACGAAGAGCCGGGAGGCTCCCAGAACTGCTGGTGGGCCCTGGTCCCTCGGGCAACGGCCCGCAAAGCTCCGGCACGCGTCCTGGCTTGGTTCGAGGGCGTGCCACCTGACCTATACCTGATCAGGAAGGTGAAAGATTGCTTCGATTGGTTTCCTGCATGGCAAACAAACATATGTAAAATTCGAGCCGTAACCGGCTCCCAGGTTTCCCTGTGAATCGGCTCCTAGAGCCGATTATCCCATGGTTCTGCATTAGATCTATTGTAACATGGGGTTTTTGCTTCATCAATACAAGCTAAATCGATCTACGACAGTTTAACGTTTTCAATACATAACTGGAACATCCTACACGTAATTGAGCCTGGTAGATACAAAAGATAATAGAAAATTAATCCTAGAGAAGGCCTAAAAACCAACGTAATCGTCAATTCCCGGAACACCCTCTCCTGGATTGATAAACCATATCTTACATACTACTGGATCGTTCAACCCGTTTGCAAGGCCTGATCATGTGGATATTAAACTAAACCTTGGAGAACAAGGCACAGCTATAACAGATCAAATCGACTTAAATAAAGATCAAGCAAGATGCCACCCTCACACCCGGGAAAAGGTGCAAAGGCGGCAATATAACTATAGGCAGCATAACTTAAACAATCGTAGCGAAAAGTACTGATGCTAACCCAAACAAATCTATGATAATGGTGTTACTCGCCATCAACAAGGCTTCAGTACGAGTAACACCAGATAACGCATAAGTAGATACTGCCTAGATCGCAAGATGCGATCTAGGCAGCATGGCACTTACCCGAGAAAAACCCTAGAAACAAGGGGTGGCGATGCGCCGAGATTGTGTTTGTTGTGAACGTGATTGTCCTCCTTTTCTCGATAACCTTAGGTACATATTTATAGTCCGGAGACTTTCTGTCTTTGGAATAACTCTACAACTCTATCTCTTACCTAACTCTAAACGGAACCTATTACAATATAAAGATACACGGGCAATTTAGCCCAAACCAATACGCGAGGCCGATTCAACAACACGTTGTATATACGTATCTTCTAAGCCCATCTTGATCACGGCCCAACTCCTCCTTTGGCCAAAATATGGCGATAACACATGCCCCCCTGGTTTTGGCAATAATAATTCCAAAACCACTCTGTTCTCTTTTTTTTCTTCTTCTCCCCCCCTTTTTTTTGTATCGGGTTGCGCGTTGACAGAATGCGTTGCAGAACAGGATCGTCACGCCACCCCCTCATCATGATGCCTTGTCTTCTCCACTTCCCCGCAGCGCATGATTTGACAACTTCGGCAGTACATTCTGGGAAACCGCTATAGCATTGAACCGCTTCATACTATTCCCCTTATTTAAATTCACCCAAGCAGTTCACAGTCCTCATCTTCCTCCAGTAACCAAAAGAAAACCCTTCTTCCTCCTCCGCCGAAAAAACCCTCTTTCTCCGCCATGGCCTCCTCCGCTTCCTCTGGCCTGTCCTCCCAAGCCTCCAACTCGATGAGCGACCGAGAGCCGACGCCAGAACACCCGCCGATGGCGGTGTACAACGCTCTCGCCCCACAATGGTGGGACGAGAGAGACTGGGACTTCGCCGCTTGGTCGGAGGACGACGCGTCCATGACCGACGGCGAGGAGGACCTGCAGTTCCTCGCCGATGGGGAACTGGAGGCGGACAGCACCGACAACGCCATGTCCTGGGACGGCGTCGACTCCTCCGACGAGGAGGAGGAAGAGGAGGACACCTCCTCCGAGGAGTACCAGCCGGAGAAGTACTTCCGTGCCGGGTCCGAGGACACCGAAGACGAAGACGAGGACGAGGAGGCCCCCGCCGGCTTCCTCAGCAGCAGCAGTGAAGACGACGCCGGTAGCAGCGCTGAGGACAGCGAACAAGACGGCGGCGATGACAGCGACGACGACCTCGGCCTAGATTAGGAACCAGTAGTAGTAGTAGTAGCAATAAGCTCCCTTTTGTAATCAATCAGCCTTTTGTAAGCAATCAGCTTTTGAATGAATGCAAATTTTTTTCTCGAAGATTGCTTTTGTCGCCCCAATTTTGTCGATAACCAAAATAGGTCGATGCTCCAGGAGCCGATAACGCTGTATCGGCTTTTACCATACTGCACTTATTCCGTTAACTAAGTCAAAGCTCAAAGAGCCGATGGACATCGGCTTTCCCCAAAAACGTTGACAAGGTCAAAACTTGGTCGCATATTTAGGCAAACCTAAGCGGCTGCTTTCCAGTCTCAAACGGTAACCTGCGACCTTCTTCAAAAAGGGCGACCTAGATCTTCAATCTCCCACTGACCAGATCGACCTCACAGCGACAAGAACCCTCGCTCCCCAACTGCTTAGATCCATCTCCGCCGGCGAACTAGATGGCGGAATCGTCCAACACCAACCCAGAGGTCTCCGGACTGAAGGTACGCCTACTCCTCGTAGTCTGAACACGATGCTAGACTTAATGGCGAACACCTGAATTAATGCCTTATTCCACCATTGAATTTTCTAGGTTTCAGACATTCTGTTGCCGCATCCTTCTCTCCCAAACTCTCTCTGTCTTGGCCCTCGCACAGAATCCAGCCCTGCTCATCTGATTTCTTGCGAAGCAAATAGAATCCCCTTCGTAAGCCAAGACCTAGATCTGAACTCCTGGGCCGACAGCCTGCGAGCCTGGCCTAATCCCCCTGAACACTGGGTATCCTGGTTCAGTAGAGTAGCTAGAGATTACCAATCCCAATGGGAAACTACAGGGATAGCCGATGCCTTGCACTTATCATTGTCTCCTCTTGAGAAACATGAGAACCTTCTGAAAACCATCGGCTACTTCTGGTCTGACGCTCTGAACTGCTTTATGTTTGGTCATGGCCCTATGTCACCAACCTTGTTAGACGTGGTGATGATCACTGGCCTGGATGTCACCTCGCCCAGCCCCTCTGCTTTTAAACTGACCAAAGTCCCCTATAAGCTGTCTTCTAAAACAGACTGCACGAACTGGGGTGCCTACCTCCAACGCCATATGAAAACAAAGGGCCCTGTCTCAGAGAAAGAACATACAGCCTTTCTCAACTTCTGGCTGGAGCATTTCATATTCTGTGGCCCTTCCCTGGCTCCAACCAAGAACTATCTCTCCCTAGCCCACGAACTAGCCAAAGGTACTCAACTTGGCATCGGCAAACTGTTCCTTGGAGAGGTCTATCGATATCTCCAGTTGATGTCTGTCAAGCTGTTTTCAGGCATAGCAATCAAAACAGGTGGTCCTTGGTGGTTCATTCAGTTATGGGCTCAGCTGTACTTTCAAAACCACATCCCAGACTTCCCCCTTCTGGCGAGTTGTACCTTTCCCGATGTTAAAGGGAAGCAGATCCGATGCACTAGTTATGGCCAAGCTTTGTACAGGCTGCCAGGCAGTAAACTATCCCCTAAGGAAGCAGCCAAGTGGTTCAGCACTTTCTTCCAAGGCCTGGACAATCCTACCTTCTTCCCTTATATGGAAGAATCTGAACATTTCGAAAATCCACTCTCCTTCAGGCTAGATAACTTTGCCGATGACACCAGCACTCGGCAACTCTTCTCCATTGTGATCCGTCCCTGTTTCCTTCCAGTTGGCATGAGCACATCCAACAGAATTATCAAGCCTGGGTATGAATTCTACCAGCCGGTCATAGTGGCCCGGCAATTTGGCCTTGGGCAAGTACCTCCCCATATCTTTCTCCATCATCTTACGGAGTGCAGAGCCGACCTGCCTGATCCTCTCACCAGTCAGAGGTGTTACTCCTTCTTTGATGCTCTGACCATCCCTATTCCAAATGACCTCACCTTTGCTTCATCAACTGACGGCTTCGAAGACTGGTGGATGATGTGGAAAACCCACGCTTTCAGGAAAGCTCTGGGACCGCTGTTGAAACAACTTGATGCTGATTATGACGTCCCCGTGGAACAGGTACCACTACTTGTAAATTTTCTCAATGTAGCTCATAAATGACTCTCCTACTAACTCAATTTCTCCCTTTGCAGCAACAAGACGGCCCTGAACCTACACACAGTGACGGCTCTCCCTTTGAGTTCTTTCCACCAGCTCCTGTGGTTCTTTTCTGCAAAAACTCGCCGCCTTTGAAAAAGGTCATAATGCAGAAACAGCCGATAACACCTCAATCGGCTTCTAAGAAGCAAGGAACTTCAACATCAGCTGCCCCTCGAGTTCCAACTAAGACAAGAACGACTACGAGGAATGTAGCTGCCAGGAAGACCTTGAGGCACCGGAGCCCTTCTCCAGAAAGCTCGCATGTAGGCTGACCCATTTCTTTCATTATTGCAGACGCGCTCATGTCTAACATCCTTCCTTCTTTTGCAGGCTTCCATTGAAGATTCTTCCCACGAGGACGAACAACCCGATGAGGGAGAATCGAGCCCAACGGATTCTGAGAGGACCATCACCCCGAGCCAGCCAGATGTGCCACCATCGGCTTCTAGGAAAAGGTCTGTTCCTGAGCCTGCTGCCCCCCGAGCACCAGTCGAGGCCGGGCCAGCATTGGGTCCCAAGAGAGCTCGTAAAGGACCACAAGTTTCTTCATCGAGCCAAGAGGTTCCGAAAAATCATCATCCTTTATGCTCCTGCCCCTTACTCCCTTTTTCCTGCCGATTCATCATTATTTACATTGGTAAATCACCTTTCATGCAGACAACTGATGCTTCTAGTGGGAAGGCCGGGGCCGCGCCGACGCCTTTAGCTAAACCAGACCTGGCAATCCCCGAAAATGCAGATGAAATGGCTACCAATTTGGTAACGCCTCCAGCTCCCAAACACAAGCCGATCGCCTCGTCGTCTGCCATCCCTTCGGTCTCAGGAGAGGTATGTTAACTTCCTTCAGCTTATTCTCCCCTGTTGGACGCATACTGACGTCTTTTCGGGCTGCCAGGGTTATAACATTTCAGGCTTGCTGACATTTGATCCTGACTCGATCGATCCAACTCCCTTTGTCGCCACCGATGAACCACCAGCCAGGGCTGTCCTACCTCAATTCCAACGACTTAGAGCCTTACTGTCTTCCCCAATCGAGGAGTTGATCGAGGGTTCTGAAGAAGTAAAGGGCGTTCTTGCTGAAATCAAGGACCAACTCCCAGTAGCATTGCAGGTGAAGCTTTGGCCCGTCGTAACTCTGTCCTTCTACGGGTCCAAGGTGAAGCTAGCTCGTGAAAGGATCAACCTGCACCGTTCCCAACTTCCGCTGAAGGCCAACATTGCCGACAGATGTCAGCAGCTCAATGAGAAGAAAGCGTCCTTTGATGCCAAAACTGACACTTCTGTCAGCACTGCTGAGCTAGCATCTTTGAAAAGGGAGCTGGAAGATCTTGAAGAAAAGGTCCGGGCGACGAAACAGCTCATTCGCGACAAGGAAGCATCCATCGCCCGCTCCCAAGATGAAGCAGAAGGCCTCAGAGCTCAACTGAAGACTGACCTGGCAGAGATACGCACCCTAAACCAACAGCTAGTGACAGGCAAGGACGAGGATGACGAAGCCGAGATCGCCGAGGTGGACCGTGTCCGTGCTGACGCCCTCCACGCCTTCGAGGCATTTCTTCAGTAGTTTGTTTACGTAAACTGGCATTGGGTTGTACCAGTTTTGAACCTCTAAAGTCGATGACCAAGCATCGGCTGTATACTTCTATTGGCCGATTTCATGCATCGGCCCCCATATCTCACTGCCCATCATCCCACGTGCTTGGGAGCTACATAATAAAAAAAAATATTGGCCGATTTCGTGTATCGGCCCCCATATCTCATTGTCCATCATCCCACATACTTGGGAAATATTTCTTGAGATGTTGACCGTTGACAGCTACTGGGAATTTCACGCCGTCCAGTTCTTCCAGCATGTACGCGTTCCCTCTTAAAACCTGATCGATCCTGTATGGCCCGTGCCAATTTGGAGACCATTTACCATATGCTGCATCCTTGGTCCCTAATGGCAACACCGCTTCCCATACCAGATCGCCAACGTGGAACTCCTTAGGTCTCACCTTTTTGTTGTATGCACGAGCTACTTTGGCCTTGTTCTCTTTGATTTTCTCAAGCGACCACAGCCTAAGCTCAGTCAAATCTTCAACACTGTCACTCATCAAAGCTGCGTATTCTTCAGCCGTTAGATCGTTCTGAAAAGTGACGCGTCTCGATCCAGCCGTAATTTCCCAAGGCAATACGGCTTCTTGTCCATAGACAATATGGTACGGCGAGGTTTTTATCGCTCCATGACATGACATGCGGTAAGCCCATAAAGCCTCTGACAAAACCTCATGCCAACGCCTAGGGTGCTCATCGATTTTCCTCTTGATCAGCTTGATAAGGCTCTGGTTGGACGCTTCAGCTTGCCCATTTTCTTGAGCATAGTACGGAGATGATCGAATCAGCTTAATCCCTGTGTCCTCACAGAACTTTCTGAACTCGTGGGAAGTGAAAACCGAACCTCCATCGGTCGTGATAGTCTGGGGAATCCCAAACCTATGAATGACGTGCTCTTTCACAAAATCGACAACATCCTTTGAACTTACTGACTTCATAGGGACGACTTCCACCCACTTGGTGAAATAATCCGTGATGGCCAAGATCCACATGTGGCCCTTGCTTGACGGAGGATTGATCTTGCCGATCATATCCATGCCCCAACCTCGGAATGGCCAAGGCTTGATGATGGGATTCATTGCTGACGCGGGTACCATCTGGATTTTTCCAAATCTCTGACATGCTTGACATCCTTTGTAGTACTTAAAACAGTCCTCGAGCATGGTAGGCCAATAAAACCCTGATCGCCTGATCAACCACTTCATTTTATGAGCCGATTGGTGAGTTCCACAGGCGCCTTCGTGTACCTCGTGTAGGAGCCGATTGGCCTCGGCTGTTCCTAGACATTTGAGCAATAACCCCTCAAGAGTCCTGTAAAACATGTCGTCCCCAATGAGCACATACTTCATGGCCTTGTATCTTATCCGTTTAGGTGCCCCCCGAGCCGAATCCTTCAAGTAATTGAAGATATCGGCTCTCCAGTCGTCTGCGTCCAGGAATTGCACCTGAACATCGGCTCCCTCTGCTACATCCTTGTAGCCTGAAGCCATTTGTGCAAGATCGTTGGCTTCGGTATTCTGCGATCGCGGGATCCATGTGAAGTTTATGTATCGGAACTGTGCCATCAGCTCACGGCATTGCATCCATAATGGGAAGAGAGACTCACTCTCACACTTATATTCCTCTGTGAGTTGAGAAATAACCAGCTTGGAGTCTCCAAAAATTTCCACTGCTTCCGCTCCAGCTTCGATGAGCAGCTCCATTCCTTTGCGTATCGCCTCATACTCAGCGACATTGTTGGTGCGAGGGGCAGATAACCTGATAGAGAAGGAAAATGTTGCCCCCCGGGGTGACACGAGGAGCATGCCAATGCCGCACCCATCGTCACAAACTGACCCGTCGAAGAACATAGCCCAGGATCGTATAGACAGTGCTGTTATATTGGTGTTGATCCTTTCAGCGATAAGGTCGGCCAATGCCTGCCCCTTAACTTCTTTAGCGGGTTGATACCGGATGTCAAACTCCGATAATGCAAACATCCATTTACCTAGTCGGCCTTTCAACATAGGAGCCGACAGCATGTGTTTTATGACGTCTGATTTGCAGATGATGACAATTTCTGCTGATAGCAAAATGTGGCGTAGCTTGGTGCAGGTGAAAAACAGGCAGAGGCACAACTTGTCGATCTCAGAGTACCTTGTCTCTGCATCCAGCATCCTCCTGCTGATGTAAAATACCACTCGCTCCAGCCCGTCATAAACTTGCACCACCACTGAGGCGATGGACGTGTCCGCTACTGACAAGTAAATATAGAACGGCCTGTCTGGCTGGGGCGGGACTAAAACCGGCGGCTTCGTTAAATATTCTTTGATTTCGTCGAAGGACCGTTGCTGTTCTGTTCCCCAGCGGAACTCCTCGTCAGATTTAATCTTTACCAGTCCCATGAACGGCTCTATCCTTCCTGACAGATTGGAGATGAACCTTCTGACGAAGTTGATCTTGCCGATGAGAGACTGTAGCTCTTTCTTCGTGGTAGGTGGCTTCATTATTCGCACGGCCTCTTGACTTTTTAGACCGAGCTCAATCCCGCGTTCGTGGACCAAGAAACCCAAGAACTGACCGGCCGTTACCCCGAAGGCGCACTTCTTTGGATTCATCCGTAGTCCGAATTTTCTCGTTCGGTCCAGTACGCGTTGCAGATCGCCCAAGTGTCCTTCTACTGAGGCAGACTTGACCACTACGTCATCGATATAAATTTCCACCAGTTTGCCGATCAGATCATGGAAAATGTAGTTCATGGCTCTTTGGTACGTGGCACCGGCATTTTTTAGTCCAAACGTCATGACAACGTATTCAAACAACCCCACCGAGCCTGGTACTCTGAACGCAGTCTTGTGTATGTCTTCTGGAGCCATAAAAATTTGGTTGTAACCGGCATTTCCATCCATAAAGCTCAAGATCTTATGGCCAGCCGCTGCGTTGATTAACGTTTCTGCCACCGGCATTGGATACTCATCCTTTGGGGTAGCTCTATTGAGGTCCCGAAAATCTATGGCGACACGCCAACGGCCATCCTTTTTCTCCACAGGTACGATACTAGAAATCCATTCAGCATACCTGCATGGCCTGATTAAATCGGCTGCCAACATTTTCTCGACCTCCTTCTTGACTTCTTCCAGAATTTCGGCCTTCATCTGTCGTGCCCGCTGCTGGAATGGCCGAAATCCTTTTTTAAGCGGGAGTCGATGCTCAATGATGCTCCTGTCTAACCCGGGCATCTCTGTATAGTCCCAGGCGAAGCAATCTGGATATTGTTTTAACAGGGCTATCATCGGACCCCGCAGACTCGGATCCAACCTTTTGCTGATAAAAGTTGGTCGTGGCTTATCCCCAGGACCAATGTCGATTTCTTCTAGTTCATCAGCAGATGTAAACCCATACCCTAGCTTTCCGTCACCTGTCAAATCGATGCTAAGCACAGGGCAGACAGTAGGTGAGGTTAACAAAAATAATTTGGGCCGATTGCCTGAATCGGCCCCCTTTTTTATTGCATTGGTCAAGGATGGTTTACACCTTATGGTTTTAACATGGCTGGGAATCTCCCTGCTACAACTGCACGATCTGCTCGTCGTAAGATTGCTGCTTTTTGTTTTTTGTGGCCGATCGCAGGGATCGGCCGTACCACGCACCGTCGTGGACTTTGCTACTCTGTCAGGCCGGTGGATAAGACCAGCCTCACCCCGTTTTTTGTAGCCTCGATGCGTTCACAGTCGTCTAGACTGATTCCAGAGATCGGCTCTTGGTCTTCTGCTTCCCAGACGTTCATGCCAGCAATGGAGACCTCGACAGAATCGTCTGCGTGAATGACTTATACCTCATCTCCATCCCACTGTATCAGGCACTGGTGCATCGTGGATGGTATGCAGCAGTTAGCATGAATCCAATCTCTCCCTAACAGGACAGCGTAGGTGCTTTTGCTGTCCACGACGAAGAATGACGTAGGGATGGTTTTTCTGCCCACGGTCAGGTCCACATTCAGTACACCTCGTGTTTCTGAAGTCTGGCCGTTGAAGTCGCTCAAAGTGACGTTGGTTTTGATCAGATCTGCAGTGGAGCGTCCCAGACGCCGTAGCATGGAGTATGGCATTATGTTGACTGCCGCTCCGGTGTCTACCAACATCTTGCTAACAGGTTGCCCATTGATGTACCCTCGTAGATACAGGGCTTTCAGATGTTTGTAACCCTTCTCACGTGGCTTCTCAAAGATAACTGGCCGTGGGCCGCAGTCGAACTGTGCCACTGGTAGCTCGTTGGTTCTTGGCGCGCAGAACTCTGACGGGAGTATGAATACCATGTTTGTGCCAGCCGATGTCTTTGCATCGGCTTTTACCGGTTTGGGGCGCCACTCTTTCTTTTTTCGGGTGATCTTCCGTTTCCAAGGTCTGCCTAACTTTAACGGCCAGATCGGGCCGTGCTTTCTTTAGAGCGTGGAGGTACTGTGCTTCGGCTTCCTCCAAATTACGCAGCCGCTGCACTCTACGCTTTTGGGTGTGCCTGAGTCCGTCGGGACACCACCTTGGACGGTGATACCTGTCTTTCTCTTCGTCACCCACTGGCTCCTTGAGACCTTGTGCTCGGGACGCTCCCCTGCGTCTGCTCTGTGGTGGGAGAGGCCCTAGGCGCTTGAACACTGACACTGGCTCTGTGTCCTCCTGCTGCTGTCCGCATTCCGGGCAGTTATCGATCGTAGGCAATCGGCTCATTCCCGCGTCCCAGCAATACTTGAAGAACGGGCAATCCCAATGTTTGTCTGCGCCTTCCTTTCCTTTTGGCGGTCCCCTAGCGAGGTGCTCATATCCTTCATCTTCTCCGTCGCGCCGGCGACGTTGGTCATACTGCCGCTCATACTTGTTAAGGAGATGCGTGGAATGTGGTTTCTGATATCGCACACTTTTTACTTGTTCCTCAGTTAAGTACCGCCTGTCGTCGTAGCTGGGCCGGTCGCGTGGACCAGCCTCATCTCTTACCCTGCGATAGCGACCGCCTCCCGCCTTGTACGTCGCATGGTGGTACCCTGGTCCTGCCATGTTGACATCGAACGAGAAATCCAACTGGCGCCTCGTGGAGTGGCTATGTTCTACCATGTTGACGCCGGGGAATGGGTTGGTGTCTACTTTCATGGCGAATTGTCCCAGGATGAGACGGCCCTGCTCTATCGCCGCTTGGATCTGGCGGCGTAGCTCTTTGCAGTCATTGGTGGTGTGGGTGAACGAGTGATGCCACTTGCAGTATGGTCTTCCGTTCATCTCTTGAGCCGTAGGGATCTTGTGGCCTTCGGGTAACTTCAGCTGCTTTTCTTTCAGCAGTAAATCGAATATTTGCTCAGCTTTGGTCACATCAAAGTCGAACCCTTTTGCAGGCCCTTGCTGTTTCACCCATTTGCAGGATACGGGATCTGCGCCCCGAGCCCATTCAGCCACGGCCACCTCCTGGTCTTGCATTGGGTCTTCTTCTTCTGTATCGACCAGGCCTATCGGACGTTTGAACTTGTCCTGATACAACTCAGGGTGGCGCTGCTCATACATCGTCAGCTTCTGGGCCATGTGCGCCAACGAGTTATACTCTACTTGGAAAGCCATATCTTTGATGGGCGCTGCGAGACCCAACGCTGCCAGCTCGACTGCTTCCTTCTCAGTTAAACGAGCTGAGTAGCATCGGTTCTTGACAGTCCTGAAGCGTTGGATGTACTCGGCTACTGTTTCTCCTCGCTTTTGCCGCACCTGTGCCAGGTCTGCAATACCGGCCTCGGTAGCTTCTGAATGGTACTGAATGTGGAACTGCTCTTTCAGTTGCTTCCAGGTCTGGATCGAATCAGGTGGCAGTGAGGTGTACCACCCAAAAGCTGGTCCTGTCAAAGATTGCGCAAAGAACCTTACGCGTAACTGATCTGATGCTGATATCATGCCTAACTGTGCTAGGTATCGACTCACGTGCTCGATCGAGCTTGACCCTTCTGACCCGCTAAATCTCGAAAACTCAGGGAGCCGATACTTGGGCGGCAGCGGGATCAGGTCAAACTCGTTGGGGTACGGCTTTGAATAGCCGATTGTCCTTCTCTTCGGCACGAAGCCGAAATGGTCTCTCAGGATGGTACGGATTTGTTCCGTTGTTTGGGCTGCAGGGGCTAGATTCTCATGGCTCGTTCCAGTGGCATACTTGGCTAGCCACGCCTGTTTATCGGCGTCCATCCCAGAGATTCCTGCTCCGGGAACACTTGCTCCCGGAGCCCCTACCCTAGCAATCCCTGCTGTGGCAATCTGGTTTGTGCGCGTCAAACTGTTGGAGTCTGGCACGTAGGTGCACACGTATCCATGTGGGATTTCTTTAGGTGGTTCACACAGGAATTGGCAATCGCCAGGGTCGCCTCCAACCTTGTAGACGACGTACGCCGGTGCCCCTGGTGGCTCTGGAGCTGCAAGTGTGAATGGCAGCGGTGGCCTGGCCTGGAGCGGTCTTTCTCCCTGGTGAGTTCCTAGAGTGGGCCCCGACGGAGAGTACTGATGTTTCATGATCTCCTGAACCACGCGAACTGCTACCCGCTCGAAAGCGTTTACCAAGCTCTCAGAATGGCGGTGAAGAGAATGAGCCACCATGTAGTTGACTTCCTGGCGCAGAGCTCTGGTGCGGTCCTCTGAAGGAACAGACAGATCTACCTCATCGAGAGCACCCTCGGGTGAGAACCCTTTCCACCTGATCCCATGCTTACGAGTCCTCTCAAAAGAGCCGATGAGATCGGCTTCGAAGAGAGCTTTGACGTCATCATACTTCGCCTTGTGCTCCTCAGGCAGCTCATCGTACGTGACCGGTCCGTTGTCCATCGCAGCGTCGGACGTTGATGTAGACGTTGTTTAAATGTCCCACCGGGCGTGCCAGAATGTGTTGCCTACCAAAACCCACCGGCGAGCAGCGACGGGCAACACGAAGAGCCGGGAGGCTCCCAGAACTGCTGGTGGGCCCTGGTCCCTCGGGCAACGGCCCGCAAAGCTCCGGCACGCGTCCTGGCTTGGTTCGAGGGCGTGCCACCTGACCTATACCTGATCAGGAAGGTGAAAGATTGCTTCGATTGGTTTCCTGCATGGCAAACAAACATATGTAAAATTCGAGCCGTAACCGGCTCCCAGGTTTCCCTGTGAATCGGCTCCTAGAGCCGATTATCCCATGGTTCTGCATTAGATCTATTGTAACATGGGGTTTTTGCTTCATCAATACAAGCTAAATCGATCTACGACAGTTTAACGTTTTCACTACATGACTGGAACATCCTACACGTAATTGAGCGTGGTAGATACAAAAGATAATAGAAAATTAATCCTAGAGAAGGCCTAAAAACCAACGTAATCGTCAATTCCCGGAACACCCCCTCCTGGATTGATAAACCATATCTTACATACTACTGGATCGTTCAACCCGTTTGCAAGGCCTGATCATGTGGATATTAAACTAAACCTTGGAGAACAAGGCACAACTATAACAGATCAAATCGACTTAAATAAAGATCAAGCAAGATGCCACCCTCACACCCGGGAAAAGGTGCAAAGGCGGCGATATAACTATAGGCAGCATAACTTAAACAATCGTAGCGAAAAGTACTGATGCTAATCCAAACAAATCTATGATAATGGTGTTACTCGCCATCAACAAGGCTTCAGTACGAATAACACCAGATAACGCATAAGTAGATACTGCCTAGATCGCAAGATGCGATCTAGGCAGCATGGCACTTACCCGAGAAAAACCCTAGAAACAAGGGGTGGCGATGCGCCGAGATTGTGTTTGTTGTGAACGTGATTGTCCTCCTTTTCTCGATAACCTTAGGTACATATTTATAGTCCGGAGACTTTCTGTCTTTGGAATAACTCTACAACTCTATCTCTTACCTAACTCTAAACGGAACCTATTACAATATAAAGATACACGGGCAATTTAGCCCAAACCAACACGCGAGGCCGATTCAACAACACGTTGTATATACGTATCTTCTAAGTCCATCTTGATCACGGCCCAACTTCTCCTTTGGCCAAAATATGGCGATAACAATTTCTACAATAACTTATTTATGACAATGATAATAATAATAGCAAAGATAACCACAACAAAAAACAACAATAAAAATAAATATAATACTAGATTTATCATTTACGCAGACACAAAAAAAATGAGATTTGCTGACAAAACAATTTCATCGCAGCGTGGTGAAAATATTGTATATTCGCAACGAGAAAATGTTAGCTTGACTATCTCTTGCATTTTGATATGTCCACATTGAGCATATCGATAAACTGACTTGAACATAGCAAGTGGCTTGATATTTCTAAAGTATGGTATTTTATCCATGACTATAATTTATAATGCAGGGTGTCACTTCCGTTTATATGCAAGAACATTTGACTTCTCAAGTGATATGATACTATAAAACAGAGCTATAAAATGTGGAACTTAAGATGATGTGGGTCATAGAACTACGAAGTGTGAGTTATTCCTCCAGTTATATTGTTAACGTTTCTTTCAAGTAACTATATAAATTTTAATTGGCAAGGATTTTTCATATAGATTGATTAATTATAAATACTTTGAACCTTTGAAAATCTAAGCGACTAATCATTGCAATCACACACTAAATTGAGTACTTTTAACATAAGAAACTACATCATTCAAGTTGGCGCGGTCATGTTACATGGCATAAAAAGTACATGATACAATGCCTCTTCTTCTGAATAATTGATGTTGTACAATTTTGCATTTGAATTTCCTTAATTTTTACAAATGTAAAAAAATAGTGGAAATACTAAATTTTAATATATTTACAACAAATGTGATATATTTTTCATTACCATAGAATCATATTATTTTCTACCCCAAAATGCAAATTGTGAATACCCACAAAAGATAAAATTATTTTCGACCACTATTAAAAAAATGAAGATGTCGCCCTCGCATTTGCGAGGGCCACTATGCTAATAGTTGGATAGAAAGAAGGAGCGGGATGCATGTCAACTTACTGTGTGCATGTACTAGTACATTGAGCAAGTCGGATTTCGTAGTTCGAAGTCTTCTTATATAGAAGTAGAAAAATAAAAGGAAACCTGAATTCTAAACGGTGCACATCTCCGAGTCGGTTCATAGTTCAGGTCCACCCAGCCTGCGAAATATAAGGAGTCAGGTGGAGTAGTGTAGAGGCCAAACGCCAAAGAAGAGGAGAGAAGCTCACAACCGTAACCAAAGCAGCAGGCGATTAAGCAAGCAGGTCGGGATAATGGCCGTCGAGAACGGTCTTCATGACTCCCTCGTCGTCGTCGCCACGACGGAGCCAGACGAGGCGGCTAACCGCCGTCGCAGTCTCCAGATAGCAACTGTGTTGGTTCTCGTCTTCACCGCGATGTAGGCTGTCGCCTCGCTGATGTGGCATGCCGCATGCGCATGTATTACAGATTAAGAGTAACTCTAGCAGATACTGAAAAACGCGAAATGAAAAACCCGTATTTCAGTGGACTGAACTTGCGATCTGTCGAAGTTCAGTTCGTCGTGCAGAGTAGACACCGCAAACTGAAACTGAATATTTAAAACTTCACGGAAACAACCATTCACGAGAAAATTCAGAGAAGAACAACGCCACATTCATAGTTTAAGATTCAGTTAAACATCACAGACAACATAATTTACATAATAAAACTAACAAACGACCGACGCGCGCAATGTAGATGCAAAATCCGGCCCAAACGGGGTCTCGAAGCGGCGTCGATCTTGCGCCGGAGCTACTCACTCCTCGGCGTCGTCGGAGTCGACGACGATGACCCCCTCCGCCTCCGCTGCCTGCTTGCGCCGGAGCCGCTCCACCGCTGCCTCCTCCGCCTTCTGGCGCTCGATGACGAGGAGGGCCTCGTCGAGCTCGTGCTGCTCGTCGTTGATCTCGCGGCAGCACTGCAGCTCCGAGCGCCGGACGAGGCGCGTGGTGATGCGCGCCTAGTCCTCGTCGTTGTCGACGAAGTCGCGTGCGGTGATCCGGTCGCCGTCGCTTTCATCCGATGACTCGGTGTGCTCGTCCGTCATATAGTCGCGGTAGTAGCTCTTCTGGCTGTCGTAGGACGAGGAGGACGCCGGCGACGGAGCGCGGCGGCCGCGGCTGCTCTCCGTACCGGAGGAGCCGTAGTCGGCGTACGGCGCGAGCGAGGGAGGCACAGGAGCCATGTGATTCATGTACCGCTTCGCCGCGCGCTTCTTGGCGGCGATGGAGCGGATCTTCTCGAGCTCCGCACGCGACTTCAGCCGCTGGCCACGGGAGCCGTAGCGCGGGGGCGAGGGAGGGGGGACGGGGTTCATGGCGACGCGGCGGAGGGAATGGCGGCGACGGCGGAGGGATTGTGCGGTGGAGCGGGCTGATCTGATGGCTGGAGGTTCGCCGGCGGCGGCGGAGATAGCGAGCGAGGGCGGCGGAGGGGATAGGGTTTGGCCTCGGTTTGCTCCGTAGCTACCGTAAATATACCGCGCGGCCTGGGCTTTTCTCGGGCCACCGTAAAAAATTTACGGGCCGGCACCGCTTTGCGGTAGCTACACGCCGCACGGAACCGAGCTGAAACCGTAAAGTCGCAAATACGGTTTTGGGCCCTTTTTCAGTATCCGCTAGAGTTGCTCTAACGTCATCAAGACCGCTCCCGCTCTGGGCCCTTGCTCTCATCTCGAGTCCTTTCCTGATCATGTCAGTAGGCCTACTGTGGTCCGATCGCCATCGTCTTTGGAAAACTGTACGTGAGATTTATAATCAAGAGGAAGAATGGCATGGTAGAGGCATAATCAACATGACTAGATACCATTGGTACGTCATTCAAATAGCAGAAAGTGCATAGTTGAAGGACTGCTCTTAAGTCTTAACAAACACGACTTTAGCAATACTAAAAGTAATATAAGGTTGTTTTTCGA
The DNA here is from genome assembly GCA_910589765.1 of Avena atlantica. Lineage (NCBI taxonomy): Eukaryota > Viridiplantae > Streptophyta > Magnoliopsida > Poales > Poaceae > Avena > Avena atlantica. Next base: position 182,965,330 of record OU342737.1, read on the forward strand.
GACACCATATTAATCAACATCATCTAAAATATATAAACTGTTAGATCTATTATTGGCGGCTACAATTAAAATATAATAATTTTAATAAAAGGTTACGTAAAACTGTTGGTACAAACAACTCGGTCAATAGTGTCACATACGATTAAAAGATAATAAAAGGTTACGTAGCGAATGCACCTTTGTAAAAGTGGATCGATCGCAGGTTAGGGTTATTCTTACAAACTTTGCGAGAGTAAAACGCTGCACAGCTACTTGGTTAGGGTCTGGACCTGAAGCTATTCTTCGGGAGCTAGTCCATGATCGTGATGTAACCCCACCCACCTGCTTAATAAAGTTTATTTCACTTGAAAAAAAATAGGGCGCACGTGCCACTTGGTAACGGGACCGACACATGCATGGTTCAAAACGGCATAACAAAATATGCGGGAGACCTAGCTGGCCACGGACCAACAAATTGATCAAAGTTTATATGTGAAGATGGAGTCCAGTTTAAAAAGGAAAAACAAAAAGAAGACGGAGCCAGCTACACCGTGAGTAACCAGGACTTAGTCAAGGTTCGGTGACCAGGAACTCCGAGGTTGTGACTGCATGCTTTGATGTGGAAAAGTTCACGTTGGACTGGTCCAGAAAGAAAAGAAAAAATATTTAAATATATAATTAATGGTTGTAATATAGGTAACTGAAATTAATAATTATCTTACACGTAAGCTTTGACGTGCAAGATTTATGTGGAACCTGGACTGTTACTTAAAGAAGTAAAAAAGGCTGAAATTTATTTAGACTATTTAGACTGTTAAATGTGTAATCTTACCATATAGTTGTGTTGCTCATCTGAACATGCAATAAATCATGTGGTATGTTTAATGTCTATAATATCATAATACAAGTAATGAAGCTTGTGGTCCAAGGATTGTATTCAAAAGAGAGAAAAAAGACTCTTTAAAGTACGAACATGTTTTAGTGTTATGTTTATGTATGTGTCTCCACCATGGCGTGACAACTTGCAAGGTGGGGTACATCCTGAACGTGACAAGTAAGGTACCTACTCGACTATGTAAATGTTCTTATTTACGTAAGAAATGAGTTTAGATATTACAAATTTCTTTATTTTGCAATGTAAGGCGTGTACAAAAGCCAAATAAGGTAAAATTTGACCAAGTTTGTAAAAGAATGGGATATTGGCCAAGAATGTTTTTAACTATGAAAATTTGACTAATTTTACAATAATGTATAGACATGTTAAATTTTCTCTATTTTAACTATAAATCTTGATCGGAAATGTTGAATTGCGCATGGGACTATCAACCACAAGACCGTGAGCTTACAAACTCATGGTGATGATATATCTATAGTTTCTAACTAGAGAACGTGCCACTGCGACCATATGCTTTCACTTTCTATGTTTTCCAACCATGCGAAATAAAAAGAATTCCGAGGAAATATAACTACCAGGTAACATGGTTTTGTGTTAGCAGCCTATGAAGAATTTCCTCCTCATCATCGGTAACCCAAATGCAATGTTTTCCTCAAAAGAATTTGAAAACATTATAGATTGTCTTAGTGTTTTATATGCTAAGTGTTTATTTTGATGTAGTGCTACTAATTTAAGAAAAGTTCTTAATGTAACCTGTTAGATAAAATATATAAGGGTCCTGAGAAACTATTCTTTTTTACGATGTGATAAACACGTAGCTTTTTTCTACTTGCCATGGTTTATACACTTTTAAAATTTGATCATATGGATTAATGTAAATGACTCATTACCCAAAACTATAGCATCCGTAATGATCTAATGATGTTAGATGACACGACACATGCATGAAAGCGAGAGCGGAGAAAAAAAAATGGATTTGCGTGGATCATAGCATGCAGAGAGGTAAGGAAAAATTATTTGATCCAACTTAAAAAAGTATAAGGTTATGGAAAACATGCAATCCCAGCTCTCTAACCTTGATAATCAAAATGCAAATGTTGCCTATATTTCATTTTATCAATTTTTTTAATAAACGGTGAACCAAGGAATTATTCACAACCAAAGTTGGCCAAAATCGCACATTGGATATTTTCACGTCTAGATGACTAGCTTTCAAAAGAGAAGTAGAATGTCATGTATTCAAGAACCACTAAGTGAGAACAGAGAGATCTGGAAAAAAGAAAATCATCTAACCTTACTTTGTTCTAGCGGTTAACAAGGATACGTTACTTCGATATGAAAATTTATTTTTGGTATTCTAGATATCCTCTAAACACCATCTTACTATTTATCAGGTGCACCTATAATTATTACTTGGATGAAAAAATGCATAACTATATAGAATACCGATGACTCACAACATAACGTAGTTATTTAAGATTGCAAAAAAAGTATCATCCATCTTACGGTCTAAATTTCAAATATAGGAACTAATTTAAGATCGTTTAAAATGACATATGGTTAGTAATACTGTTAACAACTAAATTTTTCAGTTTTTTATTGATTCCATTATGGAGTATTTATGAGCACAAAATATCTGCAATCATAGAATCCTACAACATGCTATAAACTAAGAAAAGTTTTCTCAAGTCAGTTCAAAACTTTAAAGAGCTGCCTCGCATTTGCGAGGGCCTCATGCTAGTTATTAATATATAAAAAGGTATAGAGCATGTTCTTTTAGTAGAGCTAGCATTTCGTTTTACATTTAAAACATTTCAGATCAGCCTAATCGTCCCACATTGTGGGCGAATGCGTAAATCCTGATTTGAATAGAATGAAAGGTTGCCACGGCTTCCAACCATTAACTGCAGTGATACAGGGACGTACGTGAGTACAACTAGTGTGAAAAAATTGTTTTCTTTCGGCTTATAAAAGAGCTCCAAATAGCACAGATGTGATGCACGAGCACCTCAAGACTTATTCCAATGCTGTAGAAAGTTTAATTCTGAAATGCGATACGTTAGAATATTCACATAAAGCGAATAAACTCAAAATTTGTTGGTCCTCGTAGTAGGTTTAGGAGGCCTTGGGAATTGTCATACCTCCTCGATAAAGGATTGGAAGCGACGCAGCAGTTGACGATGCACTATATGACTGCCATTAGCACAGATATTCGCCTCAGCGCAAGGGCCATCGATGCGTGGAGCAGCAAAAAAATTAGCTCCAGATTGAGCATGGCTCTTTGAAATCACTAAAGTTCACACCTTCTCCACTGACTCTGCGTCTGCTCTAACACAGATAATATGACAGAGTATTTGTATACAATGTATATGCACAACAAACACGAAAGAGTACCATAAATCAACGTGGTGCATTTGAAATTTTCCGATCAAATATTTAGGTTTTCACCCTGAAGAAAGTTTACGCTCTCAAAACAATACCTTCAAAAGGCCATTGCCAGGCATAACCAGTTAAGGCCAGTGTTGGAATTTTGGCCCAATATTCTAGCCCATTTTCTATTTCAATAATTCCTGAAAATCCTAGAGGCCCATGTGGCCCATTCATGCAAGGCAAGAGGTGGGACAAATGTTTAGTCCCACATTGCTAGTTGAGTGGAAGTTGGACCAGCTTATAAGGTGAGCTCTTCTACCACTTGGTAAAAGGATGAGAAGGAGAAGGAGAGAGTTCCACACGCGCGCTCCTCCTCCTCCTCCTCGCTCGCCACGCCTCGCCACGCCACGCCACGCCACGACGCGCACGCGCACGCGCGGGTTGCGGGAATCTCGCCGAGCCGAGCTTTGAGATACATTGCTATCGGGAATGGACGTTTAATACGAAGGTGAAACGTTTGCTTTAAATGGACGTTTAATACGAGTTAAATGTGCCTGCTCGTTTCATCTTCTGCACCGTCTGCCTTCTCCTCTGCGCCTATAAGAGAGAGAGGTCGCGCCTCCTCTCAGTTGTGCTGTTACACATCCCTTGCCTCGAGTTCCTGAGCACTGCGCTACTTCCACCTTCCCCATCCCGTCTTGCGGCGTGCACCGCGAGCCGGGACAGTAGGCCTCCGAGACCCCGCTGCTTCGAGTCCTGTACGGGAGAAGGGCGATAAGGTTTTTGGGGAGCGCTATCAGCGCGACTACTGGCTTCGTCACGGACTCCCTCACAGATAGCGACGTCTTCCCCGACGAGGACTTCTTCCCCGACATCAGCATCCTCTTCCTCGACGACATGGCCAATGACGGTTCCAACACCGGCGGTTCTACTTCTGCTACTGCCGTGTACAACTTCTGTCTCAATCTTGTTCTGATTCTATCCAGAGTTTTATGCCTTGTAGTTTGTGTGGCTATATGCCTTATTTTGTATTCGTTATTTAACATGATTAGTATATTACCTATTATTCTAGTCATGTTTTATCTAGCGTTTATTATGGATAATTCGCATGGTAAATTGCTCTATTTTTCAACAATCCAAAAACCTTATTTCAGGCAATTTGCCCCAAGTGGCTTTGTTGCTTCTATGAAGCCACCTGTGTTTGAAGGTGTGAATTACAAACGGTGGCGTGCGAGAGCAGTGCTCTGGTTTCAGACCATGAGCTGCTATAACGCCATCTATGGCGCACCTGAGGGGGAACTTAATCCCGCTCAGGAAGAGGCGTTCCAAAAACTTGATACTACTTTCAAGGCTGCCTAGATCAGCATCCTTGGCGACAATATTGTCGATTCATATCTGTCATTCAGCAATGGCAAAGATATGTGGGATGCGCTCGAGAGAAAATTTGGAGTCTCTGATGCTGGCAGTGAACTGTATGTCATGGAACAATTCTATGACTACAAGATGATTGATGGCCGCTCCATTGTGGAGCAGGCTCATGAGATACAATCACTTGCCAGGGAGCTTGAGCACTTCACTTGTGTGTTACCGGACAAATTTGTTGCCGGAGGCATCATTGCCAAACTTCCCCAGTCATGGAGGAATTTTGCTACTTCTCTGAAGCACAAGAGACAAGAGTTCTCCGTGACGGATCTCATTGGGACTCTTGATGTGGAAGAGAAGGCGAGAGCAAAAGACACACGTGCTCGAGGTACCGAGGGAGGTTCTAATGCCAACCTGGTACAGAAAAGGAACTTCCAGCCTTACAAGTTCAAGAACAAAGGCAAGTTTGATGACAAAGGAAAGTTCGATGGAAAGAACAAGGCCTCACAGTCTACCAGCTTCAAGAAGAAGACTGATAAGAGGAAAGGTGCTTGTCATGTGTGCGGTGATCCTAATCATTGGGCTCCTGCTTGTCCCAACCGCTTTGACAAACGCCAACATGGGAAGAGCAGCAAGACTGCTAATGTTGTCATGGGCGACGTTGAGATGAAAGATGTTGGGTATGGTATATTACCTACTGTTCTTTCATTATGTCATTCTCCTGATTGGTGGATTGACACGGGCGCTAATGTACATGTCTGTTCTGATATTTCCATGTTTTCTTCATATCAGGTCAGAGGGACTCAAACCGTGCTGATGGGGAACGGCTCGCATGCTTCTGTTCATGGTGTTGGTACGGTCGATCTGAAGTTCACTTCGGGAAAGACTGTGCGCCTGAAGAACGTGCATCATGTTCCCTCAATAAATAAAAATCTTGTTAGCGGATCTCTCCTGTGTCGAGATGGCTACAAGATTGTATTTGAGTCCAATAAATTTGTAATTTCGAAGTATGGAACCTTTATTGGTAAAGGCTATGAATGCGGAGGCTTGTTCCGCTTATCTCTGTCAGACATTTGTAATAAAGTTGTTAATCATATTTACACAAATTTTGAATCAAATGTCTGGCACTCTCGTCTTTGTCATATTAATTTTGGCTGTATGACGCGGCTAGCCAAAATGAATTTAATCCCAGATTTCTCAACTGTTAAGGGATCTAAGTGCCAAGTCTGTGTACAAGCTAAACAACCTCGCAAGTCACATACGACTGCAGAAGTGAGAAATTTAACACCACTAGAGCTCATACATTCTGATCTTTGTGAGATGAATGGTGTGTTGACAAAAGGTGGAAAGAAATATTTCATGACTTTGATCGATGACTCTACGAGATATTGTCATGTGTATCTTCTGAAATCAAAAGATGAGGCTTTGAGTTTCTTCAAAATCTATAAAGCTGAGGCAGAAAAACAACTGGATCGAAAGATTAAGAGGCTTAGGTCTGATCGTGGTGGAGAGTATTTTTCCAACGAGTTTGATTTTTTTTTTGTGCGGAACATGGTATAATTCATGAGAGGACGCCTCCCTACTCACCCCAGTCAAATGGAGTAGCCGAAAGAAAGAACCGTACTCTAACAGATTTGGTTAACGCCATGTTAGACACATCGGGTCTTTCTAAGGAATGGTGGGGGGAGGCATTATTGACCGCGTGTCATGTCCTAAACCGAGTTCCCACAAAGAACAAAGAAATTACTCCATTCGAAGAATGGGAGAAGAAAATACTAAAACTCTCCTACTTACGTACTTGGGGTTGTTTGGCAAAGGTTAATGTACCAATTCCCAAGAAGCGCAAGCTTGGACCGAAAACCATTGATTGTGTTTTTCTGGGCTATGCTTTTCATAGCATAGGTTATAGATTCTTGATAGTAAAATCTGAAGTACCTGACATTCATGTCGGTACAATCATGGAGTCGACTGATGCGACTTTCTTTGAGGATATATTTCCAATGAAGGATAAACCTAACTCATCAAATCCGGAGATACCTAGTTCATCTAATCAGGAATTTGCTATATTCTCTGAACCTATCATTCCGATTGAACACTCTGAAAGTTCTAAGGAGGATGACAATGAAATTCCTAAAAGGAGCAAGAGACAAAGGACTGCAAAGTCTTTTGGTGATGATTTCATTGTGTACCTTGTAGATGACACTCCCACTTCCATTTCAGAAGCTTATGCATCTCCTGATGCTGACTACTGGAAGGAAGCTGTTCATAGTGAGATGAATTCCATCTTAGCTAATGAAACATGGGAGATCACTGATCGTCCTTATGGGTGCAAACCTGTAGGATGTAAATGGGTGTTCAAGAAGAAACTAAGGCCTGATGGTACTATTGAGAAGTACAAGGCAAGACTTGTAGCCAAGGGTTATACCCAAAAGGAAGGTGAAGACTTCTTTGACACTTACTCACCTGTAGCAAGGTTGACCACCATTCGAGTACTACTTTCTCTGGCTGCCTCACACGGTCTTCTCGTTCATCAAATGGACGTTAAGACGGCTTTCCTAAATGGAGAGTTGGATGAGGAAATCTATATGGATCAACCAGATGGTTTTGTAGTAAATGGTCAAGAAAGAAAAGTGTGCAAGCTACTGAAGTCTTTGTATGGTCTTAAACAAGCACCTAAACAGTGGCACGAAAAATTTGATAAAACCTTAACCGCTGCAGGCTTTGTTGTAAACGAAGCTGACAAGTGCGTATACTATCGCCATGGTGGGGGTGAGGGAGTCATCCTTTGTTTGTATGTTGATGACATACTGATTTTCGGAACCAACCTTAATGCAATTAAGGAGGTCAAAGATTTCTTATCTCGTTCCTTTGAGATGAAGGATCTGGGAGTAGCTGATGTTATCCTGAACATCAAGCTATTGAGAGATGATGATGGTGGGATTACATTGCTTCAGTCCCACTATGTGGAAAAGATTTTGAGTCGTTTTGGGTATAGCGACGTCAATTTTTCTCCTACACCATATGATCCTAGTGTGTTGCTTCGAAAGAATCGAGGAAATGCTAGAGACCAACTAAGATACTCTCAAATTATTGGCTCGCTTATGTATTTAGCTAGTTCCACGAGACCTGACATCGCCTTTGCTGTAAGCAAACTCAGTCGATTTGTCTCAAATCCAGGAGATGATCACTGGCATGCTCTTGAGAGAGTTATGCGATATCTAAAAGGCACTGCGAGCTATGGCATACACTATACCGGGTATCCAAGGGTACTAGAGGGTTATAGTGATTCAAATTGGATATCTGATGCTGATGAGATAAAGGCCACGAGTGGATATGTTTTCACACTTGGTGGTGGCGCTGTTTCTTGGAAGTCTTGCAAGCAGACCATCTTAACGAGGTCAACTATGGAAGCAGAACTCACAGCACTAGACACGGCCACTGTTGAAGCAGAGTGGCTTCATGAACTCTTGATGGACTTACCTGTGGTTGAAAAACCTATACCCGCAATTCCAATGAACTGTGATAATCAAACTGTGATTATTAAGGTGAACAGTTCTAAGGATAATATGAAGTCCTCAAGACATGTGAAGAGGAGACTGAAATCTGTCAGGAAAATGAGAAACTCCGGAGTTATTGCATTGGATTATATCCAAACATCTAAAAACTTGGCAGATCCCTTCACAAAGGGTCTATCACGCAACGTGATAGAAAATGCATCAAAGGAGATGGGTATGAGACCCACAATTTGAGCTTTCCATAGTGGTAAACCATTCTATGTGATCGGAGATCCCGTGAATTAGAATTGGGAAACAAGCTGTTGGTTAGCTGAGAGGAAAGTATCCCTACTTTAATAAACACCACTCCATAAAGATGCAATACTTTCCTATTCTGCATGGCAGGTTGATTTATTATCTTAATGTGTTCTAAGTGGCTTATCCTAAGCAAAGATGTTGTCCTGCAGAACATCTTTTGAAGAACACACCTATATGAGTCTGACTGTTAAAACGTCGCAGTCTATGAGAGTGGGGTGCTCTCTAATAAACTCATGAAAGGTCATGGAGTATGACGTATAAGCTCCACCCGCGGGGAAGTCCCACGGTAGCCCAGTATCGGTCAAGACTTCGTGTGAAGCTAGATTGCAGCAAACTTGCAGTTCAAGGCATAGTCCACTATACAAGTCGCAATCTAGTGTAGCATAGAATTCTAGGTGGAAGTTCAACTTAACAGTCTCCACTAAAGTACCGGTATATAAACAGTGTTTTGGAACCAAAGGCAGATTACATGTGCCTCTGGGATCTGGTGGGGGATTGTTGGAATTTTGGCCCAAATATTCTAGCCCATTTTCTATTTCAATAATTCCTGAAAATCCTAGAGGCCCATGTGGCCCATTCATGCAAGGCAAGAGGTGGGACAAATGTTTAGTCCCACATTGCTAGTTGAGTGGAAGTTGGACCAGCTTATAAGGTGAGCTCTTCTACCACTTGGTAAAAGGATGAGAAGGAGAAGGAGAGAGTTCCACACGCGCGCTCCTCCTCCTCCTCCTCGCTCGCCACGCCTCGCCTCGCCTCGTCACGACGCGCGCGCGCGCCGCGGGTTGCGGGAATCTCGCCGAGCCGAGCTTTATTTTGCCACGCATGAATGGTAGGCTCTTTGAGATACATTGCTATCGGCTCCTGGAGCAGATGTGCATCGGCTCTTTGAGATACATTGCTATCGGCTCCTGGAGCATCGACTTGCTTTGAATGGACGTTTAATACGAAGGTGAAACGTTTGCTTTAAATGGACGTTTAATACGACTTAAATGTGCCTGCTCGTTTCATCTTCTGCACCGTCTGCCTTCTCCTCTGCGCCTATAAGAGAGAGAGGTCGCGCCTCCTCTCAGTTGTGCTGTTACACATCCCTTGCCTCGAGTTCCTGAGCACTGCGCTACTTCCACCTTCCCCATCCCGTCTTGCGGCGTGCACCGCGAGCCGGGACAGTAGGCCTCCCAGACCCCGCTGCTTCGAGTCCTGTACGGGAGAAGGGCGATAAGGTTTTTGGGGAGCGCTATCAGCGCGACTACTGGCTTCGTCACGGACTCCCTCACAGATAGCGATGTCTTCCCCGACGAGGACTTCTTCCCCGACATCAGCATCCTCTTCCTCGACGACATGGCCAATGACGGTTCCAACACCGGCGGTTCTACTTCTGCTACTGCCGTGTACAACTTCTGTCTCAATCTTGTTCTGATTCTATCCAGAGTTTTATGCCTTGTAGTTTGTGTGGCTATATGCCTTATTTTGTATTCGTTATTTAACATGATTAGTATATTACCTATTATTCTAGTCATGTTTTATCTAGCGTTTATTATGGATAATTCGCATGGTAAATTGCTCTATTTTTCAACAGCCAGACCCTGGGTTTTCACCCTGAATGATTGGATCATGAACTTTACTTATACTGTCGCCCCCGCTTGCATATCACTGCTCCAAGTCACGAGTCACCAAGCCAATTCCTCATCACCACCCGGACTCGAACCACCATTGTTTGTCCTCAGATCTCGGTCTTCATGACATTCTCTGTCGGCACCATGAAACGAGAACATGTCCCATGATATTAACAGCCAATAGATCTTCAAAGCGTTCCCTCTGAACCCAAACGGCTAGAGTAAAAACATGGGTGCGCACGACCGAATCCTACCCGATCCAGCGATCTCTCGGCGTATGCACAGTGTGGAGTTTGCTCGCGGAGCCTTCCGGAACACGCCACTACAACCAGATCAATGTAGACAAACATCATGCGGGTCTTTGTCTTGGCGTGAGATGAACCCTAGGACCACCCCCTTTATTCAAACCGAGCTAGCAGCCCCCTTGATAAGTCGGAAACGTATCTATAATTTTTTATTTTCCATGCTGGTATAGCATCTACTTTGCTTTGCTTTATCTACACTTTGAGGTATTTTTATACACTTTCTGGAAGTAACCTATGGACAAGATGTCACAGTGCCAGTTACTTGTTTTCTGCTGTTTTTGATTTCAGAAAGCTAAAAAATGAATATTCTCGGAATTGGACGGGACAAAAGGCAAAGTTCATATTTTCCCGAAGCGATACAGAAAATCGAAGACGAGATGGAGGAGGAAACCAGGTTGGCCACACCCTAGGTGGGCGCGGGCCCACCCTAGGCCGCGCCCACAGGGGGTGTGGGCCCCCTGGACCTCCACCGACCTTGCCTCCTTCCCCTATAAGAAGCCCCGACTCAGAAACCCTAAACAATCGACCAGAAAACCACGAAAACCTCCACAGCGCCGACGCTACCGAAGGGGAGATTCGGGGGACATAAAGTCTTTGTTCCGGCACTCTCCATCGATCTCCATCGCCATCTCCATCACCGTTGCTGATTCCCATGATTAAGAGGGAGTAGTTCTTCCTCGAGGCTAAGGGCTTTACCAGTAGCTATGTGTCCATCTCTCTCTCTATGCGTGATCTTTATAAGATCATGATCTTTGTAATCAAGTAGATCTACTTTGTTACTCAAGTGCTTTAATAGATCTCTTCTCTCCCCACGTGTGTGAAAGTGACAGCGTACATACTGTGATGGCACTTAGGTTAGATGTTACATAAATACTCAATTGCTTTAATAGATCTATGCTTTTCTCCACATGTGTGACAGTGACAGCATGCGCGCCGTGTGTGGCACTTAAGCTAGATTATATTTTTTTTTCATGAGTTATATTTGGAGTTGGATGTCTCTATAAAATTGTGGTGTTTGTTGGAACCATCTACCGCTCAAGGTGACAGTGTGGGGTTATCTAGATAGAGAAGGCGGACTTTGAGGTCTGCTTTTGTAGCCCTACCATGTATTAGAGTGTCCAACCGGAGAGTAGTTCAGGGTAGTATCATGAAGAGAATATATTTATTGAGAGTGTTCACTAGTAAAAGTATGATCCCTAGGCCTTGTTTCTAAACATTGAAACACCATTTTTATCTAGATCTATTGTATGTTTGCTTGCTTCCATCTTTTTTCCTTTAGTCTTTTTCTCCCCGTCAGAAGCTCTTTTCTGGCACCATTACCACTTATAATCATCCATACCACTTGTATTTCACTATCTCTTCGCCTAACTAGTGCACCTATACACCTGACAAGTGTATTGGGTGTGTTGGGAACACAAGAGACTTCTTGTATCTTGATTGCAGGGTTGCTTGAGAGGAATACCTTTGACCACTTCCTCCCTGAGTTCGATAAACCTTGGTTAATCCACTTAAGGGAAACTTGCTGCTGTTCTACAAACCTCTGCACTTGGAGGCCCAACAACTGTCTACAAGAATAGAAGTGTGTAGACATCACCCCTCGCCACCAGCCGAAGGTAGAGGAGAAAACAGTCCAGCATGCCACTAAAGAGGGTCGCTAGAACCCGGCGTCCAGTTGCCTCCGCAGCCATAGGTCCAGATCGGATCCGGGCTAGACCCGATGCAACCAACGCCCGCCATGGCGGCCGCACGTCAGCGCCACCGAGGATGTCCTCGTAAGATCGCCTCCAATGCTGCCACCATGATACCTCCTCCTCCTCCTCAAGCCCTCGATTTGTGTCGCCCAGGAAGATGATGGCCCTAGGCGGACGCCTAGGCCCACGGCGTGATGCCGCCGCCTGCAATGCGGTTGCGGGAGAACCCGCCGCCACCTGGCTGAGATTGCTGCCTCGACCACCGCCCCCGACCCGCTCCGTCGGCGTCGCCCCAACCGCCCCTCCGAAGAAGACCGACACGGCCTCCACCCCTAGCACCTTAGGTATGATACGTCCAATTTGCATCACCATTCTATATCATAATTTTCCTTTATTCATTGATATATGTCTTATTATGAGGTATTACTTATGTCTTTTCCTCTGTTTTTGCATGTTTGATGATTCTTGGAGGATGAACTGCCGAAGTCAGGATTCTGATGGAAAAAGAGATGTTTTGATGCAATTTCGTGAAGATCAGAAAAATACCAGAAAAATATTGGAAAATTATATTTTCCCAAAAGACGAAGGAAGCCAGAAGGGTAGGCATAGCTAGGCCACAAGGGGCCCACACCCCCTAGGCGCAGGTCCCCCTGGGTCGCGCCTAGGGCAGGTGTGGCCCACCTGACCGGTCTCCGACTCCGCCCTCTCGCCTATATCTTCCTCTCAAACCCTAAAACAAGGGGAGCGACCACAGAAAGATTTCCGCCGCCTCTACGGGGCGGAAAATACCGAGAGATAAAGAGCTCTCCGGCAGACAGATTTCTGCCGAGGAAATTCCTTCCCGGAGAGGGGAGATCGTTGCCATCAACACCGTCGTCAATCTAGACTTCATCGGGATCATCATCATCCACACCATCATCTCCACCAGCACCATCATCACCACTCCATCCCGCTGTAACAATCGTGTTGAATACTTGCATAGTTCGTAGGGGAAACTTTCATGGTGTCGATTACTATTGTAGTTGATGCTTGTGAGTGGAACCATTGGATTATTGTTTATGTTCAGATTGTTATACATCACCATATCATCTTTGATCTTGATCCATATGATGTCTCGTGAGTAGTTCATTTAGTTATTGAGGACATGGGAGAAGTCATGTTGTTAGTAGTGGATTTGTGTTGATTTATTATTCAATGGTTTAGTATTTAAGTTGTGGTGCTATTCTTCTAGTGGTGTCATGTGAACGTCGACTACATGATACTTCACCATTTATGGGCGTAGGGGAATGCATTGTGTATTTGGCTACTAATTGTGGGGTTGTCGGAGTGATAGAAACCTGAACCCCCGTTAGGACACCTTTGCACAAGGGAGTGTAGGATCTCAGAGTTTAAGGTTGTGGTTAGGTTTATATTTAATTACTTTCCTATAGTTGCGGATGCTTGCAGGGGGTTTAATCACAAGTATGTATTAGTACAAGTAAGGTCGGTACATTAGCACAGGTTCACCCACACAACACTTACAACACCAAAGAAGAGTACTGAGCTATTTGAAGAGAAAGCACTTGAAAGAATTCCCGTGTGTCCTCTAGAACGTTTGGTCCTTATAAGTATTTCCACCGGCTTGTCCTTTTATAAGAAAGGATTGGGCCACTTGCTGCAGTTGTTCATTGTTTTTATTACTTGCACCTTGTTTTGTTGCTTTATCAGAGAACCCCTAAAAATCCGGTTGCTAAGTATTTACAAAGATTTCCTGCTCCATACCACTAGTCAACACCTTCTTCTCCTCGTTGGGATCGACACTCCTATTTATCGAAAGTTTTGCGATACACCCCCTATACTTGTGGGTCATCAAGACTATTTTCTGGCGCCATTGCCGGGGAGTGAAGCGCTATTGAAGAGGGAAACTGGTAAAAGAAACTTCTATTGTGAGTATTTATTTTTGTTTCTGTTTGTTGCTTTGTTTCCAATATGGATAACCCACTTGGTTTTCTATTTGGGAAAACTACTGCCACTGCTAGGGTAGTAGATGAACCACCACCTATTGAGATAGATCCTTTTAAGATACCTACAAGTATTGTTGATCGTGTTATGAATAATTATTATTTAGGGGATGGAACTGTCCATCCTGGTGATCACTTGCTTTTTTATCCATCAATTATGCGGGTTGTTTAAGTGTGCAGGTATCACAACTGAACATGTGAAGAAGAAGTTACTCTCCATATCCTTGAAAGGGAGAGTTGAAGAATGGTATAAGCTGCTGAAGAATGGGCAATCCATGGAATGGGAGAAGATGGCATCTCTCTTTTATTCTAAATTTCATCCTCCCAGTGAGATTCATAAGGATAGCAATCTGATATGTAACTTTTGGCCTCGTGATGGAGAGAGTACAGATCAAGCTTGGGGGAGATTGAATTTATTAATTCTTAAATGTCCTATTCATGAACTCCCTAACAATATTATTATCAATAACTTTTATGCTAGGCTTTCTCTTCATGATAAAGATTTACTAGATGCTTATTATGCTGGATCATTCACATGTATGAAGGAAGAAGCTAAATGGGATCTCCTAGACCGTATTCAAGAGAACGCCGAAGCTTGGGAGAATGACAAAGGAAGAAAGTCAGGTATAAACTATGATTATAAATGTATTAAATCTTTTATGGGAACTGATGTAACACCCTTGGATCGGCCCTAGGAAAGTTTCAGCGATTCCCGCCAAACCCGCATAGAAACGATTCAAAGGTGCCCACCAGGCACTTTTGTGCGGGTGGAAAACGAAGTAATATCATTACTCAATAGTCCTCGATGGAACCCATAGAACAGATATAGACAACATGACTCCATGAGTCCATAATAAAGATATACAATACAAAGGTCCAAATCACCTTGAAAACGATACAACTTCTAACTACGGACAAGATGCAGATGGGGCTAAGATCCCTGAAGAATAACCAATGGCGTCCATAACCCTGCCCATGCCAATCCAGAAGGGTAACCCTGCTAACGACGTCGATCTCAAAACCTGCTAAAACAAAAGGGGTGTCGTCAAAGGGCAAAGAAAAAAAGAGCGATTAGTACTGAGGCCAGTACACGACGAGACTAGAATTCGGCGGCTCTCGCCTACATAAGTATGGTGGACTGAAGCGGCAGCGCAGCATGCACTAAACAACCTATAGAGACTCGATACAACTGCCGGCTATCAGATAAGGATAAGAAAGACCTATTCGGATCCAACCTGAAACTGTCACCAAGCATCCCATCCTGGTATTTCCCCCTCGAGACCAAACGAGGAAGTTAACCGAGGAACTCACACAGTTGGAAGTTTTATTCATTCTGTTATAGTTGCGGCAATTACTAGTCAGATATAGATAGCATGAGTTATCCTGATATTATGAATAGTTGGCAGTTTTAGTTAACCATTCCATTGTAGTTGCAATACTTACTAGTCAGATACATATAGCATGAGGCATCCCAAAACCAGCAGTTGTTGGTACTTTTATTTAGCCATTCCATTGTAGTGAAGCTGATTACTACTCATTATAAAGTCAAATTTATAGCACTACTTTCGTTATAGTTGTCTATGATCGAGATAATGTGCTCCAATTTGTCCATAATCGCGGACGCGGCTTTCAGAAAGTTTTACCCTGCAGGGGGGCACAAATAACAACACACGCATTATCAACCTCGGAAAAAACCAAATGAAAACCCAACGAGGCATCACTACAGAACATTCACAAGATTCATATTTGATTTCAGGGGGCCACCCTACCAAGCTACCCGCGACGAAGTTGGCCGGCTCCGAGACGGACCCAGAGGATTGTGCCAATGGCTATAAACGACCGAGAACCCGAAAGTGTAACTAGGCTTGTCGATACCTTGAAAACATTCCACATTTGTTCCTAAACAGTATAGGCGCTCCACGCGCAATAGTAAATAAGGAAGTAAAACATGGCATAAGTACATGATAGTAATAAAGCCCCAAACTACTTTGTGGCCCCAAGGAATTAAATATGACTCAAGCTAGGGTTAGGGGGATTCATGGTCCCACATGCGGATAGTGCGAATATTCAAAGAACAGGTATCAAGTACTTGGGGTCCTATGGGACACAAGTGGACTGTTAAAAACCAAATAACATCTATTGTCCACCTGTGCCTCTGCATTATTTACCTACTTCAATTTTAGTTATTAAACGGTAATTAAAGCCATGATCATCTCCAACATTAAACATGCGACATTACTCCAACAACTATGGTACTTGATGACACGCAACAGCACTTGAGCAAGCGACTACGACACGCAAGTCCAACTATCTACCAAACAACAGGTAATAGGATGTGTCCAAGAAAATATAAGGCTCCAAGGGATATCACGGGTACGAAAACTAGAGCATCGCAACACAAATAGCAATAGATCAACAGGAGTAAATAAATACTATAAAGTAAAATAGGTAGAAAGGGGGAGAATGCTTGCCTGAAAAAATTGCCGAAGATTCATCCGAAGATCGGGTCGACACTCACATCAACTCATCGGCCTAATCCATGAAGAAGCAAGGCACTAGCAGAAACACCGGATGCACTATTTAATACTACGGCAAAAGATTGGGCATGATGCATGTATGATGTATGGCATGGCAAGGATGCGATGCAATTAGGCAATATTAAACGAAACCAGAGTCCCGACAATTTATTAGATGGTTCATGTTGTTTAGATACCCGCAATTTAAATGTTATCTTAACAAGGCAAAATTATATCACCGATTCGATGCACAAATTAAAATGGGACCAATATTGGACTAGAATCGCCCGCGTATGGTCTCTATATTTAATTTAGGTGAATCATCTAGATACCCCCAAACACCGACAATATGTATGCAAACATGTTCATTTAATATGCAACAAGATCAATATCATATATTATAAAAATAGGAGGCGTCTTAGATAGGGGTCACACATCGAATGGCGATCTTGGGGTTCCGAGGGTTCGGGGGATTGGTCTTCAGGGTCTTGGCCATCGGATCCGTGAAGGAAACCTCGGTGTTCCGGAGGGATCAGCCTTCGGACTCCGAGATTGGGGCCTTTGGGTTTGGTCTTGGTGGTCGGTGACGGACTTGGTTCCATGGTCTGTGGTCCTAAAATAGCGTCGTGTTCCGATGGTATTCTAGGGCATCTTCATCATCGTCGGGTGGTCAAACTTGGTTGACGATAAAATCTTCGAAAGATCTTGGCATTGGTATAGTTCTCGTCGTTAGTTCTTCAGGCTCTCGTGCAACGTCGGTCACGCGGTCTCCGCACCTGTAGTAGTACACCAACCACATAACAACGACTCCACAGACTATGGCAATACCAGCACTTCAACATAGCATCTTCCAACACGTCTTACCACAAGGACACGCATCGGAACATCAGTTGTCGGGGTCGTTCGAGACAAACAGGGGTCGCGGGGTCATCATCTGCAGACGGAGGAGGTGGCTTAGGCACGCTGGGGCGGTTGCGGTGCTATGCAGGGTGAGGGAGGTGGCCAGGGCGCGGGCTCGAGGCGGCGTCCGAAGAGGAGAGGCCGGAGGCGCTGAGCACGGTCGGCCAGCCCGGCGGTCACCGGCAAGCACGGGGTAGACAAGGTCGACGGGGAGGGAGGAGAGGTCGTGAAGATAGGGGAGGACGTGGCAGCGATGGAGAAGAGACACGGCGGCGGTCGCTGGCGGGGCGAGCTTGGGGTGGCGCCAGGGGAAGGAGGGAGGCGCGCGGCGGCTTGCACTGAGGCATAGGGCGACCGACGACGCGGGGGCTCCTGGGCGGCGGCGCGCTCGATGGTTGGAGGGGATGTAGTGGCGTCAACTGGGTAGCAGAAAGAGGAGAGGCTCGCGTCGGGGTCATGAGGAGTGCGACGCGAGAGAGGGAGCGGGGATCGTGGGGAGTGGTAGGGCCGGGGTGAGCGACACGGGGTGGGGTGGGACCAAGTCGGGCATGGGGCATGCATGCATGCATGCATGGGTGGAGTGCGTGGGTGGCGGCTGATGGGTGGCGACGGCTGATGGGGATGTGTGATTGGTTTGTCTAGGGTTTGGGTGATTAGGTAGGTTTTGTTCTATTGGGCCTTTGGGCCTGGCTGGCTGAGCTGTCTCCCCCGCTAAATAAAATAGTCTTGTATTTATTATTTTTCTTTATTTTAAAATAAAACATTTGCAAAAAGATTTTAGTCAAATAAAAGATCCAGACGGATCTAGGGTTTTCGATTGGAATAAAGAAGGGAATATCTAGAAAACAAAACAGGCTTTTGTAAACTAGTTTTAGGCAAACAATGCATGCAGACATGATGATGCTCAAATGCAATGTGGCATGATGACATGAGCATGCAGTCATGATGATGTACAACAACAAGCGATTTTCTAGTAGTGGTTTTACCCGGGGTGCTACAACTAATGACTTCTGTGTTATTAGTAATGAGTTTGGTCTTGATTCCCAAAGTATTGCCAACTGTTTTAAGGCCTTTGCCTCTTACATAGAACTCCCCAATAAGAAGTGGAATAAGTACCTTGCACCTTATAAAGATGTTGTTAGTCATGTTCCTGTTAGAAGTACTGAAGTTTGTACTACTAATCATATTGTGCATGAACCTCATGTTGAGAAAGTTCCTTTCCCAGCTAAGGTAAAGGAATATTCTATGATTATTAGTGCAAATAACAAAGATACAAAGAAAACTGTGGAACCTGATGAGCAAATGAATATTGAACCTGTAGTAGCTATTGTGAAAGATCTGGTCACTAGAAATATAGAGGATGAGCACATTGTCTTCTGTGAAGACGCTTCTAATATTATCTCTCATCCTAGTAAAGCTAGAAAAGCTAGTGTTCCTATGCTTTCTGTTAAAATTGGTGATCATTGCTACTATGGTTTATGTGATATTAGTGCTAGTTCTAGTGCTATTCCTTATGAGCTTTACAGGGAAATTATGCATGAGATTGGTCCTTGTGAGCTTGAGGACATTGATGTGGTTATTCACCTTGCTAATAAGGAAATCATTTGCCCCATTGGTATTGTAAGAGATGTGGAGGTTCTTTGTGGTAAGATTAAGTATCATGTTGATTTTCTAGTTCTTAATTCAGCAGCTAGCAAAATTTGTACTATCATTTTTGGTAGACCTTTCTTGAACACTTGTGGATCTATTATAGATTCTAAGAAGGAAAAAGTTTTAACTAAGTTTGATGCAGATTCTTATGAGTTTAACTTTTCCAAATTTTCTAAAGCTCCTTGTGAAAATAGCTTGCCTAATGAAGATTTCATGATGGAACAACTTGCTTCTATTGATTCAGTTTATGACCTTGGACCTATTTTTGATGACTGTAAGTATGCTCATTCTGATGATAAAGTTGTTGCCGATGACACTTATATTGTCAACTTTATTCAAAGTGCTACTGAAAGTTATTATGAGAGAGGGAAACATGGTTCTATGCATCTCAATAATGTTAAGTTTCCCCGTTTTATGTTGAAAGCTTTGAAGTTGCATCTGTTTTGTCTTCCTATGCTAGTGGCTTTTTGTTTCAAAAATTTGTTTTCTCATGATACCCCCATGCATATGAAGTGGGTTAGACTCAAATGTGTTGGTTATTTTCTTCTTAATGCCCTCTTTCACTTCAAATATTTATCTCCTATGTGAGCATCTTTGAAAGTTTCAAGCCTAACTTAAAGGCATTAAAGAAAAAGTACTTGTTGTGAGCTAACCCAAGAGTTTGGTTGAGTCTTGGAAGTTATTACCCCTGTAATAACCGCTGCTTATCCTTTTTATTTTGGTTTTTGTGGCAAGTTCAACTACTTTTGAGAAGTAGAGGAGTTGTGAAAAGTGGTTGTCCTGGGACAGATTTTTGTCCTGCATTGTAACAAATTGTGAGGAAGCTCAGTCCTTCGGATGGAGCTTTATTTTTCTGTGCTTATTCTCCAAGTTATTTCCCAACTTTCATTAGTTCTACAATTTTTTATTTGAGAAACAGAAGGTTTTCGAAAAAATCAATCTTTACCTGCTGGTCTGTTTTGACAGATTTTTGCCATCATTTGCATTTTCTTCTTACAGAAGCTTTTGTTTTGATGAATTTCAGTTGAAGTGTGCACCTAAAGGCTTATTGTTTTTTCTTGCACTAATGTTTCCAATGAAGTTTGTGTATTGCCTTGTGAGAAAAGGAATTTCCAGGAGAAGGAGGAAATGAATCTGCAGAGTTCGTCTTTGAATCCCTATCTTTTTATATTTTTGATGTTTTTAATACATATGGAAGATTACGAGACGGAACAGAGGAGGAAATGGAGTCCGGGGTGGCCAAACCCACCCTAGGCGCAAGCCCCAGCTGGCCGCGCCTGGAGGGGGTGTGAGCCCCCCGAGCTCCGTCTTCGCCTCGTGTTCGTACCAGTACCTTCCTTATGCATTGAAACTTTGTAATATATAATCCCCCAGATCCCCCGAGGTTCATGCATCGTGTTCTCGTCATGTTTTCGTTTCGATCTGTTTCTGTCAGGAAATCTTCTGAAGTTTAGAGCACCATGGTCTTCGCCAACGACAAAGTCAAGAAGCCCGTGGAAGAAGAAAGGATCGCTGCGAGGTACGAAGACATGGATTGGAGCGTCAAGGAGGAAATTAAGATGGAGGAACAAACTGCCACAAGGTCAAGGGCAAGGAAACCTACTTTTGTGGGAGCAATTAACACTGGACGTGCTTTTATGTGCCTAGTTTATATAGGTGCGCTTCGTCGGGAAACCCCAAGAGCAAGGTGTGATGCAGCATAGCAGCAAGTCTTCCCTCAATAAAAAACCGAGGTTATCAAACTAGTAGGAGGAAGGAAACATCACACATGTGTTGCAAGCAACGTGGAAACCTGCACAACACAAACTCAAGACTTTGCCCCAATGAACAGTGAGGTTGTCAACCTCACCGGTTGCTGTAACAAAGGATTAACTGTATGGTGTGGAAGGTGATGAATGGTTTGCAGCAAGTAAACAGTGGAAGATGTATCAATGGTAAAGATTGGACCGGGGTCCATAGTTCACTAGAGGTGCTCTCCTTAGATAAACAACATGGCATGAAGGGTAAACAAATTACAGCAGGGCAATTGACAGGAACTAAGCAATGCATAACAATGCAATACCAGACAAAAAGATCCTATGAGATTCGATTGGGAAATACAACAATATACATAGACTGCCATCCAACTGCATTTATGACTAGTATTCCACCTTCAGGTTATCATCCGAACCCCCTCCAGTATTAAGTTGCAAGCAACAGACAACTGCTTTAAGCAAAGTGTGTAAGGTAAATAATCCACTTGTTCCATGAACAAGAGACCGTTGTTTGCTCCCTAATGGCAACAACACATCTACAATCGAAGATATTTCTGTCACTTCCCTTGAAAACTAGAGGCATGAACCCACTATCGAGCATAAATACCCCCTCTTGGATTCACTTGCAAATACTTGGCCAAGATAGCTACTAGCAATGGAGAGCATTGCCATTATCTGCTGAAGCTAGTACTGAATTACAATATTTACAGTTGCAACTGGCTCAAGTTACTCTTCAACGAACTAAACATGATGAATGGAATTGTTTGAATTAAAAAACAAGGGATTATTCTGTCAGTGATATGTACAAGAGATATTTCAATCACATACCAAACCATTTTCCATCATAGTGGATCTGGAGTAGTAAATGCAGTTCCAAACATAAGTTTTTTCCTGGCTGATAATCCATGACTGCATTCATACTAAAGATATGCTGCTTAGAAGACATTGGAATGTTTCTAACAATCATAATTGTGTTCTTTGTCCTTTTCACACCTTGGAAGACTGGTCACATTTATTTTTTGAATGCAATTTCAGTATGAGAATCTAGACTTACCTTCAAATTGACTGGGGTACAGGATCTGGACCAGAGATTTTGAAACATGCAAAAAAGAAATTCAAAGGTCCATGTTTCATTGAGATTGCTCTTCTGGCCTGTTGGAATATATGGAAGCAGAGAAATGACAAGATTTTCAAAGGAATAAGACCATCCTTCAGCTCTTGGAAATCAGGGTTTATCTGTGTTGTTTCACTACTAAAATACAGAGTCAGAAAGAAGACCATCACAGATCTTAACTCCTGGATTGATGCCTTATTGTAAATTATGTATAGTTTTGTTCTCTTTTTGTATATACTTTTTGTTTTAGTTTGGTATCTTGTACATAAGACTTCTTGGTTTATTTTAATAAAGGACTGTGGGGGGCTCCCCTACAGTAAATATTCAAAAAAAACAACGGAGAGCATGCAAGATCACAAACAACACATACATGATAGAATCAATAAGACAAAACCATTAATCAATCTGACATAGTAATCTCAATATCCATCGGATCCCCGCAAACACAACATGCATGATTACAAATAGATTAGATCTTGATCATGAACGAACCTCACAAGATCTATACATGAAAGCAGAAGGAGGAGATACAACCAGCTAGCTACTACATGGACCCGTAGTCCAAGGTGGAACTACTCATGCTTCATACCGGAGAAGAAGGCCTCTGGGATGATCTCCCATCTAGCAGGGTGACGGGAAGAACTTCAGACCCCCCTTGATCTAGGGACGATGGTGGCAGCGGCTACAGGTGGTTTCGTGGAGTTTTGATCGGGTGCCTAAGGTTTCTGCATTGGGGGCTTCTTATAGGCGAAGAGGTGAGGCAGGGGGTGCCCAGGGGGCCCACACCCTGCCCAGGCTTGGGAACACCCTGGCCGCGCCTGGGGGGGTGTGGCCGCCCAATGGGGCCTCCCCGTCTCTCCTATGGACTTCGTGTCTCCCACGGTAAAATATTGACTTTGGCTTTTGTCCCGTCCAATTCCGAGAATATTGATTTTTTGCATTTCTGGAACCAAAAACAGAAGAAAACAGGCAACTGGCACTGTGGCAACTTGTTAATAGGTTAGTTCCAGAAAAGATATAAAAACACATCAAAGTGTAGACAAAGCAAAGAAAAGTAGATACTACACAAGCATGGAACATAAAAAATTATAGATACATTTCCTACATATCATGTTTTTCTCGTAACATGCAGGGGATTATAGCCTCCGTTCCAGACATCATATCCTGCCCTGAGGCAGTGGAAGCACTTCGAACCACTAATGATTTTTGTGAAAAGTACCGTTCTTTGAAGATGAAGGTGGATATACTTCAAGAGGAGAACAACAGGCTTCGTAAGATGCTGGAGGGTTTTCTTACCCTAAACAAGGGAACACCACCACTACCGAAGGAGTAATTCATCATCAGGTTTGGCATCCCCTTGGATTGTTCCAAGCTTGGGCGAGTGTCGCGGTATCACCATCATTATCTTTTATCTTTTACCTTTTTAGGATTCATATCTTTGGTAGAGAAGTTATCTTATAGGTTGGTTTGCATGTGGAAGTATCTCTCCTTTAGTTGATTATCTATGTATCCCTTGGTGTGAGTGCCTTTATGGAATATTAATGAGAAGTCTCATCTTTTACTTTTTGCACTTCTTATTTTAGTTTGCAATCTCTATTATATGATTTATCTTGTTGATCAGTATTGGCATCACTTTGGGAGCATCAAGTAAATCTAAATTGGTTTTGTCAAACCGAGATCTGGTCTGTAGCAACACTTTTTGAGGTTTGAAAGGAAAAGAGAAAAAGCTTACAGGTATTTTGTATCATTTATTTTCTTTCTTGATTGGCTCATCAGCTTAGTATTCTTTATTTAAGATCTTTTGTGTCTTCAAGGAAGATTGCATGTTTGGCTTTATCACTTCTAGGTTTGCTTGTTTCCTCCAACTCTTTTGCTTGCTACCCAGCCTTGCTAGCCAAAAACCTGTTTTGAGAAGGCATACTTCTCATGTGTCTAATCTCTTTGAACCAAAACTTGTGCCATTTGTGTCCACCATATCTACCTATTAGCATCATTTGCTATTCCAAGAAAATTTTCAAGCTTCATCTATCTTTCGAATTAAAAAGTATTTTGTTATGTGAAAACTAGTTAGTAAAGCTCTCATTAACTTGATGGCACACCTTATTTTCTTGCCCCTAACAGACTTGAACCATTATGTCATCGAATTTATATACGCTTGCATCTATATGTTGGGATTAGAATAACCGTGCTGCCACGGAGAACGCTTTCAACATTGCACCTGTACATTGTACATAGTTGATATCATGCTCTTTTGTTTGCGGATGTCGACAGTGTGAAATAAAGAGGGAACTTGTAAGTCCATGGAGTGATGTATGTGTGTTAGAGAAACGCTGGGGCCGCTAGCCTAAGCCATGCCTAATCATGGTGGAAACTTGCAGCGTCACCATAATGAGCATTCTGTGAAGAATCCTCCATAAAAAGCTTGCCTTGTCATTTTGGTCATGAGATAGCTCATGTACCATGTGCAAGGGGTACCCCGTTGGCGGTTTTTTATGATACACATGTACTTACAATGCCAAGAACTTACCGGTGACCAAAGTTGAGTAGCATGAGGAGCGGCCCTCGTACTCAAGGGACATGAGATTGCCAACTTATATTTCGTCAAGCATATACTCCATCCTTGTTCACTTTAACCTTAATCATCTCAAGATGCCTATGATAGGGGAAATGAGGGCTCAAAGATAGTAAGTACCATAATCTTTTGGAAGCTCTTTATGACTTGTAATCCCTTTTTCCCTCTATGAAGGGACCTTTCTCCTACTTCCAAGTTGAGTCACAGACCTATTTCCTCTCTATCTCTAGCAAGCATTTGAGTTCTTGTGTTTCAAGCATTCATATGGTGATTTATTCAATCATGTTCTTTATGTTCCTTGTTTGCACAAGACTCTTATCTATTGAGTATTACTTTGAAAGCCATCATTGTGAAAAACCTCTTTGAGCAAAGAGTGCTCCTGTTATAAAACTTCTTCAAAAGCTTTTTGTGAAACTGTTTGCCAGCTGTTCTCTGACCAAGAACAAAGTTTGCCAATTCCAATTATGATTTATCTTTATGCATCTCTATTGTGACTCCTGTACTTGTTGCACGCTAAGTTATATAATGGTGAGTTGCTTTCTTCTATGAGTTGTGTAATGGTAAGTATGATGCTTCTTGTCTGTATTCTAATATCGACACTTCACTCCATAAACCTGTGGACATGTTTACTGAGCTCAGTTTTCGCTTGGGGACAAGCGAAGGTCTAAGATTGGGGGGATTTGATACGTCCAATTTGCATCACCATTCTATATCATAATTTGCCTCTATTCATTGATATATGTCTTATTATGAGGTATTACTTATGTCGTTTCCTCTATTTTTGCATGTTGGATGATTCTTGGAGGATGAACTACCGGAGTCAGGGTTTTGATGGAAAAAGAGGTGTTTTGATGCAATTTTGCGAAGATCAGAAAAATACCAGAAAAATATTGGAAAATTATATTTTCCCAAAAGACGAAGGAAGCCAGAAGGGGAGGCGTAGCTGGGCCACAGGGGGCCCACACCCCCTAGGCGCGGATCCCCCTAGGTCGCGCCTAGGGCAGGTGTGGCCCACCTGGCCGGCCTCCGACTCCGCCCTCTCGCCTATATCTTCCTCTCGGAACCCTAAAACAAGGGGAGCGACCATAGAAAGATTTCCGCTGCCTCTGCGGGGCAGAAAACACCGAGAGAGAAAGAGCTCTCCGGTAGACAGATTTCTATCGAGGAAATTCCTTTCCGGAGAGGGGAGATCATCGCCATCAACACCATCGTCAAGCTAGACTTCATCGGGATCATCATCATCATCATCCACACCATCATCTCCACCAGCACCATCATCTCCACCAGCACCATCATCATCCGCTGTAACAATCGTGTTGAGTACTTGCATAGTTCGTAGGGGAAACTTTCCCGGTGTTGATTACTATTGTAGTTGATGCTTGTGAGTGGAACCATTGGATTGTTGTTTATGTTCAGATTGTTATACATCACCATATCATCTTTTATCTTGATCCATATGATGTCTCGTGAGTAGTTCGTTTAGTTCTTGAGGACATGGGAGAAGTCATGTTGTCAGTAGTGGATTTGTGTTGAGTTATTATTCAATGGTTTATTATTTAAGTTGTGGTGCTATTCTTCTAGTGGTGTCATGTGAACGTCGACTACATGATACTTCACCATTTATGGTCCTAGGGAATGCATTGTGTATTTGGCTACTAATTACGGGGTTGCCAGAGTGACAGAAAACCGAAACCCCGTTAGGACACCTTTGCACAAGGGAGTGTAGGATCTCAGAGTTTAAGGCTCTGGTTAGGTTTATATCTTAATTACTTTCCTGTAGCTGCGGATGCTTGTAGAGGAATTAATAACAATCTTGTATTAGTCCAAGTAAGATCGGTACATTAGCACAGGTTCACCCACACAACACTAACAACACCAAAGAAGAGTACTCAGTTATTTAAAGCGAAATCACTTGACAGGATTCCCGTGTGTCCTCGAGAACGTTTGGTCCTTATAAGTATTTCCACCGGCTTGTCCTTTGCTAAGAAACGATTGGGCCACTTGCTGCAGTTGTTCGCTGTTTTGATTACTTGCACCTTGTTTTGTTGCATTATCTGAAAACCCCTTGTCACATCCCAAATTTGAGATTTGGTTCTGCATATCATTCATATCATCGCATCATGCTTTTCCATACAAAACCGTCGATTGAAAAGAATCGGCGGAACGCTATTTTCGAAACCCTATTCTATTTTGCTACGAGGCTCCTGCGGGAGGCTTTAGTAGGACTAGCATTGTCCACCCTTGTAGCCTAGTGGTTTCGCTCAAACCTTGACCCTAGATTGTTCCCCTCGATTTTACAAAACCGTAGGAGCAAGAATCGCTCGATTCGGAGCTCGTACGGAAAAGTTGTCGCCGTTTTAGTGAATCGTCGGAAAACGGTCCGAATTTCCGGACCGATTTCCGAGTCCGAAACCAACTCCGCGCCGAATCAGTTTAGATTTCCGCGAGGGGACCCACCCGGCCGACCCTGCCCCTGCCTCGATAACCGCCCGCCGCCTCGATCTCGGGAACCGAGCCGCACCCCCGCACCGCGTTACCCGCGCGCCGCCAGGAGCCGCGATCGCCGCCGCCTCCCGCGCGACCCCCTCGCGCCGCCTTCCCTCTACACCGCCAGCGGCCGTCGCCTTCTCCCCGCCGCCAGGTACTACGTCGCCGCCTCCTCTCTTCCCTCTCTCTCGCCGCGCCACGTCTCCCTCCCGCCTGCGCTTGCAGCGCCGCGGCCAACCGCCGCCTCGCCGCGCGCCTCCGCCGCCAACGCGTCGCGCCTCGCCCGCGACCCCGCAGCCGCTGCCCCGCACCTGGCCGCCACCTGCCGCGCGCCGCCCCAGCGCTTGCCTCGCGCGCTGCTGCTGCCCTTGCGCGCGCTGCCGCTGCGCTGCGCCGCGCACACACACGCACGCGCACGCACGCTGCCCGCTGTGCCGCTGCCGCTTGCCGCGCCGCTTGCTAGCGCGCCTTCACGCGCGCGTCTACGCACGCACACACGCGCGTCGTCTTGCGCGCCTCGTCGATGATCTCGAACCACACGCTGATTGTTTCCCCTACCGCGCAGGTCACCGTCGTCGCCGGAACCGATCGCCGCACCGTCCGGAGCCCGTTTCGCCGTTTGTTTCCGTTAAGCCTGCAGCCACCGTCAGATCTCAGATTAGCGGTTCAGATCAGTCGTTGACCAGTCAGACTCAGGCGTTGACTAGTCACACGCCCAGTCAGCGCCCAGTCAGCAGACGCGTTGACCAGTCAACAGACACAGTTGACTGGTTAATTTCGTTAATCCTTTTAGTTGGCAGATTTCGGTAGAAACTTGTAAATTGCGTAGAAATTAAACCACTTGGCCAAAAATTACAAATAAAATATGCGTAGATTCAGTAAGTCGTGTAGAATCTCGCTGTACCTTTGGTTCAGGCTTTTGCAGCAAGGTTAAGTACAGTTTAAGCAAACTAGTTAGTGGCCTTTTCGGAGTATTAAATTCGTAGAAAAAGATCCGTAGCTCCAAAAATCGCGTATGATATGGCCCTGGATTCAGTGGAACGAGGGGAATCTCATCGTGAATTAAAAAGATAGGTTTACAGTAAAAAATTCTGCAGAAACTGCCTAGTGGCTTTCTGCAGTGTTTTAATTACTCGGGGAGTTTTATAATTCCTTTTTGAGTAATTCCAATTGGTACTGTTTCTAATCAGCGATGCCTATACTGTAGTTTTTTCCCAATATTTTACAAACAGTATACTACCGGTAGTGAATTATTTGAGTTCTAGCTCTAGTTTTGAGCACCATATTTTTTGCATAATAGTTTTCCTTGCGCTAAAACTAATTTCCATGCATGCAATCAATACCTCTACTGATTTCTATTATGTGGTGCAGCTGTAGCACCAATTCACTTGCCTTGCATACCTTCATGCATCATCTTTGTTGCATATGCTTGTGAAATTGTTTGTTTATGAATGCAATTGTATCGTGTAGATTGTGACGAGTGCAACGCTTGCTCGTGTGTGGATTGTTCTTTCGACCGCTACAACCAAGGCAAGTAGATGCTACTTTGTTCATGATATCGTCCTACTATTTTCTATGCATTGTCGTGTATTTTGTAGATGCATGTGTAGGATGATACTATCGCTATGCTATGACCTACTATGTGGTAGGGCCTTCCTTGTTGATGAACCACCGTTAGTAGATGTGCTTAGCCATGCTTTGTTGAACGAGGGCTGGGTTACATCATTGAGACTTGTTTCTAAAAGTATTGGTTTGTGAAAACTAAAACAACTTAATCAATGAATCTCCTGGGTGTGATGGTATTGATAATTTTTGGTGGTTTCATTATGGAAAGGCACCCAGGTATCAAGAGAGAATGATTGGCTTCTTTATTGTGTAGCTTACGTGTACAACCATGTGCCAATAATGGAATGGGCGGTTTGGTTGGACTTAGTAGGTTGTGGTAACTCGAACCCGCGTATCCAGAGATGCAGAATTTTGGTAGGTTGGACCGGTGCGCGTCGGGATTGGGGTGCTACTTCCCGAACAGTGTCTTCTTGGTCTTATCCCTATCATCACCCAAAATAAGAGAGATGGTACGAGCTGGGCTGGCCAAGTCACATGGGTAAAGTGTACTAACCTCTGCAGGGTGTATAATCTAATCGATTAGCCGTGTCCCCGGTTATGGACAACTGAGTTGCTTGATATTGATTCCATGACATGTTTCTCGCTCATTCTAATTTCATAATTGTTTTAATATTGTTGGGTTAACTTAATTGGGATCTTTTCAAAGAAAATCAAAAACTGTTTATGAAAGTAGGACAAATGTATTTGCAAATGCAAGCCAGACACAGCTCCACTTGCCAAATATGCATGTAGATGTTAGCACTATTGTCTCCATTACTAGCTCTACTTGCCATACATTCCATGTATTGACCCTGGGCTGCTACGTTTCATGGTGCAGGTTATTCCGATTCTGAGTAATCGATATAGGCCACGGTACTCCACTCGGCACTTGTTCACTTGTGGGCAATTTGAAGAATGGAGGAATTACTTTATTTATGTTGCTACCTGAATAATTTGAGCTAGCTTTGAGCTAAGCTTTTATTGTAATAATGGTACTCTGGATTTCCTTTATCTATGATACACGGATATTTTGCTATGTTATTCATCTTATTCTATTGTGCGTCAATGAACCGATCCAGGGATTGGCATGTCACATAGAAGCTACGGTCTTTTCAGAACCGGGGTGTTACATGATGGTATCAGAGCCCGTGTGTCGACTGTAGGATCATGACCTAGGATTGGATTAGGAAGCCATAGAATTATTAAAGCCTATATTAACTCTGTCTTTCATCTTATGCCTTTCACCCTCGTAAATTCTTACCATATGCTATTCTCACACTTTCCTCTTTTACTTGATAGATGGGAGACGTCAGGACTGAGTATGTCACCATGGAGTCACCAAGGCCCTTTGCAAGGCAGTTAGCTCAGCTCTCGCAGTTATTGGGATTGCCACTGCCCATGTTCAAGGGAAGAAGGTTGTACACCTATGGATATGGAGAGGATGCATGGGAGATCACTACCTTCATATTCAGAGATGCTGCCTTGCCAAACCCTATGCATTTGATCTACACCAAGACATACTGCAACCGGGGACTTGGAATCAACTTGGCCATACATGAAGCCCTGTCTCGCCAGTGCCATTATGTCCGACACCTACTGCCTGCAGATTCACCCTACCGTGACTATGGGAGGCGTGATGAAGATGGGCACATTGTGGTTACCCCGGGCGACAGGAACAACATGCCGCCCCGTCGGAGGCACATAGAGGACTTGGAAAGGGAGAATGGAGCTCTAGCTGAGAAAGTGATGATGATAAAGGAGATTGCAGATTTTACTAGCAATGGTATGGTGGTCCAAGGACAGGAGATTGAGACCCTGCATGAAGCTGTGGTAGTTCTGGAGAACGCCCTGATAGCCAGAGATGCAACCATAGCTCATCTTCATGGTACTGTGCAGGAGAACACCCAGAGCATACAACAGTAGCAAGGGACCGTCCAGGAAAGGGATCAAACTATTGAAGCTATGACAGCCCAGATTGCCGCTCTCCAAGCACAGCTGAATCCACCCTCTGATGATGACAATGGAGATGATGGCAACAATGAGGATGATGATGACAGTGGAGACGATGATGATGATGAGGATGGGGATGATGATGATGGAGACAATGATGGTGGAGGAGATGAAGTTGTTGCAATTGCAGCTGAGAGTGAAGAAGAGGAGGATTCAGAAGAGGTGGAGTTTGAGATTTCAAGTGATGATTCAGGAGAGGTGTACACTCCGCCGCCATGGTTGTACCGCGAGCCGAAGCGCCAACGCATGACAGCAAGGACCTACTGCAACCTCTTCAAGAAGTAGATAGAAGTCCACCAATTAGTCCTCGTTAGGCAAATTCGTTAGGATTAGTCTCGATCGATGTGAAACTTAGTTCGTGTTAGTTTAAGAGTGTTTAGTTGCTTATTTGTGTACTCCAATATCCCAGGAATTATTTGTGCGAATTTTATGAAAGAGTTATGGCAAGTTTGGTTACTCTCTGTGTTATTTTCGCTGCAGTTTTTCTGCTGATACAGCAGTACTGCGCGATTTTTCATTTTTTTCTGGTAACTCGGAAAAATCTGGAAAAAATTGGGCTGATGCGAAACTCTCTGTACTATATGTGCAAAAATCAGCTAAATTTTCTGACGAGTTTAAGTCAGGCGGAAAAATTCGTGAACGCTGCTGGACTGTTCTGGCAGATTGCTGTTTTGTTGTTTAGTTGATCAACTGTTTAGTTAACCATTGCCAACTCTTGTAAAACTATTTCAGTAGGTATATACTGCTAGGATAACACCTGGGATGTTGCTGGATCACTTGCTTATTGATGTGTTGCTTGCTTGTGATTTTCTGCTATTGTTTGTTGTTGTTTGATCATATGCATGGGTAGAAACCTATTGTCGTAGTTGATTCGTTCTAAACTTACCTGTGCTGAACCACAGATGCCTCCCCGCCGCCAACCCACTGAGTTCGAGCAACTCATGGCAGCTCAGGCACAGCTGATCCAAGTGATGACTCAGTTCATGGCAAATCAGAACAACAACAATGGAAACAATCAGCCTCAGGGAGATGCTCTCACCAGATTTCTGAGGTTAAGGCCAGCTAAGTTTTCTACTGCAACGGAACCAATGATTGCTCTCGAATGGTTGCGTTCAGTTAACAAGGATCTGGTAACTGTAGGGTGCACTGATGCTGAGAAGGTGAGGTTTGCCGCTCACCTACTGGAGGGACCAGCCGCTTCTTGGTGGGACACTTTTCAGATCACCCACCCGCTGAATACTGTGACTTGGGCAATGTTTGAGGAAGGTTTCAGGACCAACCACGTGTCTTCAGGAGTTCTGAGCCTGAAGAGGAAGGAGTTCCACAACTTGCGCCAAACCAATCGCACCGTGGCTGAGTACATTGAAGAGTTCAACAACTTGTCCCGTTATGCACCTGAGGATGTTGACACTGATGCAAAAAGGAGGGAGAAATTCTTGGATGGCCTCAGTGATGAGCTTTCAGTACAGCTACTGGTGTTCTACTTCCCCACTTTCCAGGAGCTTATGGACAAGGCCAGGATCTTGGTAGGGAAGCACAAGCAGGTGGAGAACCGCAAGAGGAAGAGTAGCAATCACCACTCTGGTTCTCACCACAAGTCTCGCACTTCATATGATGGATACTCCAAGCATGGAGGGAGTGACCATGGGAGCCATGACCGCCACCACCATGGAGGCGATGGGCATCGTCATGACAACCATAGAAGCAGCCACCACAGCCACAAGGGAGGACACTCTCACCACTCTGGTGGACATGACCGCAACCGTGATCACATCTTTGTGAAGAAGGATCTGAGTGAGGTGACGTGCTTCAAGTGTAAGCAGAAGGGACACTATGCTGACAACTGTCCAGAGAGGAAAGGACTGAAGCCAACCAACGGCGAGAAGGCCACAGTGAACCACATGAATGTGGAGGAGATTCCAGATGAGCCTGACCTTGTGATTGGTAAGTTCCCAATCAACACTTACCCTGCACTTATACTTTTCGATACTGGTGCATCGCATTCATTCATATAAAGGGCATTTGTGGATAAGTACAAGTTACCTACTGAGTCTATGAAAAGGTCTATTAGAGTGAGTTCACCTGGAGGAGATAAGATAGCTAGCGCGGGATGCCGCGATTTAACTGTGAGGATTGAAACACACAACTTCATTGCACATTTGGTAGTGCTGGATTCACAGGGATTAGACGTTATTCTTGATATGGATTGGATGTATATGCATGGGGGACACATAGATTGTGCACAGCGAGCTGTTTCACTCAAAACCCCGGATGGTAAGAGAATTAGATTCAAGTCGGCTGCACGACAGAGAAGGTGTAAGTTGAATTCTCTTAAGGGGGTTAGCATGGATACTGTGCCAGTGATTAGGGATTACCCCGACGTGTTTCCGGAAGAGCTGCCAGGGATGCCACCTGACAGGGATGTAGAGTTTCTTATCGACCTGATGCCGGGAAAAGGACCAATAGCAAAGAAACCATATAAGATGGATGTGGATGAGCTGAAGGAATTGAAGAAGCAGTTGAAAGAGCAGCTGGAAAAGGGATTCATTCAGCCTAGTTCGTCATCATGGGGTGCGCCTGTTCTGTTTGTGGAGAAGAAAGACATCACCAAGAGATTAGTGGTGGACTATCGCTCGCTGAATGAAGTAACCATCAAGAATAAGTACCCTCTGCCGAACATAAATGATTTGTTTGATCAACTGGAAGGAGCGAAGGTGTTCAGCAAGATTGATCTGCGATCAGGCTACTTCCAATTGAATATCCGAGAGGAGGACGTACCAAAAACCGCCTTCACCACTAGGTATGGTTTATATGAGTATACGGTTATGTCTTTTGGACTAACGAATGCTCCGGCATACTTCATGACCATGATGAACAAGATATTTATGGAGTACTTGGACAAGTTCGTGGTGGTGTTTATTGATGACATACTGATATATTCCAAGGATGATGCTGAGCATGAGAAACATCTGCGACTGATTGTGGAGAAGCTGAGGGAACACAAGCTGTATGCCAAATTCAGTAAGTGTTAATTCTGGCTTAACACCGTTGGGTTTCTTGGACACGTAGTGTCAGGAGAAGGAATTGCTGTTGATCCAAGCAAAGTGACTGCGGTAACTGAGTGGGAAGTACCCAAGAATGCAGGAGAGATTCGAAGCTTTTTGGGACTTGCTGGATATTACAGAAGGTTCATTGAAAACTTTTCCAAGATTGCTAAGCCGATGACTGAACTTCTGAAGAAGGAGAGGAAGTTTGAATGGTCAGACGTATGTGAAGCCAGCTTTCAGGAACTGAAGCGTCGACTTGTGACCGCGCCCGTTCTGTGTTTACCTGATCTTCAGAAGGATTTCCAAGTGTACTGTGATGCTTCTCGACAGGGACTTGGGAGTGTGCTGATGCAAGATGGGAGAGTAGTGTCATATGCCTCGCGACAACTCAAACACCATGAGCGGAACTACCCCACACACGACTTGGAGTTAGCGTCAGTGGTTCATGCGCTCAAGGTATGGAGGCATTACTTAATGGGAAAACACTGTGATGTGTACACCGACCACAAGAGCCGGAAGTACATATTTACAAAGAAGGAACTGAACATGATACAAAGGAGATGGTTGGAACTTATCAAAGATTATGACATGAATCTGCAATACCACCCAGGAAAGGCCAATGTAGTAGCAGATGCTCTGAGCCGGAAGGTTTATGCCAACGGATTGACAGTTGGTAAATTGCCCGAGGATTTGTGCAAGCAATTCAAGGACCTTAGATTGGAGGTTGTATCTGAAGGATACTTAGCTACAATGGAAGTCCAACCAACGCTACAGGACAGAATTAAGAAGGCTCAAGTGGGATACAAGGAAATAGAGGAGATAAAGGAAAAGATGAAGGAGAATCGGGAAAAGGATATTCGCGAGGATGAGTATGGTACCTTATGTTATGGAGATCGTTTGTGTGTGCCCAGCGACCCGGAGATAAGGGAGTTGATTTTGCAGGAGGCTCATAACTCGCCATACTCCATACATCCGGGCAACACAAAGATGTATATGGATTTGAAGAGCAGATTTTGGTGGAACAACATGAAGGGAGATATCGCCAAGCATATTGCCCTATGTGATGTGTGTAGCCGAGTGAAGGCAGAACACCAGAAGCCAGCAGGATTGCTATAGCCATTGCCTGTGCCGGATTGGAAGTTGGATAGAGTGGGAATGGACTTTATCACAGGATTTCCCAGGACCAGGTCAGGATATGACTCTATTTGGGTAGTTGTCGACCATTTGACCAAGGTAGCCCACTTTATACCGGTGAAGACGACCTATACGAGTGCAAAGTTGGCCAAGGTTTATATGGACAGGATTGTGTGCCTACACGGAGTTCCCAAGAGTATCATATCTGATAGAGGCACCCAATTTACCTCGCACTTCTGGCGCCAGCTGCACGAGTCACTTGGTACTAGATTGGAGTTTAGCACAGCGTTTCACCCACAGACTGATGGGCAGACCGAGAGAGTGAATCAGATTTTGGAAGACATGCTGAGAGCTTGCTCTTTGGCTCATGGTTCCAGTTGGGATGAGAATTTGCCATATGCTGAGTTTTCCTACAACAACAGCTATCAAACCAGCATCAAGACGTCACCGTTCGATGTGCTATATGGGAAACGGTGCCGGACACCATTGCTATGGGATGGAGTAGGAGAACGCCAGTTGTTTGGACCCGATTTGATCAAGGATGCTGAGGAGAAGGTCGCCTTGATTAGAGACAGGCTGAAGGTAGCACAATCAAGGCAGAAGAGTTACGCTGACACCAAGCGCAAGGAAGTGGTGTATGAGATAGGTGATAGAGCATACCTCAGAGTATCGCCACTTCGTGGAATCAAGAGATTTGGAATTAAGGGTAAGCTGGCACCTCGATTTATTGGACCGTATCGGGTCTTAGCACGCAAAGGAGAAGTTGCTTATCAGTTGGAGTTGCCAGAAGACTTGTCCGCTGTTCACAATGTGTGCCACGTGTCACAGCTGAAGAAGTGCCATCCGGAGATGGCAGATACACCATTGAGAGACACTATACCGCTAGAGGAGGTTCAGCTTGAGAATGATTTGACCTATGAGGAGAAACCGGTCAAAATTCTAGAGACAGCAGAGAGGATTACCCGTACCAAGACGATCAGGTTTTGCAAGGTGCAGTGGAGCCACCACACCGAAGAGGAAGCCACTTGGGAGCGTGAGGATGACATCCGAGAGGACTACCCACACCTATTTGCTAGCGGCGCCAAATCTCGAGGACGAGATTCATCTTAAGGGGGTTAGTCTTGTCACATCCCAAATTTGAGATTTGATTCTGCATATCATTCATATCATCGCATCATGCTTTTCCATACAAAACCGTCGATTGAAAAGAATCGGCGGAACGCTATTTTCGAAACCCTATTCTATTTTGCTACGAGGCTCTTGCGGGAGGCTTTAGTAGGACTAGCGTTGTCCACCCTTGTAGCCTAGTGGTTTCGCTCAAACCTTGACCCTAGATTGTTCCCCTCGATTTTACAAAACCGTAGGATCAAGAATCGCTCGATTCGGAGTTCGTACGGAAAAGTTGTCGCCGTTTTAGTGAATCGTCGGAAAACGGTCAGAATTTCTGGACCGATTTCCAAGTCCGAAACCAACTCCGCGCCGAATCAGTTTAGATTTCCACGAGGGGATCCACCCGGCCGACCCCGCCCCTGCCTCGATAACCGCCCGCCGCCTCGATCTCGGGAACCGAGCCGCACCCCCGCACCTCGTTACCCGCGCGCCGCCAGGAGCCGCGATCGCCGCCGCCTCCTGCGCGACCCCCTCGCGCCGCCTTCCCTCCATACCGCCGTCGGCCGTCGCCTTCTCCCCGCCGCCAGGTACTGCGCCGCCACCTCCTCTCTTCCCTCTCTCTCTCGCCGCGCCACGTCGCCCTCCCGCCTGCAGCGTCGCGGCCAACCGCCGCCTCGCCGCGCGCCTCCGCCGCCAACGCGCCGCGCCTCGCTCGCGACCCTGCAGCCGCTGCCCCGCACCTGGCCGCCACCTGCCGCGCGCGCCGCCCCAGTGCCTGCCTCGTGCACTGCTGCTGCCCTTGCGCGCGCTGCCGCTGCGCTGCGCCGCGCGCACACACGCACGCGCACGCACGCTGCCCGCTTGCCGCGCCGCGCGCTAGCGCGCGCGCGTGTCTACGCACGCACACACGCGCGTCGTCTTGCGCGCCGCGTCGACGATCTCGAACCACACGCTGACTGTTTCCCCTACCGCGCAGGTCACCGTCGTCGCCGGAACCGATCGCCGCACCGTCCGGAGCCCGTTTCGCTGTTTGTTTCCGGTAAGCCTGCAGCCACCGTCAGATCTCAGATTAGCGGTTCAGATCAGTCGTTCACCGGTCAGACTCAGGCGTTGACTAGTCAGACGACCAGTCAGCACCCAGTCAGCAGACGCATTGACCAGTCAACAGACACAGTTGACTGGTTAATTTCGTTAATCCTTTTAGTTGGCAGATTTCGGTAGAAACTTGTAAATTGCGTAGAAATTAAACCGCTTGGCCAAAAATTGGAAATAAAATATGTGTAGATTCAGTGAGTCGTGAAGAATCTCGCTGTACCTTTGGTTCAGGCTTTTGCAGCAAGGTTTAGTACAGTTTAAGCAAACTAGTTAGTGGCCTTTTCGGAGTATTAAATTCGTAGAAAAAGATCCGTAGCTCCAAAAATCGCGTATGATATGGCCCTGGATTCAGTGGAACGAGGGGAATCTCATCGTGAATTAAAAAGATAGGCTTACAGTAAAAACTTCTGCAGAAACTGCCTAGTGGCTTTCTGCAGTGTTTTAATTACTCGGGGAGTTTTATAATTCCTTTTTGAGTAATTCCAATTGGTACAGTTTCTAATCAGCGATGCCTATACTGTAGTTTTTTCCCAAGATTTTACAAATAGTATACTACCGGTAGTGAATTATTTGAGTTCTAGCTCTAGTTTTGAGCACCATATTTTTTGCATAATAGTTTTCCTTGCGCTAAAACTAATTTCCATGCATGCAATCAATACCTCTACTGATTTCTATTATGTGGTGCAGCTGTAGCACCAATTCACTTGCCTTGCATACCTTCATGCATCATCTTTGTTGCATATGCTTGTGAAATTGTTTGTTTATGAATGCAATTGTATCGTGTAGATTGTGACGAGTGCAACGCTTGCTCGTGTGTGAATTGTTCTTCCGACCGCTACAACCAAGGCAAGTAGATGCTACTTTGTTCATGATATCGTCCTACTATTTTCTATGCATTGTCGTGTATTTTGTAGATGCATGTGTAGGATGATACTATCGCTATGCCATGACCTACTATGTGGTAGGGCCTTCCTTGTTGATGAACCACCGTTAGTAGATGTGCTTAGCCATGATTTGTTGAACGAGGGCTGGGTTACATCATTGAGACTTGTTTCTAAAAGTATTGGTTTGTGAAAACTAAAACAACTTAATCAATGAATCTCCTGGGTGTGATGGTATTGATAATTTTTGGTGGTTTCATTGCGGAAAGGCACCCAGGTATCAAGAGAGAATGATTGGCTTCTTTATTGTGTAGCTTACGTGTACAACCATGTGCCAATAATGGAATGGGCGGTTTGGTTGGACTTAGTAGGTTGTGGTAACTCGAACCCGCGTATCCAGAGATGTAGAATTTTGGTAGGTTGGACTGTAGGGTTTCGTGGCATAGTAAATCAAAATTTTCTACGGAGCGAACAGAGGGAAAGCCAAGATCTAATCTAGGAGATGCAAACAACGAGATAGATTGGATTAGATCTTCATACCCTTGAAGATTCGCACAGCGGAACGTTCGTCGGAACGTG
This sequence comes from Avena atlantica, assembly GCA_910589765.1. Lineage (NCBI taxonomy): Eukaryota > Viridiplantae > Streptophyta > Magnoliopsida > Poales > Poaceae > Avena > Avena atlantica. The sequence continues at coordinate 183,003,811 of OU342737.1, forward strand.
GGTGATGTAGTCGTACTCACTTCTCCTCCTCGCGATCCGATCCGATCTAGCACCACAAGTGGCGGTGCCTCCGTGAGATGCACACGTGCAGCACCTCGACGTCTCCTCCTTCCTCGGACCAGCGAGTATGGTGGAGAGATAGATTGGATCTACAGCACGACGGCGTGGTGTATATGGTGGAGAATTTCTGCTGCAGGGCTTCGCCTACAAACAGTCGGGAGGGAGAGAGGAAGGTAGCAAGGCTGCTAGGGCTTGGAGGAAGGTGTATGGGGAGGGGGCGCACCACCCCTCTATATATAGAGGGGGGGCGGCTAGCCCTTGCCCCTCCTCAAGCCTATCTCTAGTTTAAACAATTTAAACTCTCCCTTATCTAGAAATCCTATCTCTAGTTTAAACGATTTAAACTCTCCCTTATCTAGAAATTCTATCCCGAGATTTAAACGAGTCAAATCTCTCTAGAATCGGCTGGGCCCTATGGGCCTTGTGCCCCTGGCCCAATGCGGCCAGGACACTTCCTCATAGGCCCATGCCCCCTCCCGGAAGGTGGGGCCACGTTGGTCCCCTTCCGGAAGGTTCTAGAAGCTTCCGGTACAATACCGATTAACCCGGAACAATTCTGAACTCCAAAAACTGCACTGCCTTATATGAATCTTATTCTCCGGACCATTCCGGAACCTCTCGTGATATCCCGGATCCCATCCGAGACTCCGAACAAAAATTCATAAACCAATTATCCAATCTATCCTAGCGTCGAGATACGTTAAGTGTGTGACCCTGCGGGTTCGAGAATATGCAGACATGATCTTCTATCAATAATCAACAGCGGGGTCTGGGCACCCATATTGACTCCCACACATTCATCGATGATCATATCGGATGAACCACGATGCCAGGATTCAATCAATCCCATATATATATTCCCTTCGTCTCGCGATATTTTACTTGCCCGAGATTCGATCGTCGGTACCGTCATACCTAGTTCAATCTCGTTCACAGCAAGTACTTTACTCGTTCCGTAATCCGATATCACTTTGTGATTAACTCCTTAACCACATGCTTGCAAGCGGTGTTGATATCGATTACCGAGTAGGCCCGAAGTATATCTCTCCGACTTGGGAGGGACAAATTCCATCTCGATACATACAACCCAATAGATACTTTCCGATCACCTGAGAGACACCTTTATGATCACCCTCTCATAGGATGACGTTTGAAGACCTCAAAGCTTTCTTCCGATACCAGGGAGTTGCATTATCTCATGGTCTAAGGAATACAATATTTGACATAGGAAAAGCTTCGCAAAGACGAACACGATGACACGATCTAATTGCTCTGCTTTGTTTGGGTCTATCCACCATATCATTCTCCCAATGATATGATCTCATTATCAATTGACAACTCATGTCTATGGTTAGGAAACCTTAACCATCATTGATCAATGAGCTAGTCCATAGAGGCGTACTAGGGACACGGTGTTGTTCACAAACCACACAAGTATTAAAGTTTCCGCTTAATACAATTCTAGCATGGAATATAAACTTTATCATGAACAAGAATTATAATAATAACATCTTTATTATTGCCTCTAGGGCATAATTCCAACAGTCTCCCACTTGCACTAGAGTCAATAATCTAGTTTACATTTGGCAACAATCTCACACCCATGGCACTGAGGTGTTGATCATGTTTTGCACGTGGAAGAGGTTTAGTCAATGGATCTGCGACATTCAGATCCGTATGTACTTTGCTAATCTTCAGATCTCCATCTACTATATAAACTCGGATTATATGAAACTTGCGGTTGATATGCTTGGTCTTTGGATGATATCTTGGTTCCTTAGCGAGTGCTATGGCGCCAGTGTTGTCACACAATATCTCCAGTGGGTCCAATGCACTTGGAACCACGCCAAGCTCAGTGATGAAGTTTCTGATCCAAACTCCTTCACTTGACGCTTCTGTAGCAGCCATGTATTCCGCTTCTACTGTAGATCCCGCGATCACGCTTTGCTTGCAGCTTCTCCAGCTCACAGCTCCTCCATTCAAAATATAAACGTATCCTGTCTGAGATTTAGAATCATCCTTGTCGGTGTCGAAACTAGCATCGACGTAACCTTTTACGACAAGCTGTTCATCACCCCCATAGACTAAGAACATTTCTTTAGTTCTATTTAGGTACTTTAGGATGTTCTTCACGGCTGTCCAGTGTTCCACTCCTGGATCACTTTGATATCTGCTCGTCAAACTAAGAGCATTGGACACATCCGGTCTAGTACACAGCATGGCATACATGATGGAACCTATGGCCGAGGCATAAGGCACTTTGCTCATAGCTTCCCTATCATTTACCGTAGCTGGACACTGAGCCTTGCTCAATATCTTACCTGACAACATAGGCACTGAACCTTTCTTTGCCTTATACATTCTGAACCTTTTCAGAACTTTGTCTAGGTATGTACTCTGCCTTAAAGCTATCAGGCGTCTTTGTCTATCTCTATAGATCTTGATGCCCAATATATAAGCAGCTTCACCTAGGTCTTTCATTGAAAAACACTTGTTCAAATAACTCTTCACATCGTTAAGCATGTTGATGTCATTTCCGATAATCAATATGTCATCCACATACAGTACCAGAAACGTCACCGAGCTCCCACTCACTTTCTTGTAGATGCAAGCTTCGTAGCAATTTGGAACAAATCCAAAGCTCTTGATCACTTGATCAAAACGAAGGTTCCAACTCCGAGATGCTTGCTTCAGTCCATAAATGGAACGCTGAAGTTTGCATACTTTACTAGCATCCTTAGGATCGACAAAACCCTCGGGTTGCATCATATACAACTCTTCATCAATGTTGCCATTGAGGAAAGCAGTCTTGACATCCATCTGCCATATTTCATAATCATGAAACGCAGCAATTGCTAATAAAATCCGAATGGACTTTAACATCGCTACGGGAGAGAAAGTCTCATCGTAGTCAACACCTTGAACTTGTCGAAAACCTTTTGCGATAAGCCGTGCTTTATAGACGGTAACATTACCATCCGCGTCCGTTTTCTTCTTGAATATCCATTTGCACTCAACGGCCTTTCGGTCGCTAGGAGGATCCACCAAAGTCCATACTTGGTTTTCGCTCATGGATCCCAATTCGAATTTCATGGCTTCCAACCATTTCTCAGAGTCTGGGCTCATCATCGCTTCCTCATAGTTCGTAGGTTCACTGTCTTCTACCAACAAGACAGTCAAGACAGGGTTGCCGTACCACTCAGGAGGGGCACGCGACCTTGTCGACTTGCGACGTTCAGTAGCAGCATCGTCTGAAGCTTCATGATCCTTGTCATTAGCTTCCTCTATTGTTGGTGCAGGCGGTACTGGAATAATTTCAGGTGCTGCGCTACTCTCCAATTCAAGAGAAGGTTCAATAACCTCGTCTAGCTCTACTTTCCTCCCACTCACTTCTTTCGAGAGAAACTCCTTCTCAAGAAAGGAACCGTTCTTTGCGACAAACACTTTGCCTTCGGTTCTATGATAGAAGGTATACCCAATAGTTTCCTTAGGGTATCCTATGAAGACGCATTTCTCCGCTTTGGGTTCGAGCTTGTCCGGCATCAACTTCTTGACGTAATCTTCGCATCCCCAAACTTTAAGAAACGACAACTTAGGTTTAGCACCAAACCACAGTTCATACGGTGTCGTCTCAACGGATTTAGATGGAGCCCTATTTAAAGTGAATGCAGCGGTTTCTAATGCATAACCCCAAAATGATAACGGCAAATCAGTAAGACAAATCATCGATCGGACCATATCTAATAGGGTTCGATTCCGGCGTTCAGACACACCATTGCGCTGTGGTGTTCCGGGTGGCGTGAGTTGCGAAACAATTCCGCTTGCTTTAAGATGCGTGAGAAAATCATAACTCAAATATTCGCCCCCACGATCGGATCGTAGAAACTTAATCTTTCTGTTACGATGGTACTCCACTTCATTCTGAAATTCTTTGAACTTTTCAAACGTTTCAGATTTATGTTTCATTAAATAGATATACCCATATCTACTTAAGTCATCGGTAAAAGTGAGGAAATAGCGATATCCACCGCGCGTCGAAACACTCATCGGTCCGCATACATCGGTATGTATGATTTCCAACAAGTCCGTTGCTCGCTCCATCATACCGGAGAACGGGGTTTTGATCATCTTGCCCATGAGGCATGGTTCGCATGTGTCAAATGATTCAAAATCAAGAGACTCCAAAAGTCCATCAGAATGGAGTTTCTTCATGCGCTTTACTCCAATATGACCTAGACGACAGTGCCACAAATAAGTAGTATTATCACTATCTACTTTGCATCTCTTAGCCTCAATGTTATGGATGTGTGTTTCATCCCTTTCGAGATTTAGAAGAAATAAACCATTCACAAGAGGTGCATGACCATAAAATATGTTACTCATATAAATAGAACAACCATTATTCTCCGATTTAAATGAATAACCGTCTTGCAATAAACACGATCCGGAAATGATGTTCATGCTCAACGCAGGCACATAATAACATTTATTAAGGTTTAAAACTAATCCCGAAGGTAAAACTAAGGAGAGCGTGCCGACGGCCATCACATCAACTCTTGATCCGTTGCCAACGCGCATCATCACCTCATCCCTCGCAAGCCGCCGTCTATTCCGTAGCTCCTGTTTCGAGTTACAAATATTAGCAACTGAACCGGTATCAAATACCCAGGCACTACAACGAGGGCTAGTAAGGAAAACATCAATAACATGTATATCAAATATACCTTTGATGGTGCCAGCCTTCTTGTCCGCTAAGTACTTCGGACAGTTGCGCTTCCAGTGACCCTTGTCCTTGCAATAGAAGCACTCAGTGTCCGGCTTGGGACCAGACCTGAGCTTCTTCTCAGCAGGGGCAACGCGCTTGCCGCCGCCTTTCTTGAAGGGCTTCCTTGCACCCTTACCTTTCTTAAAGGTGGGGGGCTTGTTGACCATCAACACATGATTATTCTTTTTGATGTTCACCTTCGCTAATTTAATCTTAGCAAAGAGCTCAGTGATCATATCAGTGGAACCAATCTGATTGTGATCAACTACAAAACTTTTGTAGCTAGGAGTGTCAATCTTGAGCTCCTCTGGAATCATGCAGTCCAGTTGCTCAAGGCGTTGAGTGTAGCCCGACATCTTAATGGCGTGCTCACTAACGGAACTCCCTTCCTCCATCTTGTAGTTAAAGAATTTCTTAGAGATCTCATATCTCTTAGAACGGGCTTGAGTCTGAAACATGTTTTTCAGCTCCTCGAGAATCTCAAAGGGCCCGACGAACTCCTCAAAACTATTTTGAAGATCCGATTCCATAGCATACAACATGGCGATCTTAATCAAATCATAATCATCCTTGCGCGACTGATAAACAGCTTTTTCATCAGCCGGCGCATCTATAGCAGGGGCGTCACCTAGCGCTTTCTCAAGGACATAGTCCTTTTGTCCGCCAGCGAGAATGATTCTCAGAATGCGGAACCATTTGGTGAAGTTAGACCCATTGTTTCTAAGCTTTTCTATCTCAGCAAAAACGTTGAAGTTGAAGTTGGACTTGGCCATTGGATCTACAGTATTTGCAAGTACAATTTAGACTATGTTCATGATAAATAGTTCAACTTAATCAAATTACTAGATGAACTCCCACTAAATTCAACATCCCTCAAGTTGTTTAGTGAACACGATCCAAATTCACCACACCTAATCCGATCATCACGAGAAGAGATGTGGTTTCAATGGTGGACAACGAAGTGTCGATCATATCATTCATATGACTCATGCTTAACCTTTCGGTTCTTGTGTTCCGAGGCCATGTCTGTACATGCTAGGCTCGTCAAGTTAGACCCAAGTATTTCCGCGTGTGCAAAAACTGGCTTGCACCCGTTGTATGTGAGCGTAGAGTCTATAGCACCCGATCATCACGTGATGCTTGGACACGACGAACTTTCGCAACGGTGCATACTTGGGGAGAACACAGTTTTTATCTTGATCTTTAAGTGAGGAATCATCTTATAATGCTACCGTCGCGATCTAAGCATGATAAGATACATAAAAGGATAAACATCACATGCATATAACTTTATGTGACATGGTATAGCCTATCTTCGCGCAATGATCTCCATCTTGTGCGTTCCGGCATGATCTCCATCACTCCACCATGATTGCCTCCACCACGAATAGCAACTACAACTATTGCTAACTACTTAGCGATAAAGTAAAGCTATTACATGGCGTATAAGAAGTTGACTCGCAGGTCATACACAATTATAAAGACAACCATATGGCTCCTGCCGGTTGTGTACTCATCGACATGCAAGTCGTGAAACATTACAAAACATGATCATCGCATACAATATACACATCACATATTGGGCCATACCATATCACAGAAAACACTCCCTGCAAAAACAAGTTAGACGCCTCTACTTTGTTGTTGCATGTTTTACGTGGATTTATGGGAGTAGATGCTAAGAACGATTCTTACCTACGGAAAGCCACAACGGTGATATTATGGTTGCCAAACTCCGGTGTTAATCCCATGACAACTATAGTGAGAGAAACTGACATCCACCAGCCGCATATGTGGAACAAGCCACACGTCAAGTGCGGAGCCGGTCTCGCGAACGACGTCGCGTAAGGTTGGCCTGGACCGCTTCAATCTCACTATCCCGCGTCATAAGAAGAACACAAACAAGAGGCTTGCAACAGAAAACATCAACACCCACAACAACCATGTTGCGTTCTACTCGTGAAACACATCTACGCATAGATCTAGCTCTGATACCACTGTAGGGTTTCGTGGCATAGTAAATCAAAATTTTCTACGGAGCGAACAGAGGGAAAGCCAAGATCTAATCTAGGAGATGCAAACAACGAGATAGATTGGATTAGATCTTCATACCCTTGAAGATTCGCACAGCGGAACGTTCATCGGAACGTGGGTGATGTAGTCGTACTCACTTCTCCTCCTCGCGATCCGATCCGATCTAGCACCACAAGTGGCGGTGCCTCCGTGAGATGCACACGTGCAGCACCTCGACGTCTCCTCCTTCCTCGTACCAGCGAGTATGGTGGAGAGATAGATTGGATCTACAGCACGACGGCGTGGTGTATATGGTGGAGAATTTCTGCTGCAGGGCTTCGCCTACAAACAGTCGGGAGGGAGAGAGGAAGGTAGCAAGGCTGCTAGGGCTTGGAGGAAGGTGTATGGGGAGGGGGCGCACCACCCCTCTATATATAGAGGGGGGGCGGCCAGCCCTTGCCCCTCCTCAAGCCTATCTCTAGTTTAAACAATTTAAACTCTCCCTTATCTAGAAATCCTATCTCTAGTTTAAACGATTTAAACTCTCCCTTATCTAGAAATTCTATCCCGAGATTTAAACGAGTCAAATCTCTCTAGAATCGGCTGGGCCCTATGGGGCCTTGTGCCCCTGGCCCAATGCGGCCAGGACACTCCCTCATAGGCCCATGCCCCCTCCCGGAAGGTGGGGCCACGTTGGTCCCCTTCCGGAAGGTTCTAGAAGCTTCCGGTACAATACCGATTAACCCGGAACAATTCCGAACTCCAAAAACTGCACTGCCTTATATGAATCTTATTCTCCGGACCATTCCGGAACCTCTCGTGATATCCCGGATCCCATCCGAGACTCCGAACAAAAATTCATAAACCAATTATCCAATCTATCTAGCGTCGAGATACGTTAAGTGTGTGACCCTGCGGGTTCGAGAATATGCAGACATGATCTTCTATCAATAATCAACAGCGGGGTCTGGGCACCCATATTGACTCCCACACATTCATCGATGATCATATCGGATGAACCACGATGCCAGGATTCAATCAATCCCATATATATATTCCCTTCGTCTCGCGATATTTTACTTGCCCAAGATTCGATCGTCGGTACCGTCATACCTAGTTCAATCTCATTCACAGCAAGTACTTTACTCGTTTCGTAATACGATATCACTTTGTGATTAAATCCTTAACCACATGCTTGCAAGCGGTGTTGATATCGATTACCGAGTGGGCCCGAAGTATATCTCTCCGACTTGGGAGGGACAAATTCCATCTCGATACATACAACCCAACAGATACTTTCCGATCACCTGAGAGACACCTTTATGATCACCCTCTCATAGGATGACGTTTGATGACCTCAAAGCTTTCTTCCGATACCAGGGAGTTGCATTATCTCATGGTCTAAGGAATACAATATTTGACATAGGAAAAGCTTCGCAAAGACGAACACGATGACACGATCTAATTGCTCTGCTTTGTTTGGGTCTATCCACCATATCATTCTCCCAATGATATGATCTCATTATCAATTGACAACTCATGTCTATGGTTAGGAAACCTTAACCATCATTGATCAATGAGCTAGTCCATAGAGGCGTACTAGGGACACGGTGTTGTTCACAAACCACACAAGTATTAAAGTTTCCGCTTAATACAATTCTAGCATGGAATATAAACTTTATCATGAACAAGAATTATAATAATAACATCTTTATTATTGCCTCTAGGGCATAATTCCAACATGGACCGGTGCGCGTCGGGATTGGGGTGCTACTTCCCGAACAGTGTCTTCTTGGTCTTCTCCCTATCATCACCCAAAATAAGAGAGATGGTACGAGCTGGGCTGGCCAAGTCACATGGGTAAAGTGTACTAACCTCTGCAGGGTGTATAATCTAATCGATTAGCCGTGTACCCGGTTATGGACAACTGAGTTGCTTGATATTGATTCCATGACATGTTTCTCGCTCATTCTAATTTCATAATTGTTTTAATATTGTTGGGTTAACTTAATTGGGATCTTTTCAAAGAAAATCAAAAACTGTTTATGAAAGTAGGACAAATGTATTTGCAAATGCAAGCCAGACACAGCTCCACTTGCCAAATATGCATGTAGATGTTAGCACTATTGTCTCCATTACTAGCTCTACTTGCCATACATTCCATGTATTGACCCTTCGGGGCTGCTACATTTCATGGTGCAGGTTATTCCGATTCTGAGTAATCGATATAGGCCACGGTACTCCACTCGGCACTTGTTCACTTGTGGGCAATTTGAAGAATGGAGGAATTACTTTATTTATGTTGCTACCTGAATAATTTGAGCTAGCTTTGAGATAAGTTTTTATTGTAATAATGGTACTCTGGATTTCCTTTATCTATGATACACGGATATTTTGCTATGTTATTCATCTTATTCTATTGTGCGCCAATGAACCGATCCAGGGATTGGCATGTCACATAGAAGCCACGGTCTTTTTAGAACCAGGGTGTTACACCCCTAAAAATCTGTTTTCTAAGTATTTATAGAGATTTCCTTCTTCATACCACTAGTCAACACCTTCTGCTCCTCGTTGGGACCGACACTCCTATTTATCGAAAGTACTGTGATACACCCCCTATACTTGTGGGTCATCAAGGTACTAGGGGGCCGATACCACCGCGGCTGACGCCGGCATCAGTGACAGAGGGATGGGATCTGTAGGAGGGAGGTCGACGGAGATGGAATCTAGGGGCGCTCCGATGGTGCCTGGGGGTCGCCACGGGAGGGATCTTCTTCTTGTCGGTTGATTGAGAACTCATGCACTGAATTCATATTGATAAAAGCACTGTATTGTGAATATAGCAGGAACATCTATCTTTACATTGCATTTAACCAACAAATGAGCCGATACTGGAGTACGTGCAACCTTCTATAACAAAAGGAGAGTATAGAGATCATGGAAAATTTTAATTATATGTGATTATCCTACTACATGTTATGTGGAAATCTTCTTTAACATTATGTGTATTTAACAAATTGTTATAGATGATATTTATGTGGGAGCAAACAATATTATACCATACTTATCCATAGGCAAATAGTAATCATCATTAGAAGAGGACACTTTATTCAAAAATAATAACCATAATTATCCATAAGCAATCTTAAAAGAAGTTACAAATATTTACTTCTGCATGATTTTTAATCCAATAGTCTCATGTTTTTTTTAAAGTAGCCTAGGCCGCTACTGTGTCATTTTCGCTTTATAAATGGAACAAATATACACATGGGTTGGGTACCACTAAAAGTCAAGGAAAAGATTACAAACTATCAAGCCAATCCTCCATGCCCTCTTTTAACCCAGGCCCTATGTCTAATGAGCTAAAAGGTTTCTTTGAAGGACCTGAAACATTCTCTAGCATCTAAGGCCTGGTTATCAAATATGATTTTTTTTACGATGGATCCAAATATTCCAGCACCCAGCTATGATAACTTCCTTGTAGAAGATTAAATTTCCGCTCTGTTTCCCATCAATTAAGATGTCCATGAGTGGTAGATCAGGGTTCCATTCCATGTTAAGACACCACCAGAAAGTCTCTCATGGTTTCAATATGAAAAAAATGAGAAAAATACTTTTTCACCTCTAAATTTACTGAGTTTGTCCATTTTTTTATAAAGGAAATATATTAATATCAAAAGGATATCAATTACATCATGCCTTTGCAACAACATAATGTCTAGTAGACATCAAGGATGCATGCAACTAAATAATGAAAAGAAGAAAGAAAAATCTCCATAGAACTGATCAACGAAGCAGCAGAAACTACCACGGTCACACTCAGACTAGCGAAAAAGGTTCTCCAAAAATGACGCTTCCAGAAAGGGAACAGTGCACAAACACTATTGTCACCTATTAAACATATCATGGGTTTTCACTCTGAAGAAAGTCTGATAAACTCTAGTCAATGCTTTCAACAAGCAGAACAAAGATCTGTCATTGCCATGTACAACAAGTGAAGGCTAGTCCTAGGGGTTTCACCTCGAAAAATCGAGGATTATTTCCCAAAGAACACCACCGAGGATGAAGTCCATCTATGTTGCCGCCCCCTCTTGCCAACCTGCCGCAAAACACCGATCATTCGGCTCATTCTTCACCATATTCCAAACCTTGCCTCTATCATCATTTCAAATCTCGAACTCAACATGAGCCATCGAGATCCATTGCTCTTCCGGGCACAACCGTCTTGATATTCCCCCTTCATTCTCAACACCATGGTAATCGTCAACTAAAGGTATGGACGGTGTACACGGTGGTTCCAACAAAAGCGGGTCCTCAAGACATGCCTCCCTGGTAGTTTTGCTAGGCAGGCCAATCAAGCCTCCGGTGTAAGTCGGAGGGAACCCCTTCTTCTCCAACCTAATAATAACTCGATGTCCTCAGCTCATGAATCGTTGGGCGTCATGTGTGACCTCTTGCATATGCATGGCTCCGGGCAAAAGTACAACGTCAATCTATAGACGCATCTCGTGCTCATCCATTGGAGGTGCATGCTGTAACTACCGAGCACCTAGTATAGGACATACACCTCACTGCAGAAAAACTCCACAGTGCCGAGGGCCAGGTCACTACGTCGACGGACAAATATCGGGACCCTCGGCGTAGGCCCCTTCATAGCCCAGGCCGGCCCTCGGCACAGAAAAGCCGTCGGCGTAGCCTAGCTGGGTTGAGGAAAGCCATCGACGTAGCCTAGCTGCACCGAGGGCGGCCCTCGGCGTAGCTACCGTGCACGGAACGGAGTTAAGGCTATGCCGACAGCATTGCCCTTGGCATAGGTTTCACAGCTATGCCGACGGGAATGCCCTCGACATAGTTATTTTTCATTTTACCACATTAATCTTAGAAAAATAATAACTAAATCATTCTAATTCACAAACATACAAATAATATATCAAAATTTGTAGAAAAATAAGATCTATCTATCTACACTCAAATATTACACATTTATGAATAAAAATTAAGTAAAATATAAAAAACATTACATATAGTTTAAAACAGACATAAGAAATTCAAAAATGATCCAAACAATGTGAAACATTCGTGTGGTGTCATATTATGTGACATAGTTAGAAGGAAAAATATCAAACTTGGTATATTGATTATGTCTAAAAAACCTTCACAAAATGACCTATCTCATTCAAGATTTCCTGGCTTTCGGGTCAAATGACCAATGTTATGGCTAGAATCAAGGCAAAGTTTGTGATAATGTGCCCATATTGTGCATGCATATGCATCATGGGATGTCGAACACTGTTGCAGGAGGAAGTTTTCCTTTTCGCCGCACCAAAAAGCCATTTTCCATTTTTCGAGCATAAAAACGGAGGGTTTTGTGAAGCAACCACAAAATGGATAATTCAAAATTCTACCACCCTATTTTTTTAAATACTAGAGCAACTTACATGGATAATATCCCAACCGGGAGATCTTAAACCTTTGCGTCCATCCTTGGTAAAAAAGACAAATTCTTGCTGAATCGGTAGGAAGTGGGTCAGGTATGAACTACAGGTACATGATCTGTTGCTCGTGATTTTTTACAAAAATTATTTTTAGTTTCACAATATGATATTTCATCAAAGATCCAATACAAGTTTACCGAGGCTTAGCCCCGATCTAAGAATCTTCATACATGTCGTTTTAGAGTTTTGAATGTAGAGAGTTCAAAGTAGCTAGTAGAGGTTTTAGAGTTTTGAAAATGAAAGAATTCAAAAAATTCACCCTAGCTTCGTTTTAGAATGTGATATGGATGTCATATTTGGATTCCTCTCATTTTTCTAATTAATTTGGATTATTTTAAATTTTCAAAATTCAAAAATAAAAAAGTTATTTTAGAAATTAATTTTTTATTATAAAATTTATTTATTTTTATATTTGGATTCCTCACATTTTTCTGATAATAATGGATATATTATTTATCGAATTTCAATTTACATATTTAAAGATAGTAATTATGCCATATTATATGATAATAATGGCAAAAAAATGAATAGAATATTATTTTATTACTTATTTTGTTTCATTGGAATTCAATATTATTATTATTATGTATTTTGTTGTTTACTTAAATAATTGTTTGGAATTTTAAAAAATAAAGACGTGTGACATAGTGGTATAAAAGTTAAGATGATTAATATGGTAATATTGACATCAAGGTATAATTTGTTTCGCAGGAGCTCATATGAAAGGAACCGAGAAATTAAGCAATTTAACCTAAAATTGATTGTACTTAGAGTTAAAAATATCCTAAGTAAGAGAGATTCAAACAATTCAAAAATGAAAGAGATTCAAACAATTCTAAAATATAAAAAAATGATTTTTTAAAATACCAATGAATGGCAGTTTATGCCAAGGGGACTACGCCGAGGACAAAGCCATCGGCACAGGTTATGCCGAGAGGACTACGCCGAGAACAAAGCCGTCGGCACAGGTTATGCCGAAGGTGGCCGTTGGCGTAGCCCCTACGCCGACGGACTCCTACGCCAAGGGCTGCCCTCGACACATCCTGTGCCACGGCATTTCAGGGCTGTACCGAGGATAGCTGGCCCTCGGCGGCGTAGTGCAGTTTTCATGTAGTGTCTAGCATCAGCCAGCTGGCCGACCAACCACCGATCTTGTTGGCATGTATGAGCGTAGACTAGTTACCCGCATATGCATCAGCAGGTGGAGGATGAAATCCATCAATGCATGCAAGACAATCTTGGTCATTGCATCCGAAGACGTGGCCTTGGATAGCCTTTCCCCGACGCGGTCTATCCAAAGCGACGAGGCCAGACGGAAGACCGGCGACATGAAGGAGCTAGATCGGAAAGCCAGCGAGGCAGCGACACGGAAAGGCGGCAGCCCGGATCAGAAGACGACCTGCAGGCCGCGGATGAAGAACACGAGTGTGGAGAAAAAAACTATTGGAGACATCCCGCAGCCGCCGTCTGTTGTCGGACCACTACAGGAATGGCCTAAACCTGTTGGCATAGACCGCAAAATCGTTGGCGTAGCACCGCGTGGGCGCAGACACGGTACCGTCGGCATAGACAATGGCCATCGGCGTACTACCAAACGGCGTCACCGGCGTATCTTTGTCGTCGGCCTAGCCCAGGTGGGGCCCACTTGGCCCACCTCCGGTGGCGGTGAGGTGAACGTGGTGGCAGCGGCGCCTCTAGAGTCGCCGGAAGCGACCCGGGAGGCCAGGTCTAAATAGTTTTTGCACTCTTGGTCCCTCAACTACAAAACAAGTAAAATTTAACCATCAAATGACATCAAAACAAGTAAATTTAACAATCAAACTACAAAAGAAGTAAAATACAACTACAAAACAAGTAATGTTTTTGCACTCTTTACTGGTCTCGACTGCAACAACTGAACATGCATTTTCGGCAATGTATCTAGTTAAAACAAGGCTTCGAAATAAAATGGGAGATGGATTTCTAAGAGATTTCTTATTGATATATATTGAGAAAGATATTGCAATAGGGTTCTCGACGGATGAAATTATTGCTGAGTTCAATATGGAGACACGTCGTGTGTCATTCAGCTGAAAATTGTTAGTTCATCGTCATCCAATTGTAGATTTTGCTTCTATACCACCTCTTTTGTAGATGCCTGATGATGTAATCTGTTAGATGTATATATTTGTATATTGTATTTCCCCCATATGTTAGGGGGCTTCCTGCATATTTGCCTTGTACCTGTACTATATATTGTGGCCTTTGGCCCCCAGAGGAATACATGTTGCATATTCCTGACATGGTATCAGAGCTAGGTTAGACAAATTTTCTGCAACATCATCACAGCCGTGACCGTCCCTGTCGCCGACGGTCTTGCCGTCGTCGCCGCCGCCGGTTGCCGCCTTGTTCCTGGCCGTCGTTGCCGGTTTTCTTTTGTTTCGAGATCGGTCTGCACCAATCCGTCCTCGTTTCGTCTCCAGATTGGCTCGATCTTGCTATATAGATCGGATCGATCCTCACGGACGGTGAAGCCCTGCAGATTGATTCGACGCGTGACTCCCTGGCGCCCCTGTAGCCTTGACGCGGTACTCCTCCCTGGCGCCCTGACGCGGTACTGTGCGTGACGCGGTACTCCTCCTGGCGCCCTGACGCGCCCCTGTGCGTGACGCGGTGACCGCCCTCTCCTCCCTGACGGGTCTCCCTAACGGGACTCCTCAGGCTACCGCCCACCGCCCTGTGCCCTGTGCGTGTGCGTCCTCGAACAGGGAGCCGCCCACCGCCCACGCGCCCACTCCCTGCCGGCCTGACACCGCCCACCGCCCACGCGCGGGACTCCAGGACACCGCCGCCCACGCGCGGCTCCCGCTGCTCCCTGACGCGCGGCTCCGCCTCCTGAAGCTTCGCCCGTGTGGCCCCCCTCCTGCCTGGCCCGCCGCCGGCTGTCTGTAGATCTGATCTGTAAAAAAAATAAAAAAAAATGAGAGGGATGTCTTTTGCATCGGGCTACGTTGCGATTCCTCGCTGCCCGGTGATCTTCGATGGCGCGAATTATCCTGATTTCGCTGCCTTTACGCGCATTCACATGCGCGGTCTCCGTCTTTGGGGTGTGCTCTCTGGTGAGGTCCCCTGTCCGCCGTGCCCCCCTGCTCCTGTGGCTCCTCTGCCTCCCACACCGATTGTGCTTGCTGCTGATGCTTGTCAGGAGGCCAAGGATGCTGCTCAGAGCGCTGATGATAGTGTTGTTGCTGCCTATGACCTGAAGTTCAAGCAGTATTCTGCTGATCTCGAGTCCTATCGCCACGCTCTGACTGCCTACACTCAGTGGGTCGATGAGGATGCTCGTGCTGCTGCTGTTCTCACCTCCAGTGTTCTGCCCCAGTATGCTGCTGAGTTCATGAGTCTCCGTACTGTTGCTGCTCAGTGGGCCCATATTCGTCAGCGCTATCAGCCGTCTGGGGATGCTCTTTACCTGTCTGTGATTCGCCAGGAGCATGCTCTTTAGCAGGGTGATTCCACTATTGATGAGTTCTATACTCAGAGTGCTGCTATCTGGCGTCAGCTTGATTCTCTCCGTACTGCTGTTTGTGGCACATGCTCGTGCTGCCAGATTGTGCGCTCGGACTTGGACTTTCACCGCATCTATGAGTTTCTGTCTCGGCTTCGTCAGGAGTTTGAGCCCCGGCGTGCCCAGCTGAATGCTCGTGGTCGTGTTCCGCTCTCTGAGGTGTTGTCTGAGCTTCGGGCTGAGGAGACCCGTCTCCGTGGTGCTGGTCTTCTTGCGGTTCCATCTGCGCTTGCTACTCGTGTGCTCCTTTGCCGTCTGCTCCCTCGACTCAGCGGCGGTCCCCTGTGCCGCCGCCGCCGATACTACCCACTCCTCCAGGTCAGGGTCAGGGTCAGCTTCAGCACCAGCAGCCTCAGGGTCCGAGTCAGCACCAGCAGGCTCGTGGTCAGGGTCGCCGTGGCTCTCTTCGTCACTGCTCTTACTGCAACAGGGATGGTCACACTTGGGCCACCTGTTATACACGGGACCCCAGTTTACGTCAGCAACACCAGTCTCGTGGGCAGTCGGCTCCTTCCGGATCTTCAGCAGTTGCTCTCTCTGATCAGGACATTATCAGGAGTCTTTGTGGTCTGCTTGCTGCTACAGGCTCTTCTTCGACGGACACTGCTGGTTCTGTGACTGACTCTTCAGGCACTGTGCGACCACCACCTTCTACACAGTCAGGTACGTCTCCGTGGTATCTGGATTCTGGAGCTTCTTTTCATATGACCTTTGAGTCTTCTTCTCTGTCCGCTCTTTGTTCTCTCCCTTCTCATGTCCGTGTTTTTACGGCTGATGGTATCTCTCTTCCTGTTTCTAGTCGGGGCACCCTCTCTACTTCTTCTTTTTTGTTCCTGATATTTCTCATGTCCCTCTTCTTAAGATGAATCTGTTCTCTGCTAGCCAACTTACTGACTCTGGTTGTTGTGTCATTCTTGATGCTGATTCTTGTGTTGTCCAGGACCGTCGCACCCAGGCCCTAGTTGGAGCTGGCCCTCGTAGCCGTGATTCTTCAGGACTTTGGGAGTTAGACTGGCTTCGCGTTCCTTTCGTTGCCACTTCATCTGCCAGTTCTTCTCCGGTTGTCGCCTCTACTACCAGCTCTTTTCAGCAGTGTCATCATCGTCTTGGTCACCTCTGTGACTCTCGCCTGTCGTCATTAGTTCATCGTGGTCTTCTGGGGTCTGTCTCAGGAGATGGGTCTTTGCATTGTCAGGGCTGTAGGTTGGGTAAACAGATTCAGCTTCCCTATCCTACTAGCGCGTCTGTATCTCAGCGACCTTTTGATTTAGTTCATTCCGATGTTTGGGGTTCGGCTCCTTTCGCTTCGAAAGGGGGCCATCGCTACTATATTTTATTCATCGATGATTTTTCTCGGTACACTTGGTTGTATTTTATGCGCTCTCGTAGTGAGGTGCTCTCCATATATCAGCGTTTTGCGGCCATGGTTCGTACTCAATATTCTACTCTCATCCGTGTGTTTCGTGTTGATTCTGCTGGTGAGTATATCTCCCAGATGTTGCGAGGTGTTCTTGCTGAGCAGGGCACTCTTGCTCAGTTCTCCTGTCCTGGCGCACATGCCCAGAATGACGTTGCTGAGCGTAAGCATCGCCATCTTCTTGAGACCACTCGCGCTATCATGATTGCTTCTTCTCTCCCGCCGCATTTCTGGGCTGAGGCTGTCGCTACGTCGGCTTACCTCATCAATATTCAGCCTTCTGCTGCCTTGCAGGGTGGTATCCCTCTTGAGCGCCTCTCTGGACAGTCTCCAGATTACTCCATGCTTCGCTTGTTTGGTTGTGTTTGCTATGTTCTCCTTGCTCCTCGCGAACGCACCAAACTGACCGCTCAGTCTGTTGAGTGTGTCTTCCTCGGATACAGTGATGAGCATAAGGTCTATCGCTGTTGGGACCCTGTTGGTCGTCGGATGCGTATCTCTCGTGATGTTACTTTTGATGAGACGCGTCCTTTCTATCCTTGACCCACCGCTGGTACTTACCCGGTGGAAGATATCTCTTTTCTTCTCTTTCCTGACACACCTCCTTCTATCCCTATTGTGTCTTCTTCAGGATCTCCTCCCCCTGATGTCTCTTCTTCAACACCGTCCTCTTCTACTCCGTCTAGTTCTCCTAGTTCTCCTCGTTCTTCGGAGTCTTCCTCTACTATTCCCTCTTCTTCATCGTCGTCTCCTGCATCGTCTTCCTCTGATGATCTTCCCTCTACTCGTCCTGTTCGTCAGCGTCGTGCCCCCAACCGTTACTCTCCTAGTCAGTATGGTCTTTCTGTTGCCTCTGAGCCGACCTCTTATCGGGATGCTGAGCATCATCCTGAATGGCAGCTGGCCATGGCTAAGGAGATTGCTGCGCTTGAGCGCACTGGCACCTGGGATCTTGTTTCTCCTCCTCCCGGTGTTCGTCCTATCACGTGTAAGTGGGTCTATAAGATTAAGACTCGCTCTGATGGATCTCTTGAGCGCTATAAAGCGCGTCTTGTGGCTCGTGGTTTTCAGCAGGAGCATGGTCGTGACTATGATGAGACCTTTGCTCCTGTCGCTCATATGACCACTGTGCGTACTCTTCTTGCTTTTGCTTCTGTTCGTCACTGGTCTGTGTCCCAACTTGATGTTCAGAATGCCTTTCTCAATGGTTAGTTGAGTGAGGAGGTTTATATGCAGCCTCCTCCTGGCTACTCTGTTCCTGAGGGGATGGTTTGTCGTCTTCGACGTTCTCTTTATGGCCTCAAACGGGCCCCTCGTGCCTGGTTTGAGCGCTTTGCCTCTGTCGTGACTGCTGCTGGTTTCTCTCCTAGTGCTCATGATCCAGCGCTATTTGTTCACACTTCTCCTTATGGACGCACTCTTCTTCTTCTTTATGTTGATGATATGATCATTACTGGTGATGATCCTGAGTATATCGCCTTTGTTAAGGCTCGTCTTCGTGATCAGTTTCTTATGACTGACCTTGGTCCTCTTCGATACTTTCTTGGGATTGAGGTTTCCTCTACTTCTGATGTTTTTTATATCTCCCAGGAAAAGTATATTCAGCATCTTCTTGCTCGTGCTGCTCTTGGGGACGAGCGCACTTTTGAGACTCCTATGGAGCTTAATGTTAAGCTTCAACTTACTGATGGTGATCCTCTTTCTGATCCGACGCGTTATCGTCATCTTGTTGGGAGTCTTGTTTATCTTGTTGTCACTCGTCCTGACATCTCTTATCCTGTTCATATTCTGAGTCAGTTTGTTTCTGCTCCTACCACTGTTCACTATAGTCATCTTCTCAGTGTTCTTTATTATCTTCGTGGTACGATCACTCGTCGTCTTTTCTTTCCGCGTTCTAGATCCCTCCAGCTCCAGTTCTATTCGGATGCTACGTGGGCGAGTGATCCTTCGGATCGCCGTTCCCTTTCTGCTTACTGTGTGTTTCTTGGTGGTTCGCTTATTGCTTGGAAGACGAAGAAACAGACAGCGGTTTCTCGTTCGAGTGTCGAGGCTGAGTTGCGTGCTATGGCCTTGTTGACTGCTGAGGTGACCTGGTTACGGTGGTTACTTGCGGATTTTGGGGTTGCTATTACCACACCCAGTCTGGTTTTGTCTGACAGTACAGGTGCTATTAGTGTTGCACGTGATCCGGTCAAGCATGAGCTTACCAAGCATATTGGTGTTGATGCTTTCTATACACGTGCTCAGGTGCAGGCTCAGGTTGTTGCGCTTCAGTATGTGCCTTCAGATTTACAGTTGGCGGAATTCTTCACGAAGGCACAGACCAGAGCGCAGCATGATTTCTTACTCTCCAAACTCAGTGTTGTGGATCCACCATGAGTTTGAATGGGGGGGTGTTAGATGTATATATTTGTATATTGTATTTCCCCCATATGTTAGGGGGCTTCCTGCATATTTGCCCTGTACCTGTACTATATATTGTGGCCTTTGGACCCAGAGGAATACATGTTGCATATTCCTGACATAATCAAGAGCTTATGGGGTATAATAGTGCATATTTTGCTATAACCATGTTTCCTAGTTTCAAACCTCTCTCTCTCTATATATTCCATGCTGCTCCATCATAGAGTTATGATCAATGTTTGCACCCCTCCCCCTGTGTTTTTTTCCTGGCTCCGCCGTTGCTTGGAATAGCCTTTCCCCACGCTGCCTATGCAAAGCGACGAGGCCAGATAACGGTATACCGGCGACAGGAAGGGGCTAGATTGGAAAGCCAGCGAGGCAGTGACACAGAAAGGCGTCAGCCCGTATCAGAAGATGACCTGCAGGGCGGAGGATGAAGACCATGAGGCGAAAGAAAAAAACCTAGTGAAGACGTCTTGCCGCCGCCGTCTGGCGTCGGACGGCATCCTCCGGTGGCGGCGAGGTGAACGTGGCGGCTGGGGAGGGCCTCCGGAGTCGCCGGAAGCGACCCGGGAGGCCACAAGTCTAAACGGTTTTTTCAGTCTTGGTCCTTGAACTACAAAACAAGTAAAATTTAACCATCAAATGTCGAAATTGAAGAGATGAAATGTAGGGTGAATCACGACCAAGTTTGCTTTAATATTTCCTCCATCTTTAAAATAATGTAGTTTGTAGATACGAGTAGTAATAAAAATTCTGATGGAGTAACAAAGGACATGTGCTCCTGTTATATCTTCTCCGTGCATCTCACCCACCTTCTCTCGCAAAGTCGCAGTCACATGTTAACCCGATCCCACTGCCTAGCCAAATCTAATATATATTACCCACCCCACTCATGTATAAAAGCCAAGCCCCTATCCAAGCTGTGCAATGGATTTATCTAGCTCGGTTGTAGTGAAGAAATCCGAGATATCTCGGCCACTGACAGCCCCGTTTGAGCTTGGGAGGCATCGGGAGGTCTCGTATTGTTTTCTCATGCATAAATCATGTCTCAGAAATCGAAATGCAAAGAAATAACATGCAACCACCCGGTTGCAACTATCGCCTATGATCCAGAACAGCACCTAAGTGTAGAGTACGAGTGAATTGCTGTACCTGACTCATGGTTTTGTAACTTGTAAGTGAGGATTAAAGTGTCGTTTCGCAGCACTTGACTCATGGTTGTAAGTGAGGATTAGATGTCGTTTTCATCTTTGTCATGAGATGCGAACTGGTCTCCTCAAGCAACATGACTATGCTACTTCCTATGAGAGTTCGGGATCGAACTGTCAATTTCCATCTATGCCAGTGTCCCTGGAGGACTTCGCTGGATTCAATCGTCCTAACAAAGAACAATTAATGTCCTCCATTTATCATTATTTCTATAAAAATATTTTATGTAGAAACAAGAAAAAAAACTAGACTACTATGAGGTGTAAATAAAACTTTCAATTCATGCATGGTTGGAAGTTATGGTAGGACTTCATGTAACCAATGAAAAATCTTCTTTAAACTTCTTTCTACTATTATAAAGACTAGCACAATTTGTCATTGAGCGTATTTTTCTTCGCCGGGCCTCTGACTCGATCTTCAATTTTATGGCTTTTTTGCAGCAGTGGTACCCGCTGTGTAGACAGCGCGAGAGGGAGCGGCTAGACGAGATGATGGAGCACCTGATCGCGGTGGCTCGCCGGCTTGCTGCTCCGTCTGGCCACTGAGGGCCCTCCCCTGGTGGATGTTGTATCTTGTTACCTGTGCGTGTGTTGGCCTTCGCTAGACCTAGGCTTTGCCTTGTCATGTGGAGGAGTGTTGCTTGTGTGTGTGTTTTGTGAGTGGACCTTTGTGTCATTGGTTTGCATGAAATATTGTATGGATGTTGCTTTATTTATAAAGCTGGGCGTGAGCCTGTTTCGAGGAAGACTAGCACAATACTCGTCTATTGCAACTGGTCAACAAATATTAAATAACTATCATCAATATTAATAAAATAAAAAATATTCAATCTTCTTCAATTTACATAGAGAATCTGATTATTTTCGGTGTTGCAACGGATTCAAATAAATCAACAAGCACACGAGACTCAGCTAAGCGGTAAAAAAAAGAAATTGCATTTATCCCATCACTTTTTGGATAATTTACATCCGTAACAATAAATACGTGGAAGTCCGATACCGTAGAGTAATTATATAATGCGTAGTAGCATCAATATCTGATCATGATGCATCTTCATATATTGCAAAGTCTCCCTGCCTCCATGAAAAAAGTCGTTGCATGTTGAGCTCCAGGAAGAGATCCAACCGAACTAAGCACTCATGCCGACATCAGGGAAAATGTTTTCCTGAGCTTGAGCACCATGAATTGTTAGAACTGAGCCATCTTTCCCCCCTCCAGATCCTTGTAGGGTAACTTCCAGTTTTTCATGTATATAAAAGTATCAGATGCCCCACCATTTTAACATTAAGCCAGGTTTTCTTATTAAAAACATTATTTTCCAAGAGTTAGACAACCCCAACAGGACTGCAACAGAAACAGTATTTAACTGTATATAAACCTTCTAGTGCAAAGCCATCTAGTTGCTAGAGCTGTGTAGTCAGGTGTAAAGCATCCAAATATTTCATGTACATCAGCCCAAATAAGTCTGGCAACTAAGCAACCAAAGGAAAGGTGTTCAACACTTTAATATCCAACCAGAAATTGCACTCCAAACATTTTGGGATACCTCTCCTTGTAAGATTGTCTCTAGTCATAGTTTGATTCTGCATAAACACACATAAAAGCCTGCACACTTGGTGGAATTGTTTAGGCTCCATATATCTGGAAAATAAGCATGTGTACTCTAAAGTTCGCTGTCGGATATAGTGATTTTAAGGAGTAAATACCTTAGAATTCATACATCCAAACTAGAGTATCTTCATCCACGGTGAACTTTAAACTTTTAGCAATTTCTACCAGCTCAAACTAATGAAGCATTATAGCAACATACAAAAATCTTATAAAAGTGAATTATTACTGATGGTCATCCAACACATCAGGCACTGACAGGCTTGAACTTTCTCATGGACCTAGCACTAGCAGCATTATCTTTTGGAAGCAAAGTAAACATAGAAAAATTTCTCTAAACCAAGCATTCAACATATCAATCAAGTCTTTCTTAGTTAGATACCAAAAACTATGATAAAACATGAAGGAGAGACCATCGGATCCGGGAGAGCAGAATCCAAAAACTACTAGTCCAACTACTATTTCAGAAAATTCAACTTTGTAAAGTTAATTTTCACTAGGTTTAACGTTTTCTCACCTGAGAAAAAAAATCTTCTTTAAGTCGAATGTTAGTCCTATCTTCCTATTTCAAAATATATAACATATAGAGAATATTTGCGGTGGATTTTTTTTGGAAAAGAGTATATATTAATATCACAAGGACACCAATTACACCCAGCCTCTGGCAACAACGCATGCCCTAGCGGCTCTACGGATGCACACATCTTAGGAAAAAGAAAGAGAAATTACAAAAAAGAAAAATCCCGCTACACAGAACTAATCCTCAAAGCAACGACAGTGACACCATCAGAACAACACCAGTAGTCCTCCACTCCAATAACAACGTCTTTAAGAAGGAAACAGTGCCCAAGCGTCGCCGTTGCCCGACCAAAGGTCATAGGTTTTCACCCTGGAGAAAATCCTTGCTCACAAAACAATGCCTTCAACAAGGTCATTTCCCGGCACAACCAGCTAAGGCCAGACCTTGAATTTTCACCCTGCAAGATAAGACTGGGAACTCTCCTGTATTCTTCCCGCACCAACTGTCGCTGCAACGAGTACCAGATCACGCAGCCAGATCTCTGTCGCCACAAGAACAAAAATCACCATCGCTATCCTCAAATTTCCGCTTTCCTGACATTCTCCGTATCTGACATCACCATGGCTCAAAGCATGGCACTTGGTGGGAACAAACAACAGAGCTTCGCAACGCTCCCGCTGAAACCAAACGGCCAAAATAACAAGGTGCGCGCGACCGAATACCTTCCGATCCAGCAATCTTCAGGCATGATACGCCCATGGGAGTTCGCTGGCGGAGCCTTCCGGAACCCGCCTCTCCAGACCAGATCAAGGAGGGCAGACATCAAGCAGATCTTCGTCTTCTTGCGAAAGAAATCAAAGGACCACCACCTTTATTAGAGTATATATTAATATCACAAGAATATTTGCGGTGGATAACATCGTTTCTAATGTGTATCGCAACAGAATGAATGGGATTCAATGATATGTCAATTTGCACATGCACATGATGAAGGGAATATGCCCGAGAGGCAATAATAAAGTGGTTATTATCGTATTCCTTGTTTATGATAAATGTTTATTTTACATGCTATAATTGTATTAATACGGAAACGTTAATACATGTGTGTTTAATAAACAAAAAGAATGTTCCTAGTTATGCCTCTCTTATAAACTAGCTCGTTGATTAACAAGATGATCATAGGTTTCCTGATCATGGACATTGGATGTTGTTAATAACGAGGTCACAACATTATTGTAATGGTGTGATGAACATTCATCCGAAGTATAGCATTACGATCAAAGTCATTGAGTTTATATTGCTATAAAAACTTACGAAGTGATCCTAATCCTTAGACCATGAGATCATGTCAATCACTAACACCGGAAGAGTTTCTGGATAACATCAAATGTCACACCGTAACAGGGTGATTATAAAGATGGGTTCAGAACTACTAAAGTGTTATGTTGAGGCCCATGGATCGAGAGTGGAATTTGTTCATCCCGATGACGGATAGATATGCTATGGGCCCTCTCGGTGATATCACATTGATTAGCTTGCAAGCAAGTGATTTGATCACTAGAATGTTATATCACAGGAACGAGAAAAGTGTGCATGTCAGTAACGAGATCAAACTAGGTATGGAGATACCGATGATCGAATCTCGGACATGTAATATATCGCAAAACAAAGGGATTAAGATTCTAGCATAAAAGGTTCCGACGATCACAAGAAAGTCATCGTTGAATGTGTGGGAGCCAGTATGGGTCTCCAGATCCCGCTTCTGATTATTGATCTGAGAGGGGTCTCGATCATGTCCGAATTATTGGCGAACCGTAGGGTGACACACTTAAGAGACACCGACATCCATTTGGAGCAAAAGTTTCATGCCGAAAAGAATAACAAGCGCAGGAATTTATTTCACTAGATACCGAAACGGGTTTTCGGGTGAAATTGCAGAAAGTGTTTCTGCATGTGAAATGAAATACTAGCAAGGGGTTTTATGAGAATTTTTGTCATTAAAGTAATTGACAAAAATCTGAATAAATAAAAGGAGTTTTATTTAATGAGAGTTTGCATTAAATTTGGTGGAAATTTAATGGGAATTTGAGTGGGGTTTTGAGTGGAGGGAATTGAAAGGCATTTGAGTGAGTGGAGTGTCCACCCACATGAATGTGGAAGAGGTGGGGGAAGTCCCATGGCTGGGCGCATGGCCCCTTGGGTGCCCCCCTCTCCCTATAAAAGGAGCCCCCCTCCCTATCTCTCACTCACACCTCCTCGTGAAGGATCTCTCTCCCCCTCTAGAATTTATCCCCCATGGTCTCGGACTAGCGAGATACATGTTCCCGGTGGCTATTCGGCAAGAAAGAGTTGTTCTTCCGCTGCATCGCTAGAGCAAGGAGGCGGAGGTTGCTCGGTGCCTCGAACGTGTGTGCGAGCACGGATGCGCTGTTGTTTTCGGCGCTAGGACTTCCTCTCGATCTTGAGATCGGAAAGAGATCGTCTATATCAACCACGAGTTTGGACTCGTTAAGCTTTGTCGGTCTTCAAGGGTATGTTCTCTATGGATATACATCCTCCCGTTGTTTGTATCTAGTAGATAGATCTTGGTACATAGTTGTTCCCATCGTAGGAAATTTTTTGGTTTCTATGCTGCGAACCCTACAGTGGTATCAGAGCCGGATCTATGCGTAGTTACTTTGCACGGGTAGTACACATATGAGTATATGTGGGCGATGATTATCATTTTATTGCTTCTTAGTTGTACTTTGGATATTGGTGGCATAGTGGGATGAAGCGGCCCGGACAAACTTCTCGCACATGAGACCTGTTCCACGCTTGACATGCAACTAGTTTTGCATAAGTGTCTAGCGGGTGTCTGTCTCTCCTACTATAGTCAATATCTAATTTGCAACGAGTAGTCAATAATTTGGTTATCCTCGTTATGGTTCATGTTCGTAGGTAAAAACAGTTCTATCTTCGAAAGCCCTAAGCCACGTAAAACTTGCAATGGATAAATTAGAGGCGTCTAGTTTAGATTGTTGCTGGGCTAGTGTTATGATATGGTGATGTTGTAAGTAGAAGTATAAGATGATACTCTTACAACACACATAACGTGTAGGTTCCATAGACCTTGGTCTTACACATAGAGGTATGATAGAGATCATACCACGATGCACATGATAGAGATCAAGTGCGGGAACCATATCATTTCACTTATTAACATGTGATGTTTATTGCATCTTATATTGCTTGTTTGGCGTTTTATTAGCATAATAAGATGATCCCTCATTTAGATATCAAGATAAGAAAGTGTTCTTCCTTAAGTATGCACCGACAATGTTTCGTCGCTTCAAGACATCACGTGATGATCGGGTGTACTTGAATCCACGAGCATATCTCGGGTGTAAGACAGTTACACACGCAAATACTAAGGTTCTTACTTGACGAGCCTAGCATGTACAGACATGGCCTCGAAACACGGATCGAAAGGTTAAGCATGAGTCATATGTTTTGATATGATGACCATATGGATGCTCGCCTTTGAAGCTATACCGACTCACGTGATGATCGGACTTGGTGTAGTGGATTTGGTTCATGTAATCACCAAAAAGACACGAGGGATGTCGTTTTTTAGTGGGAGTTTATTTCTAATTTGGATTAGTAGAACTCAATTTATCATAAATTAAATCAAAGTGAATTTGCATAATTTGTTGTAGTCATTGGCATTCGTTCACCACCTTATGCTTAGTTATAATTGAGATAATAGAACTATAGAATTTTGGATATATACTTTACAAACTGGTATCGTATTGTGTTGAGTGTCAATCTAAAGTTTAAAGTCCTATTGCAAACTTTCAGCAAACTCTATTTACTCCGTGAAATTTAATAATTGGTATTAAATCGAGAGTAACAATTCCAGTGTTAGTATCTTAAGTATCATGTTTGCCTCAGTGATTCTTGATTGTTTTAATATCAAGTTTATCTAGGAGCTGAAAGAATTGTTTCAGAAACCATCATGTGTGGAAGATATAACGATATCTGAAACAATGTTTTGGTTGCAATATGATAGAGTATAATATATGTTCTCATATTGGATGAGAATTTACGAAGGTTGGAGATGCTAGACATCCTAATCATCCAAAAGGGTTTTGGAAAGTAATGTTATACTCACGATTCGCCTTTATAAGCTACAGTAGCTTGATCATGAAAGTCGTCATGATAAGGATGAATAGAAGATGTATGTAAAGTGTTTACTACACTAAAAGATTACTAAAGAATGGATTTTGAAAGAATACCGATCATTTTGATGATGGTGATCTACTTCAAAGTGCAAGTCCAAAGGTATTATTATTTGAATATACATGCTTTGGACTATGCGTCATGTATATGGCGCCACTTTTTGATGTTGATAGATTCTTTTAAAAAGGAAAAGGAAATGCGTAAAGAGAATCTATAAAATATATTTGGCAGAAAAGAAAAGATTGGAAATGTCCAATTTAGGTATATATATGATATACATGTTATGGTTGTATTCTTTGCTTGTTAAACAATGTGATTCTTGGGTATTGGATACCAAATTGGTTGGTATGAAATTTCATACAGAACGACGCAATTCATGAACCACAATGGCCTAAGTAACTAGCAAGAGAATATGTGATGATGTTCATCGAAAACAAACAAACTATTGTTTGTATTTCTCGTTGACATCAAATCTTGACTTCAAGATTTGTTTTAATAATTGTTATTTGAATCAGGTATTATGAGAACCAAGGTGAAAGTACAAAGGAAGTCGCCTAGAGGGGGGTGAATAGGCTTTTAAAAATATTACGGTTTAGGCTCAAGTAAATGTGGAATAAAAACTACGTTTAATTTATTGAGCACAAAACCTAGCCACTAAGTTTACCTAAGTGCACCAACAACCTATTCTAAGCAATACAAGCAACAAGGTGATAGCAAGAAATAAATACTTCAAGCACGATGGCTATCACAATGTAAAGTGCATAAGTAAAGGGTTCGGTTGAGAGATAACCGATGGACGCGGAGACGAAGATTTGTTTCCCGAAGTTCACTTCCAAAGAAGCTAAGTCTCCGTTGGAGAGGTGCTATGGCGCAATGCTCTCCGAACACCACAAATGGCTCACCTCGAGGTGTGGTGGTTCGATGCTCACCCAACGCCACACAAGGCCTCACCCCGGATGCGGAAGCACGCAACTCACCGACGCCACAAAAGGCTCACCCTATTCTCCCAAGTGCGCACCACAAAAGGCGGGCACTTGATCCACTATGGGATGCTTGAGGGCGGTCACCGAACCCGTACAAGATTGGGGCTAACTCCACAACTCAATTGGAGGCTCCCAACAACAAAGCCACAAAAGGCCAACAATTCCACAAAAGGCCAACAATGCCACAAAAGGCCAACAACGCCACAAAAGGCTACAAGACCACAAAAGGTCAACAAGACCACAAAAGGTCAACAATCCAACCACACAACCGTCTAGGGTTCCAAGGAACCCAAGAGAAACAAGCTCACAAGCTTGAACTCGCCGAATCTCCGAGGAGAACTCAAACCTATGCACCAAATGCAAGGGCAAGTCCTTCTCCCCCAAATTCCAACAAAGCTACAAAAGCTATTGGGGGAATAAGGAAGGAAGAACACAAGAGTAGAACTCACACCTATGCACCAAATGCAAGGGCAAGTCCTTCTCTCCCAAATTCCAACAAAGCTACAAAAGCTATTGGGGGAATAAGGGAGGAAGAACACAAGAGGAGAACACAAAACTCTCCAAGATCTAGATCCCAATGATTCCTTCACAAAGAAGGGATTTGACTTGGGGGGTTGTAGATCTAGATCTCCTCTCTCAAATCCCTCAAAAAGATGCAAGAATCATAGGAGGGGAAAGGGAGAGGGAAAGCTTCTTCAAGGTAGACAATGGAGGAGAGAGAGAAAGCCAAGAACCAAGAAGAAAAGCTAGTGCCCACGAAGGGGAAGAGGAGCCCCTTTTAAAGGGCTCCCAGATCTGCCCGTTATGGGCATTCGCGACACCTGGCCGGAACTTCCGGTGGGAGGCCGGAAGTTCCGGTGACACCCAGCCAACGGACGAAAACTGCGGAGCGAGAAACTGAAAAAACGAAACATGGCCGGAACTTCCGGCTCTGGGGCGGAAGTTCCGCCCAGCCTGGCTCCAACGGTCATCAGACCGTTAACGCCCGCTCCAGAAGCGCAATCGGAAGTTTCGGTCAAAACCGACCGGAAGTTCCCGTGAACTTCCGAGCAAGTTCCGACAAAGTTCCGGCAAATAGAACGCTTCAAAACAGAAGGTTACTGAGCGTGAGCGGAAGAAGACCCGGAACTTCCACCGGAACTTTCGGCGGCAAAGATGCCCTAGAGGAACTTCCGGTGGGAAGCCGGAACTTCCGGTCAGAGAAATTCCAGAAACCAGAAAACCAGAAACGCAATAACTTTTGCATCCGAACTCCAAATGGGATGAAACCAATTTTGTTGGAAAGATAACGACGAATAGAATCACCTTGGGAGAAAATATCATAAATATATATGTGAAGTATCCCCCAAGGTGTGGAGACGGAAAACTCGCAAGATCAAAAACCGCAATAAGATATGCAAGTGAAATCCTTAGATGATGAGCTAGAGCTTGTTATGATGGTGACCACAAGCTCTAGATCCTCTCATGGACAAGAACCAAATAATAACCAAGAAAGATGATGATATGAATGCAAAGGTTTGAGCTCTCTCCGAACGATGCAAACGAGACACCCGCTTGAGACCCCCTCTTGATAGTACGGCTACCTATCCTAAACCCGGTCTCCCAACTAACAACACGAGACCGGCAAAAGAGAAGCCCTATCAACATACCTTTGCCTTGAGCGTCCCACTTGAACTTGATGTGGACCGTCTTGTTCTTCTATAGTGGGAACACCTTTCTTGTTTGCTCTTGCTCGCTCTTGCTTGATGAAGACTTGCAAAATGCTCCCCCATACTCCATGGGGAAACCTCTTCTTTGAACTTGTCTTCATCATTCCATGAGCACGAGGATGGCAAGCTTCAAGCATGAGATCTTCTAGAGATGGCGCATCTTGAGCTCGTCCTTCTTCATCCTTACTTGAGGTTGATCCATCTTGATGCAACTCTTTGCACATGCCTTGATCGACCTTCAAGCTCCTTCTTTCTTCATGATTCCAATGGGCACAAAGCCCTTGGACATTTCTTCATCTTCCAACCTTGAGACCAACACATGGCCCAAGCGATGCCAATGGACAAACCTACAAGTGAAACTCAATTTACACATTAGTCCATAGAGATTGTCATTAATTACCAAAACCACACATGGGGCATACATGCCCTTTCAAAAGGTTTTTCAAATAATTACCGTATTCCATATAAGATGGATGATTTACAAATCTAGTTGGAGAAATCACATCCATAAAACCTAATGCTAAAATGTCGCAAGACAAATGATTGAAAGATCACTTACGAAGTGACATCGCCGTTTAAATTATATTGGAAAGAAAACATGAAGAAACTCCATATGCATGGATTTTTGGAGTCTTTGATTTGATCAAGTGACGCTTGTGAGACTTTCCTCGGGATAATTAAAACTTCGTTCAAAGGCCAAAGAAGAACGAACGACTAAATTATTGGAATTTATACATATCGATGTATGTATTCCATTATGTGTAGTCGTAAGCGATGGTTTCAACTTCATATGCTTTCTCCGGAAATTTGAGTGAATATTCACTTAATGAGAAAGAAGTATGAAATATTTGAAAAACGTTTCAAAGACTTTCAAGATGAAGTGGAAAATCATTGTAACAAGAAAATAAATGGTTTATGATTTTATCATAAGGGATTTGTTTGAGTTACAAGTGTAACAAGAAAATAAATGAATTATGATTTTATCATAAAGGGATTTATTTGAGTTGCAAGTTTAGCAAAACACCTAGATTTACATATCCCGAAATACCATAGGAATATGGAGTGTTTGAGATTTGTAATGAAACCTTGTTTGACATGGTTGGATCAAAGGTGTTATTTATAAAACTGTCATTATGTTTTAAAAGATTAAAGCTTTAGAGACTACCGCTTTTACACTGAAAAGAGCTCCATCTTGATCCGTTGAAATGACACCATGGAAGTTATGTTTTGGGGTAAAACCCAAGTTGACATTTCTTAAATTTCGGTATGCTAAACATAAGTAAGATATTTACAACCGAAGTCGGATGAGCATGTCTTTGTAGGTTATTTCGAATAACAATTGGTTATTCCTCCATAACACCAAGGACAAAAGGATTTGTCCCTTGGAACATGAAGTTTCTTAAAGAAGGAATTTTTCGCAAAAGTTAAGTGGGGGGACAATAGAACTTTGATAAGGTTAACGAACCTTAGCTAAATGTGCTGAGTTGCGCAGCGCCAGAAATCGTTCTGGAGGCTGCCATAATGCTCATAGCTTATGTGCCTCAAAGCTTGTGGTCACGGAGATCTAAGTTCTTATTGAACCAAGTCGGTCGAATAAACAATCAAATACTAAGATTTGAGAGTAAATCATTATTGTTTGACAATGATGAACCGAGTATATGCAAAGAAGCAATGATGGGCCCTAACTCCGTCAAATGGCTTGAAGCCATAAAATCTGTGATAGTTCCATAGACGAGAAATCAAGTTTTGAACTTGGAAGACCCTCCGGAAAGGTGTAAAAACCTATCGGTCGTATTTGGATCTATAAAGAAACATACATGGATGTCTCACATCTATGAAATATTCGACATGTCGTAAAGTATTTTCTGACAATGTTCAAGGAGTTGACTATGACAAGATTTGATCTTTCATAGCGATATTTAGTCTGGACGGATTAAAATAGCAACCACTACATATAATTTGGTATATGGTAGATGAATAAACAAAACAAAGTTCTTTTAATAGAATGGTTACCTAGGACGTACATGACACGATCCAAAGGGTTTTGTTAATTCAAAGGATGCTAAAAGGGGTCTGCAAACTTCAATGGTTGAAGTAAGCATCACGGAGTTGGAATCTTCACCTGATGAAAAAGGAGTTTTCATCTGGAGACGATGAAGATGCTTGCATTTGCAAGAATTGAAACAAGATTCGAGTGTATCGACACTTGATAAGTGAAACAAGATTCAAGTTCTTTGACACTTGATGAGTGAAATCACAAGGATGTTTTGATCAATTATACCATGATATGTACACATCCAGACATGTCCTATGCTCTAAGTGTTATGAGCATATACCAGAATGAATCATAAAATGATCATTGGACGATAGTGAGGATATTCTTATGATCTTTTGGAAGAACTAAGAATATATTTGTGTAGAGGTGACAAACAATTACAAATAGTTTATTGTAAAGCATTACATTGATACTAGTTTTGTCACAAGATAAAAATTAAGTTTATCTCAATTTAAACTATGAGTGGCACAATGAAATGGAAAGAAAGATTCCATGATGGATTTGGATGAAATCCATAGTTAAGACATTGTGACGAATACTACAACAAAAAGGCTAAGTATATGACTGCTATAGTAGCAGCAAAGGAGGGAATTTGTGTCAAGAAGTTTTTTATCAAACTAAGGTGTGGTTCGCAATGGGCTAACACTAAAGATTTATTGTATGACAATAGTATCGACATGATTTAACCCCAAGAAACTAAAGGTCTCAACGAAAGACGAAATTTATACAATGCCATCTCATTGGAGAATGAGTGATGCGTGAAGACGCAAAGACATGCAAATACACACGGACCTAAAGCGTCAGATCCGTAGAATATGTTAACCACTTGCAATTGCGTATATGGAACACCAGAAAGCCACAGGTGTTCAATACACAAAGTTTTCAAACTAAATTATTGTCTCTAGTGCAAGTGGAAGACTGAAGGGAATATGCCCGAGAGGCAATAATAAAGTGGTTATTATCGTATTCCTTGTTTATGATAAATGTTTATTTTACATGCTATAATTGTATTAATACGGAAACGTTAATACATGTGTGTTTAATAAACAAAAATAAAGTTCCTAGTTATGCCTCTCTTATAAACTAGCTCGTTGATTAACAAGATGATCATAGGTTTCCTGATCATGGACATTGGATGTTGTTAATAACGAGGTCACAACATTATTGTAATGGTGTGATGAACATTCATCCGAAGTATAGCATTACGATCAAAGTCATTGAGTTTATATTGCTATAAAAACTTACGAAGTGATCCTAATCCTTAGACCATGAGATCATGTCAATCACTAACACCGGAAGAGTTTCTTGATAACATCAAACGTCACACCGTAACAGGGTGATTATAAAGATGGGTTCAGAACTACTAAAGTGTTATGTTGAGGCCCATGGATCAAGAGTGGAATTTTTTCATCCCGATGACGGATAGATATGCTCTGGGCCCTCTCGGTGATATCACATTGATTAGCTTGCAAGCAAGTGATTTGATCACTAGAATGTTACATCACGGGAACGAGAAAAATGTGCATGTCAGTAACGAGATCAAACTAGGTATGGAGATACCGATGATCGAATCTCGGACATGCAATATATCGCGAAACAAAGGGATTAAGATTCTAGCGTAAAAGGTTCCGACGATCACAAGAAAGTCATCGTTGAATGTGTGGGAGTCAGTATGGGTCTCCAGATCCCGCTTCTGATTATTGATCTGAGAGGGGTCTCGATCATGTCCGAATTATTGGCGAACCGTAGGGTGACACACTTAAGAGACACCGACATCCATTTGGAGCAAAAGTTTCATGCCGAAAAGAATAACAAGCGCAGGAATTTATTTCACTAGATACCGAAACGGGTTTTCGGGTGAAATTGCAGAAAGTGTTTCTGCATGTGAAATGAAATACTAGCAAGGGGTTTTATGAGAATGTTTGTCATTAAAGTAATTGAAAAAAATCTGAATAAATAAAAGGAGTTTTATTTAATGAGAGTTTGCATTAAATTTGGTGGAAATTTAATGGGAATTTGAGTGGGTTTTTGAGTGGAGGGAATTGAAAGGCATTTGAGTGAGTAGAGTGTCCACCCACATGAATGTGGAAGAGGTGGGGGAAGTCCCATGGCTGGGCGCATGGCCCCTTGGGTGCCCCCCTCTCCCTATAAAAGGAGCCCCCCTCCCTCTCTCTCTCACACCTCCTCGTGAAGGATCTCTCTCCCCCTCTAGAATTTATCCCCCATGGTCTCGGACTAGCGAGATACATGTTTCCGGTGGCTATTCGGCAAGAAAGAGTTGTGCTTCCGCTGCATCGCTGGAGCAAGGAGGCGGAGGTTGCTCGGTGCCTTGAACGTGTGTGCGAGCACGGATGCGCTGCTGTTTTGCGGCGCTAGGACTTCCTCTCGATCTTGAGATCGGCAAGAGATCGTCTACATCAACCACGAGTTTGGACTCGTTAAGCTTTGTCGGTCTTCAAGGGTATGTTCTCTACGGATATACATCCGCCCGTTGTTTGTATCTAGTAGATAGATCTTGGTACATAGTTGTTCCCATCGTAGGAATTATTTTGTTTTCTATGCTGCGAACCCTACACATGAGTCGTTGGAGGAAAACCTAGACGACTTTCCCCTTTGCATACAGGTGGTTTAGCTATACTGGCCAAGCATTTTTTGTATGTATGGCCAATACGCTACAAACAATCAATCCAAGGGCATGCAGTGTCGCATGTAGCATCGCGTGCATCGTCTTCATTCAGTCATTAACATGGAGATGGAATCTATTGACGTATGACATACTCACCAGCGAAGGTTTCTGCAAATCCTTCACAAATATATACATCGCGGTACTTTTCGTTCCCACCGATAATTATGTCACTAACTCCAACTCTTTTGCATAATTCGCAGCCTAATGTGCTTTGTTCTAGTGATAGGAAAATTCCAGATGCCTCCTAGTCCTACTACTACTAGATCTTAAATTTCAGATCCATATGAACTTGTAGTCATATTGAGTATTTCTGCCGCTCGCATGTAGGCTCTTGTCTTTTTATAATCTGCTTAAATTTATTGCCTCACACAAGTGGTATTCTGAAAACTAAGATGTACTTTCAGGTTTTAGTTCAACATATATGCATCTATATATCACTGAATTAAGGTGGAGTGTACTACCTTTTCCCTATTAATAAATACTTTTTTTCTTGACATGTACAATAGTAGGACATCATAAATTTAATCAGCATTTTCAGCTAGTTTATGATCTTCGCGTTTCATTGCATAAGCTATGAATGATCAAAGGTGTTCACACTGTCAGAGAGAAAAGGAGGAACTGAGCAATAGCCCAATGATATTGAAGTGCATGCCGTGGCTAATACTTCTGCTGAACTTTTTTTTAGATAAAGAACTTCAACGCTTTATTGACAAATGAAAAACAATACAAAGTACTTCGCGGATACACTCCGAGATTGAAAAAATACAAGTGACCAGAACAGTGTAGGTTCTCTGAAAGATGCTCCAAACACCTATTGTGCATCTATATGGCACACGATTAATTTACAAAAATCGTCAACAGTATTTTTTGGCAACAACTGCCATGATTATATTAAGCGTGCAGTCAAAGTGGCTCTGGAGGTTGAAATTGTAATTCTGCAAGACACTTATTCGAATATGCTTAATGAAGCCTTTCTCGTCGTCCTTCAACTTCCTCATGACTGGATTTGGAGTGCTGTCGGATGTGGAGGACTATGAACAACTTGAGTGATAGACCGCTATCATGAGCTAGCATAGAAGCTCGATACCCTTATACATGTGACGACATGATTCCTAGTTCATGTTGGTATTTGCAACAAGATTAAAACAAGTATTGCCAATCACTAGTGGGATTTTGAATATGGCAAAAGGAAAATGCATTGCGGTCGTGGGAGCGGATGTCGGTGCCAAAAAAACTGTAGAGCATGTTGATCATTTGGTGAACAAGACTCTGTAGGAGCTTCACTTTTGGGTTTTAGCTAGGCGTGAGACCGGTCTTTTCAGAGATAATATGAGAAGCATCATGTTTTTTTATTCTTTGGTGTTCTGTGTCCTATATCATCGGCGATTTGGCAGATTCTTGTAATTATGTATGTCTTCTGTAAAGTTATTTTTTATCATTGGCATACTCTTGAAAGAAAAACTGACACATATGCATCCATACCATATACAAGGCAGGGCCAGGACTCTCTCTGTCCAACAGGATGTCATTCTGAACATGAGAGAGTAGTTGTTAGAAATAAAACTAAGGTACCAGTGTCCAAAGCAATTGTGACTGTGAGAAACCAGGACTAAGGTACCAGGACTCTCGTCACATATGCCTTATTGGACTCCTTTTCTCATCATAAATGTGTGACTGTGAGAAACTATCACAATTGTCCAAAGCAAATGGAAACAAGATGTTCTTTGCATTATAGCTACTTTAGTACAATAGTTCTATGTTGCTCAGTTATGTGTACAAACTTGACCTTGTTTGAATGTAGGATGGACGTCCAACTCAGAAACAACTCAAGAGGAATTAGTAGCAGCACATCGTATTAAATTGTTTATGGTGACAAGCATGCGTACCATCTTACTTACACTAGTATAGATCGGGTCTTGTGAAAATGTCCCTTGACACATGAATTTTTGATCGTCATTGTAGATGAGTGTGCGATGCGCTTCTAGTTGCCCACACGATTTATATAATCGTGCACGAATGGGACATACGGTTCCATGATTCCAACCATGTGCGAACTTTGAGAATATCACAAACGATTATTCCTTCCTGACCATCTGCTTTTTCTGACGATTGCAAACTGACTTATGTTGTTTCATCGTATGTGTTCATATCAATTCACAATCAATAAGTATGAACCATTAGTATGGCTATTTCAGACATTCCAAATGTTTTTACTCTGAACCGTCACTAGCCTAGGATGCTATTGGATGTATGCAAGTATAGTACCAAAAATCTTAATTTTATTTGATTGCACATCAGATACATCATATGTTTACATACATTTGCGACATAGCTTCAATTGGTAGGTATCCATAGGAGAATGATACACAAAAAAGAAGAGAATATGTATGTTTTCTTGATTACATTTTTGTCTTCGTGACGATGATGTACCTTGTAAGGCTAAAACAGATAGGTTTTTCCATTTATCCTTGAGTTACCATCGCCATGTACCACGTTGCAGCTAAGAGGAAAGTAATTAACACAGGTCGGCCTAGTGCATACGTAGATCTAAAGAATACAACCAAGCTAAGAGGAGAGTAATTAAAAAATCCACAGTGCATTTGAATGTATTAGAGAAAATAAACATAAGGTCGGTCTAGTGCATATGTAGATCTATAGTACACAACCACACTAAGAGGAGACTAATTAACAAATCCACCATGCATTTGAATGTATTAAAGAAGATAAACATAAGGTTGACCTAGTGCAAATGTAAATATAAAGTACACAACCACACCAAGAGGAGAATAATTAACAAATCGATTGTTCATTTGAAAGGACTAAAAAAGACCATGCATATGTAGTGCATGTGAAGGAATTAACAACCTTTGGGAAGGAGCCGTTGTGGCGCCGTTGACACCTTTCACCGTCCTCCGTGGATGAAGGGGATGTGCCTGGTCAAGACGGATGTACACATCGCACTGGAGAAATGCCGGAGAATAGCTGATGTAGCGCCTCGTCGACTTAGCTCCGAGTAGGTGTGCTTCCTGGGTGCAGATAAACACAAAAGAGGAAGGCACGCCGGTGGTGGGGAGTGCGGTCGTATTCTCTATGCTATTTGACTGGTCCCCTTTTATAAGGGTAGGGTTCCACCAAATGGGACCCGACGGGCCTTAGCCATCTCACACGATTTCCTCCTTATGAACCATTTGTGGATATGACACACCATTTTATACCTATAGTTATTTGCGATTCTACACGTACAGTTGATTTGAGTAAAACCATGTTCGATGTGATGGCTATGCCAACATGCTAGTGTGGAATCCTGTACTTGATCTGTATTTCGCACACGCTTTTCCCATGGCCAATCCTTGGCGATAGACATTTCACGGACGAATTATTTCCATTTTCCGTGTGCGATAGAGATTATCACACATGGTTTTCTTTACTATGTACATTTTTATAGCCATTGAATTCTTTGTCTATACATAACCGAACAACTAGTTCATAATATTTGGTCATTATAGTTCGAAAGGACTCCAATCAAACATTGTTGCCCTAGCTAATTGTTATAAAAGGAGGTATATACACTTTTAGTCCCACATCTTGCACCATAGGAGCGATTTAGTCCCACATCTTGCAAAGTGAGCAAACCTAGTCCCACAACTTGTATTCTGAGAGCAACTTAGTCCAATTTGATCAAATTTTAACAAGTTTAACTAAATTTATCCACCTATGACGTCACAATTTTTTTAAAATGCCCCCTATGTATTTATCGGTGAAATTTGTGCCCTTGATACGGACTAACGGGTCCACCTGTTATTAGAGGTACAAATAAAATAGTTAAAAATCCCTAATTGTTGATGAAGGGAATTGAACTCAAAACCTCCAGATTGCTACACAGAGACGCAAGCCAGTGCACCAAATAATTCTATTGTTAGATATGATAAGGATGTAATTCTTTTATATAAGGGAAGAGCACACACGCACGTAACGTCCCAAAAACACCTTTAAAAAAAATAAAAATATGTATATATGAGCAACGATGTAAGCATTTTTATTGTGCAAAATTTCAACCCGGACCAATTTTTATTCATTGTGCAAAATTGTTGATATGTGTAGTTTGAAGAGCGCACGTTTTTTATATTTTTTTGAGAGAGTTTCTTATATATTATGTTCGGACTTATACATCCTAACTCGGCTATAAGTACCTACACCGGCACGAAGCACATAAAAAAAGTTAGGTATAAAAAATACGTGTTCTAAAGTTGTGAAAAGACTAAAAATGGCAAATTATTTTAATTCAAAATAATTTATATTCTAGGCTAAAAGGACAAAATTAGAGATCTGGGTTTGCAATTATGCACCTTTAAATCCTATTAATTTTTTCACCGAATACAAATCGGTCGGGATTGAAATTTTGCATAATGAAAATGCTTACATCATTGCTCATATGTACATATTTTTTAAAGGTGTTTTTGATATGTTGCATTACATTTTTTACGTGCGTGTGTACTCTCGTCTTATATAAAAGAATTATGTCCTCATATGTCACAAAAGAATCAGTTGGCATAGTGGCTTGTGCTTTTGTACAGCAATCTAAAGATACCAAGTTCAATTCCCGTCAACAATTAGAGTTTTAACTATTTTATTTGTATCTCAAATGACAGGTAGGTCCATTAGTTCATAAGGAGGGCATAAATGTCAGAGAGAAATACATAGGGGGTATTTTTAAAAAATTGTGACGTCATATGTGGATAAATTTAGTTAAACTTGCTAAAATTTGATCAAATTGGACTAAGTTGCTCCCAGGAAACAAGTTGTGGCAATAGGTTTGCTCACTTTGCAAGATGTAGGAGTAAAACGCTCCTATGGTACAAGTTGTGGGACTAAAAGTGTATATACCTCTTATAAAAGACCACTAACTTGAGAAATTACGTTGTTATTAATAACTACTTAGTACGCACTAGCTAATTAATTAATAAATACTCCCTTTGTTTCAAAATATAAGATGCTTTAGCTTTGGAAAGCAAATGTATCTAGACATCTTTTAGTATATTGGTTCACTCATATTTAAACAGAATATATACACTAAAATAAGTCTAGATACATTTTCTTCACAAACCTAAATCATTTTATATTTTAAAACGGAGGAAGTAGTCACTACACACTAAATATCCTTGATGTTAGACGTCGGGCCATACGTTTATAAACGCCAAAGCACACACCTAATTGATGGGTCATATGATGTTACTCGGGCTGATCTCACTCAACCGAAGGCTTTTAAAAACGGTCATTACTGCCCGATCTACATTGTAAGTGTGTTGCGCTTTAAACGGGGCCACACACTTGCACGACAGATCGTTTTAGTCGGATAGTGGAGTCGCTAATACGTCTGACCGAATAATGTATAAAGTTTTTACTTGGGTACCCGAAAGATTAAGGGTGATGCAACTCAATGCGTTTTCAGGTGGCCGATCTCACAGCGCGATATGCAAGACAGTGAACTAGCGTTTTCTAGACCAGAAGCCCCAGTTTTTGGGAGGGACCCGTTTGAGATTCTGCGAGCTGTTGGCTAAGTTAGTCGGCCTAATTGCCCTAACTCGGTTGTTGATCCTTCGAAACATGGGGTTACCAAAGAAACAGAAGCATGGACAAGGGTTGAGGAGTTGAAAAGTAGGCGAAAAAAATAGTATTGAAGTTGTCGATTGTTTGCTTAATTCAATCGGCCGGCATCCCTTATAACTTATACGGGGCGCCTGGTCTTCCCGTTCAAGCCTAAGAGACTATTACACGGGTACAGTGCGATTTCCTTAGTACGAAAATAACTCTAAACTAGGCAATTATCCTTAGCTACATACTGGACTCGGACT
This sequence comes from Avena atlantica, assembly GCA_910589765.1. Lineage (NCBI taxonomy): Eukaryota > Viridiplantae > Streptophyta > Magnoliopsida > Poales > Poaceae > Avena > Avena atlantica. The sequence continues at coordinate 183,044,358 of OU342737.1, forward strand.
CCAAGCGTTCAAATAACCCTTTGCGAAGTCATCTTTCCTTCCGTGTTGGCGCAATTTCCAAGACCTCGGAGCTTCTTTTTGGCCAAGTCATGATCTCCTTGGGCATAAGTCTGGGCTCCTTTTACTGGTTTCTCGAATATTCTTCTTAGTAGGCTCGCCGATGCTGGAATTGCCTACTATCTAGGTCCGCTTCTTGATAATCCTTCGGATCTTCTAATGCACCGACTATAATGACCCGTTAGTCGTCTGGAATTGGGCTAGAATCTGGAAATTGGCAAAATAGGTCTATCTGCGACTCACATCTTCCGACTCAAAACACTGTGTTTTTTATCGGTTGAAAATGGACGCTAACACATGGCATGTTAAAGAGTTGGCGTGGAAGCGACATAAACGGTTCCAGTTCCCAGTGCCACCTAAGCCTACAAGAGTATCTTGTAGCAAAACAAAGACCGTAGGTGCAAGCCATTGTCAAATCATGATCTCTAATTCGAGAAGAACAAATGAATTATGTTTGTGTCTGAGCTTGTAGCACTTGCACTTCTGTGTGTGCTCCTCTATAGTACTCCACAATTATATTGTCGAGTATGAGCTAGCTGTACCACACATTTCGTGCAATCATTTTGATTTAATGTGTGGCACCTATGAACATGGTCTACGAGTAGATCAAACTACTACTACGGGTCATTTACTCCCCTGACCCAGCGGTTCACATGTGATCTAGTATTACGCTAAATTTCGTGTACTATCTTCATTCCACAAAGTAAGGTATATAAATTTGATGAGAAGTCAAACAGTATCAAGTTTGACCAAAATTACTGAAAATTTTATTAACATACAATGTTAAACCTATATCATTAACTTGGATACATTACGAAACATATTATCACATCGTATCTACAAAATATGTCATTTTTATGTAAAAGAAAAATTGTAAACCATTTGACTATTTTGAAAACGTATACTACACTATTTTGTGAAACGGAGATAGTAGCATATGTAGGGGTCAGCACACTTTGGGCAATTCACGGTCTACCATGGCTATGTATTGTTGACACAGGCGACCAAGACACTATAGCCGCTAGCGCTCGCCAAGCCGAGCTATTCTCTAATACATTCAACAACTGCACCTTCGGATCCATGGCCATATCAGTCTGCAGTCAGAGTCATAGTTTTGTTCTAATGGGGGTATCAATTGACAAATTCTCCTATTGTCCTCCTGAACGAGACACAATGGATCAACGAATCTCTTTTAATTTTGCATTAACGCAAGCACTCCTCTAATTTAAGCCCAAGAATCTAGTATGCCCCAAGTCCCTCCTAAGGTGTCTTACTTAAGTATCTCCTTCGGTAATATCAAACTCATCTAACTTAGTGACATAATGGCCGTTGAAGGTGTGATCCAAATTTATAAGAAGGCTAATTTCTAAAGGAGGAGAGCGAGATCCATCGCCGGTAGGGTTAGGCCAAAGCGTCACGGTTTTGAGTCTATATTGCTCAGTTTTGAGTCCAAACTTGACTCGATTCATATATCACTATGGGACGCGCGTGCTACGCCCAGGGCAAAAGGCCGTCGGTGTAGGCCAAAATACCCTCGGCGTATGGTACGCCGAGGGCTGCCCTCGGCGTAGCCTCCTCGGCAAAGATCTCCCTCGGCGGAGCACACTCAAGCCGTCGGCGTATCGAAATGCCGTCGGCGTATGCTAGGCGTAGCGGCCGTCGGCATAGCCTGTCGGCCGGTTGCAAAAACATTTTTTTTTGAAAAAAATAATTTTTTTATTTTTTTTCTCAATTTTTTTATTCTTTGAATTGTTTCACTTGTTAATCTCCTACTTTGAACATTTTTAACACTAATTTTATACTTAATATTTGATTAAATTCCAGTCTTAGTCAAACTTCCCTGCAGGCCACCCATCCTAATACTACTACAGCTTCAGCACGCTTAACTTCCTCGTTCCTTCAGAATCCGTTTTCGCAAAGTAATTCATATATTGGTGTCAATACTATGATATGAATCCTATTAACTCTTATATCATCATGTCACATGTTTGTATTTTTTGAAATTACAAACAATTATTTAAGTAAATATTAATGAATAAGTAAAAATATTATTAAATTCAAATAAAAATATAATAATTTTATTTTTTTGTATTTTTCTATTTAATATAGAATAATTAATATCTTTAAATTTGTAAATCGAAATTCAACAAATAATATGTCTAAATTGATCAGAAAAATGAGAGGAATCCAAATATGATATCCATATCAACTAATCACAAACCCTCCGTTTTTGAATTAGCCATTTGGTGGTTGCTTTAGAAAATCCCTTTTTTACGCTCGGATAATGAAAAATGCCTTTTTGGTGCGATGAAAAGGAAAACTCGCAATGGATCTTTGATAAAATAGCATATTGTGAACCTAAAAATAATTTTTGTAAAAAAACATGAGCATCGGATCATGTACCTGTAGTTCATATCTGACCCACTTCCTACCGATTCGGCATAAATTTGTCTTTTTCACCAAAGGTGGACGGAAAGGTTTCGGATCGCCCTGTTGGGACATTGTCCATATAAGGTGGTATAGTATTTTTGTAAAATGTGGTGGTAGTATTTTGAATTAGCCATTTGGTGGTTGCTTCACAAAACCGTCTGTTTTTTATGCTCGGAAAATAGAAAATGGCTTTTTGATGCGACGAAAAGGAAAACTTCCTCCTGCAACATTGTTCGCCATCCCATGGTGCATGTGTATGCACAATATGGGCACATTATCACAAACTATGCCTTGATTCTAGCCGTAACCTTGGTCATTTGACCCGAAAGCCAAGAAACCTCGAATGAGATAGGTCATTTTGTGAAGGTTTTTTTAAGACATAATCAATATATCAAGTTTGCTATCTTTCCTTATAACTATGTCACATAATATGACACCACGTGAAGGTTTCGTATTGTTTCGATCGTTTTTGAATTTTTTATGCCCGTTTTAAACTATCGTCAAACTTTGTCGAACGGCGGACATAAAGATTTTTAGCTCGGGGCCGAGCCTCGCTAAAATTTCATTGGATCTTTGATAAAATAGCATATTGTGAACCTAAAAATGATTTTTGTAAAAAAACATGAGCATCGGATCATGTACCTGTAGTTCATTTCTGACCCACTTCCTGCCGATTCGGCAGGAATTTGTCTTTTTCACCAAAGGTGGACAGAAAGGTTTCGGATCCCCCTGTTGGTACATTGTTCGTATAAGGTGGTATAGTATTTTTGTAAAATGTGGTGGTAGTATTTTGAATTAGCTATTTGGTGGTTGCTTCACAAAACCGTCCGTTTTTTATGCTCAGAAAATGGGAAATGGCTTTTTGATGCGACGAAAAGGAAAATTTTCTCCTGTAACATTATTCGCCATCCCATGATGCATGTGTATGCACAATATGGACACATTATCATAAACTATGCCTTGATTCTAGCCATAACGTTGGTCATTTGACCCGAAAGCCAAGAAACCTCGAATGAGATAGGTCATTTTGTGAAGGTTTCTTTGATACATAATCAATATACCAAGTTTGATATTTTTCCTTCTAACTATGTCACATAATATAACACCACGCGAAGGTTTCGCATTGTTTCGATCGTTTTTGAATTTTTTATGCCCGTTTTAAACTATATATAATGTTTTATATTTTACTTAATTTTTATTTATAAATGTGTAATATTTGAGTGTAGATAGATAGGTCTTATTTTTCTGCAAATTTTGATATATTATTTGTATTTTTTTGAATTAGAATGATTTAGTTATGATTTTTCAAAGTTTAATGAGATAAAATAAAAAATAGCTACGCCGAGGGCAGCCGTCGGCGTAGCATAGAATATGCCGAGGACAATTTTACGCCGACGGATGCTTAGTGGGGCTGGCCTGGACGATGGCTATGCCGACGGCCCCGACGTTTGGCCGTCGGCGTAGCGACCGGCCGTCGGCGTAACTTTCCATTCCTGTAGTGTATTGATTTGCTTAGGTAGCTTACCAGACTGAGCAAATCTTGCATGTATGACCGGCGGCATCCAACTCAGAAACAACCTTAGCGGATACAAAGATTGGTTTTCAAAGTTTCTCTTCAGCCTCACATGGTGTTAAGCACCGCGTACTAATTCGATTACTCCCAAGAATACCACTCAGTGGCTCAGTGGTCAGATGATACAGAGATTATAGTCAGAACTTGGGAGCAATGTAGGGAGGAGGAAGAACAATTGAAACATGATCTTAAGATCTGTCGGTTACAATTGGCTTCCAACAGCGACTACAGAAAATGATACATGTAGCTTCTGTAACGCACTATGCCAGTTGAGGAATGGGCCCAAGGACATTTGTAGCTCGCGGGAGAGTAGATGCATCATGTTTCTGTTCGTGCCGCTTGTCGTCTCTCTCTACTTGGAGCTCGGCAGCTTTCTCTCTTCAGAGCACCTCAAGAATATCTGCTTCTTCTAGTGATGCTCATGACGAGATGGTCTTGCCGGTGGTTCCGTGATACATGATCAAACTCATAGATAGAACTCTAGTCTATACACCGCGTGTTGCATTCCTGCTCGCAGTGCGTCCTAACCTGTCGTGACTCCACAAGTCACTGAAGAACACCCTGTTGTTTCCAGCTGATAGAATCTCACAAGACCCTCCTGACGTGACTACACAAGTCCCTACTTGAACTTTGAACTTTATCTAGCGACAAGAAGATAATATTCGTGATGCCTCCTAGTCCTATCATGACTATAGCATAAAATTTAATATTCATATGACTTGGAGTCATTGTGAGTTTCATTTGTGGATCACCCGTTTGGTGCTCTAGTCTCTTCCTAACATGTTTCAATTTATAGATAAAAAGAGACGGCATCTTCAAAACTGGGATATACTCTTAAGTTCTATATAAATAAATATGCATCTTCCACTCAGTGAAGGGGTGTGTCAGACTGCATATGTCCATTTCGTCCGGAACCATGCAGCCGTTCTTATGTATTTCAATTTTTTTCAAGCCGTTTGCTTCAGTACAAACCCATTTCCGAAACTCATAGCAAACTTAGGAAACCTCAGTCATAAGAGCATCTCCACTCGCCTACCCAGTACGCCGGTCCGGACACCGAATTTCGGTCCGGACGCCGAAATCGGCCCAGTCGCGTACCCAAGGACTTGTTTTTGTCCGGATTTCTTCGTGTTTTGGTCCGGCCTACCCAGGCCGTAGCCAGGATCCCGGGTACGCCCTGGGAACGCCGGACTCAGCGAAAACGGGTGTGGGCCAGCTCTGTCGGCGAGAGAAGGCACCACTCGTGCCAATTCGCCGAGCTCCCCGCCCTTTTCTTCCCTCCTCCCGCCTTTCTTCCCCATTCCCCCACCCCAAAGCTCGCCGATCACCGCGCCCGACATGCCGCCCAAGAGTTTCGTCCAACCCAGATCGATCCTCGGCGAGGGTCCGGTGGAGAAGAAGGCGAGGAAGCCGAGAGCGCCGCCGGCCAAGCCGGAGGGTATGTCCTCGGCCGAGTGGGAGAAGAGGGAGCACGCCAGGCAGATCTAGTAGGCCGAGCGGAAGGACAGGAAGGAGAGGGCGAAGCTCTGGCAGCAGCAAGCGGAGGAGGAGAAGGCGATGGTGAAGGTGGCGGCGGAAGAACAGGCGATGGTGAAGGCGAAGCAGGCGGCGGCGACGCGTTCGGCGTTGATGGCCGCGCCGTACCCACCACACTGGGGGAGCCAGGCTAGCGTCGGCTCGCCCGCCGGCTTCTCGCCGATCTCTCCGGCCAACTTCCAGGAGAGCCAGGCGGCTGCTCGGCAGAGGTACTCACCGTCGCCGGAGTTCGACGGCGGCTTCAACCTGAACGTGCTCTTCCCCTGTCCGGCGGCGCGCCCCCCTTCGGCCTTCGGCGTGGACATCAACATCCCCTACTCGGCCTCTCCGGCGTACGCAAGCCCCGCTCTGCGCCGCGGACCGCTGCCCTTCGGCGAGGCCGACGCGCGCAACCTATTCGGCGTAATGCCGGGCGCCCTTCCGGTCGGCATCATGGATGATGCATACATGGAGGACCTAATCGCAACAGGCTCGGCCTCCAACCACCCCTCCTTCTTCACGGAAGAGCAGACCCGGGCCGACGCCGAGCGCGGCATCGAGTCCCAGGACCTCGTCGACGTCGATGCCGAGGAGACCCAGGCCGAGCAGACGCAGCCAGAGGACACCGATCCTGAGTAGAAAGGCAGGAAGGGGAAGAAGACGGCGGACGCTCGGCTCAAATGGACCGTGGCCGAGGACACCTGCCTCGCCGAGGCTTGGAAGACGGTGAGCATGGATCCGATAACCGGTGCGAACCAAAATTCCGACAATTATTGGCGGCGCGTGAAGGCAGCATTCGACGAGCGAAGCATGTGCGACCCAAAGTATCGCAAGATCCACATGGAGCGAGGGGAGAAGGCAATAACGAACCACTGGGCGATTATCCAAACTGCGTGCAGCAAGTTGCACAACTGCGTGGAAGAAGTCGACCGTACACAAGCCAGTGGGGAGAACATGGACAACAAGGTACTCGCGAACATTATCTTTGTCGTGCACTCTCTTGACACACTCGCGAAAATGGACAACTTGACACACTTCCATTTTGTAGCTGCGCCGTGCACTTGCTCTGTTTCGAGAGGACATGAAGATGGAGTTCAAGTTCCATCATGTCTTCGAGAAAATCGAGCATTGCAAGAAGTGGCGGGACACTCGGCTGAGTCTCTCCAAGAGCAAAGACGACGTCTACAACCCCGAGGCCCTGGCCGCTGCTGCCAGCGAAGGAAGACCTGAGCTCGGCCAGAAGAAGGCGAAGATGCTCAAGGCCGCCGGACCTCTCTCCAGGCTTCGATCGAGAAATGCCTCTCCGACACGAGGGCGCAGGCCGAGAAGAGGGCTGAGAAGAGCGAGGAGCGCTGAAAGAAGCTGATGGAGACACAAGGGGAAAAGGTGGCCCTCATCAAGGCCAGCCTCGCGGAGAAGAAAGCCAGCCTCGCCGGGAAGAAGGCCAACTACGCCGCCAAGAAGCGCCACACGGACCTCAAGTTCCTCATGGACGGCGAGGACACGTCGAAGATGAGCTCGCCGGTCAAGGCCTGGTACATGGCGCAACGTCAGGCCATCCTGGAGGGCATGACCACGGCTTCCCCTTCCCTTCCTCTGCGCCGAACGTGCCAGCGCCGAACGCTCCCACGCCGAGCTCTGCTTCGACTTCCTCCAACCCGGGGGCCTTCACCGGCGAGATGGACGACAACGCCGCGTCGGCCACGCCGCAGGAGCCCATCCCCATCGACGACTGATCGTTGTTTCCCCTGTTATGTAATAAAAATATATCACCGAACATATAGGCGCATCTGTCGAACACCTTGTGGCCAAGCACTCGCCGGCGGGAACTATGCAGATTCAAATATATAGCCGTTTTGTGTCCGTCTGAATACTCGGCCTGGGTAGCCGAGTGGGAAACTGGACGTACCCAGACCGAAAACTTGCGTCGTTCGGCCGGAAAAAGGTCCGAATTTCGGCCTAGGTTCGGCCAACGAGTGGAGATGCTCTAAGGACCACTAAGATCGCTCTATACTATTTCATCATTAATACTAAACTAGCACAGTGGCGCTCGCAAATGCGAGGACAACAACGGAATATATCTTAAAAAAATTATGGTTCCACGGAAATTTGTATTATGCGACTGTTGTTAATACGATTCTATAGTCCTCATAAATATTATTTTAAATTATAAATCAGTTCGGTGCGAGATGCCTTTAATCATTTGTATTTTGTGCTAGAATAATTAATTATTGCACATAACGGAGTGTATCAACGACTTGTGTGACTATTGCATGTCCTCTTACAGGGTTAGTACATGGAATTAAATATATATTGCAATCTAGGATGTAGTTTTTTATGTTATTATAGTGTGGACCTTCACCCATATTTGATCGAAACAATAACTTCGCACGTGATGGCGACTGAATATACATACATAGCTCATTAGTGATGATATATTTAATAATGATCCATCAAATTAATGGTCATATTATGTTATGCACAATTAATAAGACATATCAGCAGTTGATAGAAAGGTTCAAAAGACCAATAGGTTATATAAAAACAATTGGGAAACTTAATGTGGGATGATGTGAGAGTTAACAAAATGGAAAGGGTTGCTCTGTTATTGGAAAGATGGTTGAAAGAGTATGAGTTTGGTAGAATATGATTAATATATTATTAAGTCTTATAGGAGAGTATATATCGACATACAAAGGATTATCTTAAAGTACAAGTCAAGTTAGGCTAGAGTCTTAACTATCCTAAACTACTATAACAATCGTATACGTCTAATAATCTAACACTCTCCCTCAGTCGTAGCGGTAGCGTCATGAACAATAGAAACGTCGTGGATGGTCAAACTGGAGAGAAACCGAAGTAGAATCCAATAGGCTGAGTGCCCCCCCTCCGCCCACAATAGCAACGGAAGTGTCGTAGACGGTGTGTCGTGGCGCGAATGCTTGGAATGTAGAGGAAGCTCGTGAGATGCTCAAGCGAGGTGATAGTGTAGGGGTTCGTAGCATGGAAAACAAAAAAAATTTACCGCATGCACACAAACAAGCAAAGATCTATCTACTAGATTGTAGCAACGAGTCGATAGAAGCACTCACCCTTGAAGATTCCAAAGCGGTTAACGAGAGCAGATTCTCGTGGGTGATGTAGTCGTACACTTGCCGATCTCAAGATCGCGTAGACGATCCTTCCGGCACTGCGTTCCGGCAGCGCTTTCGCAGTCGGTCACACGTTCGGTACTCGATGAAGACCTTCCTCTCCCTTGTTCCAGCAGGCAGCGGAGGTGGTAGTTCTCCCCTCGTGATTCCGGCAGAACGACAGCGTGGTGTCGGAAGTAGAGGGAAGATCCCGCAGGGTTCGCCTAAGCCGGTGCGAGTTATGGTGGATCTAGGGTTTCCCGGTGATCTAAGGTTTAGAAGAACGGGAGGAGGAGGAGGTTTCGGCGGCGACTAGGGCGGCGGCGACGAACCGGCAGCGGCGCGAGGCGGCGGCGCGGCGGTGCTGGGCTGTAGCGCGGCGGCGGCAGGGCAGCGGCGGTGGCGCACGGGTAGAGGGGCTAGGGCTTGGTGTTTTGGGGCAGCCCTCCCCCTCTATTTATAAGAGGGGGCAGCCTTGGGAGGGGTGAGTTTGAATCCACTTCCAAAACCAAGTTGGAAGGACTCTTTTCTACTTACACTAGGAAACCATTCACTAGTGGAAACGAGGCCTCTAACACCGGTTCGTAGAGGCCTCTAACAGCGGTTCCAGAACCGTTGTTGGGGGTTCGCTGTTAGAGCCCCCCCTTTAACAGCGGTTCTTATACGAACCGCTGTTAAAGGGTGGCGCACGTGGGGCTGCCACAGTGCTCAGCCCCCCCCTTTAACACCGGTTCGTAATGAACCGGTGTTAAAGGTTCTCTGCTGCGGCAGGAAAACGGCCTAAATCTCTGCCGCGGCAGGAAAACGGCCTAAATCTCTGCCGCTGCAGAGTTCTGCCGCCGCCCCGTTCTGGGCGTATTTCTGCGGCGCGGCGGGGACGGGGAGGAGGGGAGGGGGGAATCGATCGGGAGCGGTATATGCACATACATTGTCGTCGGTACATACGAGTACATGAATAATTAAGCAACTATTATTATACACAAACATCGCCATTGTGTGGTATTCTCCGTAAACGTTGAAGCATCAAGTACAAAGACAAACACGTTCAAGCATCTAAAGAGTTTTTGGATATCTAAAGAGTTCTCCGTCAGGCGTGACGACCTCATCAAGTATGAACCCCGCCAATTCCTCTTGAATGGCTCGTATGCGGTCAAATGGTAGGAGTTGGTCCCGCATCCGTTCGATCTTAATATATATGAAGAATGGGGTCAATATATATAAGAATAGAACTCAACACAATTTATGGTAATAAAATAATGTTGTGTACTTTGTTTACTTACTCTAAGTTCTTTTAGTGTGGCTTGGCCCGTCGCACATATTGTGTTGCGAATGAACTCGCAAACATAGTACACACATAAGTTATTGCCATGTCCCTGATGCGTGCACTTTACGAGAATAGAGAGTTCAATCAAAATAATAATCAATAAAGCATGATATAATGGAATTGGAAGCAGAATCAAAGAGATACGCAGACCTAGCTAGCTAGTATTACTTACATTTTGGTCTACAAATTTTAGTTCTTCTGAGCATTCACCCACGGCCCTGCCCGTGAACCTTTTCCAAACCCTGTCCGGCAAAGAAAATGGATAAAGGAGTAATTAATTACTCGTTGTCACGAAAGTTGCCGATCTAGTGCGATAATATAATTGAAATTACCTTTGGAGCATCTCTCTAAAGTCTGCCAATAGCTATTTTTCTTTTCGTAACGAGTCCATGACAAGGACTTTTCCTGAGTCAGGTTGGATGACTAGCAGAATAAAGTGGAACATACGCACGCATAACTCATCATCAGTTACACTTAACATCGAGTAAGCCGAAACAGAATGTGTACAAGAGAGGGTAACAGTACTCACGAGAAGTTGTAAGGCAATAGTATTTCCCTTTTGGTTTGTTGTCTCAGTAAAGACCTTAGCAAGTAATCTTCTGTTTTCCCAGGTTGGTTCTTACCACTTCTTCATGAACTATATTTGGGTCAACAAACCCAATGTCAAAAGGTCCTCCTTTCATGCATTCCATAACCTTTTTCCTGCATAATAGTATATACATATATGGTGAGCATATATATATACATGCAATTAATGAAGTGAATGAGATGAGATAGAAATTACAGAAATAGTACTTACACACAATAAAGGCTGATAGCAGCTTTGTCGAGTTCCTTCTGATTGAATAGAAAATGCAAGTCTTGAATGTTGAAGTCGATCTCGTCGTCTCCGCACAAGAAAATCTGATCTCTTATATGCGCTGTGATCCATTCTTCCTTTCTCGTCTTGCAGAAATCAAGGTACCACTTGTGCAATCTTCGCATCTTTGTTGGTAGATTCTTGAGCTCCTCTTTCTTGACGAGATTCTTCCCATACTTCCATGGTTGTATGGGGTTGGCATCGCCTTTGGGCAAGTTGTCCCCCATGATGTTCAAGTATGCAATGTAAGTCATCCCCATATCATTGGCCTTTCTTTGTAGCTCTGCCTCGTAATCATTTACGGGAGGAGCGTCTCGTGTGTCGAACACTTGGAGCGGGGCGCATGATTGGTTTTCCTGCTCTCCGAGCATGGGAACTATTTTCTGGGGTGCCGCATGACTACTACTTTCAGTCTCCTTACGACGCCTTGCATCCCCCTTTAAAATCTGGCGCTCGTAGTCCGGCACAAGTGGGGTTTCAGGTTTCAAAAGATTTTTGTAAAACTTCTCCACCACCGCCGGATCTATTTTCTCCTTTGGCTCGGCCCGTCTAGGTGCAAAGAATTTCTTGACCTCTTCTTCCGAGATCCTATTGGTCTCCTCGTTGCTGCGATTCCACGGTAAAACCGGTAATGGCTTGGCGGAAGGCTGCGGGATGTAGTTTTTTGAACTCTTTGGCGTACGGTTTCCTGCGGATTTCTTTGTGGCAGTTCTAGTGATGCTCTTCGTGGCAGTGCTCTTCCTCTTACGCTGAGGAGATGGCTGAAGCGCCGGAGATGGCTGACGGGCAGGAGATGGCTGGCGCGCCAGAGATGGATGTCGCGCAGGAGATGGCTGAAGCGCCGGAGATGGCTGCCGCGCAGGAGATGGCTGAAGCGGCTCAGACTGCTGAAGCTGCGGAGACGGCGGGGGTGCCAGTGGCCTCCAATTTGGAAGCACGATGTGTTCCTTCTTCCAAAGAATGGTTGTTTTCACTGCAAATTTGAGTTGAGTTTCCCCTTCACCTGTAGCATGGTCAAGCTGTGCTTCCTCATATTCCTTCACAACTTCATCCACCCCGACAATAGCATAGCCATCTGGAATCGGTCGGCAGTGGTAAGTTCCACCAGCTACAGGAGGTAAGGCATAGCCGACAACCACCTTAATGGATAAGTCCATTAATCTCACATGCAGCTCAGTGTGTTCGCTCTCCGTGATCTCATCCACGGGGTATCGAGGACCCGCCATTTCAAGCGTGGGCTGCACGTTCTCCGTGGAAGCCACGCTGCTTTTCCGCGCAGAGTCTGGGCCGCCAGCAGCTTCCAATGCAGGCTCTTCGTGCCGCTGAGATGGGCCAGTAGCTTGATGGCTCTGTTGTGCATTCACTTGCGCCTGCAGCGCCACAAGTGCATGTTCTATCTGTGTCATTCGCTCTGTACGCTCTTTTTCTTTTCTGTCGCGCCATCTGTAAGAGTCGCTCCACTCGGGAAACCCATCCTTCCACGTCATACCCCCTCTGCCTCGTGCATGTCCAGGGTGTTCTTTTTTACCGATGGCGCGTATGAGCTGGTCATTCTCTCTGTCGGGATGGAAGCTCCTGGCGGCTGTTTCCTCGTATGCCGTGATGAGTTCAGTGACGGGTTTGGCAAGGAGGGTTGGGAAGATACACAATCCCGTTTCTGGGTCCAACCTTGCCCCGATTCCGTAGAACCAAGTCTTTGCACGTAGGTCCCACCCATCTGTCTGGGGTGTGATCCCTCTAGCGTGCAGGGCCTTCTCAGCTTCCTCCCACTTAGGCCTCTGAGATATGTAGCCACCTGACCCCGTCCTCTGGTGATATTCCTTCTTCTGGGCATTTAGCGTATTGGTTTCTGACCTCTTTTTAGCTATAACACCTTCCTTGTATGCCACAAATTCGGGCCAGTGAGGTCTTATCTTCGCATAATATGCGTCTTCCAAATTTGGAGTCTCGCGAGCTTTGACAAATTTGTTCAATTTTGTCTTCCAGTTGCGGAAAGCGTCAGCCATCTTCTTTAGAGTCCACTCTTTGACCTTTTCCTTTATAACCGGTTTGTTTTCATCCTCCTCTAGCGGAAGGGTGAAATTTACCAACACCGAATTCCAAAGCATTTCTTTGGATCTTTCATCAACAAAGGTACCGTCTCCCATCTTTGGCTTATTCCAATATTCAATTATGATTGGGATTTGGTCCCTAACAAGAACTCCAGCCTGACGTACAAATTTGTCTGCGGCCTTCTTGGGCTCCATCGGCCTGCCATCAACACGGACTGCTTCGATCGTGAACTTTGCACGATCTTTCAACCGATGGCTCGCGCCTCACTTGCTCTTTTTCGTAGAAGAATATTGTTGCTGGCTGGTTGATCCAGAGGGCTAAAAGAAGAAAGAAACGTTAATTAATACATGTAGAAGAAGATTGTTGGTGGAAGTCAGCAGAGGCTTAATCAATGCATATACCTCGTCGGACTTTGTAATCACTAAATTGCGTTCACCGGAGTCTTCATCTTCTCCATGACTACTTGAGCTGTCATCATGTCCCTCCAAGTTCAGATATTGTGAGGTGTCCTCATGGATCATGTTCTCCATTATTTCTTCTTCTTGAAGGTTTCTACTAAGTGGTCCATAGTTTCTAAAACAATAATATCATCACACAAATATCAGTAATACATCTATTGAAATGCTCAAGCAAGGACGATGATATGAAAAGTTAAAAGTATTGAAATGTAACCCTAATACATGCTTGGTCATTTCAAACCCTAATTCGGAGAAACCCCGGATTCATATGAGAGGGTACATTTACTTCTTCTAATTAACTTGTCAATGAAAGTTGATTAACATAGCATGGTTATTATAATGCTATATTGACAACGAGAGGTGGCGACGCTAGGGCGAGAGCGGGTCCGGGATGCGTGGGGGTGTGCGTTCGAACCAGCATGACGTGATGGGCTACCTAAAATAGGCGACTCACCCTCGATGCGTGTGTAGGCTCAGCGAGGACAGAGGAGGTCAGGGTCGACGGCATAATGGTGGCGGTGGTCATCGGCGTGGCACAAAATATACACATGCATATACAATACACATACAATACAATATACATATATATACATACACATACAAATATACATACACATATGCCACTTGTTCTACTGTATATACAATACACATACAATACAATATACATAGCCTGGAACGTGTCGGACGCCGTGGCCTCCGAGAAGAAGTACTACAACTACGCCACCAACACCTGCTCGGCGCGAGATCGAGGGGGGAGGGGGCGGATAGATTTTTTTATTTTTAGTGGTGTTCACATGGATCAATCATGGATGATAACACTTTGAAACATTAAACAATGAACAACACAAAACATGAATACCATTGAAACTTATCCTCTTCCTAAGCATATGGATTTTTTAAGCAAACAACATTTTTAGATCATGACCATCATGATAAGTAATAGGGATAAAGCATGCGTCCTTAATGGAGGAAATTGCCTCAAGCATATAATTATTCATATCATTATCAATTTATTCCAAATTGGTCCTAAATTGCCTCAAGCATTATTCATAGAGGAAATTGCCTCAAGCATTGTCATAAAAATAAGATCCATCATTATTCTCCAAATTGGTCCCAAAAATATCTTGTGAACAATCTTAATTATATCCCGCGGGATGACGAGGGCGAGGGCGGTGTGGGCGAGGGCGAGGGCGACGGCGAGGGCGGTGTGGACGGCGACGACTCGCGCGCGACGAGAGGGGCGACGGCGCTCCCGTGGGATGGCGACGGCGAGGGCTGGACGGCGAGGGCGACAGCGAGGGTACTTGGACTGCGACGGCTGGACGCGGCGACGGCTCGCGCGCGTCGAGGGGGGCGTTGGAGCTCCCACGGGATGGCGACGGCAAGGGCGGCGACGGCGAGGGGGGCGGCGGTGCTCCCGCGGGATGGTGACGGCGAGGGCGGTGACGGCGAGGGCTGGACGGCGACGGCTCTCCTCTGCTTAATTTCCTCTACGCACGCTTTTCGATCTGGCTGGGGGAGAAGGAAGAGGAAGGCGCGAGTTATAGCCCCCCTTTAACACCGGTTCATAGCTGGAACCGGTGTTAAAGGGGGGAATTCGTTTCACGCCCGCACCCCCCCCTTTAACACCGGTTCCAGCCACGAACCGGTGTTAAAGGGAGGAGGGGTGCGGGCGCGAAAACGAAATAAATGCACCCCCCTTTAACACCGGTTCCTGGCTGGAACAGGTGTTAAAGGGGGGCATTTATTTCGTGCATTAAAGGGGTGGGGGCATTTTTAATTCAAAAAATAGGATCGAATTTAGAAAATTCATATCTTTTTCATTTCAACTCAGAAAAATATGAATAATATATCATTATTTTTTAGAAAAATAATATCTATCCATTCATGTAAAAACATTTTAGATTTACTTTAGATGAAAAATTTCAAAATGATTAAAACACTTACATATAATTTTTGATTATTCAATTCAAACAAAAATAAAATAGACAAACCCTAAAACTTTGAACATAAGAAATATTGTGAACCTAAAAATGATTTTTATAAAAAATTATGAGCATCGTATCATGTACCTGTAGTTCATATCTGACCCAATTCCTACCAATTCGGCAGGAATTTGTCTTTTTCACCAGAGGTGGACGGAAAGGTTTTAGACCCACCTGTTGGTACATTGTCTATGTAAGGCGGTCTAGTATTTTGTAAAATATGGTGGTTGTTTTTTGAATTAGCCATTTGGTGGTTGCTTAACAAAATCGTCCACTTTTTATGCTCGGAAAATGGAAAATGCCTTTTTGGTGCGAT
Organism: Avena atlantica; assembly: GCA_910589765.1. NCBI lineage: Eukaryota > Viridiplantae > Streptophyta > Magnoliopsida > Poales > Poaceae > Avena > Avena atlantica. Next base: position 183,060,058 of record OU342737.1, read on the forward strand.
AAAAAGGAAAACTTCCTCTTGCAACATTGTTTGCCATGCCATGATGCACATGTATGCACAATATGGCCATATTATCACAAACGATGTCGTGATTCTAGCCATAACATTGGTCATTTGACCCGAAAGCCAAGAAACCTCGAATGAGATAGGTCATTTTGTGAAGGGTTTTTTGAGACATAATCAATATACCAAGTTTGATATTTTCCTTCTAACTATGTCACATAATATAACACCACGCGAAGGTTTCGCACTGTTTCGATCTTTTTTTATTTTTTATCCATGTTTTAAACTATCGTCAAACTTTGTCGAACAACGGGCATGAAGATTCTTAGCTCGGAGCCAAGCCTCGCTCAACTTGCATTGGATTTTTTATAAAATAACATATTGTGAACCTAAAAATGACTTTTGTAAAAAATCATGAGCATCGTATCATGTACCTGTAGTTCATATCTGACCCACTTCCTACCGATTCGGCAAGAATTTGTCTTTTTCACCAGAGGTGAACGGAAAGGTTTCAGATCCCCCTGTTGGTACATTGTTCATATAAGGTGGTCTAGTATTTTTGTAAAATGTGGTGGTGGTTTTTTGAATTAGCCATTTGGTGGTTGCTTCACAAAACCGTCCGTTTTTATGCTCAGAAAATGGAAAATGCCTTTTTGGTGCGATAAAAAGGAAAACTTTCTCTTGCAATATTGTTTGCCATGCCATGATGCACATGTATGCACAATATGGCCATATTATCACAAACTATGCCTTGATTCTAGCCATAACATTGGTCATTTGACCCGAAAGCCAAGAAACCTCGAATGAGATAGGTCATTTTGTGAAGGTTTTTTTGAGAAATAATCAATATACCAAGTTTGATATTTTTCCTTCTAACTATGTCACATAATATAACACCACACGAAGGTTTCGCACTGTTTCGATCTTTTTTTATTTTTATCCCTGTTTTAAACTATCGTCAAACTTTGTCGAACAACGGGCATGAAGATTCTTAGCTCGGGGCCAAGCCTCGCTCAACTTGCATTGGATTTTTGATAAAATAGCATATTGTGAACCTAAAAATGATTTTTGTAAAAAATCATGAGCATTGTATCATGTACCTGTAGTTCATATCTAACCCACTTCCTACCGATTCGTCAGGAATTTGTCTTTTTCACCAGAGGTGGACGGAAAGGTTTCAGATCCCCCTGTTGGTACATTGTCCATATAAGGTGGTCTAGTATTTTTGTAAAATGTGGTGGTGGTTTTTTGAATTAGCCATTTGGTGGTTGCTTCACAAAACCGTCCGTTTTTTATGCTCGGAAAATGGAAAATGCCTTTTTGGTGCGATGAAAAGAAAAACTTCCTCTTGCAATATTGTTTGCCATGCCATGATACACATGTATGCACAATATGGCCATATTATCACAAACTATGCCTTGATTCTAGCCATAACATTGGTCATTTGACCCGAAAGCCAAGAAACCTCGAATGAGATAGGTCATATTTTGAAGGTTTTTTTGAGACATAATCAATATACCAAGTTTGAGATTTTTCCTTCTAACTATGTCACATAATATAACACCACGCGAAGGTTTCGCACTGTTTCGATCTTTTTTTATTTTTTATCCTCGTTTTAAACTATCGTCAAACTTTGTCGAACAACGGGCATGAAGATTTTTAGCTCGAGGCCAAGCCTCGCTCAACTTGCATTGGATTTTTGATAAAATAGCATATTGTGAACCTAAAAATGATTTTTTGTAAAAAATCATGAGCATCGTATCATGTACCTGTAGTTCATATCTGACCCACTTCCTGCCGATTCGGCAGGAATTTGTCTTTTGACCCGAAAGCCAAGAAATCTCGAATGAGATAGGTCATTTTGTGAAGGAGATAGAACTGGAATTAAAACACAGAATGCAACTAATAGTAAGTTACATAAAGCACAACTGAAAATTAAGATACATAAAAGAACTGAAAATTAAGATACATGGTCAGATTAAGTAACAATCGGCCGAACTTGTTTCGGAATGTTGGAGTGATTCAGTCATGCTCCTGCCTACACCTGTAATACTCGCCACTGTAGTCGTCGTACTTGCCGCCGCTTTCATCGCTGTCGTCGTCGAGGTCGCCGTAATTGAACCTTGAAGGCTGAGTACGCGTGGGCTGGACTTGAGGGTAGCACAGACGGGGGTTAGAGTCGGCGGCAGTGTCATAGGCCATGACGCTCTGGAGAGTCCGACCGCGCCACCATAGCCGCCGACCGGCCTCGTTGAGGTTCGGAGGAGGTGGGCCGTCCTCCTCCCTGGGGGTTAGTGCTACGGTGGAAGCCATGGGAAAGAGTGATGAGGTTGCAGATATGAGTCTAGAGATGTGCAATGACAATGGAGGCCAACCCTACATATATATATATATATATATAGTGAAGAACTGGCGGGAAGAACTGGCGGGAAAAAATGGCGGGAAGAAAAATGGCGGGAAAAAATGGCGGGAAAAATGGCGGGAAGAAAAATGGCGGGAAGAAAAATGGAGGGAAGAAATAGAAGGAAGAAAAATGGCTCACTTAATACATATACTGTTAACAGAAGAAATATGACATTTATTTCCATGTTGAGATACATATGTGTGCAAAAAATGGCTCAATTAATACATATAGTCAATCTTATGATCGCGTCGGCCGTAACCATGGAGTATCAACACCGTTTAACAGGATGGTTGGGTCAGTCTTCACTCTGAAGGGAGGAATTTCATCAAACTTATTATAATCTTCTGACATGTCTGTCTTGTCCTCCACTCCCACGATGTTTCTTTTTCCTGAAAGAACTATGTGACGCTTTGGCTCATCGTGTCATGTATCTGTTTGCTTATTTTTTCTTTTTTTCGGTTTGGTAGACATGTCCTTCACATAGAAAACATGAGCCACATCATTGGCTAAGACGAATGGTTCGTCTAAGTTCTTGTCTACCTTCATAAAATTGTTGAGATCCACCGTTGTCATTCCGTACTTCTTGTCTACCTCAACCTCCTCCTGTTAGCTTGACCCATTTGCATCGAAACAAGGGGACCTTAAAATTAGGTCCATAGTCAAGTTCTCATATCTCCTCTATGAACCCATAATACGTGGTCTTTTGCCCATTGTCTTCTGCTGCATCGAAGCGGACACCACTATTTTGGTTGGTGCTCTTTTTATCTTGGCCTATTGTGTAAAATGTATTCCCATTTATCTCGTACCCTTGGAAAGTACATACAGTCGAAGATGGTGTCCTGGCCAACAAGTAGAGCTGATCCCCAATAGTGGTGTTATTCGTGAGAAGTCTTTACAGCCAGCCGCCAAAACTCGCCATGTGTACACTTATAATCCATTCATCAGACTGCCCCGGGTGTTTGTGGCGTATTAAATTCTTGTGTTCATTGATATACGGGGCAACCAAGATAGATATTTGTAAAACCGTGTAGTGTGCTTGATTGAGAGAATGACCGTCCCTACATATCATTGCTTTACATCCTAGGGTGCCTTTTCCACGCAGTCTCCCCTCATGTGGTGATTCTGGAACACCAATCGCCTTAAGGTTAGGAATAAAATAAACACAGAACTCAATGACCTCCTCTGTTACATAGACCTTGGAGATGCTTCCTTCTGGCCTAGCACGGTTATGAACATATTTCTTTAAGACTCCCATGCACCTCTCAAAGGGGAACATATTGTGTAGAAATACAGGACCGAGAATGGCAATCTCTTCTACTAGGTGAACCAGGAGATGCGTCATAATATTGAAGAAGGATGGTGCGAACACCAACTCAAAGCTGACAAGACATTGGGCCACATCTGTCTGTAACCCTGGTAGGCTCTCTGGATCGATTACCTTCTGAGATATTGCATTAAGGAATGCACATAGCTTCACAATGGACTCGAACATTTTCAGGTAGAAGCCCCCTCAATGCAATCGGAAGCAATTGTGTCATAATCACGTGGTAGTCATGAGACTTCAGGTTTTGGAATTTTTTCTCTGCCATATTTATTATTCCCTTTATATTCGACGAGAAGCCAGACGGGACCTTGATACTGCTCAGACATTCAAAAAAGTTTTCCTTCTCTGCTTTGGTAAGAGCGTAGCTGGCAGGAGTTAAGTGGCATCGTTTACCCTTCTCGTTCTCAGGATGCATAGGCTCTTCAGGGTCTTTCAGACGTTGCTAGTCCTGCCGTGCTTCCGGTGTATATTTTGTCTTCCCATACACTCCTAGGAAGCCTAGCAGGTTCACGCAAACATTCTTCGTCACGTGCATCACGTCGATTGAAGAGCGGACCTCTAAGACTTTCCAATAGGGTAGGTCCCAAAATATAGATTGCTTCTTCCACATGGGCGCGTGTCCGGCATCGTCATTCGGAACAGATAGACTGCCAGGACCTTTTCCAAAGATTACTTCTAGGTCCTTGACCATACCAAATACCTCCTCACCGGTACGGAGGACAGGCTTCCTCCGGGGTTCTGCCAGACGTTTGAAATGCTTGCCTTTCTTTCTTACTGGATGCAGTTTCGGAAGAAATCGACGATAACCTATGTACACAACCTTCTTACATTTATCCAAATATACACTTTCAGTCTCATCTAAACAGTGTGTGCATGCATTGTATCCCTTGTTTGTCTGCCCTGAAATGTTACTAAGAGCAGGCCAATCATTGATGGTTACGAAAAGCAATGCTCGTAGGTCAAATGGCTCCCCTTTGTGCTCATCCCACATACTTACACCTGGTTTGGCCCACAACTGTAAAAGTTCTTCAACTAATGGCCTTAGGTACACATCAATGTCCTTGTCGGGTTGCCTCGGGCCTTGGATGAGCACTGACATCATAATGAACTTCCTCTTCATACACAACCAAGGAGGAAGGTTATAGATACATAGAGTCACATGCCAGGTGCTGTGACTGCAGCTCTGCTCACCAAAAGGATTCATGCCATTTGTACTTAGACCAAACCTTAAGTTCCTTGCGTCACGTGCGAAGTCCGGGTACTCACGCTCGACTTTTCTCCACTGTGACCCATCAGCGGGGTGTCTCAACATCGCGTCTTTCTTACGGTCTTCCATGTGCCATCGCAACAACTTGGCATGCTCTTTATTTCTGAAGAGACGTTTTAACCGTGGTATTATAGGAGCATACCACATAACCTTGGCAGGAACCTTCTTCCTACGGGCCTCACCCTCAACATCTCCAGGATCGTCTCGTCTGGTCTTATACCGCAGTGCAGTGCATACCGGGCATGCATCCAAATTCTCGTACTTCTCACCGCGATAGAGGATGCAGTCATTAATGCATGCAGGCATGTATCTTCTGCACGTCTAATCCTAGAGGGCAGACAACTTTCTTTGCTTGGTATGTACTGTCAGGCAACTCATTATTTCTTGGAAGAAGACTCTTCATTTTTACCAACAACTTTGAAAATGCACTGTCAGTCACACTGTTCTCTGCCTTCCATTGCAGCAAATCCAGTGTGGTACCTAGCTTTTTGTGGACATCTTCGCAAGTTGGGTACAACAATGTTTTGTGATCCTTTAACATCTGCTCCAGCTTCTCCTTCTCCTTTTCAGTTTCACATTCTTCCTTTGCATCAGTAATGGCCCAACCAAGATCATCATCAGCGGGCCCATCTGCTGCCTCTTGATCTTCATTATCTACCCCCGTTGTAGTATCATCATATTCAGGATGAATATTATGATAGTTGTCATCATCCTATTCTTCTTCATTGTCTTCCATCACAACCCCTTTTTCTCCGTGCTTGGTCCAACAATTATAGCTGGGCATGAAACCGGAACGAAGCAGGTGGGCATGAATGGTTCTGGTATTTGAGTAGTCTTTCTTGTTCTGACAATGAACACACGGACAACACATAAAACCATTGTGACCACGGTTTGCATTAGCCACAACGATGAAATTTTGGATGCCCGTAATGTACTCGGAAGTGTGGCGGTCACCGTACATCCATTTCCGGTTCATCTGCATTAATATATAGTATATATCAAAAATTAATAGGGAGATGACCATTTATATATATTGTACATCAATGACACATGAAAGGATAGTTGCCGACCTCGACCGAGAAGGAAAGAGCAACGAGAAAACTTATTTTGAGCTCTCGGGCATTTCACCGAACACCTCTTGTGAAAAAAACACAAACTAGCACACTTCACACCCTCTTGCTGGGCTCCAAAATGAGATAGTGAAAAAATGGAAGAGTGGGGTGTGGGCTGCGGTGTCTTATATAACCCCCCCTTTAACACCGGTTCAAGCCACGAACCGGTGTTAAAGGGGGGGCTGCGCGGGCCACTGGTGCAGGGGCCTTTAACACCGGTTCGTGCCACGAACCGGTGTTAAAGGGGAGCTCCTTTTTGCTGCACGGGCCATGCTGGTACGGCCCCCCACCTTTAACACCGGTTAAGAACCAGTGTTAAAGCCCATTTCCAGGCTCAACAAAAGGCCTTGTTTCCACTAGTGATTGTTCCAGTTTGACTTTTCAAATTAGAGCTTTAATTATCTCTCACAAATGACCACACCAAGTGACCTAGGATATGATCTAATCATTCCACTTACCCATGACACATTCATGGACCATTCCCGTTTCGGACCGGTGAACCTTCTAGAACCTCTCCGATGAAAACATCGGAATGTTTACCGAACTCCGGAATCGGACTTTCTTTATATGAGTCTTATTCTCCGGACCATTCTGGGTCTCCTCGTGATATCCCGGATCCCATCCGAGACTCCGAACAACATTCGGTATCCGTACTAACATTCCATATCTACTAATCAACATTGAATCTTTAAGTAAGTCTCCCTACGGTTCGTGAATTATGCGGACATGAACGAGACACTTCTCCGATCAATAACCAATAGAGGAATCTGGAAATTCATATGGCTCCCACATATTTCTACGATTATTTTGCGATCGAATGAACCACTTACATACGATACCAATTTCCCTTTGTCTCACGATAGTTACTTATCCGAGGTTTTGATCGTCGGTATCTCTGCATACCTAGTTCAACATCGTTACCCATAAGTACTCTTTTCTCGTTCCCGTGATATGTGATCCCTTGTGAGCCAGTCACATGCTTGCAAGCTAATTGGATGACATTCCACCGAGAGGGCCCAGAGTATATCTATCCGTCATATGGATGGACAAATCCCACTCTTGAGCCATGTGCCTCAACCCATACTTTCCGAACACTCAATGCCACCTTTATAGCCACCCAGTTACGGTGTGGTGTTTGATGTCATCAAAGCATCCTTCCGGTGGTGGTGATTAGCATGATCTCATGGTCGAAGGAATTAGGTTACTATGTATCAGAAAGCTTATAGCAAACAAACTATTAAAATGACTTGATCTTTATGCTACGATCTATAGGAGTATGTCCATCACAACATTATCCTAATGATATGATCTCGTTGTTAATAACATCTCAATGTTCATGATCGAGAAACCACGATCATCTATTAACCAACAAGCTAGTATAATAAAGAGGCTTTACTAGGGACTCTAATTTAGTTTACAAATCACACAAGCATTAATGTTTCCGGTTAATACTATTATAGCATGAATGTAAACATTTATCATAAACACAAAGATATAATAATAACCACTTTTATTATTGCCTCTAGGGCATATCTCCAATAGTATCCCACTTGCACTAGAGTCAACTAATCTAGATTGCATGGTAATATACCGAACACCCATGGCGGTTTGGTGATGGTCATGTTTTGCCCTCGGGAGAGGTTTAGTCAATGGATCCGCCACATTCAGATCTGTGTGTACTTTGCAAATCTTTATGTCACCATATTGGACATGCTCTCGAATAGCGTGAAAACGTATCTTGATATGCTTCAGCTTCTTGTGTGACCTTGGTTCTTGCGCATTGGCTATGGCGCCCATGTTATCACAATAGATAGACATTGGGTCCAGCGCACTTGGAACCACACCGAGCTCTGCAATGAACTCCTTCATCCATACCGCCTCTTGTGAAGCCTCCGAAGCAGCTATGTATTCCAATTCAGTTGAAGATCTCGCCACAACGCTTTGCTTTGCACTCCTCCAGCTAACTGCTACACCATTCAAAATAAATACTTATCCAAATTGAGATTTAGAATCATCCAGATCGGTGTTCCAACTATCATCGGTGTAACCATTAACAACGATCTGTTCATCACCTCCATAAGAAAGAACCATATCCTAGGTTCTTCTCAAGTACTTAAGGATGTTTTTGACCATTGTCCAAGGATGCACTCCTGGATCACTTTGATATCTGCTAGTTAAACTAACAGCATATGCAATGTCGGGTCTAGTACATAGCATGGCATACATAAGAGATCCTATGGCTGAGGCATAGGGAGTCTTACTCATCCTTTCTCTATCTTTTGCCGTTGCAGGACTTTGAGTTTTACACAAGGTCGTATTGGGCAACATGGGCAAGAACCCTTTCTTGCTATCTTCCATTCCAAACCTCTTTAGAACTTTGTCCAAATATGTACTCTGTGACAATGATATTAGGCGTCTCGATCTATCTCTATAAATCTTTATGCCTAATATATAAGCTGCTTCGCCAAGCTCTTTCATTGAAAAACTATTATTGAAATAATCCTTGACACTATTAAGAAGGTCTACATCGTTCCCAATCAACAATATGTCATCTACATATAGTATTAAGAATGCTACAGAGCTCCCACTCACTTTCTTGTAAATACAAGCTTCTCCATAAGTTTGTATAAAACCAAAGCTTTTGATCACCTTATCAAAACGTTGATTCAAACTTCGGGATGCTTGCTTCAATCCATAAATGGACCGTTGAAGTTTGCATACCTTGTTAGCATCTTTAGGATCGACAAAACCTTTGGGTTGTACCATATACAACTCTTCATCAATGTCTCCATTGAGGAACACCGTTTTGACATCCATCTGCCATATCTCATAATCATAATATGTAGCGATTGCTAACATAATCCTGACAGACTTTAGCTTGCTACCGGTGAGAAAGTCTCATTGTAGTCAACTCCTTGAATTTTTCGAAACCCTTTTGCGACAAGTCGAGCTTTATAGGTAGTAACATTACCATCAGCATTTGTTTTCTTCTTGTAAATCCATTTGTTCTCGACAGCCTTCCGGCCATCCGGTAAGTCCACCAAAGTCCATACTTGGTTTTCGTACATGGATCCAATCTCGGATTTCATGGCTTCATGCCATTTATTGGAATCTGGACTCATCCTCGCTTCCTCATATGTTGCAGGGTCATCGGTGTTGTCCACCAACATGACATTCATAACGGGATCATACCAATCAGGAGTGGTACGAGTTCTCGTTGACCTGCGAGGCTCTGTAGTTACTTCAACCAAAGTTTCAAAATCGACATCATTAGCTTCCTCTCTTATTGGTGTAGGCGCCACAGGAACTACTTCTGGTGATGCGCTACTCGCAAGTTCGAGAGAAGGTTTAACAACCTCATCGAGTTCTACTTTCCTTCCAGTCACTTCTTTCGAGAGAAACTCCTTCTCTAGAAAGGATCCATTCTTGGCAACGAAGATTTTGCCCTCGGATCTATGATAGAAGGTATACCCAATAGTTTCCTTCGGGTATCCTATGAAAACGCATTTTTCCGCTTTGGGTTCCAGCTTGTCGGGCTGTAACTTCTTTACATAATCTTCGCAACCCTAAACTTTAAGGAACGACAATTTAGGTTTCTTCCCAAACCATAATTCATACGGTATCGTTTCAACGGATTTAGATGGTGCCCTATTTAAAGTGAATGTGGCTGTTTCTAATGCATAACCCCAAAATGATAGCGGTAAATCTATAAGTGACATCATAGATCGAACCATATCTAAGAGAGTTCGATTACGACGTTCAGACACACCATTACGTTGTGGTGTTCCCGACGGTGTCAATTGTGAAAGTATTCCACATTTCTTCAAATGCTCGCCAAACTCGTAAGTTAGATATTCACCTCCACGATCAGATCGTAGAAATTTAATCTTCTTGTTACGTTGATTCTCTACCTCACTTTTAAATTCCTTAAACTTCTCGAAAGTTTTAGACTTATGTTCCATGAAATAGATATACCCATATCTACTCAAGTCATCCGTGAAGGTAAGAACATAGCGATAACCACCGCGTGATGCTACACTCATTGGACCACACACATCGATATGTATGATTTCCAACAAGTCCGTAGCTCGCTCCATCATACCAGAAAATGGAGTCTTGGTCATTTTACCCATCAGACATGCTTCGCATCTTTTAAGTGATTCGGAATCAAGTGATTCAAGAAGTCCATCGGAATGGAGTTTCTTCATGTGCTTCACTCCAATATGACCAAAACGACAGTGCCACATATAGGTCGAGTTATCACTCAATTTCAAATGTTTAGCTTCAATGTTATTAATGTGTGTATTACTACAATTGAGATTCAATAAGAATAGACCATCTATCAAAGGTGCATGTGCATAAAACATATTACTCATATACATTGAACAACCATTATTCTCTGACTTAAACAAGTAACCGTCTCGCAATAAACATGATCCGGATATAATGTTCGTGCTCAACGCAGGCACCAAATAACAATTATTTAAGTATAAAACTAATCCCGATGGTAGATGAAGAGGTAGCGTGCCGACCGCGATCACATCAACCTTTGATCCATTTCCAATGCGCATCGTCACCTCGTTCTTCGGTAGCTTCCTTTTATTCTGCAGCACCTGTTTCGAGTTACAAATATGAGCAACCGAACCAGTATCAAATACTCAGGCACTACTACGAGTACTAGTGAGATACACATCAATAACATGTATATCGGATATATCTTTCTTCTTGATGTTGCCGTTCTTCAAATCCGCCAAGTAATTAGGGCAATTCCGCTTCTAGTGTCCTTCTCCCTTGCAGTAAAAGCACTCAGTATCAGCCTTAGGCCCAGCCTTGGTCTTCTTCGCCGGCGCGGTAACTTTCTTACCTCCCTTCTTGAGGTTTCTCTCTTTCTTAGACTTGCCTTGCTTCTTGAATTTGGTGGTCTTATTGACCAACAACACTTGGTGCTCTTTCTTGATCTCCACTTCTGCAGGCTTCAACATCGAGAAGAGTTCGGGCAACGACTTGTCCATGTTTTGCATATTGTAGTTCATCACAAAGTTCTTGTAACTTGGTGGTAGTGATTGGAGGACACGGTGAATCCCCAAATCATTAGGAATCACTATACCTAAGCTTTGAAGCTTGCTTGCGTGCCCAGACATCTTAAGCATGTGCTCACTGATGGAGCTGCCCTCTTCCATCTTGCAGTTAAAGAACTTTTCAGAAGCCTCATAACTCTCAACTTCCGTGTGAGCCTCAAATATCATTTTGAGTTCACGGACAATATCATGTGGGTCATGGTTCTCAAACCTTTTCTAAAGCTCCGATTCCAAACCATACAAGATAGCACACTGAACTGTGGAGTACTGATTCTTCCGAGCGAGGAAAACATTCTTTACCTCATCGGTAGCATCAGCTGCAGGCGGGTCACCCAGAGGTGCATCCAGCACATAGGTCAAATTACCAGCATTGAGGACAATCCTCAAATTGCGGAACCAATCCGCGAAGTTGCTTCCATTGTTTTTCAACTTTTCTTTCTCTAGGAACGCATTAAAATTGATGGTAGGGGCCGCCATTGATCTACAACATATTTGCAATAGTTTAGACTAAGTTTATGACAAATTGAGTTCTAATTAATAGTTAAAGTAATCTAGGTGAACTCCCACTCAAAACAATATCCCTCACATTGTTTTAGCGATCACACGAACCAAATCCACCACATCAAAACCGATCATCACGAGAGTTGATGTAGCTTCAATGGCGAACAATCAACATGTTCATCATATCTACTATATGACTCATGCTTTACCTTTCGGTGATCCGTGTTCCGAGACCATGTATGTACATGCTAGGCTTGTCAAGATCAAATTAGCTTCCGCATGAGCAAATCTGGCTTGCTCATGTTGTATACACTCGCAGAATCTAACACACCCGATCATCACGTGGTGCTTCAAAACAACGAGCTTTAGCAACGGTGCTTACTAAGGATGAACTCTTTAAAACTTGAAATTGTGTGCTTGAGGGATCATCTTATAATGCTACCATCGTGAACTAAGCAATACAAGATGCATAAAAGGATTAACATCACATGCAATTCATAATATGTGATATGATATGGCCTGTCTTCTTGTGCTTCCGATCTCCATCTTCAAGCACGAACATGATCTCCATCATCACTAGTATGGCGTCAAGGTCAATGGCGCCGCTTCATGGTTGTCGTCCACCAGCATCAACTATTAAAACTACTTTGAATCGACATGCAGGTCTTAACGGAATTTAAAAGACAACCATATGGCTCCTGCCGGTTGCCAACTTACAATAAGGATCATTGCATACATCATATATAATCACAATCATGGCCATATCACATCACAACACACCCCAGTAAAACAAAGTTAGACGCCTCTAATTTTCTTTGCATATTTTACGTGGTTTGGGGCTTTCAATAAGTGTCGTTCTAACTTACGAACAAGAACCACAACGTTTATGCTTGAACTATTAAGTGCCCGTTGTAAATTGAATCTATACTATGATGGGAGAGACAGTGGCCCGCAAAGCCACTTATGCAATACAAGTTGCATGTTAAGCGTGGAGCAAGTCTCATGAACAATGTCATGTAAGGTTAGCCCGGGCCGCTTCATCCCATCATACCGCAAGATGCAAAGTACACAAAAATAAATTTATAATAAAAGGACCAACGCCCACAATGAACATTGTGTTCTACTCGTGCAACAGATCTACATATAGACACGGCTCTGATACCACTATAGGGGTTCATAGCATGGAAAACAAAAAATTTCTACCGCATGCACACAAACAAGCAAAGATCTATCTACTAGATTGTAGCAACGAGTCAATAGAAGCACTCACCCTTGAAGATTCCAAAGCGGTTAACGAGAGCAAATTCTCGTGGGTGATGTAGTCGTACACTTGCTGATCTCAATATCGCGTAGACGATCCTTCCGGCGCTGCGTTCCGGCAGTGCTTCCGCAGTCGGTCACACGTTCGGTACTCGATGAAGACCTTCCTCTCCCTTGTTCCATCAAGTAGCGGAGGTGGTAGTTCTCCCCTCGTGATTCCGGCAGCACGACGGCGTGGTGTCAGAAGTAGAGGGAAGATCCCGCAGGGCTTCGCCTAAGCCGGTGCGAGTTATGGTGGATCTAGGGTTTCCAGGTGATCTAGGGTTTAGAAGACCGGGAGGAGGAGGAGGTGTCGGTGGCGACTAGGGCGGCGACAACGAACCGGCGGCGGCGCGGCAGTGGCGACGGCGTCGGCGGAGCACGGGTAGAGGGGCTAGGGCTTGGTGGTTTGGGGCAGCCCTCCCCCTCTATTTATGAGAGGGGGGCAGCCTTGGGAGGGGTGAGTTTGAATCCACTTCCAAACCCAAGTTGGAATGACTCTTTCCTACTTCCACTAGGAAACCATTATTCTAGTTTGAATTTTCACATTAGAGCTTTAATTCTCTCTCACAAATGACCACACCAAGTGACCTAGGATATGATCTAATCATTCCACTTACCCATGACATATTCATGGACCATTCCCCTTCCGGACCGATGAACCTTCTAGAACCTCTCCGATGAAAACATCGGAATGTTTCCCAAACTCCGGAATCGGACTTTCTTTATATGAATCTTATTCTCCGGACCATTGCGGATCTCCTCGTGATATCCCGGATCCCATCCGAGACTCTGAACAACATTCAGTATCCCTACTAACATTCCATATCTACTAAACAACATCGAATCCTTAAGTGTATCTCCCTACGGTTCGTGAATTATGCGGACATAACCGAGACACTTCTCCGATCAATAACCAATAGAGGAATCTGGAAATTCATATGGCTTCCACATATTTCTACGATTATTTTGCGCTCGAATGAACCACTTACATACGATACCAATTTCCCTTTGTCTCACGATAGTTTACTTATCTGAGGTTTTGATCGTCAGTATCTCTGCATACTAGTTCAACCTCGTTACCGATAAGTACTCTTTTCTCGTTCCTGTGAAATGTGATCCCTTGTGAGACAGTCACATGATTGCAAGCTAATTAGATGAAATTCCACCGAGAGGGCCCAGAGTATATCTATCCGTCATATGGATGGACAAATCCCACTCTTGATCCATGTGCCTCAACCTATACTTTCCGAACACTCAATGCCACCTTTATAGCCACCCAGTTACGGTGTGGTGTTTGATGTCATCAAAGCATCCTTTCGGTGATGGTGATTAGCATGATCTCATGGTCGAAGGAATTAGGTTACTATGTATCAGAAAGCTTATAGCAAACGAACTATTAAAATGACTTGATCTTTATGCTACGCTTATCTATAGGAGTATGTCCATCACACCATTCTCCTAATGATATGATCTCGTTGTTAATAACATCTCAATGTTCATGATCGAGAAACCATCGTCATCTATTAACCAACAAGCTAGTATAATAAAGAGGCTTTACTAGGGACTCTAATTTAGTTTACAAATCACACAAGTATTAATGTTTCCGGTTAATAATATTATAGCATGACTGTAAACATTTATCATAAACACAATGATATAATAATAACCACTTTTATTATTGCCTCTAGGGCATATCTCCAACAGATAGCCCTTTGTGCCGATGTCGAGGTAGCCGAGAGCGTTGGGCGCTGCAACCTTGGTAGAGGTAGCTGTGTGAGTGGGCGCCATGGTCGATGTCGTGGCCGGGGATGCCGGTGTCGAGGTAGACGCACATAAAGCCGCATGCACATAGTGCGCGAGGAGGATAACGGAGACGCGTCGAGGCAGTCGTCATGGGGCCCGTGGCAGCTTGTCTAGGGTACACGGAGGCTTGAAGAGGGCCACTGAGGCTTGCCAAGGTGGCTTGCCGAGGGTCCGCGGAGGCTTGCCAAGGGGCCGCAACAGCTTTCCGAGGGGCCGCGACAGCTTGCTGAGGGGTGTTGAAGTCGAAGTCGATGCATTCCGAGCCGTCGAGGACGTGGTATGGCCATAGTTTTGCCGGAACTAGGCGCACGCCGGGGAAGAGCGCACACTCAGGTTTTGCCAGAACCGAGTATGCAAAGAAGAACTTGTTGATGACGCGGTCAAGGCAGTCAGAAAGGAAGTTGTCGATGCTGAAGAAGAATTTGGCGAGGCCAACAAAGACGTGGCGCCGATCCAAGATTGGTAGGCCGGGGGACGCGTTGGGGACGAACGCACGCACCGGTGTTGCCAAAACCGGGCATGGAAGAGCAGGGACCATCACGAACCTGTGCGCTAGTGTCATAGGGAATCCTTCTCAATTCTTTTAGGATGTCCCTCAGGGTACAAAGGATCCTAAAGGATCCTGAGTGGCAGCACCACTCCTGGTTCTAATTTCATAAGAATGTTTATCTCTAGAAACATTAACTAGCATATCTTTTTGTACCTTAGCAAGTTTAAAATTTTAGTTTGAACCATTTGGAAGTGTTTAACAAGCATTTTAACATCATTAGAAGTTATTTCCACCATATCTTTCAACTCATTAATAGCTCTAGAGTTTTCCCATAAATGATTCTGAACTTATTTATTAAAATTACTTTGCTTAACAATAAAAGTGTCAAGTTCCTCTAAGCATTGATTAGGAGGTTTACCATAAGGAATATCTGTAGGGGTTTGTAGCATGGAAAAAAAATTCTATCGCATGCACATAAACAAGCCAAGATCTATCTACTAGATTATAGCAACGAGTCGATTAGTGTACTCACCCTCGAAGATTCCAAAGCGGTTAACGAGAGCAGATTCTCATGGGTGATGTAGTCCTACACTTTCCCATCTCAAGATCGCGTAGACAATCCTTCTGGCGCTGCGTTCCAGTAGCGCTTCCGAAGTCGGTCACACGTTCTTTACTCGATGAAGACCTTCCTCTCCCTTGTTCTAGCATGCAGCAGAGGTTGTAGTTCTCCCCTCGCGATTCCGGCAGCACGACGACGTGGTGTCGGAAGTAGAGGGAAAATCCTGCAGGGCTTCGTCTAAGCCGGAGAAGGTTATGGAGGGATGGTTGTGGTGCTTTGGGGCACCCCCTCCCCTATATTTATGAGAGGGAGGGCATCTTGAGAGAGGGGAGTTTGAATCCTTCCCCAACTCCCTCTCCTAGTTGGCTTGTGGTGGAGGGAAATAAGGATTCTTTCGTTCCTCCACTAGGATACATTGTCCCAGTTTGACTTTTCAAACTTTCTTTTTGACTTTCAATTTGGAGGTTGATTTCTTTCTTGCTAATGCCCAACCAAGTCACCTAGCACATGATTCAATTATTCCATTTATCCATGACACATTCATGTTCCTTTCCCCTTTTGGTCCGGTGAACCTTCTAGACCCTTCTAGAACCTCTCCGATGAAAACATCGGAATCATTCCTGAACTCCGGAATTGGACTTTCCTTGTATGAATCTTATTCTCCGGACCATTCCGGATATCCTCATGATATCCCGGATCCCATCCGAGACTCCGAACAACATTCGGTCTCCCTACTTACATTCTGTATCTACTAAACAACATCGAATCCTTAAGTGTGTCTTCCTACAGTTCGTGAATTATGCGGACATGACCGAGACACTTCTTCGATAAATAACCAATAGTGGAATCTGGAAATTCATATGGCTCCCACATATTTCTACGATTACTTTGCGATCGAATGAAGCACTTACATACGATACCAATTTCCCTTTGTCTCGCGATAGTTTACTTATCCGAGGTTTGATCGTCGGTATCTCTGCATACCTAGTTCAACCTCGTTACCGATAAATACTCTTTTCTTGTTCCCGTGATATGTGATCCCTTGTGAGCCAGTCACATGCTTGAAAGCTAATTGGATGACATTCCACCGAGAGGGCCCAAAGTATATGTGATCCCTTGTGAGCCAGTCACATGCTTGCAGTCGGTCACACGTTCATTACTCGATGAAGACCTTCATCTCCCTTGTTCAAGCAGGCAACGGAGGTTGTAGATCTCCTCTCGATTCCAGCAGCATGACGGCGTGGTGGTGAAACGGAGGAGTAGATCACGCAGGGCTTCGCCTAAGCCGGAGCAAGTATGGTCGAGTAGAGAGGCCTCGACAACTAGGGTTTAGAAGTCGAGGGGTGGAGGTGGCCGATGGCTAGGGCAGGGCTAGGTGACAGCGGATTAGAGGAGGCTCTAGGGCGGCGGCAGTTTAGAGAGGCAGCCGGCCTAGGGTTTGTGTTGCTGGGGAAGGGGGCGCCCCTCCCCTCCTTTTATGGAAGAGAGATGCGGCAAGGGGGGAGGGGAGTCCTTCCCTAACTCCTCTTCATGGCTGGCAGCAAGGGAGGGAGGGGAAACCTTCCTACACTAGGTTTCCTCCTCTCCCTCCACTTGTTCTTTCAATGTTGGGATTTGACTTTTCAAATTGGAGTTTGACTATTCAAACTAGAATTTGATTATGTCAATTCCCATTTCCTAGACAAGTGACTTAGGACATGATGCAACCATTCCATGTTGGTATGACACATTCATGTACCCTTCCCTCTCCGGAGTGGTGGACCTTCTAGACCCTTCTAGAATCTTCTGGTGAAAACACCGAAAACATTTCCGAACCCCGGAATTGGACTTTCCTTATATGAATCGTATTCTCCGGACCATTCTGGATCTCCTCGTGATGTCCCGGATCCAATCTGAGACTCCGAACAACATTCGGTCTCTTACTCACATTCCATATCTACTAAATAACATCGAATCCTTAAGTGTGTCCTCTACGGTTCGTGAATTATTCATACATGATCGAGACTTCCCCGATCAATAGCCAATAGAGGAATCTGGAAATTCATATGGCTCCCACATATTTATACCGTGATCAAATGAACCATTTATATACGATACCAAATTCCCTTTGTCTCATGATACTTCACTTATCCTAGGTTTGATTTTTGGTATCTCCTCATACCTAGTTCAACCTCGTTACCGATAAGTACTCTTTACTCGTTCCGTGATATGTGATGCCTTGTGACCTAGTCACATGCTTGCAAGATAATTGTATGACATTCCACTGAGATGGCCCAGAGTATATCTATCTGTCATATGGATGAACAAATCCCACTCTTGATCCATGTGCCTCAACACATACCTTCCGAATACTCAATGCCACCTTTATAACCACCCAGTTACGAAGTGGTTTTTTATGTCATCAAAGCATCCATCCGATGATGGTGATTAACATGATCTCATGGTCAAAGTATTTAGGTTACTATGTATTTGAAAGCTTATAGCAAAAGAACTATTGAATGACTTGATCTTATGCTACGCTTAACTATAGGAGTGTGTCCATCACATCATTCTCCTAATGATATGATCTTTTTATTAATAACATCCAATGTTCATGATTAGGAAACCATAATCATCAATTAATCAAAAAGCTAGTATTACAAGAGGCTTACTATGGACTCTTACATGTTTACAAATCACACAAGTATTAATGTTTCCGGTTAATACAATTATATCATGGTATGTAAACATTTATCATAAACACAAAGATATAATAATAACTACTTTTATTATTGCATCTTGGGCATATCTCCAACACCTAGAACAACTACGGTTCACCTATTTGCACCAACAACTTATGCTAAGCAAGACAAACAACTATGTGATAACAAGATATATACTTCAAGCACGAAGGCTATCACAAAGTAAGGTGCATAAGTAAGAGATCGGATATAGAGATAACCGAGCCACACGGAGACGATGATATTTTACCGAGTTCCTCCCAACGTGGAGTACGTCTCATTTGAAGAGGGGGTGGTATCAAACCACCAACGCCACAAAAGGAATCCCTTGTTCTCCTGTGAATCTCACCCCAATGGGATCAATCCACACTTCCTATTAGTGCACTTGTCGGTGGCAATCAGGAACCTCTCATAAGGTTGGGACACTTCTCCACAACTCAATTGGAGGCTCCCAACAAACAAACTTGGGTAAAGCTCCACAACTAAATCGGAGGCCCCAAGTTATCCTCAAAACTAAAAAACGACAAAACCGTCTATGGTTCCAAGAACCCAAGAGTAAAAAGCTTCTCAACTATCACTCATTTGAATCCTCACCGAGAACTCAAACCGATGCAACTAATGCAATGGCAAGAACAAAAGAAGTGCTCAAATCCTTCTCTCCTAGATTCATTAGTTAGTCCATTATAATATATATCAAGAAGGTTTTATCCACTCACAAAACTTGTTATAGTGTTCTTCCTCCTTTGCCTTGTGTTTCTTATTAGGAAAAGGCATTGGTTTCTGCACCCAAGGTTCTCTTTCACTACCATGTTTATTAGCAATCAAATCTTCCTTAGTGTACCTAGTGTTCTTAGTGTGCGTCTCAAGTTCTTCTTAAATTTCTTCCTTATCAGGAGCATCACTTTTATCACTACCACTTTCAGTTTCAGCATCAGAGACAGATATACTATTAGGATCTACAGCAGGTTCAAAAGGTTCCTCAACTGTTTTATGTTTCTTTTTCATTCTCCTAGAATAACTACCTCTATTTTCAACTTGTTGGTAATCCTTCTCAATTCTTTTAGGATTTCCCTCAGGGTACAAAGGATCCTAAAGGATCCTGAGTGGCAGCACCACTCCTGGTTCTAATTTCATAAGCATGTTTATCTCCAGAAACATTAACTAGCATATCTTTTTGTACCTTAGCAAGTTTAAAATTTTAGTTTGAACCATTTGGAAGTGTTTAACAAGCATTTTAACATCATTAGAAGTTATTTCCACCATATCTTTCAACTCATTAATAGCTCTAGAGTTTTCCAATAAATGATTCTGAACTTGTTTATTAAAATTACTTTGCTTAACAATAAAAGTTTCAAGTTCCTCTAAGCATTGATTAGGAGGTTTACCATAAGGAATATCTGTAGGGGTTCGTAGCATGGAAAACAAAAAAATTCTACCGCATGCACATAAACAAGCCAAGATCTATCTACTAGATTGTAGCAACGAGTCGATTAGAGTACTCACCCTCGAAGATTCCAAAGCGGTTAACGAGAGCAGATTCTCGTGGGTGATGTAGTCGTACACTTGCCGATCTCAAGATCGCGTAGACAATCCTTCTGGCGCTGCATTCCGGTAGCGCTTCCGCAGTCGGTCACACGTTCGTTACTCGATGAAGACCTTCCTCTCCCTTGTTCTAGCATGCAGCAGAAGTTGTAGTTCTCCCCTCGCGATTCCGGCAGCACGACGACGTGGTGTCGGAAGTAGAGGGAAAATGCTGCAGGGCTTCGTCTAAGCCGGAGCAGGTTATGGAGGGATGGTTGTGGTGCTTTGGGGCACCCCCTCCCCTATATTTATGAGAGGGAGGGCATCTTGAGAGAGGGGAGTTTGAATCCTTCCCCAACTCCCTTTCCTAGTTGGCTTGTGGTGGAGGGGAAATAAGGATTCTTTCCTTCCTCCACTAGGATACATTTTCCCAGTTTAACTTTTCAAACTTTCTTTTTGACTTTCAATTTTGAGGTTGATTTCTTTCTTGCTAATGCCCAACCAAGTCACCTAGCACATGATTCAATTATTCCATTTATCCATGACACATTCATGTTCCTTTCCCCTTCTGGTCCGATGAACCTTCTAGACCCTTCTAGAACCTCTCCGATGAAAACATCGGAATCATTCCTGAACTCCGGAATTTGACTTTACTTATATGAATCTTATTCTCCGGACCATTCCGGATCTCCTCATGATATCTCGGATCCCATCCGAGACTCCGAACAACATTCGGCCTCCCTACTTACATTCTGTATCTACTAAACAACATCGAATCCTTAAGTGTGTCTTCCTACAGTTCGTGAATTATGCGGACATGACCGAGACACTTCTCCGATAAATAACCAATAGTGGAATCTGGAAATTCATATGGCTCCCACATATTTCTGCGATTACTTTGCGATCGAATGAACCACTTACATATGATACCAATTTCCCTTTGTCTCGTGATAGTTTACTTATCCGAGGTTTGATCGTCGGTATCTCTGCACACCTAGTTCAACCTCGTTACCGATAAATACTCTTTTCTTGTTCCCGTGATATGTGATCCCTTGTGAGCCAGTCACATGCTTTCAAGCTAATTGGATGACATTCCACCGAGAGGGCCCAGAGTATATCTATCTGTCATATGGATGGACAAATCCCACTCTTGATCCATGTGCTTCAACACATACTTTCCAAACACTCAATGCCACCTTTATAGCCACCCAGTTACGGTGTGGTGTTTGATGTCATCAAAGTATCCTTCCGGTGATGGTGATTAGCATGATCTCATGGTCGAAGGAATTAGGTTACTATGTATCAGAAAACTTATAGCAAACAAACTATTGAAATGACTTGATCTTTATGCTACGCTTATCTATAGGAGTATGTCCATCATACCATTCTCCTAATGATATGATCTTGTTGTTAATAACATCTCAATGTTCATGATCGGGAAACCACGATCATCTTATTAACCAACAAGCTGGTATTACAAAGAGGCTTTACCAGGGACTCTAATTTTGTTTACAAATCACACAAGTATTAATGTTTCCAGTTAGTACTATTATAGAATGAATGTAAACATTTATCATAAACACAAAGATATAATAATAATCACTTTTATTATTGCCTCTAGGGCATATCTCCAACAATATCACCTTCATCAAAGTGTTGGAGAGAGTATACCTCAATAGTAGATGAGTGGGATATTGGCTTACATAATTCTTCTATAGGAGGTAAATTCTTCACATCTTCAGATCTAATACCCTTCTTCTTAAGTCATTTCTTAGATTCTTTCATCACTTCATCATTTAGCTCAATCAATCCCCTCTTCTTTGGTGTTGGTGTTGGGGTTGGTTCAGGCACAATTGGTTCAGGTGTAGTAGGCTTAGGTGTAATTGGCTCAGCTGAAGTCCAATCATCATAATTCTTTCTTATTTTAGCCATTAATTCCTCAGCTTCTGCAGGACTTCTTTTCCTGAACACACAATCAGCACAACTATCCAGGAATGTCCTAGATTCATCAGTTAGTCCATTATAATATATATCAAGAAGCCCATTTTTAGGTAAATGACATCCAGGATGTGCATGAATCAAGGCACAGAACCTTGTCCATGACTTAGGCAATTTCTCATCTTCTCCCTCTTTAAAATCAAAAAGTTTCTGAAAAATAGCATATCGAGCACTAGGAGGAAAATATTTCTAGAAGAAAGTAGCAATCAAGCAATCAGGTCTATCAATGGATCAAGGAGGCAAATTATTAAACCAAGCTTTAGCTTCTCCTTTTAGTGAAAAAGGGAAGACTTTAGCAACAAAGTACTTACGCATCTTAACATCATCAGAAATCAAAGAACTCATAGTATAAAGCTCATTCATATGTGCCACAACCCTTTCATTCTTAGTCCCACAAAAAGGTTCTTTCTCAACAATGTTTATATAGGATAAATCAAGAGATAAATCATAATCTTTGTCTTTAATGTCTATGGAAGGTAGCAAACTTAGCATCAGGAGAAAGTTTAGGTATAATAGTATGTTTCTCAAGGAGAGTCCTAATAGCACTAGTACCACGTGTGTTTCGATATACTACAATAAATTCATTAGTCATTTCAATGTAACCATCATTAATATAATAGATTTTCTAGACTCAGGTCAGCTAACAGGAGTAATAGTGTCTTTACTAGGAGTTTCAGTGTTTCCCAAAATAGTTCTAGAAATAGTACCATCTAGGAAAGGACCTAATGAACCACTCTCATCAAGCACAGTAGAAGTAACATCATGAGCATCAGAAGCAATTTCAAATTCAGCAGTAGTAGGAGTGTGTGTATCATGTGTATGTAGTGGTGGTGTAACAAGCTTACTTATAACAGACGGTGAATGAAGAGCAACAGAGGTGTTTAGGACTGTACCTCTTCTTGTAGTGGATGGTAAAATAGGAAACTTTCCATCACGAGACTTTCCCATGGTGAAAAAGGATAGCAGCGAAGAATAGTAGATCCAAATGAACGTACAAATAAAGCTATGCTCCCCGGCAACGGCGCCAGAAAATAGTCTTGAGGACCCACAAGTATAGGGGATCGCAATAGTCTTCGAGGGTAGTATAACCCAATTTATTGATTCGACACAAGGGGATCCAAAGAATACTTGCAAGCCTTAACAACTCAGTTGTCAATTCAGCTGCACCTGGAAATATTCTTCCTCACAGTAGTTTATCCGTAGCAACAGTTTTGTAGTAGCAATAGCAAAGTAACATCAATAGTAAAACAAGGATAGTAGTAACAATAGTAGCAAACAGTAGGATTTGAGAGCGGTAGGCATAGGGATGGATGGACGGGCGTTGCATGGACGAGACTATTCATGTAACTTCAAGATCTAAGGCATTTGCAGATAAATAAGATAAAGCATTCAAGTAATAAACAATCATAGGAATGTGTTCCATATATAGTCATACGTGCTCGCAATGAGAACTTGCACAACATCTTTTTTCCTGCCAGCCCGTTGTAGGAGGGCCTCAAGGGAATCTACTGACAATTAAGGTACTCCTTTTAATAGAGTACCTGAGCAAAGCATTAACACTCCATTAACACATGTAATCCTCACATCACAGCTATCCCCTCTGGTTGTCCCAATTTCTTTCACTTCGGGTCCTTCGTTTCCGGACAATGATATGTGTACACAACTTGCAGATAAGATCACAAACAATACTATCATCATGAATCAATAACATGTTCAAATCTAAGATCATGGCACTCGGACCCTAGTGACAAGCATTAAGCACAACAAATTGCAACAAAGTCAAATAGCACTAATAAAGATACTAGGCACCATGCCCTAACAATCTTATTCGTTTACATGATAGATCTCATCCAATCCCTACCATCCCCATAGCCTACAGTGGGGGATTACTCACTCATGGATGGGAAACATGGATGGTTGATGGAGAGGTGTCGGTTATGATGATGCCGATGATCTTCTCCAATCCCTGTCCTGGCAGGGTGCCAGAATGGAGTTTCTGGTTCCGATTCACAGATTATGGTGGTGGCGGCGCAGCGGAACTTCTTCTGAAAAAACGTCGAACCCCCCGGAGTTTTTAGGTCAGAAGGCTTTAAGTAGGCGAAGAGGAAGGTCGAGGGGGTGCCCAAGGCGTCCACACCCCTCCTAGGCCCGGCTTGGGCTGGCCCGCGCGGCCAGCTGGGGGTGTGGGCCCCTCGTGGCCCTCCTCCGGCTCATCTTCTGGCTCCTGGAATCTTCTGGTAAAATAGGAGTTTTGGCATATTTTCCTGGATTTTTCCTGAAATTTGATTTTCTAAACAAAAACTAGACACCAAGACAATTCTACTGAAAACAGCGTCAGTCCGTGTTATTTGTATCCAAATCACACAAGTTTAGAGGAGAAACAATAGCAAAAGTGTTCAGGAAAGTAGATACGTTTTGGACGTATCAGATCTATATGCCAATATGTTCCCCTCACTTAGAGGAGAGATTGATTGGTAGGGTTGTAGATCTAGATCTCCTCTTTCAAATCCCTCAAGTATATGCAAGAATCATAGGAGGGATTAAGAGGGAAGCAAGCTTAAGAGGTCAACAATGGTGGCTAAGATTTAGGGTTCTTGAGGTTGGGGAACTAGCAGCAACTAAAGGTAGAAGAAGGGGCCCTTTTATAGGCCCCCTGGAATTGTAGCCGTTCGAGGTCACTATCCCTAGAGTCTCCGGTCTCCATGGCCGGAGTCTCCAGGGGGCGGAAACTCCGGTGTAGGCGACGGACTACGGGCTTCTCTCCATAGGGGCATCCAATATGCATTTCAACAAACCCCAAAGATAGGGCCGGAGACTAGACAGGAGTCTCCGGGCTCCTACCCCGGAGTCTCCGGTGCTGAGCAAGACTAAAAAAGCAAAACTGAAACGAGCATAACTTTTGCATCCGGACTCCGATTGACCCGAAACCAATTTTGTTAGAAAGAGGATAACAACAGCTACCCAACAAAAATATTGGATTCCATCAAGTGATAATATATCATGTATTATAATGTGAGATACCTCCCTTGGTGAGAAACCGGAAAACCTCAAAGATCAAAAACGTTATGAGATATAAAAGGGAAATCCGTTTTTGATGAACCAGAGATTGTTATGAATATTACCACAAGCACTAGAACCTCACATGGATAAGATCCAAATAACAACCAAGAAAGGATGATGCTAAGTATGCAAAGGTTTGAGCTCTCTCTGAAAGATATGATCGAGTTACTCACATGAGAGCCCCTCTTGATAGTACGGTTATCTATCCTATAAACCGGTCTCCCCAACTAACACCATGAGACCGGTAAGAAGGAAACCCTATCAAGATCATACCTTTGCCTTGCGCATATTCCAATTGATCTTGATGTAGACGATCTTGTCCTTCTCAAGATGTAACACCTTTCTTGATTGTTCTTGCACGCACTTAATTGATGAATACTTGCAAGTTGCTCCCCCATACAACATGGGGATATCGTTACTTTGATCTTATCTTCATCGATCCATGATCACTGGGGATGGCAAGATTCAAGAATGAGATCTTCTAGATATGGCACATCTTTAGCTTGCACAACATTTCTTCCAACTCCATTTGGATGATGTCTTGAAGGTACACATGAGGAACTTTATCTTATTCTTCAAGACACCCTTGATCTTATTCTCTTTATTCTTCTTATTTATATCTTATTTCTTTATTATGTTGGTTTCTTGAAGATACACATGAGGTATCACTCCATCTTATTATTCAAGACACACTTGATATAGGATAAACTCTCACATGACCAATCTTTAGATCACTCCTTAAACACCTTGGTCATCACTTGATCTTCTTCACTTTCTTCTTCTCCCAACCTTGAAGCCAACATATAGTTCAAGAATTGCCTATGGACAATTCCTACAAGTACAACTTGATACAAGCATTAGTCCATAGAGATTGTCATTAATTACCATAACTACACATGGGGGCCCACATGCTCTCTCTCTCTCTCTCTCTCTCTCTCTCTCTCTCTCTCTCTCTCTCTCTCTCTCTCTCTCTCTCTCTCTCTCTCTCTCTCTCTCTCTTGCGCGCGCGCGCGACCGTGGCCCCCTTGTTAGGGCTGTGCGAGCGAGTAGTTCTTCACCACGGAGCGTCGTCGTGCTGCGGGATTTGGAGCCAGGAGACCTACTTCCAAAATCTTGGCTAGATTGGGGAGAAGTGGGAGTTATCATCAGGCACCATACGTGTGTGACTCCCTTGGGCGGCGCCGTTCTTTCAGCGCTAGGAGTTATCGGGGCCATTGGACTTCGTGACCTCGAGGTCAGTGTCAGAACGACTTCATCAACCATGTTCCTCGCGGTACGTTTACCGCGCTTGGTCTTCAAAGGTATGAATACCGTATCTCCTCCTGTTACTGTATTACTAGTAGATAGATCCTAGCATTATGGTTTTGTTCATAACTTTTTTTTATTTTCTGCCCTCGAACCCTAACAATCCGGTGGTGTGCGTCCGTACATCAGCCTATAAGGCTTAATATTGCATGGCGCGAAGCTCTGGTTTATGTCGACACCATGAGACATGTTACTGTTAGATTTCCATGGTAGAGTTAGGGGCAGAGAATGTCATGGCAACTGTGACTCAAGGACCAAATTATGGTGAAGAACGTCTTTGGATGCGATGAAGACTTTGCTAGGTGCTTAGGGACTAGCACTAGTGGTCTCGGTTAGCGAGGCCGACAACACTAGAGGACTTCTATGTTGGTGGTCCTCGTTGAGTAACGAGGGTCAGTTGTCAGGGAGAAAGCCCAATGTCTGGCCTCCATTGGTTGTACCTAGCACTGACCTTGTTGAAGGGATTGTTTTGAAAATTTGGACTTTCTCCAAAGTGATCATTGATCGGGCGATGACAGTGTCCACTATTCCTTTCTTGGTGGTGTCAGCTTTTGGAGACCCACTTTTGTAATTGGAGTGTTTTTATTCATGGTGCTTTGTGAGGTGCTGATGCAAGTGACTGATCACTATAGCGGGCCTTTTTTTCATATTGTTTCTTTTTTTTGTCGTGTGAATCTTCAATGTTTGTTTGGATATTTTGTTAGTGCATAGCCTGGGTATAATTGGTATCTTCGCAATAATAATATATTCTCTTTGTCAAAAAAAAGGAGCTTAATCAAATGACAGATGTAGCAGTTCTGAATGCTGATGGTTGGGCATTCGGTTATTTCTTAGAAGATCAACTGATGCAGATCTACGCTTAGAAAGAGAAGTACTGGCGCCTTCCGTGGCGGTGTTTTGGCTCACCGGTGCAAGTGAAACTATTATGAAAAATGCATGATTTTTCCCCTAAGTTTCTAAATATTGTAAAAGAAAATCTGGCGTGTATATCCGGACATTTTGTGTTCATGCACAAATTTTTAGGAAAAAAGAACATTTTATGTGACTTGTGTAAAAAGAACAAAAATATCCAAGAATTATAATGTTGTAGCATCTGAATTTGTCTTTTTGCACGAGATACAAATTTATTTTTTTCTTCCCGAAAACTTGCATGCAAACATACAATGTCCGGATGAGTATGCAAGTATATTTTTCTCTAACTTCTTAAATTTCAAAATATGTTTCCAAACAATAGGTTCATCTGCACCCTTGAGCCAAATTGGATTTACAGTCTTCACTCGTTCTTACATGCTTCTTAGCGAACCTGGAACCATGTCCAGCGTGTGTCTGTTTACACGGAAATAAATTGACAATATCAAACTGAAATATTTGCTAAAAGTAACTATTTACAAAAGCACATGCAAAAGAAGGAAGGCAAAAAGGCAATTGAAGGTGAAATTATATCCTCTTGCCCAAG
Organism: Avena atlantica; assembly: GCA_910589765.1. Taxonomy (NCBI): domain Eukaryota; kingdom Viridiplantae; phylum Streptophyta; class Magnoliopsida; order Poales; family Poaceae; genus Avena; species Avena atlantica. Next base: position 183,087,961 of record OU342737.1, read on the forward strand.
GATAACCATGGTTAAGTACTATTTTAGCCCCACATATAAAAAACATGCATACATATTAATTTGTTCGACAATATCTAGAATAATGGTAAACAAATTTTCAAGTTAAACCTAGAAATAAATCATTAGAAATTATTAAAATCTATCGTGTACCAATTTTTTGCTGTTAATTAGTTAAATGCAGACTAAAGATAGTCGAAGCTCCCGCGGATTAACATAATACAATACCTACTTTCAAGGCACCACGTTGAGGTATATATAAGGCTGTTTCTCTGTTGTGCGCATATATATATATATATATATATATATATATATATATATATATATATATATATATATTTTATAACTTTGTTACACTGTCAGTGGTAGAACACTATGTTCAGTGCACGATCGGTAATGAGCAATCCTAGAGCCAGAGACATCTCTGGAAACGACAAATGGTGAAATTTTATGATTTCATCTATCTATTATATACTAAAAGCAATATAAAGGTGTTTTTTGAGGCACCAGGTTGATCCACGTCATCCAAATTAGCCGTGATGTTTAGATATAAAATTTAAGATTAAGATTTAATAAAAAATTATTAGTTACATAACCTATTTGACACAATATATATTGATAAGTCCATGTTCACTAATTAGACGTGCATGTAATTACCCATGGATGCCATTAACCTATTATCCCCGTACCCTTCAATATCCGTATCTTTCAATCTTAATAGACAAGTATACGGGTCAATGGGTTAGTAAGGAAAAGACATCTAGGTCACCAGCTCCAACCTCACGCCGCCTCCGGCGCCCTTTGGTGTTCGCACACGATGCAGTTCGACGAGTTTGATTCATCTCGATCCGGTCGGCCTGTCACACTTATTTTCCCCATGCTTCCCCATGTCCCTATCTTGGAATCCCTCGCTGTCATGTTCCTGTGCCTCCCAGTGAATCACCGCTGCCAACAGCTTAGTGCAATTGTGGTTTGCTTTCTTCCTAGTATTAGTTTTACTTACTAATAATTTAGCATTGGATGTGCCCGTAGTGTTTAAGCACTGATCCATGCATCTATTCATACGAGCTGAGATCTCTAGCCGAGCTATTCAGCTGCACTACGGTCGTGGTTCGTTCACCTAACATGTCCTTTGCAATCAACGTGTAGGAGTAGGCTTAGTTGGGAGACTTCTCATTATTCTTTTCCCATCTTATAAATTTCTCGACGAACTGAGGATTTGAAATTTGAAAGTAAAATTAATTTCTGATTTGAATATTGATTGATCACTTCCACCGGCCTATAGCTTATGTGAATGCATGGATGCCAAATCCCGCAACCCGTAATTTTCCGGATCCATCTATTAACACTACTGAAAAATAGCCCTTCGGTTCGATCTGAACAACGTCACCAGTTCCGGCCCGTCACAAACCGCGACTAGTGCTAGCACTAGTCCCGGGCCGTGAGGCCTCCAACGGCTAGAAATGACCAAAGACACTAGTCCCGGGTCATATCACGGGTCAGGACTAATTGTCCATCACTATATATACAGCTCCCTGGCCATCTGCCCTAAAGCATATGATGGCCATTTTTCTCAAAGAAGCAAGAGAGTTCATGCCATTTTTTTTTGTCAAGATTTAGTTTGCAACACCTAAATCCAAAGCTTTAAAAGGTTAGAACTTCATTCTTCCATCTCTTATTGCTACTTTAGCTCTATAATGCTCTAGAAGTATAGAGATATGGATCAAATGCATGCATACTCTAGAAGTAGCTAGAAGGATTTTGATATATATGTGTAACAAATTTTGATTAGGCACATAGTTACTGAAAATTGAAATGTGTAATTTTAGAGTTTCAGAGCTTAGAATGGAATGAGGTTTTCACTGATAGAACAATAATAAAAAACTCCACATTTATCATGTTGATTGTTTTCTCCAATTCACAAATTGGTGCATGTAAATTTTTCAAAATTCAAAATTAATGCTCTAGAAGCTCTCAATATAACTTGTAATAATTTTATCATGTTGTGTAATGGTTTTTGATATACTTTTACTATAATGCAGATGGTCCGGAAATGGATGTACGGTACTAACCGACGCTCTGGCGAGTTCATTAATGGCGTGCATGAATTCATCCGTGTTGCTGATGCAAACAAGCACAATGGTTTTGTATTCTGTCCATGTAATGGATGTAGGAATCAGAAGGATTATTCTGACTCAAAAACCCTTCACAGCCACCTGTTGAATTCCGGCTTCATGCCTAGTTATAATTGTTGGACCAAGCACGGAGAGAGAGGGGTTATAATGGAAGACAATGAAGAAGAGGAGGAGGATGACAAGTATCATGGTTTCCCTGAGTACGGAGATACTTCCATGGGGGATGCTGAAGGGGAGGATGAAGAAGAGAGACATGATGAACCCGCTGATGATCTTGGTCGGACCAGTGCCGATGCACGAAGTGATTGTCAAACTGAAAAGGATAGGGAGAAGTTCAATCACATGCTAGAGGATCACAAAAAGTTGTTGTACCCAAATTGCGAAAATGGTCTAAAAAAGCTGGGCAACACACTGGAATTGCTGCGATGGAAGGCTGAGTGTGCTATACCTGACTCCTCATTTGAAAAGTTGCTGAAAATGATGAAGAATATGCTTCCAAAAGATAACGTATTGCCCGCCAGTACGTACGAAGAAAAAAAGGTTGTCTGCCCTCTAGGTTTAGAGGTTCAGAAGATACATGCATACCCTAATGACTGCATCCTCTACCGCGGTGAGGAGTATGAGAATTTAGATGCATGCCCGGTATGCACTTCACTTCGGTATAAGATTAGACGAGATGACCCTGGTGACGTTGAGGGCGAGCCTCCTCCCCCCCCCCCCCCGGAAGAGGGTTCCTGCGAAGGTGATGTGGTATGCTCCTATAATACCACGGTTGAAACGCTTATTCAGAAACAAAGAGCATGCCAAGTTGTTGCGATGGCATAAAGAGGAACGTAAGTCAGATGGGATGTTGAGACACCCCGCTGATGGGTCTCAATGGAGAAAAATCGATAGAAAGTACCCGGACTTTGCAGATGACGCAAGGAGTTTAAGGTTTGGACTAAGTACAGATGGCATGAATCCCTTTGGGGAGCAGAGCTCTAGTCACAGCACCTGGCCCGTGACTCTATGCATCTATAACCTTCCTCCTTGGTTGTGCATGAAGCGGAAGTTCATTATGATGCCAGTGTTGATCCAAGGTCGGAAGAAACCCGGCAACGATATTGATGTGTACCTAAGGCCATTAGTGGAAGAACTTTTACAGTTGTGGCACGAACCCGGGATACGCGTGTGGGATGAGCACAAGCAGGAAGAATTTAACCTCCGAGCATTTCTTTTCGTAACAATCAATGATTGGCCTGCTCTTAGTAACCTTTCAGGACAGTCAAACAAGGGATACAATGCATGCACGCACTGTTTAGATGAGACTGAAAGTAAACATTGTAAGAAGAATGTATACAATGAGCATCGTCGATTTCTTTTGGCCAAGCATCCCTTAAGAAAGAAAGGCAAGCATTTCAACGGTCTGGCATGTCACCAGACGAAGCCTAAAGAGCGTACTGGTGCTGATATATTTGATATGGTCAAAGATTTGGATCAACTGGTAACCTTTGGAAAGGGTCCTGGAGGAAAATATGTTCCGAAAGAAGCTGAAGGACACGCACCCATGTGGAAGAAGAAATCTATATTTTGGGAGCTACCATATTGGAAATTCATAGAGGTCCACTCTGCAATCGATGTGATGCATGTGACGAAGAATCTTTGCGTGAACCTGCTAGTCTTCTTGGGCGTGTATGGGAAGACAAAAGATACACCAGAAGCACGAAAGGACCATCAACGTATGAAAGACCCAGATGGCCTGCATCCAGAATGGTTTCAAGGTCATGCCAGCTATGCTCTTACCAAACAAGAGAAGGAAATATTTTTTGAATGCCTAAGCAGTATTAAGGTCCCGTTTGGCTTCTCGTCGAATATAAAGGGGATAATAAATATGGCAGAAAAAAGTTCCAAAACCTAAAGTCTCATGACTGCCACGTGATTATGACGCAAATGCTTCCGATTGCATTGAGGGGGCTTTTACCAGATAATGTTCGAGTACCCATTGTGAAGCTATGTGCATTTCTCAATGCAATCTCTTAGAAGATAATCAATCCTGAAGATCTACCACGGTTACAGAATGATGTGGTCCAATGTCTTGTCAGTTTTGAGTTGGTGTTCCCACCATCCTTCTTCAATATTATGACGCATCTGCTGGTTCACCTAGTTGAAGAGATTTCCATTCTCGGTCCTGTATTTCTACACAATATGTTTCCCTTTGAGAGGTTCATGGGAATCTTAAAGAAATATGTTCGTAATCGTGCTAGGCCAGAAGGAAGCATCTCCAAGGGCTATGGAACAGAGGAGGTCATTGAATTTTGTGTTGACTTTGTTCCTGACCTTAAGCCGATTGGTCTTCCTCAATCGCGGTATGAGGGGAGTCTGAGTGGAAAGGGTACTCTAGGAAGGAAATCAATAATATGTAGAGACGGACATTCTTACACCAAAGCACATTACACCGTTCTACAGAATTCTATCTTGGCAACCCCATATATCGAGGAACACAAGAAAATCTTACGCTCCAACAACCCTGGAAAGCATGACTCTTGGATTAGCGATGAACACATGAAGAGTTTTGGCGGTTGGTTGCAACATCTCATCAAAAACAACACTCTTGGAGATCAGCTATACTTGTTTTCTAGGTCACCATCTTCGAATATATCGACTTTCCAAGGGTACGAGATAAATGGGTATACATTTTACACGATAGCCCAAGATAAAAAGAGCACCAACCAAAACAGTGGTGTCCGCTTTGATGCAACAGACAACAATGGGTCAAAGACCACATATTATGGTTACATAGAGGAGATATGGGAACTTGACTATGGACCTACTTTTAAGGTCCCCTTGTTTCGGTGCAAATGGGTCAAGATGACAGGAGGAGGAGGGGTTGAGGTAGACAAGAAATACGGAATGACATCGTTGGATCTCAACAATCTTGGGTACTTAGACGAACCATTCGTCCTAGCCAATGATGTGGCTCGGGTTTTCTATGTGAAGGACATATCTACCAAACCTAGAAAAGGAAAAAATAAGAAAAATAATACATCAGACGATGAGCCAAAGCTCCACATAGTTTTTTCAGGAAAAAGAAACATCGTGGGAGGACAAGACAGACATGTCAGAAGATTGTGATAAGTTTCATGAAATTACGCCCTTCGCGGTGAAGGATGACCCAAGCATCATGTTAATGAATGAAGATGCTCCATGGATACGACGGGATCAGAAAGGAACACATGTGAAGAAATGGTATGTAATAATTGTAACATTTTATGAGTGAAGATGCTCCATGCATGTGTCCATTTTTATAGTGTTGTCTGCAAACAATCTTGAGTGTGTTAGTCCCGTTTTGTGGCTGGACCAGACCTAAAGGAGGGCCTTTAGTACCGATTCATACTTACCATTAAGATCTGATCTCCAAACGCGTGATGTCACATATTAGGGAGTGCCTCTATGACCAGTTTCTCGAAGATACCGGAGGACTGGGCTCCGTCGGCATCTCCCTGAAACTGGCCGTAGTGGTGTCCCTGCTCTCGAAAACCATCTTGCAGCTTGTAACTTCTCTAACTAGATCAATACGCCTGGGAGCTAACTAATTTCACATATTAGGGAGTGCCTATATGACCAGTTTCTCGGAGATGCCGGAGGACTGGGCTCCGTCGGCATCTCCCTGAAACTGGCCGTAGTGGTGTCCCTGCTCTCTAAAACCATCTTGGAGATGCCTCAAACTGGCTGGAGGACTGGACTCACAAGGATGCCTATTTATAGTACAAGAAGCTCGGCATAATGTCGACACTCACGACATAATGTCGACACTCACCCCTATTATTAGTGCTGACTCATGTTTAGTCCCGGTTGGTGTCTCCAACCGGGACTAAAGGTTCATCTTTAGTCCCGGTTGGTGACACCATCCGGGACAAGGTACAAGCCGCACGACATAATGTCGACACTCACCCCTATTATTAGTGTTGCCTGGCCCAGTCTGCCGCAATCCCTTCAGTCGCGGTTGGTTTCTCCAACCGGGACTAAAGATGAACCGGGACACTTCCCTCTATTTATTAGGTAACACTCAAGATATTTATTAATATTAAAAACTGGGACAAACCGGGACTAGCTAACACTCAGGACTAAATCCGTCCCCTTTAGTCATAATCATGCCTAGTCCTATAGTACGCAGCTTCAGGGTCTTCTTCGTCATCGTCATCATCATCGTCATCGTCACCTGCCACTCCGGGGATCCTCAGCCCATCCATGGCATATACCAGGGGCCATTCCAGCCTCGGACTCACGGCGGGCGGGGGAGGGGTCTCCTGGAAGACGATGCCGCTACCGCCGGGCCGGTGTGGGGCCTTTTTGTGGCTCTGTGGCGGGTGGACTCGTGGGCACCGCAGGCGAGGATGGTCTCCGCCGGCGATGTAGCGCATCACTCCGATGATAGTATAGTTGGCCCACCACAGACGACGGTCGGCTTCGTTGTGGTTCACCGGTGGCGGGCCATCACCCTCGTACCTGGCGAGCTCCCTTTCCCGCCTATTAGCGAAGAAGGCATTCTAGGTGTCTTAGTTATCGGGATCCCACTGGGGATCCATCCGCTACTCTGGCGTGAGCTCGTGGTAGAAGTGGTTTGTGATGGCCACCTGGCGTGCGGAACCGTGAGGGACAGGAGGGACAGGAACCCCTCCAGCGCTCAGCATCTAGCCGGCGGGCGGCCGGTAGCCCGGCGGACAAGGGTAGTTGGAGGCGCACAGCGCCTCGGTCTCCTCGAGGGTCAGAATGGCCCAGTAGGCGTTGTGTAACATCCCAAAAATACTAAGCTTGGATCATCAAAATTAGGGTTAACAAAATTTTTTCTAAATGAAATCATGAATGCATGCATATGTGTATGCATGGATTTTGAAATCTTTTAAAAACCACCTTGTTTGTTTGTTTCATTGCTTGTAAAATGTTTCTTAGGTGAAATAAACATCATCTAAAACATTTCCCACACTTTTCCTAAATACAAGTAAATCAAAACACATATATGAAATGAATGGTCATTTTGGCCAATTTAACTCCCATGCCTACTTTGGCTGTCTCAAACTTTCAGAACCTAACAAAAAATTTTCTGGATCTTTGCACCCCTTGAATGTACTCATAACAGGGTATCAAGGCCCACTTTGTGATCATCCAGCAACTTTCAAATGCATTGTTTAAATGACAATTCAAAATTGAATCTTTATCATATGGGAAGATCCCACTTTTTCAAAAACCACTCAAACAAGATCAACTTTCAAAACCCAAGCATCTGCAGACTCACCAGCACCAATATAGCAAACCCATCAAAAATCTTTTCAAAATTCAAAACTTGATTTCATGCGGCCATTTCATCAAACAGGTTACAGACACAAATCAAACAAACATCAAACACTATTGTGAGTAGTGATTCTTGCCTAACTTGTTCCCTAGTTAGCTCACACACAGCTCAGTAGATCATCTAGGAAGTTTAACTAAGGACTAGCACCCCTGTGAGCTTGCCATTGCCATCAATGGTGAACAGCCGAGCACCCCCCTTGTCACCCCATTGTGGACAGCAGGCTAGAGGAAGAACTAGCCTTGCCAACCTTGTCTGGGAGGCAGCCCACCGTCCACCGCCACTACCTGTCCCAGCCGCGAGCGTTGCCAAGCCCTGGACCACGCGCACAAGCCGCGCCCAGACCGCCAGAGACCATGCCGAGCATGCGCCAGAGCACGACCCTCGACCGAAGCCCACAGACCGCGCGACGCCTTCTCCGCGTGCATACACAATCCCCAACGACCCAGGAGACCGCTAGACATCCCCATTTTCCGCCCCGTGCCACACAGCCACCCCCCGCCGTCGAAGACGCCGCCTCTGCCGCGCAGAGCACCGCCCGTTCCAGACCAAACCACACCGCCCCATGCCTCGAGACCATGTTGTTGAGCATCGCCAGGAGACACCGCACCGTCCACTACCCTTGCCCATGCCATTAGCCTCCTGTAACCACGCCCCCGACGAGCTCACCGTGTGCCCCGACGGTCCCCTCGCTCGACTATAAATAGAGGCCACCCCCGCACGATTTCTTCACACCATCTCACTCCCCTCTCCTCACTGATCGTGCCACCCGTTCTCAGAGCAAGGCAAGCACCACCCCGCCGGAATTTCACCGGAGCCCGCCGCCTCTAGAGAAGAAGGGAGCCAGCGATTGAAGCCGCCCAAGGAGAAGCCACCGGTACCAGGAGATTCGCCGTCGTCGACTTCGTCGTTCGCCCGCCTCGCCGACCCTCGCAAGTACCCCGGTGAGCCCCCAGCAACCCTCACTGGCCGCGCTAGGTTTCGTTCTCGCCAGCATTGTCTCGCGTCGACGATGTATCCCAGCTGTTAGATTAGAACTAGATCGAACGATCCACGTCGCCCCATACCGCTTCGCCCAGCCCCGTGTCACTGACGAGTGGGGACACCCACTTAAGCAGCCCGCGGGAGCACTGCGCTTAGCAGGCCGGCCCGTTAACCTTTCCCGCGTAGTCCAGTTATTCAAATTAAACCTTTTTCTATTTCAATTCAAACACACTTCTGTACCCAATTTCAAAAATCAACCCAGATCGATTCAGTGCACCAAATTGAATGAAACCAATTTTGTTGGAAAGGTCTGTGAATGCTGAATCCAAGCCCGTTGGATTCAAGTCATTTGGATCTATAGATCACCCATGGTAAAAATAACAAGGCAGAAGCTTTTCTGCATTCAAACATTTTTCAAATTTAAACCATAATAGCTTAACTCTCAAAAATCACATTTAACCATACCTTTCAGAATATATAAAAATATATAGGTTTACTTGCAGAAATAATGTTCAAGTAATAAAAGAATGCTACATAAGCATTTCTAGCCACTTTAATTAATTAAAATAAAAAGGGTAAAACCTTATTAAATTGTGACACCACTTTAAATCACATTCCCATGGACTACAATATGTGGTGATGACATGTGTCAACAGGATCCCATATTTGGTTTGGAGAATATTTAATCTTAAGTATTTTTTCAATGAGTAGAAATTACTTTTCTAAAAATAAAAGGATTTAAATCAAGCCTTAACCTTGTAATGTTAGGGATGATGCTAGATCATCCATAGGACCCTTGTGTGTGATGATTGCATCTAGTTAAGTATTGATTGGTGATTGTGTACCTCGTAATTATTCATAGACGCTAGTACCGACCAAGGATACGAGGAGGAAGGAGGATACTACGAAGAAGAAGCCGAGGAGAACTTCAACCACTGCTCTGCACAAGGCAAGCTAGTAACCTTGCAAGCTAACACTTGCAATTTAGCAAGCTTATACTGATATTGATGCAAGCTGATACTATACCTATGCAAGCCTTACTAATCAAGTTGACATATGCAAGCTAACCCTTGCAAGATACCCTACTGATGCAACAAACCCATACTTGTTCTATGACTACTATATGCCTTAAGCATATGTGATCATACCCACTTGATAAACCAATCCTAGTTTTATGTGCAAGCTTCTTACTCTATTTCTTTATCAAAGCTTACATAGAGTTTACTTAAGTGACTGGTAGATTTGGAAGAATGCTGAAGGTTGCATAAAGAGCATAAAATTTGGCCTAATTTAGAAACCTTGACATCACCCTGAGACATGAGGTTGTACTTAGTTGAAACTCCACTAGTTACCACCCGTCATTAGTACTACCCCCACCTGTAGATGCTAGTGCTAAGCATAAAACTCGATCAACTTTTAGATGGGAATACTTGGTAGAAAAATGGTTATGAAAACCTTGGAATGATGGATCATTCTATTGAAATGCTTTGGACATGTGTTTCCAAACACTTGAGAATTTTGGTGATAAAAATGTTGAGGCATGAGCCTTAGCCCTTTATAAAACTGATGGTTGTCTGGATGCGACACCATTCCAATTTTATCGTACAACCACAATACCCGAATATTGGGTAGGGCTTGACTGGAAACTTATATTCCTTAGTATTAGTTCCCTCACGGCCAAGGTCTGAGCCGAGGCTACCTTGTGAAGATTGTCCACCTGTGCAGTACCCAAGATGACAGTTGGCCATGGTTAGGAGGCCAAACTCATAGGAGAGGTGCTTATACTAGGGCGTGTAATCGAAAGGTTAGGATTGATTATCCGCATACTGAGTATGGTGAATTCAGGATTTGTTTCCTGACGGATGTATCGAATGTTGTGGTGAAAGTGTACAATCTCTGCAGAGTGTCAAACTATCCGAATAGCCACGTCCACGGTTATGGACAGTTGGAGTGGCCATATTGTTCCCCCGTCAGACTTTTCAAAATGACCTGTGAAATGAACTAAGACTTTGACTTGACCACAACAGAGTTGTGATATGAAATAAAAGTTCCCAATTAGGAGTTATGAAATTGTGACTGGCTTTAGAACTTAGTAGAGATAAATTTGGCTTTTGCAAAACAACCCTAGAGCCTAGTGTCCTATTATCCAAAAAAACCCTTTACCTATTAGTATTAGTTTGCGAGTACTTAAAGAGTACTCATGGCTTTGTCCCTGGCTATTCCCATGGCCAGACTATGAAGAGGAGTACCTGGAAGATGGACCCCAGGAAGGTTACGACAACTAGGATCATCTCCCATCATCAGCATTGCCTGTGACCCCGAAGATGGAGCTTCGCCTACGCTACCGTTATTATTACGTATTCCGCTGCTTGATGTTGTATTAAGAACTGGATCATGAGATTCCTATTTGTGTAAGAACGTATGTATCGTTTGTAATGGATGATGTACTATGGTATCCAATTCTGTTATGTCTCGCAAAAATGGTAATCCTGGGATTGCGATGTATGGCATAACAGGCATCTAGGATTGAAAAATCCGGGTGTTGACACGTTGTCCATTGTTCTAAGAGAGGAAGGTGTGGATGTGTGGATAGCCATGGTGCGATCGCCCGAAATATAGAGGGAAAGAGCGGGAAAACTTGGCGTGAAGCTATGGGAAATGGCGGGAAATATCTTTAGTCCCGGTTAGTGACTACATCCGGGACTAAAAGCTCTCGTAAAAAGGAAAGGGCGGGAAAACTTTTCGGGAAACGGTGGGAAATGGCGGAAATGGCGGAAAATAAAAGATATGATTTTCCAAAGTTTTTATATTAGTTTTGAATTAAAAAAAGAAAATTTACAAATGAAAAAATTTATAAATGATGAAAACAGATAAATGGATATTATATTAAGATTCTTTATATTTTTCTGATAATAATAGACATATTATTTGTTTTATTAGGATTATTACAATAAAATATATGATTTTCCAAAGTTTTTATATTTGATTTGAATAAAAAAAGAAAATTTACAAATGAAATAATTTATAAATGATGCAAACATATAAATGGATATTATATTAAAATTCTTTATATTTTTTAATAATAATAGACATATTATTTGTTTTATTTGGATTATTACAATAAAAGATATGATTTTCCAAAGTTTTTATATTTGATTTGAATTAAAAAAGAAAATTTACAAATGAAATAATTTATAAATGATGCAAACAGATAAATGGATATTATATTAAAATTCTTTATATTTTTCTGATAATAATAGAGATATTATTTGTTTTATTTGGATTATTACAATAAAAGATATGATTTTCCAAAGTTTTTATATTTGATTTGAATAAAAAAAGAAAATTTACAAATGAAATAATTTATAAATGATGCAAACAGATAAATGGATATTATATTAAAATTCTTTATATTTTTCGATAATAATAGACATATTATTTGTTTTATTTGGATTATTATAATAAAAGATATGATTTTTCAAAGTTTTTATATTTGATTTGAATAAAAAAGAAAATTTACAAATGAAATAATTTATAAATGATGCAAACAGATAAATGGATATTATATTAAAATTATTTATATTTTTCTGATAATAAAAGACATATTATTTGTTTTATTTGGATTATTACAATAAAAGATATGATTTTTCAAAGTTTTTGTATTAGATTTGAATTAAAAAAGAAAATTTACAAAAAAACAATTAGTCGCGGGTCGTGGCTAGACCCGGGACAAAAGGGTGAGTGCGCGCGCGAAAACGAAGCGGCCAAAAAAACCCTTTAGTCCCGGGTCGTGGCTTAACCCGCGACTAAAGGGGGGTCTTTAGTCGCGGGTTAAGCCACGACCCGCGACTAAAGACCCTTTAGTCTCGGGCGGTGGCTTAGCCCGGGACTAAAGGGGTGGGTCCCTATATATACGCGCGCTCTCCCCTGGCGCGCCGAGCCTGCACTTAGCACACGACGAAGACGAAGACGAGCAGGCGCCATCGACGCAGAGAACACAGGGGAGGTGTTGCCCGCTGGCCGGCCGATTCCCGCGCCGCCGCCGACCTCGTCTCCATACCGCAGAGCCTCACCGAAGGAATCGAAGCCCCGCGCCCCCAGTCGAGCTCCCCGTCCGCTCCTTCCCCGTCTCCGGCCGCCGTGTCCGTCGCCGATTCCGGCCACCCTCGACCTCCCTCGACCTCCCTCGGCCTCGCTGACCTCAGGCACCCTCCTGCTTCCTTCCTCTTCCTCTGGCTTGCCTCCCTGTCAAACACCTGCCGCCGCCATTGTCCGTCATCGCCGCCATCGCTCCGATGACCTCTCGCTAGCGGCGCCGCTAGGGTTAGGTACCTCTTGGTGATCTCGTTTGAACCCGCCCCTTCGCGCTTCCCAGTTCGTCGTCAATCGTCGTCCTGCGTTGCCGTCAACTGCCTCGGTGAAAATAATCAACCAGCCCCCCCCCCCCGGTCCCTCTTGCTTGCGTGCCATGCTGAGGTGGCCAGTACCCCACTGGTCAGTCATAGTGGCTAGGCTCAGTAGCGGTGCAAAAAGTTTAACCCCCTCTGCTGATGTCATAATGATGAAATAACCCTTTTTAATAATTCCAGAATTTGATAAAATATTGTAAATTCAATAACTTTTAATTTATAAGTCAGAAAAATACAAATAATATATCAAAATGTTCAGAAAATTGAAACCTATCTATCTATATAATCATGCATTATTAATCAACTTTCATGACAAGTTTAATTAGAAGAACAAATGCACCCCTCTCATATGTTCCGGAGTTTTCCCGAGTTAGGGTTTTCACCCCTCGGAACCCCGATTAATTTGCCGAGCATGTTTTAGGGTTTAAATTCAATGCAATTCAACTTGTCATATCATCATACTTGCTTGAGCATTGCATCGATGCCATGTGTTGATTGTTTCCCCTTTCTTTTTTTCTAGTGTTTGGTTCTTCTCGGTAGAATACGATATCGAGATCGAGAAGCCCTTTAAGATTAGGGTTATTTTTTTGTTTAAGTTATTATAATTAGGATTATATTGTTTTAGTTATTAGGATTATTGTTTTTTCTAACCTGTTTAACTCTCTTTTTTGTTATAGATAATTAAGTCATGGATCCATCCGAAGATCCTGGTCGCATCGGTGAAGGTTTTCTTCAGGGCATGATAAGAGGTGAAATTCCTCTTATTACTACCGGCGCCGAAGATATTTTGCTCGAGGAAGAGATATCCTCATATCTGAATCCATCCGGTGATGGACTAGAGGAAAACCTAATGTACCAAGGGGAAGACCAGATGGACGAAGGGCAAACAAATAACAACAATAATGATGGCCCCTCGATAGGATCCGACGAGGTACATATATATATATGTATAAAGTCTCGTGTTACCTCTATTCATTAACTGATCTAGATATATATTAGTCACTCTCTATTCTTCTTTTAGCCCACCGGATCGAAGCAATCGACAGCTCGAACGAAACGAGGGCCGAACAAAAAGTTGGATGGTAATCAGAGGTTCACCATCGAAGAAATAGATGATGATGGTGAACCGATTGCTCCAGAGAAGCACCAGAGGATGTTTATAAATCAATGTGGGGTGCTTGTTAGGGACAACCTGACGATCACCATCCAAGAATGGAATAAGTCAAAGAAAGCCGGTGAAGAATCCAACAGCTATGTCACCGATGATGCCAAAGATGACCTTTGGCGGAAGCTCATAGCGCATTTCATACTACCTCCAGAGTATGAGGAATTTGAGGTAGATGGTATTACCCCAAGGCCAGGTGGGCTTGAAAATAGAGCGAAAGTCAAGGAGTGGGCACTAAGCAAGATGGCTGAACTGTACCGGAACCACAAGAAAATTTTATACGCGAAATATGTCGCGAAAAAGAAAACTCCAGACTTCAAAGGAGTAAACGAGAAGTTGAGAGAACAGTCGCCCTATTTTGTACAGTACAAGCAATCTGATAAAGCAAAGGCAAAGTCGGCAAAGAACGCGTTAAATGCTGCCAACAAGAAATAACATCATAAAATGGGGACAGGTGGCTACAAGAGTGCCATCCCTAAGTGGGAAACTATGGAGAAGGATATGAGGGCAAGAGGCGTCACTCCTGGTACATATGGATGGCCCGAGAGGTCAAAGAACTGGTGGTACGGGCACGGGGGATCCTTGGACCCAGAAACAGGGAAGACATTATTTCATGATAAAATTCTAAAACCCTCCCAAGACCTTATTCAAGCAATGAACGATGCTCAATTGGGATTGTTCTATCCCGAGAGAGAGAACGACGAGCTGACACGCGCCCTAGGGAATCCTGAAAAGGGAGGATGAACACGAGGCAAAGGCGCCGGTGTGTCGTGGAAGAAAGGGTTTCCTCAGTATGATGCCAGTTACAGAAGCCGTCAGAGAAAGAAGTACCGGGAGGCAGACCGGATCTCTAGGGTAGAGCAGGACCTAGATGATCTGAAGAACCTCATGCATGAAATTAGGGAAAGGACGCCGTCATCAACTCACCCGCGGTCTGATGATCCTGCATTGGATCTTAGCCAATGGAGAAGCAGCGTGGCTTCCACGGAGGTCCGTGCTGATGATCAAGCACTGCTGGATGATGCACCGGCTCCTCACTACCCCGTGGATGATGTCAGAGAGATGGCACAATGTGAGCTACATCAGCCAATGAACAACCTGTCCTTCAATGTGGCGATCGGCACTGCTTTACCTTGTCTACCTGGAGCACACCACCATTCACTTCCGATTCCACCAGGCTATGCTCGTGTCACGGTGGATGACATAGTGGAGGATTTTGTGGACCTAGAGATTGAAATCGCTACGCCTGAAGGCCTTACGAAACTAGGAGATGTCAAGCGCAACATCATTCTATGGAATAAGAAGTACATCAAGTTTCCAGGCTCGGCGCCAAGGCCACCGAGTCCAAGAAATCCAAATCCACCCCGCATCGAATATCGTCAACCTCCAAGTCCACCCCAACCTGATTATCGCCAACCTCCAAGTCCACCCCAACCCGATTATCGCCAACCTCCAAGTCCACCCCGCCCCGCTGACGATCGCCGCAGCAGGAGTACATCAAATCGATCTCCGCCTCCGCCTCCGTGCAATACTACTACCTCGTCGAAGAAACGGAAGTTCGACGGTCCCCCGCGCCCCACATCGAAGAAAGGTCAAACGCCAAAGATAGTCGATATCCCGCCGGCTCTTCCAAAGAGACCTTATGACAAGACTGATGAGGAAACTAACGCGGATGTGGCTGCCCAAGTTAAGGCGCATTTTGCACCCAAAAAGCCTGAGCCAAAGCCGGTATATAACGAAAAAACCAAAAAGTGGGCTAAGTCCTTTCTTGAGCAACCATCCCAGATATCGATGAATCGGGAATCAGACTATGACCGGGAGATTATTAAGCAAGCACAGAAGAAAAAAATGACAAGTGCAAAAAGCGGGAAGCAAGTTGCCCAGCTCGGAGCACAGAAGAATCAATCGGTCGCCCCACTCAAAGTCATTTCAGACCTCGACAAGGCCTTCAGAGCTGATATGGATATGGACATGCAAATAATGGACCCTAGGGCCCGTAATAATGCTACACTTATGGGAATCACTGTATCGGAGGCCAAAGCACTTGCTAACAAAGCAAATATGTATCTTGGTCAATATTTAGGCTATGAAGATACGCCAGTGGGTCAGATAGTACGGCAGTATGTCCAAGGGAAGCCTCTAGTCAGTAATGAGGATCTCGCGCGTCTATTCACACATATGCGAAATCTGCATGAATGGTACATGTCGCAAGCAGAAAAAAAGCATCATAAAGATTGGTTTCCGGTGGACGTTAGAAAGGAGCATCATTTCAAACCATACTCGATACAGGTTCAAATGACCGAACTGTTTCAGTTATACAACCAGCGCGCCTCGACAAATCTATCATTGATTGCTACTGTATGTAAGTTATTTATTTCTATAATTAAGTTTGTAGCTTTAGCTCGTTCATTGCATTTAATATATTATCCTAACTATATATCCTTTTGTATGATGATATTATATTCCGCAAAATGAAGATGCTTGAATGCAAAAGAGCTAGAAGATACGACGTTGGGTTCATTGACCCATATATCATTAATGAATATACGTTAAAGAATCACCCCAAAGACGTGGAGGAAGACCTGTCCAGGTTCTTAACCGAGCATAATTTTGTTAAGGAAATACTATTTCCTTACAACTTCAAGTGAGTGTTTATATCTTGTACACATTTTATTTTTGCTTACTGGATGAGCTATGCATTGGTGCTTATGTAAATGTCCGCAGATTCCACTGGATCTTGCTAAACATTCAAGTTGACAACTCCCTAGTTGAAGTCCACGACTCATTAAGTTGGGACCAAGAGCAGTGGAGCGACATGAAAGCAATGCTCCATAAGTAATTTCAATCATTATCGCATTATATCGTCCTCTTTTATTCATTTCCTGATATCAAGTAACTAACAACTCCTTTGTTCATTTTCTTTGCCGAGCAGGTGTTGGACACGGTTCAGACAGAAAATACCAGGTCCATTCAAAGAGGATCTAACTTATAAAAAGGCGAAGAGTTTACAGCATCCACCGGGAACTCATTTATGTGGATACTACGTCTGCGAGTACATCCGCGAGTTGACCAGTGAGCGGAAAGTTGACTCACATTATATTTATTATTTGCGAGAGAAACTAGAGCCAGACCAACGCATAAGAGCAATTCAAGAGGAGCTGGCGGGATTTATGATGAAGGAAGTCCATGATGTACATGGAGAGCATTATGCGGATGACATGGAACTCGATTTGCCTTAGTCATCTCCATGTAGCTCATATGATATATATATTCATCAATGGCCATGTAATTTCAAAACATTTCTTCCTTTTGATATGATTGATTATATGTATGCTTCCAAGGGATCGATTAATTATATAAATGTATCGACGTGTAGTGTGTATGTAGTAGCGTATAATATGTATACTGAAATATATGTTTGTTATAGTGAAACACAAAATGAAAAAGAAACAAAATGGCAAAAATAAAGGAAATACACAATATCTGTCGCGGCAGAGAAATGTGGTGTTTCTCTGCCGCGGCAGGAAATCTTTTAGTCCCAGGTGGTGTTACAGCCCGGGACTACAGGGTTTCCGCCCCCCGCGGCGCTGAAACGGCCACGTGGCTGTTATAAATAGCGGGCCGTTGCGAGTCGGGACTAGAGGGGGGCTCTAGTCCCGTTTTCGCAGTCCCAAGCCCAAAATCGGGACTAGAGCCCGTTGCGGCACGGGACTAGAGGCCTGTTTTCCACCGGTGTAACCACAACCCTAATATTTAAGAGAATACAATCACATTGATAGGTAGACCTCTGGCAATTGTGCTATTATTATGGGTAAAAGTGGAACTAGTTTATTTGCTTCTATTACTATATATGTCTAATTTATGTAGAGGCCGGGGCTATACTCCCCAATTTAAAAAAAAGGGTATATATCTGAAAGTAGAGTTGGCATGTCCTTTATGTATGCACACGGATAGCGGTATCTTTTCTATGTGTATGTGGGTGTTATCGAATTTGGGAACACTAACCTTACATGAAGTCCACTTTCAAATGAAATGTCAGACTTATGCAATATATAGTGCATCTGGGTGAAGTAAGATGTAGATTTATTCACCTAACACGACCCAAATTCTATTATAATAGTCGTTGTTAGGACCTTAATTATGCAAGGGGTTACTTTCTTTACTATTCTATTGATCATTCAGAACTATACAAATTCTAAACTATGTAAGTTATGTATAAAATATTTGGAAATTTCGAAGGAAATATGTAGATACTATTGTTGTTGAAATGGTGGTTATAAATGTAACGAGAGGAAAATGTTTTTTTATCAAGGTTACACCGTATATACTGTAGCCAAGAAAGGTTGTCCTTCAATTTTACCCACATCGTCTAGAACTTTTTCTTTCCCAAAGATAGAATATAGGTTTTATAAGCCACAATATTCACTTTGAAATTGTACTACAATAGGAGTATGTTCACCCATTGGTATCTCAACATTGCTAACACCTAATATATCTTTTCTTAAGTGTTTGTCATCCTATGCGATCAAAAGCAATAGTATCAGATTTTTCAAGAAAAATATTTTTTTAATATCATAAGTTAATAAATATTGATCAATATATTTGTGTGAAAAGCAATGGTCAATGTTTGCGTCAAAAAAAGCAATGGTCAATGTAACAATGTTGCAATGGTCAATATAATGAGACAATTAGACACTTATTCTTCCGGTGTAAATTTGCTCGTGCTATATGGTCAATCATCCAAGTGGCCTCTGGTTTATCTCTCCCTTCATCGGTTGCTAATGTTTTTGGAAATTGGTTGAATAAGATTGATGATAAATATGGGACCGTGTTTAGGGTGGGAGCGTTTGCCATTATTTGGTCGCTATGGCTATATAGGAATGACAAGATTTTTAATAATATGGTGTCTTCTCCATTGCAGGTTATCTTCCGAGCCACGGCGATCCTACGATCATGGACAACTCTTCAACGTATGGAGTTTCGCGACTTGTTTGTGGAGGGGTGTATGCGTTTGGAAGCCGCGGCGCGGGATATTTTCTCTAGACATGGATGGCAGCGTGATCTACGAATAGATATATCATAGTCACAGTCCATTGGGTTATCTGCACGTTTTGTACTTTTTTATATACTATTCGTACCGCTTGTAAGTTGTGAAGATCTTTGGCTGTGTGCATCCTAGTTATGCAGAAGCCGGGTGTAAACATTGCTTTGAGTAATAAAACGCCCATTTCCAAAAAAAAAACAATGTTGCATGTTCGATATAAGACCAATTGCTAAAATGGTTTTTAATTTTGAAAGGTGGAGTTATACATGGATAATCTTGCACACTTTGACACAACGAGACGTCATGCTTTGGGGTTCATCTATATTTTGTGGTGCAATTATATGGTGCAATCATATGTCACATGTTAAGGCAAATGATGACAGTGTGTGGCGGCCTTAGTAATTTGGTTGGATTTTAGAAAAAAAGCTAATTTATGTTGTTGAAGATGTAGAAACATATACCGAACTAATGACTTCAACATTTCAGGCTATATTTGTACAATTCTATGATTAGACAAAGCACAAGACGCTTTGATGTTACATTTATGTATCATACCACAGACTTGAGTTTGTATATACAATCTATGCGTATATACATATGTTTTGTGTTTAGAGTGGTGTGTATTCACATGTGTTTATAAATGGAATCATATTTTTAATATCATAGTACAAATTCTATGAAACCCTTTTTAAACAACTTCTAGATGCTGCGCGAGGGCAGCTGTGCTAGTTTCTTTTAGAAAGGGCAAAAGCAGCTAAGAGCACCGCTTTCCTTTCTTCATTTACTCAAGAGCTTGGCTTTGGCAAGGAGCCAGGCTGCCGTCTCCTACTTGGCTTTCGAGATGACGAAGTCCTGGGTGGTCTGGACGTGCTAGAAGACTCTCTTATCTCTCTCGTTCCGAACTTGTCAAAGTATAAGGATTATGAGAGAAGAAATGCCCCTCTATTATGATTTCAAGGACCTCGTACCATTGTGCCGAGAGGATAAGTTCCGCTACACTCTTCCATGACCACTGTTTGTTGCATCTCGGCTTCACGCCCTGAGCATGTAACTGAAGGGGTATGAAAATTCCCAAGGCCTCCCAAACCTACGAGAACAAACCAAGGCAGTGGGTGTTTGAGTTCATTCGCTTCCACAACATGATGAGCAACTCGTGAGGTGCTCGTGCCTTGCCGGAGAGCAAATGCTCGGCAATCTTATAGGAGGAAAGAAAACAAGTAATAGTACTTCAAACTAGTGGACATTAATGGCGTAGAGCCATGTCAATGTGTCATATCGAAATATTAATATATCAACCACATGATACAATTTTGAAACCATTGTTATAGCAAATAGCACAATCAAACCCAAGAGAAAAAACAAGAAAAGGAAAGAGATACTAGTGCCGACATCGCCAGAACAACGAAAAGCTCGGATGACTCGCCACCGCTGTGTTCCCCGGAGAAGTTCCACCACGCTCCTATACCTCAGAATCATTGCATACCAAGCAGTACCTTCAAAAAAGGATGCGGCAACAACGCCCTGATCCTAGGATTGCTCCCGGCACGCGGAGGGGAGTGGAGAACGGGTACACCAGATGCCCTTCAAGAAGGAACGATGGCGCCCGCAGGCGTCACTGTGTCGGTGTCGACCGGACCCACCGGACCGACATGGATTTTTTCCAACCCTCAAAAAAACACAATCCCAGACAATCCGTGGCGCTCCACCAAACTTGCCCGCTACAAAAAATAGCCTCCATACGCGCCTGATTTTTGGGGCGGCACAACCAAAAAGTACCTCCAAATGTTGGATACATGGCGGATAAGCGATCACGACACCATTTTGTCACGGCAACCACTTATACGCTATGGCTGACGCGGCGCCGGCAATTTTTTAGCGCCGTCATACGTGATCGGGGAAGCCAACAGATTAAATGCTCCAGTAGATGAATGAAAGCATATACTAGTGGGCCGAGCTTTGTAAGTGACATTTACGACACGTCCCCCGCCGCTGACTGGTTAAGTACCCCGCGTTGACTGGATAAGCACCCTGCGTTGGATGGAGACATATGCTCGCTGACTGGTGTGGCCCACTACCAGCGAAGCTTTTATATCTCCTTCTCCAGCTTCCGCTCCCAATCTCGATCTAGTATTTTGTACTCCCTACCACAGTACTCTCCCCAATTCTACCTCCGGTAGTCTGCAGCAGTTAGCGGCGGCGAGATCAAAGCCAATGGAGCACTATGTAAGTTATTGGTAGTTTTTATCGACCTCTATTGATCCTCTATCATATATTAATCATAATATTTTAGGGATATTTCTCTCAATCAGATTTGCTACTATGGCCAGAGACCTCAGCTATGTCACGTAGACGCTAACCAGAAAGTTGGCCGCAGGTTGTTCCTCTGGTGCAACTACACACCGCCGAGGTGCGCTTTCATCACATGGATCAATCCTCCAAACACCCAAGCCGATGGCACCATCAGTGGCGGTGACGACAACGATTACAACGACGACAAGATGGAACTTCTGTCCCAGGCCAAAATCGAGTACAAAGCCGATAAACATAGGGCGAAATCCAATGGCCTTGTGGTGCTAGAGGAAATTCCATCGGTGTACTGATATGTAATTTTCTATCGAAGTGTTTAATAAATATATTTTATCACTGCGGTAATCAAATTTCGTTGTTTGGTTACTTTACTGTTTATGTTGTCAATCACGAGAGAGTCGGACTCGTTAACCACCTAACTAGCCTACTATGGCCAATTGCCTTTTAAGCAAGTCAGGCCCATCATACAAACCCTACATTTATATAATACAGGGAAAACTAACTTCTATCTACGCCGCCGCACTCCCCTCTCTGCTAACCCTAGATCTCCCTCCACTCTCTCTGTCCCTCCATGACTAACACAAGATCCTAGAACCATCTATCTCCACTAGGTCCTATGGTGTACGGGTCAGCGCCGTGCTGATCCATGGCACAAAGGCGTCATGTGCGCCGTGCTAATCCACCGCTTGGAAGGCGCTAGCATCCAGCGGCGAGGTCGTGTGCGTCGTGCTGATCCACCGCGTCGAAGATTGTGCTCAGGTAATTGGGAAGCCGATGGTGCCGTCCAGATCCACCTCCATGTAGATCCACCAGCGACCAGATCCACGGCCATATAGAATCTCGTGCAAAATAGGGAGAAGCTCAATTTTAAAATTTTCAGTTTTATTCCACTCTTTCCCTATTAATATTTCTTTATTTTCTTTATTTTAGAGAGGCTCAAGAAATTTTATAACGGAAATGG
This sequence comes from Avena atlantica, assembly GCA_910589765.1. NCBI lineage: Eukaryota > Viridiplantae > Streptophyta > Magnoliopsida > Poales > Poaceae > Avena > Avena atlantica. The sequence goes on from OU342737.1 coordinate 183,110,289, forward strand.
AATTATATCTTAATGTTATGGTAATTTTCGATTTGTCGAATTATAATGGATTAGCAACCTTAATCAGTTAATGTTAATATAATTAACATTCACTAATGTTGGACGGTGTAACAAGGAAAATAATGCGTGGTTACATGGTACTAAAGTTCCGCCATTTTCAATAATGTAATGTGGCACATCCTCTGCCGCGCCGCGGCAGCGCTAGCTCCGAGGATCACATTGTGTCGAGCCAAAAAAAATCCACCGTCGTTTCAGAATCTCCGACGTAGTTATCCCTAGCGGATTTTTTGCCGTGCCAGCGTGAGAGCGACAACTAAGGTTGTGCCTCAGCATCTATAAGCGTCAGGGCCCACGCTCCATGTTGTAGTGGCCGCCCACCAACATACGCCAACACGGTCACAATCATAATAGATGTTAACCATGGAAAACGCTATGATGCCACTTAAAGACCGCCGAAGACAAGGGATGACAGGACCGCAACCACATAGAAGGTAACAACCTCCATCGCTATAAGAAGTAGAAGACCTGCCACAACAATAGAAGCACACCGGGCTAACATAGGACCAGCCAGGGCTAGATTGGGCCTGTGAAGCCCCCACCTCCGTGCTGCAGGATACGCTGCTCTGTTGCCACCACCCCCATCCCGACCTACCCACTTGCCAACCAGAAGAATCCACACCCAAGTCCTAGCCAGCCCGACATGGCCCATATCGGTCCCAAAGGGTCCAACTCTGGGACTATAGGGTACCGCTGGCCAAGACCATCGCCATGACGTCCCTGCCGCCAAGAAGCTGCGCCAACACCCCACCACCATCTGGGCCTCGCCGGTCTCCGTGCACCGCCGCCAGGTAGATCCCTCCCAGGCCGAGCCACCTGCGACGGGTAGAGGAAGGGTCCGCTGCCACCGGCCCCGCAACGACACCCTGCGGGCAACATCCGCAGGCACCCTCCGGCGGCGGGATGGGGGAGGGAAGGGAGGGTGCTGGAGAGGCGGGGAGAAAGGGTCGCCGCCCCGGTCGCCTCGAATGGGGAGGTGGCGCATGGGGCCACGAGAGGTTTTTTGATTTTGTCCCTATCTTCGGTCATCACGTCAATATGTCATCGGTTGTTTATATTCTACTCAAATCAGGGAGTATGTGTCAATGGCAGTGTTGTCAGGCAATGGCGGACGCAAGAATGAATTGGAGGGTGGGCACACTTCAAAAAAAAAATTGTGCTGACCCATGTGGAAGACAAAATCTGCCTAAAAAGTAATGTAATTAGCACAGTGGAATCTCATAATATTATAGTTCTATAATATGTTCCAATTTCTAGGCGCCCTCGCAAGGGCCGCCCGCCTGCGAGCTTCTCGAGCTAAACGGCAGCCCATAGGCTATACGCGCTCACCTCGCTGATGTTGAGGCCACGGAACAGAGGGGGGCGGAGGAGCGGCGGCCATGGTCGGGGCTCGTGGTGAGGGGAGTGGGACTGGACAGTGAGGGGAGTGGCCTGGGAGTTAATCTGAAAACGTCCCATCTCCCGCGCTTCCCCACGTTTGCAAGCGGTAGGCATGCGACTCTCACCAGGGCCTGGCTGCGTGGAAACGACCGATTTCAGCGTTCCCAGCTGGCCAAGTTTTGGCCTGCTTTAAGAACCGTGCGGTGCAGCAACTTCATGCAGCCCAGCTCTCTAAACAAGCCTATTTCTTCCCGCGCCGTGCAAGAAATGGGTGTCGGCCCAACCAAACACGCCCGTGATGACTGTCTAAAAAGTGATATTTGTTCTAAAAAATATATATATGACAAGATATGTCTTTTAATTTTTGTTCCATGGATGAACCTTTTTTCTACATGTAAAAGCGGGATATTTTGTAGAAAAAATGACACATTTTATAGTAAAAGCGGAGTTTTGCCAAAAAGTACAAGACAAGTGTTAGCAGGAGAACCGGGACAATGGCAGCATGCCATCAACCCAGGGATGCTTAGTGTTGTCCCTATTTTTATACAATCAACTATTCCTACGATTAAAAAATGAATACTCGCAAACTGGTCTATAATTAAAACATCAGATTATTATTTTTTAATGATAAACATTAGATTAATGGTAGTCTATTTATTCTCTAAAATTTTGGTAGGGCCGTGGCCCACCCGGCCCCACCCCTGCATACGCCCATGTTGTCAGGCAGTTAAGCCTGATTATCAAGAAATAAGTTAGCCTTTGTGTATTCTGTTATGAAAATAAAATAAAATGCTTTGTTCAAAAAAAACAACAACATGCATATATGCTTAACAGTGCACAAGGTATGATTTCATATCCAATAGAACTTGTAGTCATTTGAGTTTTTCTGCCGGTCGCCCTCTTTATAATATGTTTCAATTTGATTTCAACATATATGCACCTATATATCATTGCGCTAAGTGGGTACTGTTCTTCTCCATTTGATCCAGGGAATATCAGGTCTCCTATTAATAAGTAGCTTAAGTTTTCCACGATATATATGACAGTATGTTGCCTGTTAAAACCCACCGGCGAGCAGCGACGAGCAACACGAAGAGTCGGGAGGCTCCTAGAACTGCTGGTGGGCCCTGGTCCCTCGGGCAACGGCCCGCAAAACTCCGGCACACGTCCTGACTGGTGCAAGGGCGTGCCACCTGACCTATACCTGGTCAGGAAGGTGATGGGTTGCTTCGATTGGTTTCCTGCATGGCAAACAAACATACGTAAAATTCGAGCCGCGACCGGCTCCCAGGTTTCCCTGTCAATCGGCTCCTAGAGCCGATTATCCCATGATTCTGCATTAGATCTACGATAACATGGGGTTTTGCTTCATCAATACAAGTTAAATCGATCTACGACAGTTTAACGTTTTCACCACATAATTGGAACATCCTACACGTAATTGAGCCTGGTAGATACAAAAGATGATAGAAACTAACCCTAGAGAAGGCCTAACAACCGACGTAAAGTCAATTCCCGGAACAACTCCTCTCGAATTGGCAAACCATATCCTTACATACTACTGGATCATTCAACCCGTTTGCAAGGCCTGATCATGTGGATATCAAACTAAACCTTGGAGAACAAGGAATAACTATAACGACTCATTAAGTTGGGACCAAGAGCAGTGGAGCGACATGAAAGCAATGCTCCATAAGTAATTTCAATCATTATCGCATTATATCGTCCTCTTTTATTCATTTCCTGATATCAAGTAACTAACAACTCCTTTGTTTATTTTCTTTGCCGAGCAGGTGTTGGACACGGTTCAGACAGAAAATACCAGGTCCATTCAAAGAGGATCTAACTTATAAAAAGGCGAAGAGTTTACAGCATCCACCGGGAACTCATTTATGTGGATACTACGTCTGCGAGTACATCCGCGAGTTGACCAGTGAGCGGAAAGTTGACTCACATTATATTTATGATTTGCAAGAGAAACTAGAGCCAGACCAACGCTTAAGAGCAATTCACGAGGAGCTGGCTGGATTTATGATGAAGGAAGTCCATGATGTACATGGAGAGCATTATGCGGATGACATGGAACTCGATTTGCCTTAGTCATCTCCATGTAGCTCATATGATATATATATTCATCAATGGCCATGTAATTTCAAAACATTTCTTCCTTTTGATATGATTGATTATATGTATGCTTCCAAGGGATCGATTAATTATATAAATGCATCGACGTGTAGTGTGTATGTAGTAGCGTATAATATGTACACTGAAATATATGTTTGTTATAGTGAAACACAAAATGAAAAAGAAACAAAATGGCAAAAATAAAGGAAATACACAATATCTGTCGCGGCAGAGAAATGTGGTGTTTCTCTGCCGCGGCAGGAAATCTTTTAGTCCCAGGTGGTGTTACAGCCCGGAACTACAGGGTTTCCGCCCCCCGCGGCGCTGAAACGGCCACGTGGCTGTTATCAGTAGCGGGCCGTTGCGAGTCAGGACTAGAGGGGGGCTCTAGTCCCGTTTTCGCAGTCCCAAGCCCAAAATCGGGACTAGAGCCCGTTGCGGCCCAGGACTAGAGGCCTGTTTTCCACCGGTGTAACCACAACCCTAATATTTAAGAGAATACAATCACATTGATAGGTAGACCTCTGGCAATTGTGCTATTATTATGGGTAAAAGTGGAACTAGTTTATTTGCTTCTATTACTATATATGTCTAATTTATGTAGAGGCCGGGGCTATACTCCCCAATTTAAAAAAAGGGTATATATCTGAAAGTAGAGTTGGCATGTCCTTTATGTATGCACACGGATAGCGGTATCTTTTCTATTTGTATGTGGGTGTTATCGAATTGGGGAACACTAACCTTACATGAAGTCCACTTTCAAATGAAATGTCAGACTTATGCAATATATAGTGCATCTGGGTGAAGTAAGATGTAGATTTATTCACCTAACACGACCCAAATTCTATTATAATAGTCGTTGTTAGGACCTTAATTATGCAAGGGGTTACTTTCTTTACTATTCTATTGATCATTCAGAACTATACAAATTCTAAACTATGTAAGTTATGTATAAAATATTTGGAAATTTCGAAGGAAATATGTAGATACTATTGTTGTTGAAATGGTGGTTATAAATGTAACGAGAGGAAAATGTTTTTTTATCAAGGTTACACCGTATATACTGTAGCCAAGAAAGGTTGTCCTTCAATTTTACCCACATCGTCTAGAACTTTTTCTTTCCCAAAGATAGAATATAGGTTTTATAAGCCACAATATTCACTTTGAAATTGTACTACAATAGGAGTATGTTCACCCATTGGTATCTCAACATTGCTAACACCTAATATATCTTTTCTTAAGTGTTTGTCATCCTATGCGATCAAAAGCAATAGTATCAGATTTTTCAAGAAAAATATTTTTTTAATATCATAAGTTAATAAATATTGATCAATATATTTGTGTGAAAAGCAATGGTCAATGTTTGCGTCAAAAAAAGCAATGGTCAATGTAACAATGTTGCAATGGTCAATATAATGAGACAATTAGACACTTATTCTTCCGGTGTAAATTTGCTCGTGCTATATGGTCAATCATCCAAGTGGCCTCTGGTTTATCTCTCCCTTTATCGGTTGCTAATGTTTTTGGAAATTGGTTGAATGAGATTGATGATAAATATGGGACCGTGTTTAGGGTGGGAGCGTTTGCCATTATTTGGTCGCTATGGCTATATAGGAATGACAAGATTTTTAATAATATGGTGTCTTCTCCATTGCAGGTTATCTTCCGAGCCACGGCGATCCTACGATCATGGACAACTCTTCAACGTATGGAGTTTCGCGACTTGTTTGTGGAGGGGTGTATGCGTTTGGAAGCCGCGGCGCGGGATATTTTCTCTAGACATGGATGGCAGCGTGATCTACGAATAGATATATCATAGTCACAGTCCATTGGGTTATCTGCACGTTTTGTACTTTTTTATATACTATTCGTACCGCTTGTAAGTTGTGAAGATCTTTGGCTGTGTGCATCCTAGTTATGCAGAAGCCGGGTGTAAACATTGCTTTGAGTAATAAAACGCCCATTTCCAAAAAAAAACAATGTTGCATGTTCGATATAAGACCAATTGCTAAAATGGTTTTTAATTTTGAAAGGTGGAGTTATACATGGATAATCTTGCACACTTTGACACAACGAGACGTCATGCTTTGGGGTTCATCTATATTTTGTGGTGCAATTATATGGTGCAATCATATGTCACATGTTAAGGCAAATGATGACAGTGTGTGGCGGCCTTAGTAATTTGGTTGGATTTTAGAAAAAAAGCTAATTTATGTTGTTGAAGATGTAGAAACATATACCGAACTAATGACTTCAACATTTCAGGCTATATTTGTACAATTCTATGATTAGACAAAGCACAAGACGCTTTGATGTTACATTTATGTATCATACCACAGACTTGAGTTTGTATATACAATCTATGCGTATATACATATGTTTTGTGTTTAGAGTGGTGTGTATTCACATGTGTTTATAAATGGAATCATATTTTTAATATCATAGTACAAATTCTATGAAACCCTTTTTAAACAACTTCTAGATGCTGCGCGAGGGCAGCTGTGCTAGTTTCTTTTAGAAAGGGCAAAAGCAGCTAAGAGCACCGCTTTCCTTTCTTCATTTACTCAAGAGCTTGGCTTTGGCAAGGAGCCAGGCTGCCGTCTCCTACTTGGCTTTCGAGATGACGAAGTCCTGGGTGGTCTGGACGTGCTAGAAGACTCTCTTATCTCTCTCGTTCCGAACTTGTCAAAGTATAAGGATTATGAGAGAAGAAATGCCCCTCTATTATGATTTCAAGGACCTCGTACCATTGTGCCGAGAGGATAAGTTCCGCTACACTCTTCCATGACCACTGTTTGTTGCATCTCGGCTTCACGCCCTGAGCATGTAACTGAAGGGGTATGAAAATTCCCAAGGCCTCCCAAACCTACGAGAACAAACCAAGGCAGTGGGTGTTTGAGTTCATTCGCTTCCACAACATGATGAGCAACTCGTGAGGTGCTCGTGCCTTGCCGGAGAGCAAATGCTCGGCAATCTTATAGGAGGAAAGAAAACAAGTAATAGTACTTCAAACTAGTGGACATTAATGGCGTAGAGCCATGTCAATGTGTCATATCGAAATATTAATATATCAACCACATGATACAATTTTGAAACCATTGTTATAGCAAATAGCACAATCAAACCCAGGAGAAAAAACAAGAAAAGGAAAGAGATACTAGTGCCGACATCGCCAGAACAACGAAAAGCTCGGATGACTCGCCACCGCTGTGTTCCCCGGAGAAGTTCCACCACGCTCCTATACCTCAGAATCATTGCATACCAAGCAGTACCTTCAAAAAAGGATGCGGCAACAACGGCGTTGTTGCCCGCCCTGATCCTAGGATTGCTCCCGGCACGCGGAGGGGAGTGGAGAACGGGTACACCAGATGCCCTTCAAGAAGGAACGATGGCGCCCGCAGGCGTCACTGTGTCGGTGTCGACCGGACCCACCGGACCGACATGGATTTTTTCCAACCCTCAAAAAAACACAATCCCAGACAATCCGTGGCGCTCCACCAAACTTGCCCGCTACAAAAAATAGCCTCCATACGCGCCTGATTTTTGGGGCGGCACAACCAAAAAGTACCTCCAAATGTTGGATACATGGCGGATAAGCGATCACGACACCATTTTGTCACGGCAACCACTTATACGCTATGGCTGACGCGGCGCCGGCAATTTTTTAGCGCCGTCATACGTGATCGGGGAAGCCAACAGATTAAATGCTCCAGTAGATGAATGAAAGCATATACTAGTGGGCCGAGCTTTGTAAGTGACATTTACGACACGTCCCCCGCCGCTGACTGGTTAAGTACCCCGCGTTGACTGGATAAGCACCCTGCGTTGGATGGAGACATATGCTCGCTGACTGGTGTGGCCCACTACCAGCGAAGCTTTTATATCTCCTTCTCCAGCTTCCGCTCCCAATCTCGATCTAGTATTTTGTACTCCCTACCACAGTACTCTCCCCAATTCTACCTCCGGTAGTCTGCAGCAGTTAGCGGCGGCGAGATCAAAGCCAATGGAGCACTATGTAAGTTATTGGTAGTTTTTATCGACCTCTATTGATCCTCTATCATATATTAATCATAATATTTTAGGGATATTTCTCTCAATCAGATTTGCTACTATGGCCAGAGACCTCAGCTATGTCACGTAGACGCTAACCAGAAAGTTGGCCGCAGGTTGTTCCTCTGGTGCAACTACACACCGCCGAGGTGCGCTTTCATCACATGGATCAATCCTCCAAACACCCAAGCCGATGGCACCATCAGTGGCGGTGACGACAACGATTACAACGACGACAAGATGGAACTTCTGTCCCAGGCCAAAATCGAGTACAAAGCCGATAAACATAGGGCGAAATCCAATGGCCTTGTGGTGCTAGAGGAAATTCCATCGGTGTACTGATATGTAATTTTCTATCGAAGTGTTTAATAAATATATTTTATCACTGCGGTAATCAAATTTCGTTGTTTGGTTACTTTACTGTTTATGTTGTCAATCACGAGAGAGTCGGACTCGTTAACCACCTAACTAGCCTACTATGGCCAATTGCCTTTTAAGCAAGTCAGGCCCATCATACAAACCCTACATTTATATAATACAGGGAAAACTAACTTCTATCTACGCCGCCGCACTCCCCTCTCTGCTAACCCTAGATCTCCCTCCACTCTCTCTGTCCCTCCATGACTAACACAAGATCCTAGAACCATCTATCTCCACTAGGTCCTATGGTGTACGGGTCAGCGCCGTGCTGATCCATGGCACAAAGGCGTCATGTGCGCCGTGCTAATCCACCGCTTGGAAGGCGCTAGCATCTAGCGGCGAGGTCGTGTGCGTCGTGCTGATCCACCGCGTCGAAGACTGTGCTCAGGTAATTGGGAAGCCGATGGTGCCGTCCAGATCCACCTCCATGTAGATCCACCAGCGACCAGATCCACGGCCATATAGAATCTCGTGCAAAATAGGGAGAAGCTCAATTTTAAAATTTTCAGTTTTATTCCACTCTTTCCCTATTAATATTTCTTTATTTTCTTTATTTTAGAGAGGCTCAAGAAATCTTATAACGGAAATGGAATTATATCTTAATGTTATGGTAATTTTCGATTTGTCGAATTATAATGGATTAGCAACCTTAATCAGTTAATGTTAATATAATTAACTTTCACTAATGTTGGACGGTGTAACAAGGAAAATAATGCGTGGTTACATGGTACTAAAGTTCCGCCATTTTCAATAATGTAATGTGGCACATCCTCTGCCGCGCCGCGGCAGCGCTAGCTCGGAGGATCACATTGTGTCGAGCCAAAAAAAATCCACCGTCGTTTCAGAATCTCCGACGTAGTTATCCCTAGCGGATTTTTTGCCGTGCCAGCGTGAGAGCGACAACTAAGGTTGTGCCTCAGCATCTATAAGCGTCAGGGCCCACGCTCCATGTTGTAGTGGCCGCCCACCAACATACTCCAACACGGTCACAATCATAATAGATGTTAACCATGGAAAACGCTATGATGCCACTTAAAGACCGCCGAAGACAAGGGATGACAGGACCGCAACCACATAGAAGGTAACAACCTCCATCGCTATAAGAAGTAGAAGACCTGCCACAACAATAGAAGCACACCGGGCTAACATAGGACCAGCCAGGGCTAGATTGGGCCTGTGAAGCCCCCACCTCCGTGCTGCAGGATACGCTGCTCTGTTGCCACCACCCCCATCCCGACCTACCCACTTGCCAACCAGAAGAATCCACACCCAAGTCCTAGCCAGCCCGACATGGCCCATATCGGTCCCAAAGGGTCCAACTCTGGGACTATAGGGTACCGCTGGCCAAGACCATCGCCATGACGTCCCTGCCGCCAAGAAGCTGCGCCAACACCCCACCACCATCTGGGCCTCGCCGGTCTCCGTGCACCGCCGCCAGGTAGATCCCTCCCAGGCCGAGCCACCTGCGACGGGTAGAGGAAGGGTCCGCTGCCACCGGCCCCGCAACGACACCCTGCGGGCAACATCCGCAGGCACCCTCCGGCGGCGGGATGGGGGAGGGAAGGGAGGGTGCTGGAGAGGCGGGGAGAAAGGGTCGCCGCCCCGGTCGCCTCGAATGGGGAGGTGGCGCATGGGGCCACGAGAGGTTTTTTGATTTTGTCCCTATCTTCGGTCATCACGTCAATATGTCATCGGTTGTTTATATTCTACTCAAATCAGGGAGTATGTGTCAATGGCAGTGTTGTCAGGCAATGGCGGACGCAAGAATGAATTGGAGGGTGGGCACACTTCAAAAAAAAAATTGTGCTGACCCATGTGGAAGACAAAATCTGCCTAAAAAGTAATGTAATTAGCACAGTGGAATCTCATAATATTATAGTTCTATAATATGTTCCAATTTCCAGGCGCCCTCGCAAGGGCCGCCCGCCTGCGAGCTTCTCGAGCTAAACGGCAGCCCATAGGCTATACGCGCTCACCTCGCTGATGTTGAGGCCACGGAACAGAGGGGGGCGGAGGAGCGGCGGCCATGGTCGGGGCTCGTGGTGAGGGGAGTGGGACTGGACAGTGAGGGGAGTGGCCTGGGAGTTAAGCTGAAAACGTCCCATCTCCCGCGCTTCCCCACGTTTGCAAGCGGTAGGCATGCGACTCTCACCAGGGCCTGGCTGCGTGGAAACGACCGATTTCAGCGTTCCCAGCTGGCCAAGTTTTGGCCTGCTTTAAGAACCGTGCGGTGCAGCAACTTCATGCAGCCCAGCTCTCTAAACAGGCCTATTTCTTCCCGCGCCGTGCAAGAAATGGGTGTCGGCCCAACCAAACACGCCCGTGATGACTGTCTAAAAAGTGATATTTGTTCTAAAAAATATATATATGACAAGATATGTCTTTTAATTTTTGTTCCATGGATGAACCTTTTTTCTACATGTAAAAGCGGGATATTTTATAGAAAAAATGACACATTTTATAGTAAAAGCGGAGTTTTGCCAAAAAGTACAAGACAAGTGTTAGCAGGAGAACCGGGACAATGGCAGCATGCCATCAACCCAGGGATGCTTAGTGTTGTCCCTATTTTTATACAATCAACTATTCCTACGACTAAAAAATGAATACTCGCAAACTGGTCTATAATTAAAACATCAGATTATTATTTTTTAATGATAAACATTAGATTAATGGTAGTCTATTTATTCTCTAAAATTTTGGGTGGGCCGTGGCCCACCCGGCCCCACCCCTGCATACGCCCATGTTGTCAGGCAGTTAAGCCTGATTTTCAAGAAATAAGTTAGCCTTTGTGTATTCTTTTATGAAAATAAAATAAAATGCTTTGTTAAAAAAAACAACAACATGCATATATGCTTAACAGTGCACAAGGTATGATTTCATATCCAATAGAACTTGTAGTCATTTGAGTTTTTCTGCCGGTCGCCCTCTTTATAATATGTTTCAATTTGATTTCAACATATATGCACCTATATATCATTGCGCTAAGTGGGTACTGTTCTTCTCCATTTGATCCAGGGAATATCAAGTCTCCTATTAATAAGTAGCTTAAGTTTTCCACGATATATATGACAGTATGTTGCCTGTTAAAACCCACCGGCGAGCAGCGACGAGCAACACGAAGAGCCGGGAGGCTCCCAGAACTGCTGGTGGGCCCTGGTCCCTCGGGCAACGGCCCGCAAAACTCCGGCACACGTCCTGGCTGGTGCAAGGGTGTGCCACCTGACCTATACCTGGTCAGGAAGGTGATGGGTTGCTTCGATTGGTTTCCTGCATGGCAAACAAACATACGTAAAATTCGAGCCGCGACCGGCTCCCAGGTTTCCCTGTGAATCGGCTCCTAGAGCCGATTATCCCATGATTTTGCATTAGATCTACGATAACATGGGGTTTTGCTTCATCAATACAAGTTAAATCGATCTACGACAGTTTAACGTTTTCACCACATAATTGGAACATCCTACACGTAATTGAGCCTGGTAGATACAAAAGATGATAGAAACTAACCCTAGAGAAGGCCTAACAACCGACGTAAAGTCAATTCCCGGAACAACTCCTCTCGAATTGGCAAACCATATCCTTACATACTACTGGATCATTCAACCCGTTTGCAAGGCCTGATCATGTGGATATCAAACTAAACCTTGGAGAACAAGGCATAACTATAACAGATCAAATCGACGGAATAAAGATCAAGCAAGGTGCTACCCTTACACCCAAGAAAAGGTGCAAAGGCAGCGAGATAAATAAAGGCAGCATAACTAAACAATCATAACAAATAAGTACCGATGCTAGCCCAAATAGATCTATGATAACAGTATTACTCGCCATCAACAAGGCTTCAGCACGAGTAACACTAAATAACGCATAAGTAGATACTGCCTAGATCGCAAGATGCGATCTAGGCAGCATGACACTTACCCGAGAAAAACCCTAGAAACAAGGGGTGGCGATGCGCCGAGATTGTGTTTGTTGTGAACGTGATCGTCCTCCTTTCTCAATAACCTTAGGTACATATTTATAGTCCGGAGACTTTCTATCTTTGGAATAACCCTAACAACTTCTATCTCTTACCTAAACCGAAACGTAACCTACTATAATATACAAATACACGGGCAATTTAGCCCAAATCCACGCACAAGGCTGATCCAGCAAAATATTGCGTATACGTATCCTCCAAGCCCATCTTGATTACATCCCATCTCCTCCTTTGGCCAAAATGTGGCGATAACACATGCCCCCCTGGTTTTGGCAATAATAATTCCAAAACCACTCTGTTTTTTTCCCTCTTTTTTTTTGTATCGGGTTACGCGTTGACAGAATGCGTTGCAGAGCAGAATCGTCACGCCGCCCCCTCATCATGATGTCTTGTCTTCTCAACTTCTCCGCAGTGCATGATTTGACAATTTTGGCACCACATTCTGGGAAACCGCTATAGCATTGAACCACCTCCCACTATTCCCCTTATTTAAATTCATCTGAGCAGTTTGTACCCCCATCCTCTTCCATTAGCCAAAAAACCCTCTTTCTCCGCCATGGCCGCCTCTTCTTCCTCCAAATCATCCGGCCTTTCCTCCCAAGCCTCCAACGCAATGAGCGACCGGGAGCCGACGCCGGAGCACCCGCCAATGGCGGCGTACGATGCTCTTGCCCCACAATGGTGGGACGAGAGGGACTGGGACTTCGCCGCCTGGTCCGAGGACGACGAGTCCCTGACCGATGGCGAGGAGGGCCTCCAGTTCCTTGTCGACGGGGAACTGGAGGCGGAGAGCACCGACGACGCCGTGTCCTGGGACGGCGTCGAATCCTCCGACGAGGAGGAGGAAGCGGAGGAGGACACCTCCTCTGACGAATACCCGCCGGTGAAGCGCTTCCGCGCCGGGTCCAGCGAGGACACCGAAGACGACGACGAGGACGAGGAGGCCCCCGCTGATCACTTTAGCAGCAGCGGCGAAGACTACGCCGGCAGCAGCGCTGATGACAGCGAGTACGACGACGGCGAAGACAGCGGCGACGACACCGGCCTCTAGATTAGGAACTAGTAGTAGTAGTACTAGTAGTAGATTTCCTTTTGTAAGCAATCGGCTCCATTGTAAACAATCGTCTTTTGAATCAACAAAGATTGCTTCCCCTAATTTGATTTTGCCGATAGTCAAAATAGGTCAACATTCCAGAAGCCGATAGCAACGTATCGGCTTTCACCATACTACGCTCATATGGTCAACCAAGTCAAAGCCCAACGAGCCGATGGTAACACATCGACTTTCCCCACAAACGTTGACAAGGTCAAATTTGGTCGCATATTTAGATAAATCCGAGCGGCCACTCTCCAACTTCAAACGGTAGCCTGCGACCCTTTTCAAAAAGGCTAAACCAGATCTCCAATTTCCTCACCGCACAGATCGAGCTCACAGCGACAAAACCCTCGATCCTCAATCGCATAGATCCATCTCCGCCGGCAAACTAGATGGCGGAATCGTCCAATATCAACACAGCGGTCTCTGGTCTGAAGGTACGCCTGCTCCTCATAGTCTGAACACGGCGCTAGAATTAATAGCAAACACCTGAATTAATGCTTTATTCCACCGTTAAATTTTTTAGGTTTCAGACATCCTGCTGCAGCATCCTTCTCTCCCAAATTCTCTCTGTCTTGGCCCCCGTACAGAATCCAGTCCTGCCCATCTGATCTCTTGCGAGGCAAACAGAATCCCCTTCGTAAGCCAAAACCTAGATTTGAATTCCTGGGCCAACTGCTTGCGAGCCTGGCCTAATCCTCCTGAACATTGGGTTTCTTGGTATAGCAGGGTAGCCAAAACTTATCAATCCCAATGGAAAACCACGGGAATAGCCGATGCCTTGTATTTGTCATTGTCTCCCCTTGAGAAACATGAAAACCTTCTAAAAACCATCGGCTATTTCTGGTCCAATGCTCTGAACTGCTTCATGTTCGGTCACGGCCCCATGACACCAACTTTGTTAGACGTGGTGATGATTACTGGTCTGGATGTTACATCACCCAGCCCTTCTGCTTTTAAGCTGACAAAGGTCCCCTACAAGCTCTCTTCTAAAACAGACTGCACGAGCTGGGGTGCCTATCTTCAAAGCCACATGAAAACTAAAGGTCCTGTCACAGAGAAAGAACACACGGCTTTCCTCAACTTCTGGCTGGAACATTTCATATTCTGTGTCCCTTCCCTTGCTCCAACCAAGAATTATATCTCCTTAGCCTACGAACTTGCCAGAGGCACTCAACTTGGTATCGGCAAACTGTTCCTTGGAGAAGTCTATCGATATCTCCAGTTGATGTCTGTCAAACTATTCTCCGGCATAGCAGTCAAAACAGGAGGTCCTTGGTGGTTCATTCAGCTATGGTCTCAACTGTATTTTCAAAACCATGTCCCAAACTTCCCCCTTTTGGCGAGTTGCACCTTTCCAAATGCCAAAGGGAAGCAGATCCGATGCACCAGCTATGGCCAAGCTCTGTACAGACTACCAGGTAGCAAACTGATCCCTCAGGAAGCATCCAAGTGGTTCAGCATTTTCTTCCAAGGCCTGGACAACCCTATCTTCTTTCCTTACACGGAAGAATCAGAACATTTTGAAAACCCAATCTCCTTCAGGCTAGACAACTTTGCCGATGACACCAGCACTCGGCAGCTATTTTCTACTGTGATTCGTCCCTGCTTCCTTCTAGTTGGCATGAGCACATCCAATAGAATAATCAAGCCTGGATACGAATTCTACCAGCCAGTCGTAGTGGCTCGGCAATTTGGCCTTGGACAAGTACCTCCCCATTTCTTTCTCCACCATCTTACGGAGAGCAAAGCTGACCTGCCTGATCCTCTCACCAATCAAAGGTGTTATTCCTTCTTCGATGCTCTGACCATCCCAATTCCCAACAACCTCATCTTCACTTCATCAACCGATGGTTTTGAGAACTGGTGGTCGATGTGGAAGACTCATGCCTTCAGGAGAGCTCTGGGACCGTTGCTGGAACAGCTCGATGCTGAATATGACATCCCCGTAGAACAGGTACTACTACTTGTAAATTTTCTTGATGCAGCTCACAAATGATTCTTCTAATAACCCGCTCTGTCTCCTTGCAGCAACAAGATGGTCCTGAACCTACACACAGTGATGGCTCCCCCTTTGAATTCTTCCCACCAGCTCCTGTGGTCCTTTTCTGCAAAAACTCGCCACCTTTGAAAAAGGTCGTGATGCAGAACCAGCCGATATCACCACAATCGGCTTCCAAGAGGCAAGCAACTTCTGGGTCAGCCGTCTCGCGAGTTCCAACTAAAACAAGAACGGCGGTGAGGAAGGTAGCTGCTAGGAAGACTTTGAGGCGCCGGAGCCCTTCTCCAGAAAGTTCGCACGTACGCTGATCCATGCCTTGGTCGATCTCTTTCATCCTTGCAAACATGCTTGCGTTTACTAGCTCCCCTTTTCTTACAGGGTTCCATCGAAGACACCTCCAGCGGGGACGCACAATCCAATCGAGGAGAGTCGGGTCCACCAGACTCTGAAAGGATCACCACACCGAGCCAGCCAGATTTGCCACCATCGGCTTCCAGGAAAAGGCCGGTTCCTGCACCTACTGCCCCCCGAGCATCAGTCGAGGCGGGGCCAGCTGTGAGCCCCAAGAGGGCTCGCAAGGGGCTGCAAACTTCTTCGTCAAGCCAGGAGGTTTCGAAAGTCATCACCCTCGATGCTCTTACCAATTATTTTTTATATCTGCCGATTCATCACTTATTTACATCGGCTAAGCACCTTCCATGCAGATGATTGGCACTTCTAGTGGAAAAGCCGGGGAAGTGCCGATGCCTATCGCGGGGCTGGATCTAGTAATCCCTGAAGGTGTAGATGAAACGGTGACCACTTTGGCCAAACCCCCAGTAACAACACACGAGCCGATTGTCTCGTCATCTGCTATCCCCTTGATCTTCGGAGAGGTATGTCCGTTTCGTTCGGTTCATCCTTCCATGTTGGACGCATACTGACGCCATTTTGGCCTGCCAGGGTTGTGATATCTCAGGCCTGCTGACGTTCGACCCTGAATCCATCGAACCAACTCTCTCTGTCGCCAACGATGAACCACGAGCAAAGGCTGTACTACCTCAATTCCAGCGTCTCAAAGCCTTGCTGTCCTCCCCGATCGAGAAGCTGATCGAGGGTTCTGAAGAGGTGAAGAGTGTTCTTGCCGAAATCAAGGACCAACTCCCAGTAGCACTGCAGGTGAAGCTTTGGCCAGTTGTAACTCTGTCTTTCTACGGGTCAAGGGTGAAGTTGGCTCGTGAGAGGATTAATCTGCGCCGCGCCCAACTCCCACTGAAGGCCAATATTGCAGACAAATGTCAGCAGCTCAACGAGAAAAAGGCGTCTCTGGATGCCAAAACTGACACCTCTGTCAGCACCGCCGAGCTTGCATCCTTGAAAAAGGAACTGGGAGATCTTGAAGAGAAGGTCCGGGCGACCAAACAGCTCATTCGTGACAAGAAAGCATTCATCGCCCGCTCCCAAGACGAAGCAGAAGGCCTCAAAGCTCAACTGAAGACTGATCTGGCGGAAATACGTACCCTGAACAAGCAGCTGGTGATGGGCAAGGACGAAGATGACGAAGCCGAGATCGCTGAGGTGGATCGTGTCCGTGCTGACGCCCTCCACGCCTTCGAGGCATTCCTTCAGTAGCTTATTCATGTAAACTGACACCTGCTCGTAACAGTTTGAACTTCTAGAGTCGATGGCTGTGCATCGGCTGTATTTGTTTTTATTGGCCGATTTCATGTATCGGCCCCCATATTTCACTGTCCTTCATCCCACATGCTTGGGAAATATTTTTTATTGGCCGATTTCATGTATCGGCCCCCATATTTCACTGTCCATCATCCCACATGCTTGGGAAATATTTCTTGAGATGCTGACCGTTGACAGCCACTAGGAATTTCACGCCATCCAGCTCCTCCAGCATGTACGCGTTCCCCCTTAAAACTTGATCGACCCTGTATGGCCCGTGCCAATTTGGAGACCATTTACCGTATGCTGCATCCTTAGTTCCCAATGGCAATACAGCTTCCCACACGAGATCGCCAACGTGGAACTCCTTTGGTCTCACCTTCTTGTTATATGCACGAGCTACCTTGGCCTTGTTCTCTTTGATTTTCTCAAGCGACCACAGCCTAAGCTCAGTCAAATCCTCGACACTGTCACTCATCAGGGCCGCATATTCTTCAGTTGTTAGATCGTTCTGAAAAGTGACACGTCTCGATCCAGCCGTAATTTCCCAGGGCAATACGGCTTCTTGTCCATAGACTAGATGGTATGGCGAGGTTTTTATCGCTCCATGACATGACATGCGATAAGCCCATAAAGCCTCTGACAAAACCTCGTGCCAACGCCTAGGGTGCTCATCGACTTTCCTCTTGATCAGCTTGATAAGGCTCTGGTTGGACGCTTCAGCTTGCCCATTTGCTTGAGCATAGTATGGGGATGATCGGATCAGCTTAATTCCCGTGTCCTCACAGAACTTTCTAAACTCGTGGGAAATGAAGACCGAACCTCCATCGGTCGTGATAGTCTGGGGAATCCCGAATCTATGAATGACATGTTCTTTCACAAAATCGATAACATCCTTCGAGTTCACTGACTTCATAGGGACGGCTTCCACCCATTTAGTGAAATAATCCGTAATGGCCAAAATCCACATGTGGCCTTTGCTTGATGGAGGATTGATCTTGCCGATCATATCCATGCCCCAACCTCGGAATGGCCACGGCTTGATGATGGGGTTCATTGCTGACGCGGGTACCATCTGAATTTTTCCAAATTTCTGACATGCTTGACACCCTTTGTAGTACTTAAAACAGTCCTCAAGCATGGTGGGCCAATAAAACCCTGATCGCCTGATCAACCATTTCATCTTGTGAGCCGATTGGTGAGTTCCACAGGCGCCTTCGTGTACCTCGTGTAGGAGCCGATTGGCCTCGGTTGGCCCCAGACATTTGAGCAGTAACCCTTCCAGAGTCCTGTAGAACATGCCGTCCCCAATCAGCACATACTTCATGGCCTTGTACCTTATCCGTTTAGGTGCCCCCCGAGCCGAATCTTTCAAGTAATTGAAGATATCGGCTCTCCAGTCGTCCGCCTCCAGGAACTGTACCTGAACATCAGCTCCCTCTGCTACGTCCTTGTAGCCTGAAGCCATTTGTGCGAGATCATTCGCCTCGATATTCTGCGATCGCGGGATCCAGTTCAAGTTTATCTACCGGAACTGTGCCATCAGCTCACGGCATTGCAACCATAATGGGAAGAGCGACTCGCTCTCGCACTTGTATTCCTCCGTGAGTTGGGAAATCACCAATTTGGAGTCTCCAAAAATTTCCACTGCTTCTGCTCTAGCTTCGATGAGCAACTCCATTCCCTTGCGTATCACCTCATACTCAGCGACGTTGTTGGTGCAAGGGGTAGATAGCCTGATGGAGAAGGAATATGTTGCCCCCCGGGGCGACACGAGTAGAATGCCGATGCCGCAACCAACATCACAAACCGATCCATCAAAAAACATAGCCCACGCTCGTATAGACAGCGCTGCTATATCGGTGTTGATTCTTTCAGCAATAAGATCGGCCAACGCCTGACCCTTAACCGCTTTCGCGGGTTGATACCGGATATCAAATTCCGATAATGCAAACATCCATTTGCCGAGTCGGCCTTTCAACATAGGAGCCGACAACATATGTTTTATGACATCTGATTTGCATATAATGATAATCTCCGCTGAGATCAAGATGTGGTGCAGCTTGGTGCAGGTGAAAAACAGGCAGAGGCACAACTTATCAATCTCAGGATACCTTGTCTCTGCATCCAGCATCCTTCTGCTGATGTAAAACACAACTCGCTCCAAACCGTCATAAACCTGCACCACCACCGAGGCGATGGACGTGTCAGCTACTGACAAGTAAATGTAGAACGACCTATCTGGCTGGGGTGGAACCAACACTGGCGGCTTCGTTAAATATTCTTTGATCTCGTCGAAGGCTCGTTGTTGTTCTGTCCCCCAGCGGAACTCCTCATCAGATTTAATTTTCACCAGTCCCATGAACGGCTCTATTCTTCCTGACAGATTGGAGATAAATCTTCTGACGAAGTTGATCTTGCCGATGAGAGACTGCAGTTCTTTCTTCGAGGTAGGTGGCTTCATTGTTCGCACTGCCTCCTGACTTTTCAGGACGATCTCAATTCCGCGTTCATGGACCAAGAAACCCAAGAACTGACCGGCCGTTACACCGAAGGCACACTTCTTTGGATTCATCCGTAGGCCGAATTTTCTTGTTCGGTCCAGGACGCGTTGCAGATCGCCCAAGTGTCCTTCTACTGAAGCAAACTTGACCACCACGTCATCGATATAAATTTCGACCAGCTTGCCGATCAGATCATGGAAAATGTAATTCATGGCTCTTTGGTACGTGGCGCCGGCATTCTTCAGTCCAAACGTCATGACTACGTATTCGAACAACCCCACCGAACCAGGGACTCTGAATGCAGTCTTGTGTATATCTTCCGGAGCCATAAAAATTTGGTTGTAACCGGCATTGCCATCCATGAAGCTCAAGACCTTATGACCAGCAGCTGCGTTGATTAATGTCTCTGCCACCGGCATCGGATACTCATCCTTTGGAGTGGCTTTGTTGAGATCCCGAAAATCTATGGCAACACGCCAGCGGCCATCTTTTTTCTCCACAGGTACGATACTAGAAATCCACTCAGCATACCTACATGGCCTGATTAACTTAGCTGTCAACATTTTCTCGATCTCTTTCTTGACTTCTTCCAGAATTTCGGCCTTCATCTTTCGTGCTCGCTGCTGGAATGGCCGAAATCCTTTTTTAAGCGGGAGTCGGTGCTCAATGATGCTCCTGTCTAACCCGGGCATTTCTGTATAGTCCCAGGCAAAGCAATCTGGATATTCTTTTAACAAAGCTATCATCGGACCCCGCAGATTCGGATCTAACTTCTTGCTGATAAATGTTGGTCGCGGCTTATCCCCAGGACCGATGTCAATTTCCTCTAGCTCATCAGCGGAGGTAAACCCATACCTAGCTTTCCGTCACCTGCTAAATCGATGCTGAACACGGGGCAAACAGTTGGTGAGGATAACAAAGATAAGTTGGTCCGATTGCCGGAATCGGCCCCCTTTTTGATTGCATTAGTCAAGGAAGGTTTACAACTTATTTGTGCTCTACAATGGCAGGGAATCTCCCTACTACGACTGCATGATCTGTTTGTCGTAAGACTACTGGTTTTCATGTTTTGTGGCCGATCGCAGGGATCGGCCATACCACGTACGATCGTGGACTTTGCTACTCTGTCGGGCCAGTGGATAAGACCAGCCTCACCCCGTTTTTTGTAGCTTCAATGCGCTCACAGCCGTCTAGACTGACTCCAGAGATCGGCTCTTGGTCTTCTGCTTCCCAGATGTTCATGCCAGCTATGGAGATCTCGATCGAATCATCTGCCTGAATGACCTCCACTTCATCTCCATCCCACTGTATTAGGCACTGGTACATCGTGGATGGAATGCAGCAGTTAGCGTGAATCCAATCCCTTCCCAGCAAGACAGCGTAGGTGCTTTTGCTGTCCACGACGAAGAATGACGTAGGGATGGTTTTTCTGCCCACGGTCAGATCCACGTTCAGAACGCCTTGCGTTTCTGAAGTTTGGCCGTTGAAGTCTCTTAACGTGACGTTGGTTTTGATCAGATCTGCAGTGGAGCGTCCCAAACGCCGTAGCATGGAGTATGGCATTATATTAACTGTCGCTCCAGTGTCAACCAGCATCTTGCTGACAGGCTGCCCATTGATATACCCTCGCAGATACAGGGCTTTCAGATGTTTGTAGCCCTTCTCTCGTGGCTTTTCAAAGATGACCGGCCGTGGGCCGCAGTCAAACTGTGCCACCGGTAGTTCTTTGGTCCTTGGAGCACAAAACTCTGACGGAAGTATGAACACCATGTTTGTGCCAGCCAATGTCTTTGCATCGGCTTTTACTGGTTTGGGGCGCCACTCTTTCCTTTTCGGACGAGCCTCCGTTTCCAAGGTTTGCCGAATTTTCACGGCCAGATCGGGCCGTGCTTTCCTTAAAGCGTGGAGGTACTGTGCTTCGGCTTCCTCCAGGTTACGCAGTCGCTGAACTCTACGCTTTTGGGTGTGTCTGAGTCCATCGGGACAGCACCCTGGCCGGTGATATCCGTCTTCTTCTTCTTCACCCTTTGGCTCCTCGAGATCTCTTGCTCGAGATGACTTCTCTTGTATGTTCTGAGGCGGTAGAGGCCCTAGACGCTTGAACACTGAAACTGGACCTGTGTCATCCTTCTGCTGTCCACATTCCGGGCAGTTGTCGATTGTAGGCAATCGGCTCATTCCGGCATCCCAGCAATACTTGAACAAGGGACAATCCCAATGTTTATCCACGCCTTCCTTTTCCTATGACTTTCCCCTAGCGAGGTGCTCATATCCTTCATCATCTCTATCGCGCCGACGACGTTGGTCATACTGACGCTCATACTTGTTAAGGAGATGCGTGGAGTGTGGCTTCTGATATCGCACGCTTCTCACTTGCTCCTCGGTTAAATACCGCCTGTCATCATAACGGGGCCGGTCGCGTGGACCAGCCTCCTCTCGTTCTTTGCCCCGAGAGCGACCGCCTTCCTCCTTATATGTGCCATGGTGGTACACAGGTCCTGCCATATTAACATCGAACGAGAAATCCAACTGACGCCTCGTGGAGTGGCTGTGTTCTACCATGTTGACGCCGGGAAATGGGTTTGTGTCTACTTTCATGGCGAATTGCCCAAGGATCAGACGGCCCTGTTCTATCGCCGTTTGGATCTGGCGACGTAGTTCTTTGCAATCATTGGTGGTGTGGGTGAACGAGTGATGCCACTTGCAGTATGATCTCCCGTTCATCTCTTGAGCCGTAGGGATTTTATGGCCTTCGGGTAACTTCAGCTGCTTTTCTTTCAGCAGTAAATCAAATATCTGCTCAGCTTTGCTCATATCGAAGTCGAACCCTTTTGCAGGCCCTTGCTGTTTTACCCATTTGCAGGACACATGATCTGCCCCCCGAGCCCATTCAGCCACGGCCACCTCCTGGTCTTGTACATGATCCTCTTCTTCTGTATCGACCAGGCCTATCGGACGTTTGAACTTGTCTTGGTACAACTCAGGGTGGCGCTGTTCATACATTGTCAGTTTCTGGGCCATGTGCGCCAATGAATTGTACTCTACTTGGAAAGCCAGATCCTTGATAGGTGCTGAGAGACCCAACACTGCCAGCTCGACTGCTTCTTTCTCAGTTAAACGAGCCGAATAACATCGGTTCTTGACGGTCCTGAAACGCTGAATGTACTCAGCTACCGTTTCTCCCCGCTTTTGCCGCACCTGCGCCAGATCTGCAATGCCAGCCTCGGTAGCTTCTGAATGATACTGAATGTGGAACTGCTCTTCTAGTTGCTTCCAGGTCTGGATCGAATCCGGCGGCAACGAGGTGTACCATCCAAAAGCTGGTCCTGTCAGAGATTGCGCAAAGAACCTTACGCGTAACTGATCCGATGCTGAAATCATGCCTAACTGTGCCAGGTATCGGCTCACATGCTCGACCGAGCTCGACCCTTCTGATCCGCTAAACCTTGAGAACTCAGGGAGCCGATACTTGGGTGGCAGCGGAATCAGATCAAACTCGTTGGGGTACGGCTTGGAATAGCCGATTGTCCTTCTCTTCGGCACGAAGCCGAACTGGTCTCTCAAGATAGTACGGATTTGCTCCACCGTTTGAGCTGCAGGGGCTAAATTCGCATGACTCGTTCCGGTGGCATACTTGGCTAGCCACGCCTGTTTATCATCGTCCATCCCAGAGATCCCTGCTCCAGAAACACCTGCTCCCGAAGCCCCTGCTCCAGAAACTCCTGCCCCAGCAATCCCTGCGGTTGCAATCTAGTTCGTGCGCGTCAGGCTATTGCAGTCCGGCACGTAGGTGCACACATACCCATGTGGAATTTCTTTAGGTGGTTCAAACAGGAATTGGCAATCGCCAGGGTCACCTCCAACCTTGTAGACGACGTACGCCGGTGCCCCTGGTGGCTCCGGAGCTGCAAGCGTGAATGGCAGCTGTGGCCTGGTCTGGAGCAGTCTTTCTCCCTGGTGAGTCCCTAGAGTAGGCCCCGACGGAGAGTACTGATGTTTCATGATCTCCTGAACTACGCGAACCGAGACGCGTTCGAAAGCGTTCACTAGGCTCTCTGAATGGCGGTGAAGAGAATGAGCTACCATGTAATTGACTTCCTGTCGCAGAGCTCTGGTGCGCTCCTCTGAAGGAACAGACAGATCCACCTCATCAAGAGCACCTTCGGGTGAGAACCCTTTCCACCTGATGCCATGCTTACGGGTCCTCTCAAAAGAGCCGATGAGATCGGCTTCGAAGAGAGCTTTGATATCATCATACTTCGCCTTGTGCTCATCAGGCAAATCGTCGTACGTGACCGGTCTGCCCTCCATCTCAGCGTCGGATGTTGATGCAGACGTTGTTGAATGTCCCACCGAGCGTGCCAGAATGTGTTGCCTGTCAAAACCCACCGGCGAGCAGCGACGAGCAACACGAAGAGCCGGGAGGCTCCCAGAACTGCTGGTGGGCCCTGGTCCCTCGGGCAACGGCCCGCAAAACTCCGGCACGCGTCCTGGCTGGTGCAAGGGCGTGCCACCTGACCTATACCTGGTCAGGAAGGTGATGGGTTGCTTCGATTGGTTTCCTGCATGGCAAACAAACATACGTAAAATTCGAGCCGCGACCGGCTCCCAGGTTTCCCTGTGAATCGGCTCCTAGAGCCGATTATCCCATGATTCTGCATTAGATCTACGATAACATGGGGTTTTGCTTCATCAATACAAATTAAATCGATCTACGACAGTTTAACGTTTTCACCACATAATTGGAACATCCTACACGTAATTGAGCCTGGTAGAAACAAAAGATGATAGAAACTAACCCTAGAGAAGGCCTAACAACCGACGTAAAGTCAATTCCCGGAACAACTCCTCTCGAATTGGCAAATCATATCCTTACATACTACTGGATCATTCAACCCGTTTGCAAGGCCTGATCATGTGGATATCAAACTAAACCTTGGAGAACAAGGCATAACTATAACAGATCAAATCGACGGAATAAAGATCAAGCAAGGTGCTACCCTTACACCCAAGAAAATGTGCAAAGACAGCGAGATAAATAAAGGCAGCATAACTAAACAATCATAACAAATAAGTACCGATGCTAGCCCAAACAGATCTATGATAACAGTATTACTCGCCATCAACAAGGCTTCAGCACGAGTAACACTAAATAACGCATAAGTAGATACTGCCTAGATCGCAAGATGCGATCTAGGCAGCATGACACTTACCCGAGAAAAACGCTAGAAACAAGGGGTGGCGATGCGCCGAGATTGTGTTTGTTGTGAACGTGATCGTCCTCCTTTCTCAATAACCTTAGGTACATATTTATAGTCCGGAGACTTTCTATCTTTGGAATAACCCTAACAACTTCTATCTCTTACCTAAACCGAAACGTAACCTACTATAATATACAAATACACGGGCAATTTAGCCCAAATCCACGCACAAGGCTGATCCAGCAAAATATTGCGTATACGTATCCTCCAAGCCCATCTTGATTACAGCCCATCTCCTCCTTTGGCCAAAATGTGGCGATAACACAGTAGTACACATAAATTTTATCAGCATGTTCAACTAGTTCGAGATTTGCGTATTTCATTCCATAAGCTATGAATGGTCGAAAGAGTTCACACTTTTAGAAGGAAAATAAGTAAGGAACTTGGCAATTGCCCATTGATAATGTCATGGTTGGATAATACTCCCCGTTGAACTCGGTTGAACTCCAATCTGGATCGCTAAAGCCAGCAGCTTGTGGTCTCTATCTCCTTGGAAATGCGAAGCTCTGTAACTACCTCTTCAGAACACAGCTTCATGAATGATTCCAATTTCGGGAGCTCTGCAGTCTATAGAGAGATGGTCTTGCCCGCAGCCTTGTGACATATGGTGAGATTCATACCCGGAGGTCTGCAGTCTATAGACATGGCCTCATAGTTACTCGCAACTCCTCCGGATGATGTTACTTCACAAGTTACTACAGAACACTCTTTTGTCTCCGGCAGGTAGAATCTCACATTCTTTCGATAGATTTCGAGCCTGTTGAAGGTTCCATGATGCCTCATAGTCCTATCATTGCTAGAGCAGAGAATTTCACATTCATATGAACCTGCGATCATCATCGGTTTGTATTATCGACCACCCATGCATTGGGGCTCTTTTCAGCTCCTAACACATTTCAATTTATTGATCAAACAAGATGGGGTCTTCATAACTGGAATTTTCTATCGGTACTATATAGTTCAATCACTAAATGAAGGGGTCTGTCAGACTTCATATGTCCATTTCGTCGAGATCCGTGTAGCCATTCTTATATATTTCACATATTTATCAATTGTATTCCTACGTCGGCACATGCTGCACAACATATCTTTTAGTAAGTTCGAGTTCTTCTTTTGTGAGAAAAGACGTACGGTTTGGATCAATGGAGCATAGAATTTTTAAATAGCTGGCTATAGCCTGGCTATGGACTTTTGAGAGGCCTCCCGCTATAGCTATGCCCTTTATAGGATAAATAAAAATCCCGCTAATAACCCGCTAAGCATGATTTTGCCCTCAAATAGTCTCTCATTAGTCGCTAAAACAAAGGTGAATTGGAGGCATCACGGGCTATCTGAATTTCTGTTCAAACTGATCCGATAGAACTTATGAGATGAATGGTTCAAATACTTCTTCATGTTGAATAGTTGAATGAGTTGTAGCTAAAATCATATTTGAGTCATAGTTTCCACTTTATTTGACAAGATATGACTGAAATTTCCTTTGTTTTTGAAAAAGGGATAAATGGATTATGCTGTAGGTGTGCTATAGCCTTTATTAGCTTCTGAAAATATTATCGCTAAATGAAATATCCCATTATTTGAAACTATGTCAGCGTAGACATTCTTATTAGGATCATATTACTTTGAGAAGCAGGGTTTTGATGCCTAACTTTGTCGCTTCATCCTTAATTAAGTATTGTAGTCATTCCACTAATTAGACTAATTTGATTGGAGTAAAACAACCGTCACAATTTTCTTGAATAATGGAACATGGTGGTAGGATTTTTTTTTCAGATGACAAGCATTAGCATTTTTTTTATACTAACCAGTTTTGAGCCAACAAACTGACTTAGTCTAGATACCCAATTGATCTAGACAGACCAAATCATTTATATTGATAGCTAATTGATCTAGCATACACAATACAAGCACACTGGTTGGATAATAGGTAGCTATTTTTATTCGCGCTAGCATAGCATCTCCGAGAATTATTTTACCGATTTCTACAAAATACCTCCCTCTTAAACATCGCTAAAACCCTCCAATATGCAATAATAGATATCAGTGTTATTCATGAGAGCATAATATCATGGACAAGTATTTTACCAATGTTAATAAAGCCCTCACTGTTAGACATAGATAAAATCCACTAATATTCAGTCCCCATGTTCCTTGGAGAAAAAATATCACAACCTCAATTTAGATGGTATAAACACCGATGACATCAATATTTGACCTAGAACGCCCGAAGAATCCCACGATACTACTGTTGTTTGGCACGAGGGCATTGAAAGCATCTCCTTTCGTTCTCCCAAAAGAGCCATACATTCTAAACTTAGTGACAAACTTAATGCCGAGTAGATCATACATGAAGATGGTTTTCATGATTCCAAGTTATTCCTGAGAATTCCTTAATGTACACTAAAGGGGCCAGCTGTATATGTAAATAGAAGACTAAACAAATTAACTGAATGAATTATATGAAATTAATTCAAAGAGAAGGGGTTGATGTTTCACCCACTATTTCACGATCACCACCACCACCCCATGGACATGTGGTGCGTCTCTGACCAGACTAGTCGATGTAAAAAAATGTGATTGAATTAATCACCCATCCGGTATGAATTATCACACTTTCAAGACGGTGGGGTCTCTCCTTATATGTCATAGTTTCTACCTCCATTTCCACCCCATGGTCCAATATTTGTGCGTTATGTTAGCTCTGCATAAAAGTGGTGGAGATAAACACATTGCGCGCACTGGTAGAAAAGGGCCCATGCGTCCCGGTTGGTAAGGGCCATTAGTCCCGGTTGCCCAACCGGGACGGGGCAATCGGGACTAAAGCTCTAACCATTAGTCCCGGTTGCCCCACCAACCGGGACAAATGGGACACACGTGGCGGCATCAGAGCGCGAGGGGGGGTGGAGCATTAGTCTCGGTTCGTAACACGAACAGGGACTAATAACCTGCTGCCGCGGCAGAGATTTGGCCCATTTCTCTGCCGCGGCAGAGAATTCATTTTGGCACATTTTGTTGCCGTGGCAGCATTTTCGCCACTTTTTGTGCCGCGGCAGAGAATTCATTTAGGTTGTTTTATTGTTTATTTAGTGTTTTGCACTTATCAACGAAGGAACCTTATATTACACAAGATCATCATGACAACATTACATTCAATACACGGATCGAGTTCATGCACTACATACAAAAGTTGCTATTCGATGCTACCGGCCAATTTCTTGAAAGTTGCTATTTTTACAATTCCTATTGTCTATACACAGCCGAGTAGTATTCCCCTTGTGTGTTTAGAACTTCTGCATCCAAGAATCCCGCCAATTCCTCCTGAATTGCTCGTATGCGATCCTTTGGCAGAAGACCGTCCCGTAGACATTCGATCTGATTTAAAAAAAGAGTCAGCCTATATGAATATGAAACTAAACACAATTTGATTGTAATAAAAAACTATAGAAATTGTTTACCTACGTGGAGTTGCTCTAAATTTCTGCCCTTCTCATCGCATGTCTGCCGGATGAACTCGCATACATAGTATCCACATAGATTGTTACCTGGTCCCTGCGTCAGGCACTTTACGAGAACAGAGTTCAATCAAAATAATAATCAAGCATGATAATAACTGTATCAAAACTAGAATCAAAGAGATGCGCGGATATAGCTAGTGGTGCTTACATCTAGTGGTTGAAATGTAAGCTCCTCTTTCCAAACACCCCTAGCCTTCTTGGTGAACCGTTTCCAAGCGCTGCCCGGCGTAGAAAACGAATAAAATAAGTTATTAAGTACTTGATATCATAAAATTCACGAACGTTTCCGATATAGTGTCGTAGTGATTAGAATTACCGCTGGAGAAGTATCTGCATGTCCTTCCACGTCTCAAGGGGTTTATGTTTCGAGTCCATGACTAGTACATGCCCTTTGTCAAGTTGAATGATTAACAGAATATAGTGGTACCTGCGAATGCAGAACTTATCAATTATATACTTAACATCGAGTAAGCGAAATAGAAAGTGTATACAAGATAATAACACTCACTGGAAGTTGTAAGGAAATAGTATTTCCCTTTTGGTTTCTTGAAACCTTAACGCGTGTACTATATTATCCTCCGTATCCTGGGGGCTTATTTTGAGATTAGCTTCATGAACCCAATATGGGTCAATGAAGCCAATGTCATAGATTTGTCCTCTGCTGCATTCGAGAATCTTGATTCTGCATATTACAGTATGATTATATACATGCAATAAACAAAATAATATAGATGGAGACTAAATTAATTACAGAATTAGTACTTACAGACAATAGGCACTCATGATCGATTTGTCCAAGGCGTCTTGATTGAATAATTGAAATAGTTCATCAAATTCAATGGATATCATGTCATCCTTATCTTTCCCATGATGCTTTTTTGTAACCCTCAGCACAATCCAGTTAGCCCCGGCCCTTGTGGCATGCATGTACCAGTTATGCAATCTTCGCATTTTTGTTGGAAGATTGTTTACCTCCTCAGGTTTGACGAGAGGTTTTCCGTACTGGTATTGGTATGCTACTTCACTCACGGGGAAGAACTCTAACTGGGATAAGTACTGGGCAATACTCATACCTTGAGCAGCGGCAGCTTCTCCGTATTGTGCAACTACCTCTGGATCATACTGCTCTTCGGCCCCATATTTGCTCGACCCCACATTGGTTTGAGAAATCACCTTGAGAGGGGCGCAAGTCTGTTTTACTTGTTCTCCGAGCTGGGCAACAGATTTCCCGCTTGCATCAGTACTGCTCTTCGAGGCTTTTTGTGCCGCATGTGACTTGAGAATAGAACGCTCATAGTCTGATGACAGCTTTGGCTCGGGTTGATGAAGATTCTTTAGCATTTTCAACACTTTGGCTTTTTCTTCTTTGGTGCTGGGGAACTCTGGCTCTTTCGGCCGCCTCAGCTTAGCGAAAAACGCTGTCGTTTCCACATCAACGATCGCCGCAGTCTCCTCTTCAGTACAGTCATAAGCTCTCTTGGGAGGAACCGTTGGTACTTTTGGAAGAGGCTCTTGTTTATGTTTCGGCGATCGCTTACGACGCACAGTAGCGGTACGCTTACGCTTTTTATCCTGAGGCGCCGGCGATGGCTCCCGCGGCGATGGCTGCACCGGAGATTGGTGAGGCGACGAAGCCGGGTGAGGCGACGAAGACGGCTGCCGCGGCGGCGACGACCTCGCTGGAGACGGGTGAGGCGGCGGCGAAGATGGCCTTGGCGTGTGATTTCGAAGCACGATACAATCCTTCGGCCATAGAATGGTGACTTGTTTGCGTCACCCAGCACAGTCACATCCCCTTCACCAGCAGGGTAGTGAAGATCCAAAACCTCAAAGGTGGGCATGATTTCATCCACGCCGACAACAGCGTAGCCCTCTGGAACCGGACGACAGTGGTAAGTTGGTGTGGGTCCAATTGGTAAGGCATAGCCGACCGCCACCTTCATTGATATGTTCACAACTTTGACATGTAGCTCGCAGTGTGTCATCTCTGTGATATCATCCACTGGGTAGCCAACAGGAGCCATCGTCGGTGCATCATCGTCATCGCCATTGTCATCACCCGGGACCTCGGTGGAAGCCACACTGCTTTTTCGATTATTCGATAGGCCGGTAGCACCGAATGCAGTGTGCTGCTGAGATGGGCCGGTAGTACTTTGCTCTTTAAGTGTGTTAATTTCATCTTGTTGTTGCTTTAATCGTTCTTCAATTAAACGCATTCGCTCTTTCTGACTTTCTGCTTCAATTGCCGCCATGTCCTTACTCCTCTGACGGCTTCTATCAGGATATTTCTTCCTCTCTTCGGGAAACCCAGTCCTCCATGATTGGGAGCCTATTGTGCCTCGTGTTCGTCCATCATGTTCCTTATTTCCAAGGGCGAGTGTGAGCTCATCATTCTCTCTATCGGGAATGAAGTCCCCATCTTTAACAGCCTTTACTGCTTTTCTGATCCTCTCGATTGGCAAGGGGTCTTCTTTATATTGTATGTTATATATACACCTCCCTTCCGAGTCCAACGTGCCCCCATGCCCGTAAAACCAATTCCTTGCACGTTCTATCCAATCGTCTGTCTCTGGGGTGATATTTTTATCACGCAGTTCCTGCTCAAGTTTCTCCCACTTAGGAATGCCAACCTTGTAGCCACCTTGCCCCATAGTATGGTGATACTTCTTCTTAGCAGCATTCAGCTTATTCGTTTCAGACATTTTCTTAGCTTTTTCTGATTTCTTGTATTCGACAAACTCATCCCAGAATGGTTTTATCTTCTCAAACTGAATATTCTTGAAATCGGGAGTCTTCTTTTTCACGACATAGTCAAGGTGCAATCTTTTCTTCCAGTTGGTGAAACACTGGGCCATCTTCTTCAAAGCCCACTCCATGACCTTAGCCTCCATGGCTCTCCCATGTTGTAAGGCGTCCTCAACTGGATCCTCCGCATTTGGATCCAGCTCTATCTTCGGTAGTTTGAAATTAACCATGAGCCTCTTCCACAGTAAATCTTTGGCGTGGTTAGGGACAAATAAACATGTTCCCTCTTCATCCGCATTAGCAGGCCTATTCCAATTTCTAATGGTGATCGGGATTAAGTCCCTAACGATTACTCCGCATTGTGCCACAAATTTGGTTGCGACAACTTCGGGAGCTGTCGGTCTGCCGTCTTCAGCGACATCTTCGATCCGGAACCTCTCATGGTCTTGCAACTTTTTGGTTGGGCCTCGTCTGCTCTTTTCAGTAGATTCCTTCGATCCGGAGGGCTAAAAGAAGAAAGATCGTCGTTACTATTTCTATATAGATAGCAGATGATTAATTGATGAATTGATTTATATTACATGTACCTCGCCGGAGCGGTCGTCTTCTCGATTGCACAAGGCATCGCCTTCTCCCTCGCGGAAGGCAACACCTTCAACCTCAAACAAGTTGTCTACTCCGGTAAAAAGAGGATCACCCTCACCGGAGTTGTTCAGAAACATTGATACGTCTAAATTATCTTCCCCACGGATCACACCTTGGATCAACTCTTCCTTTTCTTCGTCTTTGACGTGTGGGTCCATATTTTCTGCATAGGTGGAAAAACGAATAAGTCAAAGTGGATAAAGGAGAAAGTTAAGTACGGTGTTGAGAGATATAAACCCTAATTCAGAGAAACCCTAATATATACATACACAATAATAAAAAATGAAGAGAAAGGGAAACCGTGTAGTAGATAGGCACATCGTCGAACCCACATGCACCTAAGTTGCTTGAAAATGTGAATCGGGTCTGGGGCTACCCACAGTGACTGACCAGTGGGGCCGAAGACCAATAATACCAAACTAATTAATAAACCTAATAATACCTAACTAATAATAAAACTAATAATCCAAACACCAAAAAGAAAGGGAAACAATCAACACATGGCATCGATGCAATGCTCAAGCAAGTATGATGATATGACAAGTTAATTTGCATTGGAATGTAACCCTAAGAAATGCTCGACGATTTAATCGGGGTTCCGAGGTGTGAAAACCCTAACTCGGAGAAACTCCGGAACACATGAGAGGGGTGGATTTGTTCTTCTAATTAAACTTGTAATTTAAGTTGTTGAACAATGCATGATTATAGCTTAGATAGCTAGGTTTCATTTTTCTGAACATTTTGATATATTATTCATATTTTTATGACTTATAGATTAAAACAAGGATAATGATATGACAAGTTAATTTGTATTAAAAAGTAACCCTAAGACATGCTCGGCAATTTAAACGGGGTTCCGAGGGGTGAAAACCCTAACTCGGTGAAACTCCGGAGTATATGAGAGGGGTTGATTTTGTTTTCTAATTAAGGGGTGGCCAAACGGAGGCGAATCGACGGCGGCCGGAGCTCGGGAAGATGGGTTGCAGAGCTTGATTAAGGCCGAGCGGGGACGATTCCTTTGGCGTAGAGACGCAGTCCAGCACAGCGGAGCTCCTCGGCGATGAGCTCGGCGGGCAGCCTGCCGGCGTCGTGGGGGGGGGGTTCCTGTGTGCGTGCGTCGATGAATGAGATGGGGAAGAAGAAGAAGAGGGTTTGGAATGCCCTGGCAAAGGTTCATCGTCAAACTCACATGTATATGAGGGGTATCGATGTTCTTCCAACTAAACAAGGGTTTAAAGTTTCTTGACAATGTATTATGATTGCTTAGACACATGGCTCTCAAATTTCTGAACATTTTGATACATTATACATATTTTTATGATTAAATATGGATTAGTTATTGATTTTACAAAATTATATTAATTTCTGCTATTTTTAAACATTTCTGAAAAGGATTAAGCCATTACTGCATCACCCTGACGTCATCAACCCTATCCCTAACTTTCTACACCGGGGCTGCTCCTACCCACAAACACTGACTAGGGGGCCCTAGGCCGATCTGGGTCCAACCCGTGGCCACGTAGGCGCCACTTCAGACGCGGCGGCGCGGGAGGCGTCAGGCGGTGGTCGCCGGCGACGATCTGGGCCACCCCAGCACGCGCGGAGGGGTGCGCTGGAAAGAGCGTGACAAGGGGAACCACATAGTGGTGGCGTCGCCCCTTTAGGGTCACCCGAGTGAGGCTTGCGACGAGCGGCGGCGACGGAGATCACAAACGAACGGCACGCGGTGGCTACAAAGATCTAGGAGGCAAACGGAGGGTGCCCTGAGCACAAGAAGCTCACCACGGTGCTCGACGTGGGGTCTTGGAATCCAGGCGAGGCCGAAGGTGAGCTAATCGACGACGGCGAGCTTTGTCGGGGTCGGGGACGAAGACGACGAGGTTGGCGACGATTCCGTTTGCCAGAGAGGGAGAGAACGCACGCGAGGGGGAGAAAGAGGGAGAGAACGCACCGCGACGCACGACGGCGGAGAGAGGCGACGCTGGGCAGCCTGACGGTGGGGCAGCGACGTCTTCCTATGCGCGCACGTCGGAGTTGCAGAGAATGAAGAAGGGGAAGGAGAGGAACGGGCGTCGTGTATAAGGGGGGAGAATATGTCCCGGTTGGTGGCTCCAACCGGGACTAAAGGGTTATACGTCCCGGTTGGAGCCACCAACCGGGACCTATACTCCAATATTTTCAGCAGACCAAGGGTTGGCGCGCAGGGGGTCTTTAGTACCGGTTGGTGGCTCCAACCGGGACATATTCCCTTGTTTTCAAAAAATTTCAGGTATTTTCTCTCTGTTCCCGCCTTATTTTTTATTTTGGGGTTTAAATTTGTATTGTTTTTTAAATGATAATTAATTTGGAATTTAGAAAAACTTTAAACATAAAAAGTGTTTGGATTTGAATAAATAATTCAAAACCATTTTCTGTTTTAAAAAATAATTAATGTAACCATTTAAAATATGAACCATTTACAATTAAAAATGAATTAACTTATATTTTTTTAATATCAATTTGGAATTTAGAAAACTTTAAACATAAGAAGTGTATGGATTTGAATAAATAATTCAAAAACATATTCTATTTTTAAAAAATAATTAATGTAACCTTTTAAAATGAATTAACTTATATTTTTGAATATTAATTTGGAATTTAGAAAAAATTTAAACATAAAAAGTGTTTGGATTTAAATAAATAATTCAAAAACATTTTCTGTTTTAAAAAATAATTAATGTAACCATTTAAAATATGAACCATTTACAATTAAAAATGAATTAACTTATATTTTTTAATATCAATTTGGAATTTAGAAAAACTTTAAACATAAGAAGTGTATGGATTTGAATAAATAATTCAAAAACTTATTCTATTTTTAAAAAATATTTAATGTAACCTTTTAAAATGAATTAACTTATATTCTATTTTTGAATATTAATTTTTAAAACGACCCGTTTTTTGTGCTCGGAAAATGGAAAAGGGCTTTTCCGTGCGACAAAAAGGAAAACTTCCTCCTGCAACATTGTTCTCCATACCAATGTCCACACACATGCATAATATGGGCACAACATCACAAACTATGCCGTGATTCAGCACATAACATCGGTCATTTGGACCGAAAGTCATGAAACCTCGAACATGATAGGTCATTTTGTGAAGGTTTTTTCGAAACATGATCAATATACCAAGTCTGGTATTTTTTCTTTCAACTATGTAACATAATATGATACCACGCGAACGATTTTCATTGTTCGGATTTTTTTTGAATTTATTATGCCCATTTTGAATTATCTGAATTTCTAACTATGGTCGAACCGGTGTGCATGAAGATAGGGGACGGGCATCGTTAGAACTTGCATTGGATCTCTGAAGAAACCACATATTGCGAGTCTAAAAATGATTTTTTCAAAAAATCACGGGCGATAGATCAAGTACCTGTAGTACAAACCGGACCCACTTCCTGCCGATTTGGCAGACATTTGTCCTTTTTACCCGGGATGGACGAAAAGGTTTGAGATGTACCGGTTGGGAGATAGTCCATGTAAGGTGGTCTAGTATTTTAGGAAAATGGACGGTAGCATTGTGAAACGGCATTTTGGTGGTTACTTCACAAAACGACCCGTTTTTTGCGCTCGGAAAATGGAAAAGGGCTTTTCCGTGCGACAAAAAGGAAAACTTCCTCCTGCCACATTGTTCTCCATACCAATGTCCACACACATGCATAATATGGGCACAACATCACGAACTATGCCGTGATTCAGCACATAACATCGGTCATTTGGACCGAAAGCCATGAAACCTCGAACATGATAGGTCATTTTGTGAAGGTTTTTTCGAAACATGATCAATATACCAAGTCTGGTATTTTTCCTTTCAACTATGTAATATAATATGACACCACGCGAACGATTTTCATTGTTCGGATTTTTTTTGAATTTATTATGCCCGTTTTGAATTATCTGAATTTCTAACTATGGTCGAACCGGTGTGCATGAAGATAGGGGACGGGCATCGTTAGAACTTGCATTGGATCTCTGAAGAAACCACATATTGCGAGTCTAAAAATGATTTTTTCAAAAAATCACGGGCGATAGATCATGTACCTGTAGTACAAACCGGACCCACTTCCTACCGATTCGGCAGACATTTGTCCTTTTTACCCGAGATGGACGAAAAGGTTTGAGATGTACCGGTTGGGAGATAGTCCATGTAAGGTGGTCTAGTATTTTAGGAAAATGGGACGGTAGCATTGTGAAACGGCATTTTGATGGTTACTTCACAAAACGACCCGTTTTTTGCGCTCGGAAAATGGAAAAGGGCTTTTCCGTGCGACAAAAAGGAAAACTTCCTCCTGCAACATTGTTCTCCATACCAATGTCCACACACATGCATAATATGGGCACAACATCACAAACTATGCCGTGATTCAGCACATAACATCGGTCATTTGGACCGAAAGCCATGAAACCTCGAACATGATAGGTCATTTTGTGAAGGTTTTTTCGAAACATGATCATTGTTCGGCACACATTTAGTCCCGGATGTAGTCACAAACCGGGACTAAAAATATTTTCCGCCATTTCCCACCTCTTCCCGCCAAGTTTTCCCGCCCTTTCCTTTCTACTAGAGCTTTTAGTCCCGGATGTAGTCACTAACCGGGACTAAAGATATTTCCCGCCATTTCCCAAAGCTTCACGCCAAGTTTTCCCGCCCTTTCCCTCTATATTTAGGGTGATCGTGTCATGGCTATCCACACATCCACACCTTCCTCTCTTAGAACAATGGACAACGCCTACTGGGCCATTCTGACCCTCGAGGAGACCGAGGCGCTGTGCGCCTCCAACTACCCTTGTCCACCGGGGTACCGGCCGCCCGCCGGATGGATGCTGAGCGCTGGAGGGGTTCCTGTCCCTCAAGGTTCCGCACGCCAGGCGGCCATCACAAACCACTTCTACCACGAGCTCACGCCGGAGCAGCGGATGGATCCCCAGTGGGATCCCGACAACTATGACACCTGGAATGCCTTCTTCGCTAATAGGCGGGAAAGGGAGCTCGCCAGGTACGAGGGTGATGGCCCGCCACCGGTGAACCACAACGAATTCGGTCGTCGTCTGTGGTGGGCGAACCGTACTATCATCGAAGTGATGCGCTACATCGCCGTGGGAGACCATCCTCGCCTACGGTGCCCACGAGTCCACCCGCCACAGGCCCCACACTGTCCCGGCGGTAGCGGCATCGTCTTCCAAGAGACCCCTCTCCCACCCGCCATGAATCCGAGGCTGGAATGGCCCCTGGTATATGCCATGGATGGGCTAAGGATCCCCGGAGTGGCAGGTGACGATGACGATGATGATGACGACGACGATGAAGACCCTGAAGCTGCGTACTATAGGACTAGGCATGATTATGACTAAAGGGGGCGGCTTTAGGCCTGAGTGTTAGCTAGTCCCGGTTTGTCCCGGTTTTTAATATTAATAAATGTCTTAAGTGTTACCTGATAAATAGAGGGAAATGTCTATATAAAGAGAGGGTTCATATTTAGTCTCGGTTGGAGAAACCAACCGCGACTGAAGGGATTGCGGCAGAGTGGGCCAGACAACACTAATAATAGGGGTGAGTGTTGACATTATGTCGTGCGGCTTGTACCTTGTCCCGGATGGTGTCACCAACCGGGACTAAAGATGAACCTTTAGTCCCGGTTGGAGACACCAACCGGGACTAAAGATGAGTCAGCACTAATAATAGGGGTGAGTGTCGACATTATGTCGTGAGTGTCGACATTATGCCGAGCTGCTTGTACTATAAATATGCATCCTTGTGAGTCCAGTCCTCCAGCCAGTTTGAGGCATCTCCAAGATGGTTTTAGAGAGCAGGGACACCACTACGGCCAGTTTCAGGGAGATGCCGACGGAGCCCAGTCCTCCGGCATCTTCGAGAAACTGGTCATAGAGGCACTCCCTAATATGTGAAATTAGTTAGCTCCGAGGCGTATTGATCTAGTTAGTGAAGTTACAAGCTGCAAGATGGTTTTCGAGAGCAGGGACACCACTACGACCAGTTTCAGGGAGATGCCGACGGAGCCCAGTCCTCCGGCATCTCCAAGAAACTGGTCATAGAGGCACTCCCTAATATGTGAAATTAGTTAGCTCCGAGGCGTATTGATCTAGTTAGTGAAGTTACAAGCTGCAAGATGGTTTTCGAGAGCAGGGACACCACTGCGGCCAGTTTCAGGGAGATGCCGACGGAGCCCAGTCCTCCGGCATCTCCGAGAAACTGGTCATAGAGGCACTCCCTAATATGTGAAATTAGTTAGCTCCGAGGCGTATTGATCTAGTTAGTGAAGTTACAAGCTGCAAGATGGTTTTCGAGAGCAGGGACACCACTACGACTAGTTTCAGGGAGATGCCGACGGAGCCCAGTCCTCCGGCATCTCCAAGAAACTAGTCATAGAGGCACTCCCGGTCCAGCCACAAAACGGGACTAACACTCAAGCCATTTATTAATATTAAAAACTGAGACTACAAAACCGGGACTAAAGGCCACAAACCGCGAAAGATATCCTTCGGTCAAGCCACAAACCGCGAAAGACATGAACTAGAGTTACATAATATGAGCATGAACTTCTTGGCATATGTCATTCCTTATGACCGCTTCAGACGTAACCATGGAGCATCTTCTTTACTTAACGGAATGCTTGGGTTAGTTTTCACTGTGAAGGGCGGAATTTCATCAAACTTATTATAATCTTCTGACATGTCTGTCTTGTCCTCGATTCCCACGATGTTTCTTTTCCCTGAAAGAACTATGTGACGCTTTGGCTCATCATATGATGTATTCGTTTGCATATTTTTTCTTTTTTTCGGTCTGGAGGACATGTCCTTCACATAGAAAACCTGAGACACATCATTGGCTAGGACGAATGGTTCATCTCTATAACCAAGATTGTTGAGATCCACTGTTGTCATTCCGTACAACTAGTCTATCTTTACCCCTTCCCCATTCAGGTTGACCCATTTGCAGCGAAACAAAGGGACCTTAAAAGAGACTCCATAGTCTAGTTCCCATATCTCCTCTATGTAACCATAATATGTGTCCTTTTGTCCATTCTCGTCTATTGCATCAAAGCGGACACCACTATTTTGGTTGGTGCTCTTTTTATCTTGGGCGATCGTGTAGAATGTATTCCCATTTATTTCGTACCCTTGGAAATTCAATACAGTAGAAGATGGTGACGCGGCCAACAAGTATAGCTGATCTCCAACAGTGGTGTCATTCAAGAGATGTGTCCGCATCCAACCACCGAAAGACTTCATGTGTTCATCTGTAATCCATGATTCAGGCTTCCCCGGGTTTTTGGAGCGTACAATATTCTTGTGTTCCTCGATATACGGAGCTGCCAAGGTGGAATTATGTAGAACTGTGTAGTGTGCTTTAGTGAAAGAATCCCCGTCCCTACATATCATTGCTTTCTTTCTCAGCGTGCCTTTTCCACTTAGTCTTCCCTCATGCCGCGAGTCAGAAACACCAATCGGCTTAAGGTCAGGAATAAAGTCAACACAAAACTCAATGACATCCTCTGTTCCATATCCCTTGGAGATGCTTCCTTCTGGTCTAGCACGGTTATGAACATATTTCTTTAAGACTCCCATGAACCTCTCAAAGGGGAACATATTGTGCAGAAATACCGGACCGAGAATGGCAATCTCTTCCACTAGATGAACCAAGAGATGCGTCATAATATTGAAGAAGGATGGTGGGAACACCAATTCAAAACTAACAAGACATTGTACTACATCCTTCTGTAACCTTGGCAGAATATCTGGATTGATTACCTTCTGAGATATTGCATTGAGGAATGCACACAGCTTCACAATGGGTACTCGAACATTTTCCGGTAGAAGCCCCCTCAATGCAATCGGAAGCAACTGCGTCATAATCACGTGACAGTCATGAGACTTCAGGTTTTGGAACTTTTTCTCTGCCATATTTATTATCCCCTTTATATTAGATGAGAAGCCCGACGGCACCTTGATACTGTAAAGGACTTCAAAAAAGATTTCCTTCTCTG
Source organism: Avena atlantica (assembly GCA_910589765.1). Lineage (NCBI taxonomy): Eukaryota > Viridiplantae > Streptophyta > Magnoliopsida > Poales > Poaceae > Avena > Avena atlantica. The sequence goes on from OU342737.1 coordinate 183,149,770, forward strand.
CTTTGGTAAGAGCATAGCTGGCACGACTTAAGTGACGCCCTTTATCCGTCTTGTTATCTGTATGCATGTTCTTTGGGTCTTTCATAATTTGTTGGTCCTCCCGTGCTTCAGGTGTATCTTTTGTCTTCCCATACACGCCTAGGAATCCTAGCAGGTTCACGCAGAGATTCTTCATCACGTGCATCACGTTGATTGAAGAGCGGACACGCAGGACTTTCCAATATGGCAGCTCCCAAAATATAGATTTCTTCTTCCACATGGGTGCGTGTCCTGTAGCGACGTCGTTCGGAACTGATTGACCGCCGGGACCCTTTCCAAAGATTACTTCTATGTCCTTGACCATACCAAATACATCATCACCAGCAGGGAGTTCAGGCTTCTTCCGGTGATCTGCCTCACCTTTGAAATGCTTGCCTTTCTTTCTTACGGGATGATTGGTCGGAAGAAATCGTCGATTCGCCAGGTACACAACCTTCTTGCATTTATGCAAATATGTACCTTCGGTCTTATCTAAACAGTGGGTGCATGCCTTATATCCTTTGTTTGTCTGTCCTGAAAGGTTACTAATAGCAGGCCAATCATTGATGGTTACGAATAACAACCCTCGTAGATTAAATGGCTCCTGTTTGTTCTCATCCCACGCACGTACACCTGGTTTGCCCCACAACTGTAAGAGTTCTTCAACTAATGGCCTAAGGTACACATCAATGTCGTTGCCCGGTTGCTTCGGGCCTTGGATGAGCACTGGCATCATAATGAACTTACGCTTCATGCACAACCAAGAAGGCAGGTTGTAGATACATAGAGTCACGGGCCAGGTGCTGTGACTGCAACTCTGCTCCCCAAAAGGATTCATGCCATCCGTACTTAGACCAAACCATAAGTTCCTTGCGTCACCTGCAAAGTCTGGGAAGTCTCTCTCGATTTTTCTCCACTGTGACCCATCAGCAGGGTGTCTCAACTCCCCGTCTTTCTTACGGTCTTCTTTGTGCCATCGCAACAACCTGACATGCTCTTTGTTTCTGAACATGCGTTTCAACCTTGGTATAATAGGAGCATACCACATAACCTTAGCAGGAACCCTCTTCCGGAGGGGCTCTCCCTCAACATCACCAGGGTCATCTCGTCTGATCTTATACCGCAACGCGTTGCATACCGGGCATTTATCTAAATTCTCATACTCCTTACCGCGGTAGAGGATGCAGTCATTAATGCATGCATGTATATTTTGCACATCTAATCCTAGAGGACAGAGAGTCTTCTTTGCTTCGTAGGTACTCTCGGGAAGTTCGTTATGTTTTGGAAACTTCGGCTTCATTATTTTCAGCATCTTTTCAAATGAGGAGTCAGTTAGACCACACTCTGCCTTCCATCGCAACAATTCCAGTGTGGTACCGAGCTTTGTGCTGCCATCTTCACAATTTGGGTACAACAATTTCTTGTGATCTTCTAACATGCCCTCTAACTTCAACTTCTCATTTTCTGTTTCACAGTCTCGCTTTGCATCAGAAATGACCCTACCAAGTTCATCAGCCGGCTCATCTGATGCCCGTTCTTCACCTTTTCCCTCTCCATTGTCTTCCATTGCAGTATCACTGTATTCAGGAAACATATGATGATAGTTGTTATCATCATCTTCTTCTTCACCATCTTCCATCATAACCCCTCTTTCCCCGTGCTTGGTCCAGCAATTATAGTTGGGCATGAAACCTTTCATAATCAGGTGACCGCGAATGATTTTCGAGGAAGAGTACTCCTTGTTGTTCCGACATTGAACACATGGACAACGTATAAATCCATTCTCTTTGTTTGCCGTAGCCACATCGATAAATTTATCCACGCCTTTGATATACCCAGCTACCCGCCGGTCACCGTATATCCATTCCCGACCGTTCATCTGCATCATATAAGTAAGTTTATCAAAAAAAGGACATCATAAATAGTGAAATAACCAATTCACACCGACACATGAATTGTATCAATGACCTAGAAAAGATAAGATTGCTAACCTCGATCGAGGGAAATAAAGAGGAGAAAGCTCAAGTGCGTCTCGGACACCTTCTATATTTTTGTTCTATGAGAAATTCAACGGGATTTTTCACTCAAACATTTCAACAAACACCTTCAATGCATGCATGAGAAAAAACTAGCACACACCCTCACACCTTACACCATTCGAAAAAACAGAGTGGAGGCAGAGGGGGCTGGGGCGTTGCATTTATAGAGGGCAAGGGGTCTTTAGTCCCGGTTGGAGCCAGCAACCGGGACTAAAGGTGCGTGCCACGCCACGTGGCTGTGGCCAAACCTTTAGTCCCGGTTGGTGGCTCCAACCGGGACGTATTCCCCCTTACCAACCGGGACGCATGCCCCCTGGCCCGTGCCCGCTCCAACCGGGACGCGTGCCAACATTAGTCCCGGTTGGTGGCGCAACCGGGACTAATGCTCCGAGGGGTCGCGAACGGATGGCCCTTTTTCCTCTAGTGGCGTAAGGCACTTGCATAAACTGCTCAGATGTTTATCAAGTAGACAAGATTATAGTCTAGATAATTTGGTGGAGCACGCCTGATATAACAAAGAAAATAACACGAGAATGACGGAAATTCACTTTGGCTCCTAGGTGTAGATACACCCATCGCGGAAACGACGTACTTCAAAATGTTTAAAAGTTTAAGAAAAATTACTCGGGTGTAAATGCCGATATTCTAGGTTCGTACACAATATTCTAGGTTCGTACACGGAATTTCATGAAGAAAAGACATTTTATGTGGCTTCTATAAAAAGAAATTTTATGTGTTGTAAAATAGCTTTTCACAAGACATATTTTTGTCTTTTTTACACAGACCACAAAAAATGTCTTTTCGTCGCAAAAACTTTGTGTGAGAACATAGCATGTCCAAATGTATACTAGGATTTTGTTTCAGATTTTTTTAACATTTTAAAATTCATATAAAATATATTTTTCATAATAAGTTCAATCTAGACCTTGGAGCCAAAACGCCATGTCCAAAAATGAAGGTTTAACATTATTGCATAATATATTCTATGTCACGTGCACCTGTGTGGAAAAATTTTCTGCGGTTGCCATTTTGAAATTCAAGCCTCAAAAGTAGTTTCAATTTCTACTACTAAAATTGGTCCCATCTGTTGTTGTGGCCCCATCAGCTGGTATAGCCCAATTTTTTGTTGTGGTCCCATTGGTCCAAATGATTTTTTTCTAGAATACACCTTGGCATGTGTACCAAACACAAGGTGTATCCTAGAAAATTGTACCTGGTATGGTCCATATGTTGTTGTGGTCGTACCATTGGGTGATACAGCATCATTGATTATTGAGTCCCGGTTAACCCCATAGGTTGAAACCCTCTAAGGATGGGGCAATTCTTTGGATCCTAAGCTCTATCATATTTCCATCATTTCTTCCTCTGTCAATTATTTTGTAGATAACACCCATGCCATCGCAAATTTTCTAGTGCCACAAACAATTGCCCACTTCGACTGATATTCCCATCACGTGGAGTGTCGACCCATAAACCTGCACAATACATATATATAATTAAGTATGTTACGTAATCTCATATGCTTTTCCTAATTCTAAGACAAACTCTTGGTAATCACTATTGACTTTTGAACTTGAAGTTGCATAGTCCTTAATTTACTTTTTATAGCATATTCCAGGAAAGAGTGATTTTTTAAGGGATTATATGAGATTTTTGCGTTATTCGACATAGTTTTGTTAAATTTGTTATAAGATTTATCCATTCATTTTTTTATTTACATGTTGTACTTGTGGTGCCTATGAAAATTTCTTTTCTTCTAGAAAGATTTACAGGACAGGTAAGTGACTCTGCTACATATAGGTTGGAGATCAAACCCAAACTAAAAGCAACACGATAAACTGGTGTCCAAAATAAAACCAAAACAAAAGATAGCACACATGAGCCCAGCAAATTCAGTGCATCTACTTCACATATGTATGTTTCAGCTCGAACACGATGGTGAAGGAGTTGTGTCATCTGTCGGCATAGACGTGTAAGCCCGGAAGTGTGTGACGACACAATCTCAACTTAGATAAGTTGTGATTGAGAGGGTATGCTAAAATACCTCTTGCCATATAATAAGTGTCATGTAACGTTAGTTTTGGCATATAGCTAGATAAACTCTTTGATTGTCAGGTAGTTTGTAATACCAATGCAATATAAACCGATAGTAGTTTCCTTGTATATTAAGTTGAGATTGGTGTAACCATCGTGATGTAAATCCTTGAGCCATGTTTAGCTTCTATATATTAACACGCAAGCATGCTAAAGGGTAATATAAGCTTCAAAAATTACTTCCATACTGCGCTCCGCTAGTTGTGTTCACACTTGTGGGATCCATCTAAAGGCAAGGGCGAGCGGAGATGCGTTCTTTCCCGCAAACGACGGGCTTTGGACTACGGTGTGTTAACCTCATCATCGTCAGCTAATTCGGTACATCGCGAGTTCCTCGAGGCATTTCTACGTCAAACTCGATCACATATTTGACGCTAGGCACTAGATCATGGTGGATGTTGAAGGTCGGTTCACACCGATGTGAAGGGGTAATGAACAGTTCTGCGCCACGACATGGGCGTCCCACGACAACAGGGGTGATGGTATAAGGTGGGAGGGTGTGTTTCCCTTCTTTAAGGAGGAGGAAGAACCGTATTGCTCAATGCGCACATGGCATAGAGATTATAGTCAGAATCTGCAAGAAAAGCAGGAAGGAGGAGGAAGAACCATAGAAGAAGTTCAGATCCGGCCGTTACAAAACTGGCTTCAGGAAGCAACTACAGAAATTGATCTGTCTAGCTTAAGCATCTAACGATGTAAAAGTTCACATGTGGGCCCGGGGACAGGTGACGCCTGTAAGAGAGTAAGTATATGCATAATTTTTTCCTTTGTGTCGTCCGATCAAGTCATCCAATCTCGACCTCTCAAGCGAGCAGCCTGTTGTCTCTCTTCCCTCGGTCTTTGCAAAGCTCTGGACGCTGTTCTTCAAGGACAGCTTCAGGAATTACTCTTCAAGGACATATCAGACTCACACACGTACGGAGCCCTAAATTCTATAGACCTGATTGCATAGTTACCCACAGCGGCTCCCAGTGCAACTACACAAGTCACTAAACATGACTCTATCATTTCACGCTAATAGAATCTCACAAGTGCCAACTTAACTTCCAATTGTTCGTGTGCATGTTGAAGGTTGATCTTCTCACAAGAAGATATCCATGATGCCTCCTAATCCTATCATTGATAAAGCATAAGTTTTCACATTCATGTGTACTTGCAATTATCATGAGTTTGTGTTTATCGATCACTTGCTGGCACTCTAGCCTCTTCCTAACATGTTTTAATTTATAGACAGAACGAGATGGCATCCTACGTGTACTCTCAGTTATTGTAATAGTCTAATTTGCATCTACCACTCAATTAAGGGGAGTGTCAGACTGCATATGTCCATTCCGTCGATAGCCACATAGCCGTTCTTAATATATTTTACATATTGTTCAATTGTATTGCTACTCCGGCATTGGTTGGACAACATATCTTTCAACAAGTTTGAGTCATTCTTTGGTGAGGAAAGACGGTTTGCAGGCAATAGAGCGTACCCATACTTAATAGGATCAATTACCTTCCGGACGCAGAATTTTGATGTCTCGCTTCATCCTTAATTAAGTGCCATAGTCACTACGGGAATAACCAAATAGGCCGACAGCCTTTTTATACGCCGAAGGCAAAATGTCGGGGCCGTCGGCGTAGCTTGACGGACCGTCGGCCCAGTTTTGCCGTCGGCGTAGAATAAATAGGCCGACGGCCGCCGTCGGCGTAAACAGGACCGTCGGTGTAGCTCATTGGGATAACGGCAGAGCAACGGCGTCAAACCGTCGGCGTAGGTTTCAGACCTATGCCGACGGCAAAGCCGTCGGCGTAGCTATTTTTCTTTTTTTCCACATTAATCTTAAAAAAACATAACTAAATCTAAATTCAGAAAGATACATATAATATATCAAAATTTGCAGAAAAATAAGATCTATCTATATAAACTCAAATATTATATATTTTTATTCAAAAAATACATAAAAATACAAATACTTTCGTATAACATATTTTTCATTTTCCAAGTGCAAAAAATGGATGTTTTGGGAAGCAACCACCAAAAGAAAGTTTCAAAATAAAAATACCATATTTTTCAAGAATACTAGACCATATTGAATGGACAATTTTCCAACCTAAAAATCTCAAACCTTTCCGTTCACCTCTTGTGAAAAAGACAAATTCCTGCCGAATTGGTAGGAAATGAGTTAGATTTGAACTACAGGTACATGATATGTTGCTCCTGATTTTTTGCAAAAATCATTTGTAGGTTCACAATATGCTATTTTATTAGAGATCTAATGCAAGTTTAGTGAGGCTCAGCCCCGATCTAAGAATATGCATGCCCCTCGATTTAGAAAGATTGACGATAGTTTAAAATGGGCATAAAAAATTCAAAAACGATCGAAACAATGCAAAACCTTCGCGTGGTGTCACTTTATATGACATAGTTGCATAGAAAAATATCAGACTTGGTATATTCATTGAGTCTCAAAAAAACCTTCACAAAATGACCTACTCAATCGAGGTTTTCTGGATTTCAGGTCAAATGACCAATGTTATTGCGAGAATCGCGGTATAGTTTGCGATAATGTGTCCATATTGTGCACACATGTGTATCATAGGATGATGAACAATGTTGCAGGAGGAAGTTTTCCTTTTCTTCGCACCGAAAAGCCATTTTTCATTTTCCGAGTCCAATAAACAGGGTGTTTTTATGAAGCAACCACTAAATGAAAGTTTCAAAATGATAATACCACATTTTTAAAAATACTAGACCATATTGAATGGACAATTTTCTAACCTGGATATCTCAAACCTTTCCGTTCACCTCTCGTAAAAAAGACAAATTCGTGCCGAATCGGTAGGAAATGAGTTAGATTTGAACTACATGTACATGATATATTGCTCATGATTTTTTGCAAAAAAAATTTTTAGGTTCACAATATGCTATTTCATCAGAGATATAATGCAAGTTTAGTGAGGCTCAGCCCCGATCTAAGAATCTTCATGCCCCTCAATTTAGAAAGTTTGAGGATAGCTTGAAAGGAGCATAAAAATTTCAAAAATGATCGAAACAATGAAAAACCTTCGCGTGGTGTCATATTATATGACATAGTTGCATGGAAAAATACCATACTTGGTATATTCGTTGAGTCTAAAAAAACCTTCACAAAATGTCCTATCTCAATAGAGGTTTTCTGGATTTCAGGTCAAATGACCAATGTTATTGAGAGAATCGTGGTATAGTTTGCCATATGTTTCCATATTGTGCACACATGTGTATCATGGGATGGTGAACAATGTTGCAGGAGGAAGTTTTCCTTTTCGTCGAACCGAAAAACCATTTTTCATTTTCCGAGTGCAAAAAACATGGTGTTTTTGTGAAGCAACCACCAAATGAAAGTTTCAAAATGATAATACAACATTTTTTAAAAATACTAGATCATATTGAATGGATAATTTCGCAACCTGAATATCTCTAACCTTTCCGTTCACCTCTCGTAAAAAAGACAAATTCCTGCCAAATCGGGAGGAAATGATTTAGATTTGTACTACAAGTACATGATATATTGCTCATGATTTTTTGCAAAAATCATTTTTAGGTTCACAATATGCTATTTCATCAGAGATATAATGCAAGTTTAGTGAGGTTCAGCCCCGAGCTAAGAATCATCATGCCCCTTGATTTAGGAAGTTTGATGATAATTTGAAACGGGCATAAAAAATTCAAAAACGATCAAAACAATGCAAAACTTTCGCGTGGTGTCATATTATATGACATAGTTGCATGGAAAAATACCAAACTTGGTATATTTATTATGTCTCAAAAAACCTTCACAAAATGAGCTATCTCAATCGAGGTTTTCTGGATTTCAGGTCAAATGACCAATGTTATTGCTAGAATCGTGATATAGTTTGCGCTAATGTGCCCATATTGTGCACTAGTATATACCATGAGATGGCGAACAATGTTGCAGGAGGAAGTTTTCCTTTTCGTCGCACCAAAAATCCATTTTTTATTTTTCGAGTGCCAAAACGGGGTGTTTCATGAATCTTGACATAGTTTCATTTGGTCTAATATTTAAAAGTTACAATATATAATTAAATAGATGATAGGGATGTCATATTTGGATTCCTCTCATTTTTCTGATCGATTTGGATATATTATTTGTCGAATTGTGATTTACGGATTTGTAGATATGAATTATTCAAATTTAAATGAAAGAAAGCAAAATAAATAAAATTTATTTTATTTTTATTTGAATTCAAGAATATTATTACTTATTCATTGTTGTTACTCAAATAATTGTATGGAATAAAAAAATATGTCTAACATTATAGTGTAATGGTTAATAGGTTTGATATAATAATATTCACAACAAGTTCTAGTTTCTTTGTCGAAAGCTCATGTGGAAGGAATGAAGAAGTTAAGCGTGCTGGGGCTGGAGTAGTATTAGGATGGGTGACCGGTTGAAAAGTTTGACTAATTGTGCAATTTAACTTGAGACTAAGTATACTTAGAATTAAAATCGTCCACGTGATATTAACGAGTTAAACAATTCAAAAATATTGAAAAAAAATGAAATAAATTTGAAAAAAATTGGAAAAAATCTAGGCCGACGGTAAAGCCGTCGGCGTAGCTAAACGGCCGTTAGTCATCTAGGTGGGCCCTATATGGTCTACGCCAATGACAAAGCCATCGGCGTAGCTATATACGCCGACGGCTTTTCTACGCCGACGGGAGAAGAGGCTACGCCTACGGGGTCATACGCCGACGACTTTTCTACGCCGACGGGAGAAGGGGCTACGCCTACGGGGCTGTACGCCGACGGCAGCCGTCGGGCCAGCCTACGCCGACGGCATTTAGGGACTACGTCGGCGTATTCAGCTTCTCCTTTAGTGAGTCATTGTCCCTCGTTGGACTCAGTTACTTGCAGTAAAAATAAAGACAAGAATCACAATTGTCATAATGAAGATAACAGAAAAATGGTGGTAGCTAGGCTTTTTGGGGGAGACAGAGAATTAGAGTTACTTTGGTATATTCATTAGTTGTTGAGCCGACAAACTAACTTCGTCTAGATAACTAGTTCATCTAGACAGACCAAATATTTTCATTGACCAATGAGTTGTACAAGAATATCACATTGTTTGGATAATAGGTAGTCATTTTATTCGCGAGAGCATAAGAGAACTATTTTACCACTTTCAACAAGGCCCTCACTATTTAACATTGCTAAAACCGTCCAATACACGATCTTGTTATTCCTCAGAGCAAGAATAACACAATTCAATCTAGATGGTATAAAGCACACTATTTGGAATAATAAAGTACACCGGTTGGAATAATAATGCACGCAGGTTTACCGCTGTCAACAAACCCCTCACTCTTAAACATAACTAGAACCGCCCAATACACAATCCCATCATTCCTTGGAGAAAAAAATGTCGCAATATCAATTTAGATGGTATAAACATCGACGACATCAAGATTTGACCTAGAATGCCCAAAGAATCCAACGATAGTGCCATTGTTTGGCATGGGGACATTGAAAGCATCGCCTTGCATTCTCCCAAAATGGCCATACTTTCTAATGTTAGTGACAAACTTAATAGATGATACCACAAGATGGTTTTCATGATACCAAGTTGTTCTCGAGAATTCCTTAATGTACTCTGAAGAGGCTAGTTGGATCTGTAAATATAAAACGGTACAAACCAATCGCAATTGATTCTATGAAAACAAATCAAACATAAGGGATTTATGTTTCGCCCACTATTTCACGAACACTGCCACCACTCCCCCCCTCCCCCCCGTGGACCCGTGGTGGGTTCTCTGACCAGACTGGTTGATGGAAGAAACTGTGACTGAGTCAATCGCACATCCACTATGAATTGGCACGCTTTCAAGAAATTGGGGTCTCTCCGTGATGTCATGGTTTGTGCCTCAATTTCCACCCCATGGTCCAACATTTGTGGGTTGGCTCTGCACAAAAGTGGTGGATAGCAACACATTGTTTGTTAGAAACTTACATGTGTTGCTCAGGTGTTTATCAACTAAATGTGATTATAGTTTTGATAATTTGATGGAGCACGCCTGATTTTATGCAAACAAATAACACGGGGAATGGAGTTCTATATAGTAACAATGGTTTTATCATCCGCAATTCAACATTCAAATGTAGATTCAATTTCTTGTTTGTACTAGTAATATTTAAATGAATCTGAATGTTTTTACTTTATATATTATTTCAAAATATGGGTAGTCTTGTTTGAAATCTTCACAGAAATATAGTCTATCTTTGGATTCCACTCTAACTTACATTGTATATTCGTGGTTGGTATGGACCCGTTTGGTCTTGTGGTCCCATTGGTCCAAATGGTTGGTATTCAGCCCCATAGGTAGTTCTGTCACAGTCGACCCCATAGGTGGTAAACCTTTAAGGATGGGGCAATATCCTTGCACTATAAGCTTGATAGTATTTACATTGTTTCACCTCTCATGCATTCTTTTTTAGATAACTCCGTGTGCCATTGAAAATTGTCGGGTGGTATTCCCATCACTTGAAGTGTGGACCCTCTAAACCTATATACATGGATTTAATAATACAACATCTTGAATTCTGAGTCAAACTCTTTGCAAGCATTGTTCACTTTTTAACTTGAAGTTGCACTATTTTTTAGGAAACTGTGATTTTTCTTATGGAATTTTTACATAGTCGCCGTTGTTATTTTTAAGTTTTCACAAGGTTTCTCCATGCATTTCTTCATTTTTATCTCCATATGGACTGAACAAAGTTATAGCTTTGTATATTTAATTGCATGTCCCAATTGCTAACTTGGATTCTTGGCAAGATGGGTAGCGCTCTTCCTATTGCAAAACAGATTAGAACTCTCTTGCTTTATGCCCAACTCTTGCAAGAAGTTTTTCATCCACAATATGTCCTTGCAAGCTTGAACACCTGCTATGTACTCAACATCCGTGCTTGATAGTGAAATGTGTTTTTGCAGCCTTGATTTCCATGACAATGCACCCATGCATAAGTCATCAAGTATCCAGAAGTAGACTTCCTAAAATTTACGTCACCAATATAATATGCATTTGTATATCCTTGCAATATAGGATCACCTCTTTCAAAGCATAAGCACGATCTAGAAGTACCTTTTATATACCTAAGAATCCACTTCACCGCATTCAGTGAGTTTAGATTTTTCATTAACCCGCTAATAACTCCAATAGCATACATCAAAGTACCCACGGCAGATTATTACAATACTTTACTCATTTCTTATTTATCCTTCTTGCTTCTAGGACATTGTTCTGAACTTAGTTTGTAATGGCCTGCAAGTGGAGAGGTAACAGACTTTGCGTCCTACATATTGAACCTTTCAAGTACCTTCTCAATGTATCATTTTTGTGAGAGAAAAAGCAGCTTTTGTATATATCACGGGAGGTTTTCTTGCCATGTATTTGCTTAGCTGATCCTAAATCCTTCATGGCTAGTGATTTACTCAACGCATACTTTAGGAGAGCAATCCTCTTTGTGCCATTTCTAACAATCAACATGTCATTGAAATATAGACAAATAATAATGAAGTCACCCTCGGCGCACCTGTTCATAAAGACACAATGATCAGGGTGTGCTTGATACGTCGGAAAAGTATCTATGATTTTTGATGTTCCATTCTTGTTAGTATCTACTTTGCTTTGTTTTGTCTACACTTTGAGGTGCTTTTTACATGTTTTCTGGTACTAACCTATTAACATGTTGCCACAGTGCCAGTTGCCTATTTTCTGCTGTTTTTGGTTCGAGAAAAGTTAGTAAAGAAATATTCTCAGAATTCGACGGGACAAACGTCAAAGTCAATTACTTTTCGTGGGGAACAAGAAGTCCATAGGGGACACGGAGAAGCGAGACAGGGCAGCCAGACCGCATAGGCGTGGCCAGGGGTGGGCCTGCGCCTGGGAGGGATGTGGCCCCTCTGGCCGCCTCCTCGTCCTTCCCCTTCGCCTATAATAAGCCCCAGATGCAGAAACCCTAAGCACCCGATAAAATCTCCACGAAACCGCCTGTATCCACTGCCACCATCGTTCCTAGATCGGGGGGACCTGAAGTTCTTCCCGGCACCCTGCCGGAGGGGAGATCATCCCGGAGGCCTTCTCTCCGGTATGATGCGTGAGTAGTTCCACCTTGGACTATGGGTCCATGTAGTAGCTAGATGGTTGTATCTCCTCCTCTGTGCTTTCATGTATAGATCTTGTGAGCTCCGTTCATGATCAAGATCTAATCTATTTGTAATCATGCATGTTGTGTTTGCGGGGATCCGATGGATATTGAGATTATTATGTTGGTTTGATTAATGGTTTTGTCTTTATGATTCTATCATGTCTGTGTTGTTTGTGATCTTGCATGCTCTCCGTTGTTAGTAGCTATCTTGGCCAAGTAGTTGCTAGTTAATCCAAGAGGGAGTATTTATGCTCGATAGTGGGTTCATGCCTCTAGTTTCCAAGGGAAGTGACAATAATCTCTTCGGTTGTAGATATGCTATTGCTACTAGGGAGAAAACAACAGTCTCTTGTTCATGGAACATGTGAACTGTTTACCTTACACACTTTGCTTAAAGCAGTTGTCTGTTTCTTGCAACTTAATACTGGAGGGGGTTCGGATGATAACCTGAAGGTGGACTTCTAGTCATAGATGCAGTTGGATGGCGGTCTATGTATCTTGTTGTATTGCCCAATCGAATCTCATAGGATCTTTCTGACTAGTAATTGCATTGTTATGCCTTGCTCAGTTCCTATCAATTGCCCTGCTGTAATTTGTTTATCCTTCATGCCATGTTATTTATCTAAGGAGAGCACCTCTAGTGAACTATGGACCCCGGTCCAATCTTTATCATTTATACATCTTCCATTGTTACTTTTTTACTTGTTGCAAACCATTACATTCCACACCATACGTTTAATCCTTTGTTACAGAAAACCGGTGAGCTTGACAACCTCACTGATTCGTTGGGGCAAAGTCTTGAGTTTGTGTTGTGTAGGTCTCCACGTTGCTAGCAACACCTGTGTGACGTTTCCTTCCTCCTACTGGTTCGATAACCTCGGTTTCTTACTGAGGAAAAACTTGCTTCTGTGCTGCTTCACACCTTGCTCTTGGGGTTTCCAACGAAGTCCTCTCTGTCATGTGACAAGTTTTCTAGCGCCGTTGCCGGGGAATAAAGAAAGAAGCTCCCACGTCAACTAGGCGCCATCAATAAGTTTTCTGACGCTGTTGTCGGGGAGGCTAAGGACGTCTTCACAAGGGGAGTCCTCCACTTCCTTTCTCTTTACTTTGTTTTTAGTTTGCTTTTTTTCTTTTACTTGGTTTTGTTTGCCTCTTTTCAAAAAATCCAAAAAATTAGTCTAGTTTCGTTTGATTTTCTTGCTTTATTCAAAAACACACAAAAATTAGTTCCTGCTCTAGCTGCTGCTACTACTGTTTTTAGCTTGCCCACCTTTGCCAAAATGAACTCTGTTGAGAACACCAAGTTGTGTGACTTCACTAGCACCAACAACAATGATTTCCTTAGCACACCTATTGCTCCACCTACTCCGGATGTTACATTTTATGAAATTAAGCCTGCTTTGTTAAATCTTGTGATGAGAGAGCAATTTTCTGGTGCTAGTTCTGATGATCCTGCTGCCCATCTCAATAGATTTGTTAAACTTTGTGTGATGCAAAAATATAAGGATGTAGATGGAGATATTATTAAGATCAAGATTTTTCCCTTCTCCTTGAGAGGAAAATCTAAAGAATGGTTGCTATTCTTGCCTAAAAATAGTATTGATTCTTGGACTAAGTGCAAAGATGCTTTTATTGGAAAATACTATCCTCCTGCTAAGATTATATCTATGAGAAGTGACATTATGAAATTTAAACAACTTGATAGTGAACATGTTGCTCCAGCATGGGAAGGAATGAAGTCTTTGGTTAAGAATTGCCCCACTCATGGACTCACTGCTTGGATGATTATCCAGAATTTTTATGCAGGTTTGAACTTCTCCTCAAGAAATCTGTTGGATTCAACTGCTGGAGGTACCTTCATGGGCCTCACTTTGGGTGTTGCAACAAGGATCCTTGATAATATGATGGTTAACTACTCTGAATGGCATGTTGAGAGAGCTCCACATGGTTAGAAGGTAAATTCTGTTGAGGAAACTTCCTCTTTGAGTGAAAAGATTGATGTTATTATGGTTATGCTTGTTAATGGGAAAGCTCCTCTAGATCCTAATAGTGTTCCCTTAGCCTCTTTGGTTGCTCCTAATAATGCCTATAGGAACTTCATTAGAAACAAAAATTTCAACAACAATGCCTATAGGAATAATTTTGGTAGGAACAACAACTATAGGCCTTATCCTCCTAATAATGGATATTCCTATGGAAGATCTTACAATAATGCTATAAGTGCCCCTTCTGAACTTGAAGTCATGATCAAGGACTTTATTAGTAAAGAAACCACTTTCAATAAGACTATAGAGGAAAAGCTTTTAACTGTTGAGAAAAATATATCCTCTTTGTCTGAAGCTCAGTCTTCCTTGGTTAATAAAATGGCTGCTAAACCTGAAACTATGGAAAACACCTTTGCTACTGCTCATGCCATACAAGTTAATATTGATGAAAATGTTAGGTTGTTAGCTCAAATCCATGCTAAGTGGGAAAGGGAAGCTGAAATTGATAGAAACAATAGTGTGTGCACCATCACCACTAAACCACAAGTAGTCTCTGTTCCTCCTCCTACTATGCCTAAGCCTATTGAGCCTACTACTAGTGATTCTAAGTTTGAATTTGATATTGATGGTTGCAATATTTCTGAAGTGATTATGTTCCTACAAAAGCTTGATAGAAGTCCTGATGCTAGTGATATGCATGTTGCTTTCACCAAACACATTACAGATGCTCTTGTTAAGATTAAGGAAGAGAAGCTAAAACACAAAGCTTCTATTCCTAGTAAAGTAAAAGATAGTTGGGAACCCATTATTAATATACAAGTGAATGACTTTGATCTCAAAGCTTCATGCGATCTTGGTTCTAGTGTCTCTATTATGCCTAGGAAGATTTATGAAATGCTTGATTTGCCACCATTGGAAGATTGTTATTTGGATGTCCCACTCAATGATAATGCTAAGAAGAAACTCATGAGGAGTATTAATGATGTTCTCATTATGGTTAACAATGCTTATGTCCTTGTTGATTTCTATGTTTTGGATGTGGAATACAATGATTCTTGTCCTATTACTTTGGAAAGACCTTTTCTTAGAACAGTTGGTGCCATTATTGATATGAAAGAAGGCACCAATAAATATCATTTTCCATTCAAGAAAGGTATTGAACACTTCCCTATGAGGAGAGAGAAGTTTATTTTTGCTCCTCCTTTGAAAGCAAGGTTTGATGTTAATTCTTCTTCATTTGAAAATACTTGATTCTTCTTTCTTCTTGTGCCTAACTTAAAAGCGTTAAAGAAAAGTACTTGTTGGGAGATAACCCAAGAGTTTCCTTGAGTCTTGGAAGTTATTACTTCAGTAATGACCTCTCCTTATCCTTTTTGTTTGATTTTTGTGCCAAGAATGACCTCTAATGAGAGGGTAGTAAGATTTGGAGAGTTGCTATCCCGAAACAGATTTCTGTCCTCCACCAAAAAAAATTGTGAGGAGTCTCTGTAACTAGGATTGAGCTCAAAATTTTCGAATAAATCCCCAGTATGTTAGCTAACTTTCGTTAGATCAACACTTTTTGATTTGAGCAACATAAGATGTTTGAAAAAATCGGTTTCTACCTGCTGGTCTGTTTTGACAGATGTCTGCCATTATTTGCATTTGCTTCTTATTGATTCCTTTTTGGGTTCTTTTTGGGAAATTGAGCTTTTTGAAGGATTTACTACATTAGCTTGTGTTTTTAGTGAAAAGCCTTGCTGTTCCAAAGCTTTGTCAGAGGTCTAATATCTTTTTAATACACTAATGTTGCTAATGAAGATTGTGTGAAGTTTTGTATGAAGGAAAATTTTCAGGTGTAGAGAGAGAATGATGCAATGAGATTAAGAATGGACAAAATCTCAAGCTTGGGGATGCCAACATGGTATCACCCTAAGAAATATTCAAGAGATACAAGCGTCAAAGCTTGTGGATGCCCAAGTCATCCCCTTCTTTATCAAAAAAAAGCTCAGGTCTGTCTAGACACTTCGTTTTTATTGTTTCATGCACAGTTGTGTTGTTCTTGGAGCGTCTTAGTTTTCGTTTGCTTTTCTTAGGTTGTTTAGTTTGCTTGAATAAAGTAGTTTGGACCCCCGTTCTCGCTGTGTTGTTTTTCAAATAAGTTACTTGGTGTTGGAAAGGAGTAGTAAGTTCTTGCTTGAAGTGCAAGAGGATCTTGCATTAACTGTGACTTAGACTTTAGCATGACATGCTAGGTGTTGTTTTGACCTTGTGCTTAGTGATTATTTCTATAGCATGTATTGTTCCAAACAATTGGGATTACTTAGTGTGCCTTGAAGAAATTATGCGTTGTTTTAGCATGCAAAAAGCATAGTATTGTGGTATTCTCCTTTGATGCTTTGTTTGGGTAGACTAGGCACATGCTCACACCATGTTATGACTATGACAAGTCACCATTAGCCTCTATGATCATTTAGTCCTTGACTTGTAATACCACTCTATGCCTTGATTAGTAATGCTTTGTTGCACTACATGATTATGGCCATTATTGCTCTCTTAGTTGGTTGCTCCCAGTCTTTTGCTAGCCTCCACTTGTATGAGTAAGTTCCACTCATGCTTCTAACTCCCAAGAAACCAAGTTTTTGCAAAGTGTCCATTATAAACTCCTATCAATGGTGTGTTACAACATTCCAAGTATATTCTTGTTTTCAGCTATCTTCCAATTAAAAACTATTTTGTTATGTGAAAACTTAGTGATTAAAGCCCTCACGAACTTGATGGCACACTTTATATTCTTTGCCCCTAATAAACATGAACCATTGTGTCATCTATGTTGTATATGCTTGCACTTATACATTGGAATTAGCAGAACCGTGTTGTCACGGAGAACATTTTCAACATTGCACTTGTACTTTGTACTCAGTTGATATCATGCTCTTTTGTCTATGGATGTTACCGGTGTGAAATAAAGAGGGAACTTGTAAGTCCATGGAGTTTGTATCTTATGTTAGAGAAACGCCTGGGCCGCTAGCCTAAGCCATGCCTAATCATGGTGGAAACTTGCAACATCACCATAGTGACATCGATGAAGCATTCTTCTTATAAAAAAGAGACATATTGAGAAAAGAGGAAAGAGAGAAAAAAGCACCATTTTCCCATGGTTAATAAGAAGATTGCTGAGATGCTCATTGTCTGCTTGCCTTGTCATTTTGGTTATGGGATAGCTCCTGTACCATGTGCAAGGGGTACCCCGTTGGCGGTTCTCTATGATATACAAATACTTACAATGACAAGAACTTACAGGTGACTAAAGTTGAGTAGCATGAGGTGTGGCCCTCGTATTCAAGGGACTTGAGATTGACAACTTATACTTCGTCAAGCATATACTCCATCTTTGTTCACTTTAACCTTAATCACTTCAAGATGCTTATGATAGGGGCAATGAGGGCTGAAAGCTAACAAGTACCATAATTTTTGGAAGCTCTTTTCGAAACTTAAAATCCATGCTTCCTTTACAAAAAGGCTTTTCTTCCACCATTACTTGAGTCTCCACCTTCTACCTTTAGGCACCAGGCACCATTAAGAGAGCATAGTTGCCATTCTCTATGCACTGTTCCAAAGCTTATTGATTGATGCATATTGTGATATTACTTGTTCTTGTGCTATTTGTTTCTAGTCACCCTTGTGAACTTTGAAGGTGTCTTATGCATCTATTTGCTACTCTATGAAGGACAAGATGATTACCACTATGCTATGTTTTCTATATGTGAAACAAACAAACGTTTTTCAATGCATGTTATTCATGATCTTTGTTTGTAGCTTGTCATGTTGCATGCATAGTTACTATGTCCTACTGTTAGAACTCCATCTTTCATGCACATGTTTAGAGTTCTTTGATCCCAGCTTTTAATGCTTGAAAATGGTTGGATCTTTATTGTGAGGGTGCATGTCACCTTAAAAATTATTCTTTTATCACTTACCTACTCGAGGACGAGAAGGAGTTAAGCTTGGGGATGCTTGATACGTCGGAAACGTATCTATAATTTTTTATGTTCCATGCTTGTTAGTATCTACTTTTCTTTTCTTTGTCTACACTTTGAGGTGATTTTTACATGTTTTCTGGTACTAACCTACTAACAAGTTGCCACAGTGCTAGTTGCCTGTTTTCTGCTATTTTTGGTTCCAGAAAAGTTAGTAAAGAAATATTCTCGGAATTGGACAGGACAAACGTCAAAGTCAATTACTTTCCGTGGGGAACAAGAAGTCTAGAGAGGAGACAGAGAAGCGGGCCAGGGAATCCAGACCCCCCTAGGCGCGGCCAGGGGTGGGCCCATGTCTGGGAGGGATGTGGCCCCTCCGGTCGCCTCCTCGGCCTTCCCCTTCGCCTATAAGAAGCCCCCGATGCAGAAACCCTAAGCACCCGATAAAATCTCCACGAAACCGCCTGTAGCCGCCACCACCATTGTCCCTAGATCGGGGATATGAAGTTCTTCCCGGCACCCTGCCGGAGGGGAGATCATCCCGGAGGCCTTCTCTCCGGTATGATGCATGAGTAGTTCCACCTTGGACTATGGGTCCATGTAGTAGCTAGATGGTTGTATCTCCTCCTTTGTGCTTTTATGTATAGATCTTGTGAGCTCCGTTCATGATCAAGATCTAATCTATTTGTAATCATGCATGGTGTATTTGGGGGGTTCCGATGGATATTGAGATTATTATGTTGGTTTGATTAATGGTTTTTTCTTTATGGTTCTATCATGTCTGTGTTGTTTGTGATCTTGCATGCTCTCAGTTGTTAGTAGCTATCTTGGCCAAGTAGTTGCTAGTGACTCCAAGAGGGAGTATTTATGCTCGATAGTGGGTTCATGCCTCTAGTTTCCAAGGGAAATGACAATAATCTCTTCGGTTGTAGATGTGTTGTTGCTACTAGGGAGAAAACAACGGTCTCTTGTTCATGGAACATGTGGACTGTTTACCTTACACACTTTGCTTAAAGGAGTTGTCTGTTGCTTGCAACTTAATACTGGAGGGGGTTCGGATGATAACCTGAAGGTGGACTTCTAGTCATAGATGCAGTTGGATGGCGGTCTATGTATCTTGTTGTATTGCCCAATCGAATCTCATAGGATATTTCTGACTAGTAATTGCATTGTTATGCCTTGCTCAGTTCCTGTCAAATGCCCTGCTGTAATTTGTTTATCCTTCATGCCATGTTGTTTATCTAAGGAGATCACCTCTAGTGAACTATGGACCCCGATCTAATCTTTACCATTGACACATCTTCCATTGTTACTTGTTTACTTGCTGCAAACCATTACCTTCCACACCATACGTTTAATTCTTTGTTACAGCAAACCGGTGAGCTTGACAACTTCACTGATTTGTTGGGGCAAAGTCTTGAGTTTGTGTTGTGCAGGTCTCCGCGTTGCTAGCAAGACACGTGTGACGTTTCCTACCTCCTACTGGTTCGATAACCTCGGTTTCTTACTAAGGAAAAACTTGTTGTATGTGCTGCTTCACACCTTGCTCTTGGGGTTTCCAACGAAGTCCTCTCTGTCAGGAGACAAGTTTTCTGGCGCCGTTGCTAGGGAATAAAGAAAGAAGCTCCCACATCAACTAGGCACCATCAGTGATTTATGGTATCCATGATTAGTCATAAAGATTCAAACTTCTTGTACCACTATCGAGGAGCCTGTTTCAAGCCATACAAGAGCTTCTTCAATTTTCACACTTGGTGCTCCTTGTCAGCAACCACACATCCTTATGGTTGCTCCATGCACATATCCTCCTCTAGGCCACCATGGAAGAATTATGTCTTTACATAAATTTGTTCAATTTTCCAAGTCCATGGTGGTAGCCATGCCCAACACAAGTCAGATTGAAGACATCTAGACCAATAGAGGAAATATCTCATCAAAGTTAATACCTTTTTCTGACTAAAACTTTTCACAACCAATATGTCCTTGTACCTTGGTTGTGAGATATTCTCTTCTATCGTTACTATGTACACCCACTTGTTCTTTAGCGCTTTCTCCCCTTTGGCAAAGACACCAATTCAAAGGTGGCACTCGCATATAGGAATTTTATCTGATCATGCATGGTTTCCGACCATTCATTGTTGTGGTTATCAAATGCCGCCTTCTCATAGCATGAGGTTTCACGTGCACCAGTCATCAACACATACTGATGTCCATCAAAGATTTGTACGGTGTGAAATATTTATTTACGTAATTGGAAGTAACCAATTAGGCCATGGATAGGATTTTTTACATGTGAGGGATGGAAACTTTTCTTACCAGAAATGATGTGTCATTTAATAGACGAAATATTAAATTAAATTAAATAAAAAAGTAGGGAGTTTTGAGTAATGTGGATGATATGAGAGGATAAAAAAATGAAAAGGGGGTCCACATTCATGGTCAGATTGAGAACATGGGAGCAAACTATTTGGCGACCTACGGCAATAATTATGTGTTTCAAGTGACAAGATTGTCCAAGATGTTCACATGGGTAGAGAAACAAGTGAAATACTTGATCGTAATGGACTACATAAATAGAACTACACAATGAAAAGAGGGTAAGATCAGAGTGACACACACCCGCTGATCAGGGTTGATTTTTGATTGAAATAGAATTTTCATGTCTCACTTGCTCACTTCATCCGTAATTTAGTATTCCAGCCATGGACACTTTAATTGTTACTAATAATAGTACTTTAATTGTTTCATGTTGTTCGGTTGTGCACCTACGAGCTGAATAGATGATTTTGATCATCTAGTCTGGCCAACCATGCGTGCCACAACATATGCCACAACATATGTTATTTATTTGTGATTTGTGATTTTGGTTTCTTCTCTTCATCCGTACGCACCAAATGTGCCAATCTTGTACATGGATCTCTGGAGTCTATAGCCCTAGTCGCAGGGGTGGGCCCACCTTGTTTTGCTAAAACTTTTAAATTATATGGTAGAGCCATATATTTTAGTTTGTTGTATGTAAAACACATTGATCCTAGCACAAGTATGCACACGAGTAGTTGGTTAGATCAAATGCTTACAAGCCTCTTAGTCCGATCGAGTATTGCTCACTGCCCTATTTTTGTTGTTTTTATTTTCTGAATTATTTATTATGAATACCTATTGTGAAATTCTTGAGCCTGCCACTGCCTAGTCACATAGTCACTCAAGGAACTCATGCACTGACCCAGAGAGTAATTTAAACACAACCTTGTTGGATGGTCATGATATAATCTCACAGGTCTAGATTGACTGCAAGCATGGCGCGCGTGCTGAATGCTACGGAAGTGATAGTGTAATTCACGATGCCTTGTAAGCCTACAATGTCAACATGAACATGAATTTCACATCTGCATGAACATGGGCTAATTATGAATGTGTGCATCAATCACCTGTTGGCTCTGGTATCTTTCTTGTGTATTCTCATTTTATAGGCCAAAAGAGATAGTATCCTAAAACCTCAGATCTACTCTCAGGCTTTATGTTCATGATGCACCTACTACTGAATTAAGGAGTTTGTTGTCCTGAATCTCATATAAAATTTATCAGGTCTCTAGCACATGAAATTTCAGTACAACATCTATATACTTCAATAAGTTATCCCTGTGTGGGTGGTGGCAAAGTCAGCCAGTATATTTAAAGATCTATAATGATCTCTCTAATAATGTTTAAGTAATGAAAGCTTTGTTTCTCAAAAAACATAATATATAATTTCAAGAGGTCCTTGTTTTCGACAGTAATAGTCATGTATAAAACTGTTCTCCAGGGAAATGTGTATAATTCTGATGTTCCTTCTGTGCCTCAACAATAATTCATTTCCTCAATGCGTTAGCTCCTATTTGTCAAAACGACAATGACTGGAACCGTGCTTGATTCCACACGGGTTGCGTGTTTATATTAGCCCAAAGGCTGAGTACATGAGTTTGTTTACAACACAATACGGGGACCAAAATATCTAAAACTATTACATTCAACACTCCCCCTTAATCAAAACCTTTGGAAAGGTTTAGATTACGCTTAAACTCATCTAACTGTTTAACTGGAAGTGCATTTGTAAAACTATCTGCAACTTGATCCTTACTAGAGACAAACCTGATATCCAGGAGATTGTTAGCAACTCTTTCTCTAACAAAATGAAAATTTATCTCAATGTGTTTGGTACGAGCATGAAATACTGGATTGACCGATAAATAGGTAGCACCAAATTATCACACCAAAGACATGGCCTTCTTTGTAACTTAACTCCAAGTTCATCAAGAAGAGCTTCAACCCAGATTAGTTCTGCTGTAGCATTTGCCAAGGCCTTGTATTCAGCCTTAGTACTGGATCTGGATACTGTAGCTTGTTTCCTGGAACTCCAAGAAACCAAGTTTGGGCCAATAAATATAGCAAATCCACCTGTAGACCGTCTATCTCAATAGAACCTGTCCAATCTGCATCAGAGACAGCACTGAGAAGAGTAGATGATGATCTAACAAATGTAATTTCAACCTTGGAGGTATCCTGTATATATCTAAGAATACGCTTCACAGCTGACCAATGTTCAGTGATGGGAGCATAAAGAAACTGACAAACTTTATTCACTGGATAAGACAAGTCTGGACGTGTAAGAGTCAAGTACTGTAATCCTCCAACAATGCTACAATACTGAGTACTGTCTTCAGGACCCAGAGGTGTGCCATCAGTAAGAGATAACTGTTCTGTAGAAGATAGCGGTGTAGGAGTAGCTTTACAGTCACGCATGCCAAATTTTGCAAGTAAGTCTGTAGCATATTTTTCCTGTGTCAAAATCAGTCCATTCGATACCTTTTTTACCTCCATACCAAGAAAATAATGCAGATCACATAAATCCTTAATAGCAAAGTTTTCATTGAGATCTCGAAGAAGAATGTTGATGGCATCATCAGATGAACTTGTTACTATAATATCATCAACATAAATCAACACAAAAATAAGGATACCTGACTTGTCATAGAGAAACAATGATGTATCAGCCTTGGAGGGAATAAAACCAAGATCACTCAGCTTTGAACTAAGTCTGGAGTACCATGCTCGAGGTGCCTGTTTCAGTCCATACAAGGCCTTATCAAGTTTGTAAGTATAGTGCGGAGCGTGTGGATTTTCAAAACCTGGAGGTTGTTTTATATATACCTCCTCTTCCAGAACACCATGTAAGAATGCGTTCTTGACATCTAGCTTCCTTAAACTCCATATTCGAGACACAACAACAGACAGAACAATTATGATAGTAGAAATATTAACTACAGGACTAAAAGTGTCCTCATAGTAAATAACCATATCTTTGTTTGAAACCTTTTGCAACCAGTCTTGCCTTGTATCTATCAATAGAGCCATCTTCTTTCTTCTTTACACGATATACCCATTTGCAATCAATTAAATTTCTGTTGCTACTTGGAGGAACAAGATGCCATGTTTTGTTTGTAATCAATGCATCATACTCTTCTTGCATTGATTGCTGCCACTTAGAGTCATTTTGAGCTTCCACAAGTGTATTTGGTT
Organism: Avena atlantica; assembly: GCA_910589765.1. Lineage (NCBI taxonomy): Eukaryota > Viridiplantae > Streptophyta > Magnoliopsida > Poales > Poaceae > Avena > Avena atlantica. The sequence goes on from OU342737.1 coordinate 183,173,613, forward strand.
CACCTGTAGATGAGAACATGCCATATCGAATAGTACCATCAGTATATTTCTTTGGATGACGTATACCTTTCTGAAGACGTGTACGAACTCCAATGCTTGGTGCTGCAATATCAGGTTGTTGCAGCATAGGTTGAGTTGGAGATGGTAACGGCGAATCATCAGAAAAATTTGGGCTTGACACATTATTTTCATCATCAGCAGTACAATCCCTCCCAGCACTATCTGCCACAGAAGATCCTGTAGCAGCATCACTTGTCGGAGAGAGAGATGGGCTGGACAGCTACCGTCGGACGTCGCTGTGGTCGACGACCTGGCGTTCGCCACGTGCCGTGTCAGGAGTGGGCGAAAGAGACCGCGTGGGAGACCGCGTGGGCGTCTTGGGCGTGTGGCCTCCACGCTCCACCTCGGGGGCCGGCGCAGGGGACAGCGTCCGCGTGGGTCGGCGCGCCGCACGAGAGGCGGGAGAATCTCCCTCGGGCCGCGCCTCCTCGTGATGGGAACGACCAGGAGAATGTTGGAGGATAGAATCCTCCTCGTTTTCAGCGCCAGGTTTGTCCTTTTCTACTAGGAAGACGCTCAGTAGGGGTGTCAAAATCTAGGACTTTGCTAGGAAGCAAGTTGATTAAAATGTGGCAATAAGAAAAGCTTCATCCCAGAATTTTAAAGGCATGGAAGCATTTGCAAGTAATGCAAGACCAACTTCAACTATATGACGGTGTTTTGTTTCAGCAGAACCATTTTGTTGATGAGCATGGGGACATGAAACATGATGAGTGATGCCAACCTTTTGAAAGAAACCATTTAGTTTCTCATACTCACCTCCCCAATCAGTTTGCATGGTAACAATTTTCTTATAAAACTTGCGCTCAACATATTGCTGATAATTAAGAAAGACTTGATAAACATCAAAACGCTTCTTAAGTAAATATATCCAAGTAAATTTACTGAAATTATCGATAAAGCTTACATATTATGCATGTGTTCCCACAGAGAGAGGGGCAGGACCCCATACATCAAAGAATACTTGCTCCAAAGGAGCAGTGGAAACACTAGAAGATATGGGGTATGGCAGCTGGTGACTCTTAGCTAACTGACAAGAATCACAAACATATGAAGTACTCTTTAGAGTGTAAGCTATTTTATTTTTTCTAAGAACTTTTTGAACCACAAACGAAGAGGGATGTCCTAAGCGGCGATGCCATGTGGAGGATGATGGCTTTGTGGAGAGGAAGGCGTGCTTGGATGTCTCATGGAACATGGGCACCAAAGGATAGAGACCATCATAGCAAGGGCCCCTAAACAGAATTCTTCGAGTTGCTTGGTCCTTGATTAAGAAGAAGAAAGGATGAAACTCAATAAAAACGTGATTGTCAAGAGTAAATCGATGAATAGACAGGAGATTTTTTGATGCATTTGGAACATGAAGAACATCTTTTAAATCAAAGGAACCATGAGGTGTACGTAATATTGAATTACCAATGTGACTAATGTTCATACCTGTACCTTCAGCAATGCGGACCTTGTCTTGCCCATGGTACTTGTTGGCAATGAGAAGTTTTTCCAGCTCACTAGCAACATGATGGGAAGCTCCTGAATCAGCATACCAATTTGTGTCTACCCCATATGATGCAAGATTTGCTCCCTTCTCTCCATCATCTCTTTTTTTCTTGTCATCTGAATATCGCCACCAGCACTCACTAGCAGGGTGACCATGTTTCTTACAAATCTGGCAATCAGCGTCCACATATCTTGTGGGAGTGCGATCAGGGCGTCGTCCACCGCCATCATTGCGACGGTAGCGATCACCACTATCATAGTGTCTGTCACGACGATCATCATGTCTATCACCACGACGGTCATCATCACGTTGCTCGTCACGACGCCAGCTGCTGCGATCATCATCTCGGTCTCTATAGAGGTCACCACCACCACCACGATGGGACCCACCATGATCGGGGCTACAGCCACGAGGAGGAGGCGAGTAACCACGAGGAGGCGGGGTGCGACCACGTGGGCGTTCATAGCCTCGGCGGGCAAGATTGGCCAAGGAAATAAACAGACCATTCTCTTCAACACCATTACGCATATCATAACCAGACAGCTGCTCAAAGAATTCATCTAGAGTTGTACTTGGGTTTCCATGAACCGAGGTAATGAGAGAGTTGTATTCTACCTTGTCCAAGCCATGAAGAAGATAGCCAAGGAGTTCGTCATCGCCAATGGCTTTCCCAAGTGCTGAAAGTTCCGAGGCGAATCCCTTCATCTTGGTGTAGTACCGATCAGCAGTCATAGTAAGTTTCTTGGTGTCATTGAGTTGCTCACGCAGATGTTGTGCTTTGGTGCGGGACGCTGTTTTGAACATAGCATTGACAACAGTCCATGCAGCAGCGGTCGTATCCATGCCCAGAACGTGCGACAAGATTTCAGGGGACAACGAGTTCAACAGAAATGGAGCACCTGCTGATCCCGAGCAATCCATGCCACATATGCGGGGTTCTCTACTTGAATCTTCTTCTTCTCAGAGTCCTCAGTCTCGACGATCTTGGCAGGAGCGCAGTCTTATCCATCAAGGAGGCCCATGACATTGGCTCCCCGAAAAGCTGGGACAATGAGAGCTTGCCAGAGAAGAAAATTGCTCCGGGTCAGCAACTGGGTCGGCGGGCTACCCAGGGCAGCGGCCAGAGAGGAACTTGACGTCGAAGTGCTCATGGTGATCGGATCTGGTGATAACGAGGTTGATATCGGATGTAGGATGTGGGCGTGGTGATCGGAGTAGGATGGTTAGGATCGGCTGAGTGGTTTTGGTTGTAGGATGTTTTTAGGCGGCGGCGGCAGTAGATCTGCGGCGACAACGAGTTTTGAAGGTGCGGCGGCGGCTTGGCAGCGGCAGGTTGTCTAGGGTTTTGATTGTATGATGTTTTTGGCGGAGGCAACAGAGGTGATCTCTGCGGCGGCAGCGATGTTTCTTGTCGGGGTGCTATGCAGGCGGCGGCGGCTGAAGAGCGGCGGCGGCAGCTAGGTCATGGGAGTAGGGGCTGTGATACCATGTCAAAACGACAATGACTGGAACTGTGCTTGAGTCTACACGGGTTGCGTGTTAATATATTAGCCCAAAGGCTGAGTACATGAGTTTGTTACAACACAATACGGAGACCAAAATATCTAAAACTATTACATTCAACACTCTTTGCCGAGCAATTCACATGCATCCTATGCAGCTGAATACAAATGTGTGCCCAAACTCTACGTGAGCTGGACAACAATAGCGACTGTTCTTCCGTTGAAATTGTAGCCTGAGAGATAGGCATATTTACTCGGTGTCTAGTTCAATTTTAAGAGTTCATACTAGCAAATAGCAAGTGAACGGACAAGCTGTCCGGCACATGCATGACAGCCGTCGTCTGTATGACCAACAGATAGCTATGATGAAAATAGGTCGCAACTCTAATATTCTCAGGATATTAGGCTTAATGTGTCTAATATAACCGATTCATTCAGCTGATACGACAAACTAAAAATTGCATCACGTGTAGAGTAGTAGTATATGATGAACTAGGAAAATAGTTTGGTGAAATTTTGTGTGTGTTCATGTCATCATTGACTTCAAACTTGTAAAGATTTTTGTTAAAAAGGAAATACTTCGAACATGTGAAACTTTCCAGAGAGTATATATTTATTAATTTTTTTTCTTCCACTAGTAGTGTGCCTTTGCATGCGTGTGAAGAACGTGGATGACATAAGAGTTAACAAAATATAATGGAAGGGGTTGCTCTGTTATTGGAAAGATGGTGAATACGTGTGAGAAAACATGCATGACAAGAATTTGTCTTTCGGACGACTCCGCATGGTAAAGTCACACTAGATAATGGACAAATGGCAAGATTGCCGTTGCAAACTGCTCAGTTATAACCGTTCGAAGAACATGAAGCGTCAGGCAGTCTGCTACTAGTTTGCGCTTTTGATTTCTTAACCTCACACTGCTACTAGTACTTAACCTCACACTGCTAAAGTCCTATACTCATACATGGAGCCTTGGAGTCTATAGCCATGGTTCCGCACTCGCGAGTGGGATTCCGTACTTCAGTGCACTATCCCCACGAGTAAACACGACAGAGATAGCTGGTGTTGAAAGTGATGACACACGCAGACAATTCAAATGTACTCTCCACTTTTTTTCTTGAAAATGAGCGTATATTAATATCAGATGATACCAATTACACCCGGTCTCTGCAACAACGTATTGACCTAGCGGCCATACGGATGCATACAGCCAAAAAAAGAAAAAAATTTACAAAAAGAAAAATCCAGCTAGAGTGACTCATTCATTGAAACAGCAGTACTACCATCACCAAGACAGCATCAGAAGTCCAGCTTCTCAAAAAACGACGCTTCCAAGAAGTGAACAGTGCACAAACACCGTCATCACCCGATCAAAAATCTAGGTTTTCATCCTGAAGAAAGTCTGCGCTCTCAAAACAATACCTTCAATAGGCCATTGCCAGACACAACCAATTAAAGCCAGACCCTGGGTTTTCACCCTGAGAGGTAGGACCATGAAGCTCTCCTATGTAGTCGTCCCCACTTGCATGCCACTGCTTCAATTCACAAGTCACCTAGCCAATTCCTCATCACCACCCAGACTCAAACAACCATTGTCTCTCCTCAGGTCTCGGTCTTCATGACTTTCTCCGTCAGCACCATAAAACGAGAACATGCCCCATGATAATAACAGTCAACAAAGCTTCAAAACACATCCTTTGAAACCAAACAGTCATGGTAAAACATGGGTGCGTACGACCGAATTAAATTCTTCCAGCAAACTCACGGCATGATAGCACTTATGGAGTTCGCCGGCGGAGCCTTCAGAAACACGACATATAAACCAGATCAATGGAGACCGACATCATGCAGATCATCGTCTTGGCTTGAGAGGGATCCAGGACCACCTCCTTTATTGAAACCGAGCCAGCAGCCCCCACGCCACTCGCCGGAAACTAGCAGAATCTGCCGCAAGACGGCAAGACCACCTGGCCGACCATTCCAACCACTCTCCACTTTTATGATCAGTATGCACATGTTACTCAATTAAAGGCCATGCATGTATTTCTAGGTCATCAGTTTGATCAATGTTATAGAAGGTACATATTACAAACACAGAAATTTGATCAGTATGCATGTTCTATAATTCGAGAGTCAATCTCAAGTGGGACGGAATTTGTACAGGAATAATCATATAAAACACAGAAATAATCAAAATTGTTCTCATGAGATGCGTGTATGTTTAATTTTACCTTCCTTGCACGTCTCAACAATTAATTTCCTGATGCTTCTCCCAGGGATAAATCCAAATGAGTGCTCAAAACTCTGCCTGACCAGGACAAATTAATTCATAGACGAGCGTCCATTGAAGTTGTAGACCTAGAGGCATGCATATTTACGAGAGCTATGGCAGGGCAAAGTGATCCCCCCATCCCACGCATCCATCATAGTTACATATGGTGAAATAGGAAAGCAGTTTTGGAGAAAATTGTGTCTGTCAAGTTGACTTGTGCAGACCTTTTAGAGATTAGAGATTTATTTTCTTTTTTTCCTAGTATACAAAAAAGCACTGGAAAGTACAGACACTTCTTACTTATAACTTTTTTTTCGAAATGGGGATGAAACCCCGCCTTTGCATCGAGCGATGCATATAACCTTTATTAATTTATTATTAAGTTTATTAAAAAAATCAAACATTTTCCCAGATCATGGGTCACAAAGGGTTGATACATGCACCAACCATCTAAAGAAAGCACTGATTAAAAACATCCGGTGCATCAACACGAGATTCTATTATCAAAACGCCAGCCATACCGGCTGAAAAAATCTTGTGCTACCGAAGCCAAACGGTTGCACCCAAAAGCCATTGCTGGTCTGTGCTCCACCGGCTGAAGAAAAGACCATATACAGATTCAATGTGCAGTTAAAGGAATAATCTGCATAAAGAAAGATTTTGATGCTTTGTTAAAAACCATATCATTTCTTATATGCCAGATGCGCAAACACCCACACGTATATGAATTTTCTCATATTTATCAACTCCATGTAGCCGATTCCGAAAAAGATTTTTAATGTTTTTTGGGGGTGCTAAATTAAAAGCCATATAAATAATACACCATATAATTTCCACAAACGAGCATTCAATGAATAAATGTTGTATACTTTCATTGTGATCACAAAAGCAACACTTTTGACAACCTTGCCAATTCTTTTTTGCTAGGTTATCTTTTGTTACCAAAACTCTACGATTTAGAAACCACATAAAAATTCTAATTTTCAGCGGTACCTTCATTTTCCAAATATACTTGCGTAGGAACCGTTCCCATTTAGCAAGTCTAGGTACATTGATTTAACCTCTTACTTATAACTATATATGCTTATTAATTTAGGTCTAACTCAAGCCGAATTTGGTCAACATCGACAAGAGTTTGTTTCAGCTTCCAGCAAAGGAGTTCTCTTTGAAAAATCCTAGAGAAAAGTGACAGGCCTGAACCTACCACTAAATCTTCCATCGTGGTATAGTTGCGCCTCATATTCTCTTGACAAGGACTTTTGCTTCGGTCCCTCCCCCCCCCCTCCCCCCTCTTTCAAACCTTGGCAAACAAAAAAACGATACAAGTCAACTTCCTGGAAGTAATAATCACATATTTAGAGGAAGATGTTGTAACCAATGAGTTGCATTGTTACTAGTGGAACTCTAGAACTCAGAATGACGGGAGAAGAACACACTATGGAAAAACATAGTAAGTAACAAAAGAGCTCCCAATGACTACTAAAAACGGCAAGCCATAAGTACGTGATTCTTCTGTTTCTTTTCATCATCTTTCAATCATGATGTTACTGTCAATTTGCTTCTAGCACTCCTCGCATACGTAATCTGCTCTTCGTACGGAGACAAAGAGATGATGGTATCAGTTGATGTAGACTTAGGCCCCGCTTGAAAACTTTGTTAATTTTCCCCTCACGTAATTATCTCCAAGGGAATTGTAAGTGCACGGCAAAACCGACGGATTTTTTGCATGACCATCAATGGTCCGTGATTTTAACACGGGGAATCAGCCGGAAACCTGACAGAAGGGGAAATCTAAACAGCCAACCAAGCACCGTTTTAGGATCTGATATGTAAAAAATTAGGAACCGTACGTTACACCCGTTTTGGGCTAAAAAACAGCTAACCAAGCGGGGCCTTAGGCATGCATCAACTGTATGTTCAATAATCATGAATAATTTTTTGGCCGACGCTATTTCCACCTGATTCAAGATTAGGGTCAGGACATTATATATATTGTGCTCTACCGTTTCAATTTTCTCCTACCACAGGGTCAGGATATAAAGATTCCAGATGCCTTCCAGGCCGAACACGTAAAGTGGGCATGTCAAATAGAGGTATTAGTGGTTTCCCGCATCCATATGAACCTAGCAGTGGTGATGTCCCGAGTTGCATGTCCCGCATCCATATATTCTTTTTATGGGTCATATGAGAGTGTATTTCACCTACTGTAGTAGGTATATGACTTCGCGTAATTATGGAACTACTGCAGGCAAGTTAATTGTGCGTCCATAATGAAGCTAGTAATAATTTTAGTTACTAGATCCATCAAAATGGGAAATTTGCAAATCACTCGGGTCCATCTAATAAAGCAAAGGAATTGCGCCACAGAGTCAGGTTGTGTGTCAATTGCGAAAAATTGTTGTCACATTTATAGAAAGAAGCTCCTCTCTCAAATTCCCCAGTCAAGGTGTGATATGACGTAATATCATTTAATTCCATCTGACAAAGTACTTTCTGTGATTGCAAGAAGGGCATAAGATTTTTTTTTCTCTATTTTTTATAATTATAGTCTGTATCACCGAAGTGTTGTCTTGGCTAGAGGGTGTAAATAAACCTATTTTAAAAACTACATGAAAACAAATTTCAAAATGTAAAAAATATTATAAAATAAAATCAGGCATGCACTTCTGGGCATTTTGTGTCCGTACACTAGCTTTCAAGGAAAAAAGGAATATTTTATGTGACTTGGGTAAAAAGAAAAAAAATATCCAAGAATAATAATGTTGGACCATCCGAATTTGTCTTCTTTTTCCACGGGACACAAAATATGTTATTTCTTCCCAAAAACTTGTGTGCAAAGATAGAATATCTGGATATATATGCAAATACATTTTTCTTATTTTTCTAAAATTTTGAAATATGTTTTCAAACAATAGGTTCATATGCACCTTTCAGTCTTCACTCTTTCTTGCATGCTTCTTAGTGAACCTGGAACCATGTTCAGCGTGTGTCTTTTTACGTGTAAATAAATTGAGAATATTGTATACTGTAATATTTTGTAAAGTAAATATTTACAAAAGGACATTAAAAGAAGGAAGACAAAAAGGAAATTGAAGATAAAATTGTATCCTCTTGCCCAAGGATAACCATGGTTAAGTACTATTTTAGGGCGCGGCTATTTTGTTCTGGGGTACATTTGCTCCCTTTGCTTGAATGTTATTTTTAATAAATTTGAAATATCAAAAAAATCAGAAATGATACATGCTCGTACATCTTCACATTTCAGGTCTGCACAGAGTCGTTTCACGAAAAATATAAATTTTGTGTGGCTTCTGTAAAAAGACAAAATTCGATGGTAAAGACATGTTTTTGTTTATTTACACAACCCACAAAACATATAGGTTTTTTTGTAAGCACATAGAATGTGCAGATAGACATGGAAATATTTTTTCGGAATTTTTTTAACAATTTAAAATAGGTTCTTTTAATAAAGGGAGCATATGCAATGGCATCAAAAATGCATTTCCGTCCTGACATAGAAAACATGCATACATATTATTTTGTTGAACAACATCTAGAATAATGTTACACAAATTTTCCAGTTAAACAAAGAAATAAATCATTATAAATTATTAAAATCTACCGTGTACCAATTTTTTGTTGTTAATTAGTTAAATGCAAACTAAAGATAGTCAAAGATCCCACATATTAATAGAATACATTATCTACTTTCAAGTCACCACGTTGAGTTTTGTGTTGTGCATATAGTTTATTAACTTTGTTACACCGTGGGTGGCCGAATAATATGTTCAGTGACGTGAATTTTCAGAATCTGGGTACACCTGAACCAGATTACACTTACCGTGTTGTTAAGTTACATAATTTTCAAACCTTAATTTAGAAACTTCAGAAATCTAAGATTTCCTACTGTTCATTAAGAACTTTATCATTTTCTGTAAGTTACATACTTTGGATTTTCAGTATCAAATTTGGCATGCACATACATATGTGTTCTCTACATGACAAAATATTTTATATTATTTTGACTTTGTTTTTTTGGATTGTCCTATTGCAAGAAGGATCGTGAGTACCCATGTCCATTGTAGTATGTCCGGCACGTCCAAGCAACTGTAGAGCCAGAGACATCTATGGAAACGACAATTGGTGAGATTTTTAGATTCCATTTCTTCAGGTTAATTACTCAAAAGTTGGCCCTTGGCAAGGCGCCAGGCTGCCGCCTCCTAGCTCGTTTTGGAGGTAATGAAGTCCTGGGTGGTCTCTATGTGCGGGAAGGCTCTCATATTTCTCTCGTTCCAAATTTGCCAAAGTATAAAAATCATGCGAAGCCATGCCCCTCTATTATCTATGATTCCAGCTTTTCTGTTGCTTCACATACCCCGTACCCGTGTGCAAGGAGGAGAAGTTCAGCTACAAACTTCCAAGAACATTGTTTGTTGCATCTTGGCTTCTCACCCCGCGAGGTATGGAAATTCCCAAGGCCTCCAAAACCTACGAGAACCGACCAAGGAAGTGGGTGTTCGAATTTATTTGCTTCCACAACATGATGAGCAACTCGTGAGGTGCTCGTGCCTTACCTCAGACCTATGCTCAGCAATCTTATAAGCAGCAAGAAAACAAGTACTAGTACTTCACACTAGTTGACATTAATGGCGGGAAGCCACGTCAATGTGTCATCTTGAAACAGTTTTTCATCTTGCCATATTAATATATCATCAACCACACGGTACAATTTCGAAACCATTGCTATGGAAAACAGCACAATCAAGCCACCGCTGCGTCTGACGGAGAAGTCCCACCACACTCCTATACCTCCGAATTATTGCGTACCAAGCAACACCATCAAGAAAGAATGCGGCGACGACAACGGCTGCCGCCTGCCTTGATCCTATGGTTTCTCCCGGCACGCGGAGGGGAGTAGGGAAGGGGTACACCCGATGCCCTTTAAGAAGGAACGACGGTGACCGCATGCGTCATTGCGTCGGTGCTGACCGGACCAACATGGATTTCTTCCAACCCCAAAAAACCAAAATCCCGAAAAATTTGTCGCGCTACACCAAACTTGCCGTCCACCAACATACGCCAACACGGTCACAATCATAATCGACGTTTCACCATGGCAAACGCTATGAGGCCGATCGGACTGAGGAGACTGCTGAAGACAAGGTATGGCAGGTCCGCAACCACGGGGGAGGCAACAACCTCCACCGACATAGGCAGTAGCAGACCGGACACGGCAGCAGAAGCACACCATGGCAACATAGGCCCAACCAAGGACATAATGGGACTGTGAAGCCCCCGCCTCCGTGTTGTCGGAGACACAACTCCGTTGCTGCCACCCCCATCCCGAGCTATCCACTTGCCAACCAGAAGAATCCACACCGAGTCCTAGCCAGCCCGACATGACCCAGATCGGTCCGAAATGGCCCAACTTTTGGCATGTAGGGTGCCACCAACCAAGACCAACACCATGGTCATGTCATCCCCACCGCCAAGAAGCTGCGCTAACACCCCACCACCATCGGGGCCTCTCCGGAGCTTCGTCGGTCTTCGTGCATAGCCGCCAGGTAGAGCCTTCCTAGGCCGAGCAACCTACGATGTGTAGCGGAAGGGGCCGCCGCCACCGGTCCCACAACGATACCCCACGGGCAACACCCGCCGGAACCCTCCAGCTGCGGGAGGGGAGTGGGAAGGGAGGGGGATGAAGAGGCAGGGAGGAAAGGGTCGCCGCCCTGGTCACCTCGCGTGGGGAGGTGGTACGGGGGTCCACGAGAGGTTTTTTTCATTTTGTCCTTGTCATCGGTTGTTTATATTGTACTCAAATCAGGGAGTATGTTATCAATGGCAGTGTTGTCAGACCGTTAAGCATGATTTTCAAGAAGTAGGTTACCCTACTTTGTGCCAACATGTAAAATTTAAAGCTAGTAACATGGATCCTTTGTGATAGCTGCACGCGTACGTGAGATGTAAAGAGTGAGCTAACTAGACCAAGTGTTTTGAGCTAAGCAATGTTCATATATATAATCAAAAAGTTATTTTTTTTTCAGTTTCAATAAGAAAAGGTGTGCCACTTGACATTTACATGTCGGTATGGCTAGCAGCCTGGCACCCTAGCTAGCTTATGGTACGATGCCATCAAAAACTATATGTACACTTAACTTTTCCAAGAGATAAGCAAAGGAAAAATGTGAAACCTTCTGTTTGCTCATGAATGGAGCACTGAACAAAAACATTATGTTATCATCATGAATTTGTAGTCATATTGAGTTTTTCTGCTGATCGCCCTCTTTATAATATGTTTCAATTTGAGTTCAACATATATGCACATATATATCATTGGGCTAAGTGGGTACTGTTCTTCTCTATTTGATCCAGGGCATATCAGGTCTCTTATTGATAAATATTTCGAGTTTTCCATGATGTATATGATAGTTATCATAAATTTTATCAGCCATTTTAGCTAGTTCGGAATTTGCGTATTTCATTCCATAAGCTATGAATGGTCGAATGAGTATACACTTTTAGAGGGAAAAGCGAAGCAAATGTGAAAGAAGTAAAGAAATTGGAAATTGCCCATTGATAATGTCATGGTTGGATAATACTCCCCGCTGAACTCTCGGTTAGACTCCAATCTGGATCGTCAATACCAGCAGCTTGTGGTCTCTCTCTCCTTGGAAGTGCGAAGCTCTGCAGCTCCCATTGAAGAGCACTGCTTCATGTATGATTCCAACTTCGGGGACGGCGGTCACAGAGAAATGGTCTTGCCCTCAGGCTTGTGACATATGGTCAGATTCATACTGGGAGCTCTGCAGTCTATAGACATGTCCGCATAGTTACTCGCAAATCCTCTGGGTATTACTTCACAAGTTACTACAGAACACTCTTTTGTCCCCGGCAGATAGAATATCATGAGCCCTAACTTATCTTTCGACAGATTTGGAGTCTGTTGAAGGTTCCATGATACCTCCTGGTCCTATCATTGCTAGAGTATAGAATTTCACATTCATATGAACCTGTAGTCATCACGAGTTTGGATTATCGACCACTCATGCATTGGCGCTCTTCTCGCCTCGTAACACATTTCAATTTATACATAAAACATGATGGGGTCTTCAAAACTGGAATTTACTCTCAGGTACTGTACTATATAGTTCAATGCGCATCTATCACTGAATTAAGGGTCTGTCAGACTGCGTATGTCCATTTCGTCATGTTTTATGACGAGTGTGCTTTCTTAGCTAGAGGTTTGTCTCATGTTTTATTTCATCAGACTCATAGGAAAACCAATGTAGTGGCTCATGCTCTTGCTTAGTAGAGCAGAGGGATCTCATTCCAATGTGTGGCATGAGGATCCGACCGATTTTATCTTTGAGCACCTACAAAACGATTTAACATTATTTGATAATCAATAAAGTCACCATGATGGTTTTCCCTAAAAAACAATCACGGTCGTCAGGGGCTCCTTAATTTTTCTTTCTTAGGAAGATTTTTGCATAGGAAACATGGACACCGATTTTTTTATAGGAACAAGGGACGAAAATTACGAACCACCAACCACGACCGCCTTTTCTTTTAATAGTAAATATAAAATTTTGTCAACGCAAAAAAATAAGATTCACAAACACATTATCTTTTCCATCTATTTGTATTAGCGTTATCTATATCTACTAGCTGAATGCCTATGCTTTTCCACGACTACTTCAAATTTAGAAAAAGTTCTAGATGTCAATTTTATCCCTTGCTCCTCATGATGCATCGCCTCTTCTATTAGGACTAAAAGGCCGCAAGAACCTGATTATATTCTTCCTCCCCTAACTGCTAAACTCTCTCACCTCCATGCTCATTGTTATCGACTTTTGTAACCGTCTCAGCAACATATGAAAAAAAGTCGTATTTACTACAAAAAATCAGTTATCACGCCTATCACCAAATATGCCCCACCATCTCTAGATTGGATGATTAGGCCACCATCAACATTTATCATCAGTCAACTGGTAGGCGGTGGACACAAAATATTTGACACATATTTAATTGGAGAAACTCTATTTTTTGGATTTGCCTATTCCTTTTGCATCTGATGGACCCTTTTAGCTGGGTTCGTCTTTTTTTCCATGCATCCTTACTTCGCAACACTCATATGGCATTCTTATTATTCCGTTATCTTCCTTCTTGATAATTCCCCTCCCACTCCTAGCTACACCCGTTTGGATAACGTTCAAGAGTGGATCTTCACTTCACTAGGACACCTAAGCCTCACAATTCACCAATCCATGATGCAAATCAACTAAATCATCATCGATTGGTGAAAAAAACTGAATTGCACGGCTACACGCATCACGACACCAAACAATGGTTTAAAAATCAGCTGACTCTGCAATGCCAACGATATCTCTTCAACTTAAAATTGCAAGTTTCACAACGTCATCGTTATGGACATACATTAATAACACTAATCTACATGTGAAAGAAAGCTCCAAGTTCCCTCAAACATCAAACTTTCCCTCTCGGCTAATGGTGATGTTCCTGCCATTGCTTTTATAAGTTAAATAATACAAAAAGTGTTGAGTTGGTAGCAGAAGCTATATACCTGGTCAATATGCAGAATATGGAAGGCAGGACCTTGAAGATGATGTACGAACCTAACAATAACAGTGGAACGTTTCTCTCTACGTCCCTTTTCGTCCAATTTCTTTTACCGTTTTAACTTCCACCATCAGGGACGGAGACAAGGGGGACGAGCAGGGGCGACGCCCCCCCTATGCTCATGGTTTTCTTAAGAATGGTAGCCATGGCAGGTTGTTCTTTGTGCTAGTTTAGCAAGCCCAGCCCCCCTCAAACAAATAACATGCACACTTTGCCTCCCTTAAGCTCACACCCTGGCTCCGCCCCTGTCCACCATATCGTGAATTTGGCAAAGTCTAGTGTTTATTTTCCCTCTAATACTCACACATTGATGCGGGCAGATATTTGCGTGGCTATCCAGATTGATACAGAAGCCCTCTTGGATAAATATTTGGGGCTGCTTGCGTTAGTGGGTGTTGACAGAACTGATTGTGCTATCCATCTTATTGAATGGATTATTCAAAGGATAAATGGCTGGATGGAAAAATTGTTATCAATAGGAGGGAAGGAGATACTTCTTAAAGCTGTGGCTCAAGCTATTTCAATTTATGTGATGTTTGTTTTCCTTATTATCATTGGGATTTGTAAGAGAATGGCTGACGGTATAGAAAAGTTCAGGTGGGGCAATGATGAAAATAGTAAGAAGATGCACTAGTTTGCTTGGTGGAAGTTATGTTTTCCTAAAAACGAAGGAGGTATGGGATTTCAGGATTTCCATTTCTACAATCTTGGTATATAGCTAAGAAAGCGGGGAGAATCATCAATTCACCTGATTATTTTTGCGCCCGTGTACTTCGAGCTAAATACTACCCAGACAGAGATATCTTAAAAGATGGACCTAAATCTGGTTCATCATTTACATGGAAGAGCATCCTAGCTGGTTTGGCAATATTTAAAAGAGCATGCATCTTGAAGGTCGGCAATGGAGAGAGCATAAATATTTATTTGGATCCATGGGTACCATCTAGTCCGGATAGAAAATTTACATCTCCAAGAGAAGGAGTAGTCTACACAAATGTTTAAGAGTTAATCTATCAGCATACATGAGCTTGGGATGAACAACTTCCACTACTAGGAAAACGGCTATAGGTAATCAGCACATCCGTGGCTCACATGGTTGAAGTGCCCCACGGCTAAAACAGGCGTGGCTCACCTGTGGGCAGTGCCCTACTAATAACTAGAACAACCGTGGCGCACATGACCATAGTGCGCCACAGATGTGTGTGGGCCAGGGCCCTGTTGGCCACACGCCAAACTTCTGTAGCGCACTACAGTCATGTGCGCCACGGTTGTTAGGGTCATCTGTGGCGCACGTGTGCATGGTGCGCTACGACTAAGCGCATGCCCACCTCTGCTCTGAAACGGCCACAAACTTCTGTGGCACACTCCGCCTAGTGCGCCACAGGGACTAGGAGCATCTGTGGCGCACTCGGCCTAGTGCGCCACAGAAGTTTGTACTCCCTGTGGCGCACTGGGGCCGTGTGCGCCACGGATGTTTCGATTCTTTTAGGGCAGCACTTTATGTGCACATGTGTTCCCACACATCCACCACCCACACTTCACTTTCCCCTTCTTCTTCCTCCTTAGATCTAGTCGGGATCTTCTCCTTCCCACCTCAATTTCTCCATACATTCACCATTTTTAGCATGTAAAACTTCCTTTGGATGTTACATAAGTAATAGAGGAGGTCTCCGGTCTCTCATCTATCCGTCTCCGGTCGACGCGCGCACCTCTCCTTTCCATCTTTCTCGTGATCGGTCTCTCATCTCGGTAAGTTGTCCATGTAAGGATGTGTTCATGTGTATATGTATGTAGATGATCGATGCTCATGATGTGTGTATGTGTGGAGAGGATCGATGGTCATATGTGTGTGTATATGGAGAGTATCGATGATGCTCATGCATGTGTGTATGGAGAGGATAATGATATGTTCATGTGTGTATGGATCGGTCTCTCTCTCTCTTGTGTTTGTATGTGAACAAGTTGCCATTTGTTTTGCCAAAATGTTGATTCATTTTCATTTTGGCAAGACTTTGGCATTTCGCAAAGGTCCTAATTTTAGGATAGGTCATGCCGAAATTTTCTATCGACCATTGCATGCATGCATTCATTATGTGGTTCTAATAGACTTCAAAATTGTACCGTGTACATCGTGCAGGCAAAATGGTCCGCATAATGAGCGAAGGCATTGTGGCTAGATTTTTGAAATGTGCGACGGCCGACATGATGCGAAATAACAAGACAGATATAAGATGTCCGTGCAGAAGATGCAAACTCAACTGGGTAATCGACCCAGATTCCGGGAATCTGCAGGCGCACCTGCTCCGCCATGGTTTCATGGATGGATACACTCGTTGGATAAGCGATGGCGTAGATGATGGAGACGGTGAAGAAGGTGGCCAACATGACGATGATCATCATCACGGCGAGAACGGGCGAGATGATGAAGAGGCTCCTGGAGATGGTGAAGGTACGGAAGCAGACCGGGATGATGATGATCTAGATGCCGGAGGAGCAGACGACGATGGAACAACGTCAGGCTGGGTGCGGGACCCTTATGTGCAAGAGCTGCTTCTCAAGCAGACGAGTAACGCCAGGGCTGCCGCTAGAGAGAAAGCCAAGCTTGCGCAACTTGAGAAAGACGCGGTTACTCCATTGTATGAAGGATGCAGGCCCGATGATACCCGGTTGAATGTAACGCTCAAGGCTATGGAGATGAAGGCAAAGCACAAATTGAGCGACGCAAGCTTCGACGATATGATGGCATTCTGGCACGATCGTCTCCCGGAGGGGAACACATGTCCAACTAGTATCGAGGATGCCAAGAAAATCGTCTGTCCTATCGATCTACCGCACGTTAGATATCACGTATGCATCAACGATTGCATCATTTATCGGGGCGAGGACGCGGAGAAAACCACATGTCCGGTGTGCGACGTGAGTCGATACAAGAAAGGGAAGAAAGCACCTCGAAAAGTGGTATGGTACTTTCCTATCACCCCTCGTCTGCAGCGCTATTTCGCGGACCCTAAGGAAGCGAAGCTCATGCGATGGCATGCGGAAAGGAAGAAGCCAGGAGATGATGATGACCCCGAAAAGGATGAGCTGCTGACGCACCCTTCAGATGCTAGCCAGTGGAAAGCATTGGACCTCGAATTCCCAGAATTCGGTGGAGATTCGAGGAACATCAGGCTTGGTGCGAGCACCGATGGACTCAATCCGTTCGGTAGCCAGAGCAGCACGCACAGCACTTGGCCTGTGTTTGTATGGATGTACAACCTCCCTCCATGGTTGTGCATGAAGAAGAAGTACATACAAATGAGTATGCTAATTCAAGGGCCGAAACAACCTGGTACCGACATCAATCTGTATCTCGGGCTGTTGAAAGAGGAGCTAGCCACGTTATGGGAATCTGGAGCCAATACTTATGACGCCGTCGCACAAGATTATTTCACTATGAGAGCCGCGTTGGTCACTACGGTGCAAGACTATCCAGGTTGCGGGTATATCTCGGGGCAGGTTATCCAAGGATTCTACGCATGCGTTAGGTGCATGGATAACACAAGCTATCTCCAACTAGAGAAAGATCCAGGGTCATCGAAAACCGTGTTCATGGCGCACCGGAGGTGGCTCGGCAAGAATGATCCATGGAGAAAACGTGGAGACCTGTTCGATGGAAAATCAGAGACCCGAGGAATCCCAGAGCGTAGGAGCAGCGAAGAAGTGGAAGAGTTGCTGAAAAACTGGAAAGATTGTCCTAAGCCTGGAAAGAAGCGAAAGAGGCAGCAACAAGATAAGCCGCTTATGAAAGTATGGAAAACAAGGTCTGTTTTCTGGGAGTTGCCATACTGGAAGTTTCTCCGCACGCCTCATAGCCTCGACATCATGCATATCACGAAAAACGTGTGCGAGAGTCTGGTCGCCACCATAATCAACATGCCAGATAGGACGAAAGATGGTCCGAAAGCAAGGCACGACCTGATATGCTTGGGTATCCGGAAGGAGCTTCACGGAGGACGCACTACTCCTGATGATCAGGAAGATGACGATGATCATGAGTCGGAGACGACACAAGGTCGTCGAAAGTGTAAAAAGTTCAAGAAGAACGAATATTACTGCCCTCCTTCTTGCTTCACTCTAAGCCAGGATGAGATCAAACAGTTTTTCTAGTGCCTTCTAGGAGTCAAATTTCCTTACGGCTACGCGGGCAAGATAAGCAGATACCTAGACGAGGCGAAGCAGAGGTTCAGTGGCATGAAGTCTCACGACTGTGCCGTGCTAATGACGCAGGTACTTCCGGTCGCACTAAGAGGGATAATGGACGAGCACGTCCGTGAAACGTTATTTGGCCTATGCAAGTTTTTCGACGTCATCTCTAGGAAGTCGATTGGCTTGAATCAGCTCGGAAGGCTACAGGAGGAGATCGTGGTGATACTATGTGAGCTTGAGGTCTACTTCCCACCCGCATTCTTCGACATTATGGTGCATCTGCTGGTCCATGTCGTGGAGGACATCGTACAACTCGGGCCGATGTTCCTTCGCAGCATGATGGCGTTCGAAAGGATGAACGGACACATCAAAGGATACATTCGCAACAGGTCCCGTCCAGATGGAAGCATAGCCAAGGGCTTTCTGGCCGAAGAGTGCATCTCTTTCTGCACGAATTATCTAGACATCGAGAACCCTGTCGATCTTCCCGTCAACAGACACCTTGGCAAGCTCGACGGATCTGGTCACCGAGAGGGTCGTCGCATACTGCATGCAGACTTCGATTTTCGACGCGCAGACTTTGATCGAGCAAACCTCGTCGCGCTACAGCATTTAGAACTGGTCGATCCTTGGGTACAGAAGCACAAAAGGTTAATCGAGAAGAAGTACAGTGACCGGGGCATACAGAGGACGCAGGGAGAAATAATCAAAGAGCACAACTCAGATTTCACGCGTTGGTTTAGGCAGACGCTCCTTGATAATCCCCCGCGCTCGCATTCTTCTGACACGGAAAAGATCATATTCACCTTGTCGCAGGGACCGATGCAAAACCTGGTGACCTATCAGGCGTATGATATCAACGGCTACACATTCTACACGGAGGAAAAGGACAACAAGTGTGATTATCAGAACTCAGGCGTAACGTCGGAATTCTACACCGATGACAACGTGAAGGAAAGATTCTACGGAAGAATCGAGGAGATCTGGGAGCTCGACTACTATGGAGAAAAGGTGCCGATGTTCCGTGTCAGATGGACAAAGAGCGTCGAAAGAGAAGACCGGTATTTCACAACCATGGTTATACCCGAAGCAGCCAAATCCAAGGCCGCCGGTGCAAACGTGGCCGCGAAAAATGAACCGTGGGTACTGGCTACCAAAGTGGACCAATGTTTTTTCATTACCGACCCGACAAAGCCTAGCCGTGTTGTCGTGAGGAGAGGAAAGAGGAACATCATCGGAATGGATGGAGTCGCCAATGAGCAAGACTTCGACCAGTACGGCGATCCAAAGATTGAAGATGACGATGACTACGATGCAGCAACATACATCACAAGAAGAAAAAGGACAACCCTACCCAAAAAAGGTAGCCCGTTCGAAAGAAGAAACATTAAAGTGCCGGGGCTAAATTATTCACCGCGACAAAGAAGGGAAAAAAGATTGTAAAACGCTAGCTCAAAAAATATTGTAAAACGCGTGGTCGAAAAAGATTATAATATTTATGGACAAATTATTTTGTTTAAAATATTGTAAACGCGTGGTCAAAAAAGATTGTAATATTGTAAACGCTAGCCCAACCGGTTCATCTAAAAACTATTCAAAAATCAATACACTTCTTATGTTTAAAGTTTTTCTAAATTCCAAATTAATATTCAAAAATATAAGTTAATTCATTTTAAAAGGTTACATTAATTATTTTTTAGAAATAGAAAATGGTTTTGGATTATTTATTCAAATCCATACACTTCTTATGTTTAAAGTTTTTCTAAATTCCAAATTGATATTAAAAAAATATAAGTTAATTCATTTTTAATTGTAAATGGTTCATATTTTTAAATGGTTACATTAATTGTTTTTTAAAACAGAAAATGGTTTTGAATTATTTATTCAAATCCAAACACTTTTTATGTTTAAAGTTTTTCTAAATTCCAAATTAATATGCAAAAATATAAGTTAATTAATTTTAAATGGTTACATTAATTCTTTTTTAAAAATATAAATTGGTTTTGGATTATTTATTCAAATCCATACACTTCTTATGTTTAAAGTTTTTCTAAATTCCAAATTAATATTTAAAAAATATAAGTTATTTCATTATTAATTTTAAATGGTTCGTAGTTTAAATGGTTACATTAATTATTTTTCAAAACAGAAAATGGTTTCAAATTAGTTATTCAAATCCAAACACTTTTTATGTTTAAAGTTTTTCTAAATTCCAAAGTAATTATCATTTAAAAAACATTACAAATTTAAACCCCAAAATAAAAAATAAGGCGGGAACAGAGAGAAAATAAGTGAAAATTTTTGAAAACTGGGGAATACGTCCCGGTTGGAGCCACCAACCGGGACGAAAGAGGCCCCTGCAGGCGCGCCCCTTCAGCTGCTGAAAATTGGACTATAGGTCCCGGTTGGTGGCTCCAACCGGGACGTATTCCAACCGGCTCCAACCTTCAGCTGCTGAAAATTGGACTATAGGTCCCGGTTGGTGGCTCCAACCGGGACGAATGCACCTTTAGTCCCGGTTCGAGCCACGAACCGGGACTAAAGGCCGTTTAGTTATAACAGCGCGTTACTCCTCTTCTTCTTACCGTCCCCGCTCACTTCTCATCCCCATCTCTCCATCTCTCAGCCCAATCGAGCACGATCTGCCGCCGCCGCTCTCGATCCGCCGCCGCGTCTGAGGAGGAGGAGGGCTCCCCGCGTCTCAGGAGGAGGCCCGCGTCTCAGGAGGAGGCCCGTGTCCGAGGAGGGGCAGCCGCCGCGTCTCAGGAGGTGGAGGCCGCCGTCGTCGCACTCCGTCGTTCGCCCGTCGTCGTCCGAGCCCTGCCAGCTGCACGTGGAGGAGGAGGAGGAGCCCTGCCAGCTGCGCGTGGAGGAGGAGGAGCCCGAGTCGTGCGCGTCCGAGGAGGAGGAGTCCGTGGAGGAACCCGCCGTCGTCCGCCAGCCCGCCCGCCCGCCGTCGTCCAGCTCCGCGCTCCCTCCTGGTGAGTCTCCTGCCGACCTCCCCTCTCTCTCTCTCCCTATCTTCCTCTCTCCCTCTCTCCCTCTCTCGCCGGCGTTGGATTGATGGGCCGTGACCAAGTCCGTGAACTGGCCCTGCAGGTTCAGGTTAGGTTCAGAGTAGCAAGATTCAGGTTAGGTTTAGGTTAGGTTCAGAGTAGATGAAAATGCAATAGTAGAACAAAGATATGCAGTAGTAAAACTTGTGTTTTTTAATGCATGTCTCCTATGTTTACATTGCAGTAGTAGAACAAAGATATGCAGTAGTTTACATTGCACTCACTAACTATGAACCTGTGTAACCTGAAGGTTTCATGAAACCAAGTTCCCTTTTTTTACTGTTGTATAAGAAAGTGCATTTCCTTTTGTGCATATGGACAACTGTTACACAGGTCCTTATTTGGTCCTTATGGAAAACCAGAAATCGTTAAATTACCAAGGCACAAGAACCATTTGTTCCTTTGATGCATGATCAGTTAAATTACCAAGGCACAAGAACCATTTGTTCCTTTGATGCAGATGATGCTGTGAACTGCGACGATAAATGTAGCTTGTAGATAGCTTAGGGTTCAGAGTAGCAAGGGTTCAGGGTAAGCTTAGG
The DNA here is from genome assembly GCA_910589765.1 of Avena atlantica. NCBI lineage: Eukaryota > Viridiplantae > Streptophyta > Magnoliopsida > Poales > Poaceae > Avena > Avena atlantica. Next base: position 183,195,371 of record OU342737.1, read on the forward strand.
GTTCAGAGTAGCAAGGTTAGAGGCTGCATAGTTCAATCCACTTTCAAAGTTTCAGGCCATCTAGTTGAGTTTGCACACTTCACACCAAAGCACAAATCCACTTTCAGAGTTCCAGGCCATTCAATGGTGTGGTAACTGATTTAGTTGATATTATGGAAGTGAAATATCCTGATCCTTGATGTATCAGCATATATCATGGGTTTAGGCATGTCTATGGCCTGATTTATTTTAATTGGGTTGTCATTGTTGCTTAAAGAGATAGCTTCTGTCATATGGCTATGCTTAAATTGATAACAAAAGTTTATATGGTTGTGGCACTGTGCTGGGACTGGATGGATGTGGTTGTGAAATGGTTTGGAAGGAAAAATAGAGTAGTGTTGGTTTTGCTACTATCTGTGCTGGGACAATAGCACCTTGAAATTGTGCTTGTGCTTGTATATGAAGCACTTTATTATGTGTGTATGCAGGTTCTTGTATGAAACGAGTCCGATTTTTGCCGGAATGTTGATTAACTTCCGTATTGGCAGAAATCGGGCAATCCTAGTTTAAGAAAATTAGCAAAGGTCATGCCAGATTTTTCCGTGCATTTAACCAATTATTTGTTTTTTATTAGTGCAAAGATGTGTGACAACGACGAGGCTGGATGTTCTAAGCGCATTAGCGCTGAAGGAGAACTCAGACCTCCGAATAAACAATTGACATTCTGGGAGGCGGCCCAGCGTCTAGAAGACGATGAAGAATACCATCCTTCGGAGAGCGAGGATGATGAGATGGAAGACGCGGAGGAAGAAGCCGAAGGAACGGCGGACGGTGAAACCACTGATGGCGGCGAGGGCACAGGGAGTGGTAGCAACCCTCCTAAGAAGAAGAAGCCGAAGGACCGGCGCCCGAACACGGTCGGCACGGTCAGGGAGGAAATTACCGAAGTGAGCCCATCAGGGGTTCCTTTGGAGCCCGCCCTTGTCGTCAAAGGGTACGGTGGGCAAGTGGCGGCGATCACCCGGACAACCATCTCGATCAACACCGAGAATCTCCGGCATAAAGATAATGGCCACTTGTGCACACTCCTCTTCGAGAAGTTGCACGCCAGATACAAGTTCCCCGCTAAGTATCAGAACACAAATTATCATGGGAACGAAGTAAACAAATCCGCCCTCACAAAGATGAGCACCGCCCTGGCCAGCTGGAGAACCCGGATAAAGAAGAAGATCTATAAAGAAGGCAAAAGTCTCGAGGAGATCCAGAAGATTGACCCGCAGATCACCGAAGATCAGTTCCGGGAGTTCAAGGAGAGGTGTGAATCCGAAAGAGCCCTGGCCAATAGTAATCGGGGAAAGGTGCTGCAGGCGATGAATATAGGTCATCACGGTAAACAAATTGCTTTAATTACCGCTCCATCAAGCAGCCCTTCCGTCTCTTGTGGCATCTCGCTCTGACGACGCCGTACATGTTTTCCGCAGACGGATGTTCCTTGCACTCTCTTATGCTACGTGAACAACGAGCTGAGGGATGTTGCCAAGGGTACCATCGTTCAACCCTTGCAGCGCACGTTATATATGTGAATGTGCTATGACGGGATTGTCAGCCTTGTGATATGCACAAGTCCAGGAATTGTGCATCCTACTTGGCTGACAGTCCCGTCATAAGCAATTCCTGTGTCCAACGACCTAGCTAGTTATATATGAGGCATGCTTTTCGAGTTATTTTTGTCTTTTTCGAGAATATGCCGATGATTGAAATGTCGTGGCACAATATATATGTGAATGTGCTATGACGGGATTGTCAGCCTTGTGATATGCACAAGTCCAGGAATTGTGCATCCTACTTGGCTGACAGTCCCGTCATAAGCAATTCCTGTGTCCAACGACCTAGCTAGTTATATATGAGGCATGCTTTTCGAGTTATTTTTGTCTTTTTCGAGAATATGCCGATGATTGAAATGTCGTGGCACAATATATATGTGAATGTGCTATGACGGGATTGTCAGCCTTGTGATATGCACAAGTCCAGGAATTGTGCATCCTACTTGGCTGACAGTCCCGTCATAAGCAATTCCTGTGTCCAACGACCTAGCTAGTTATATATGAGGCATGCTTTTCGAGTTATTTTTGTCTTTTTCGAGAATATGCCGATGATTGAAATGTCGTGGCACAATATATATGTGAATGTGCTATGACGGGATTGTTAGCCTTGTGATATGCACAAGTCCAGGAATTGTGCATCCTACTTGGCTAACAGTCCCGTCATAAGCAATTCCTGTGTCCAACGACCTAGCTAGTTATATATGAGGCATGCTTTTCGAGTTATTTTTGTCTTTTTCGAGAATATGCCGATGATTGAAATGTCGTGGCACAATATATATGTGAATGTGCTATGACGGGATTGTTAGCCTTGTGATATGCACAAGTCAAGGAATTGTGCATCCTACTTGGCTAGCAGTCCCGTCATAAGCAATTCCTGTGTCCAACGACCTAGCTAGTTATATATGAGGCATGCTTTTCGAGTTATTTTTGTCTTTTTCGAGAATATGCCGATGATTGAAATGTCGTGGCACAATATATATGTGAATGTGCTATGACGGGATTGTTAGCCTTGTGATATGCACAAGTCAAGGAATTGTGCATCCTACTTGGCTAGCAGTCCCGTCATAAGCAATTCCTGTGTCCAACGACCTAGCTATAGTTATATATGAGGCATGCTTTTCGAGTTATTTTTGTCTTTTTCGAGAATATGCCGATGATTGAAATGTCGTGGCACAATATATATGTGAATGTGCTATGACGGGATTGTTAGCCTTGTGATATGCACAAGTCAAGGAATTGTGCATCCTACTTGGCTAGCAGTCCCGTCATAAGCAATTCCTGTGTCCAACGACCTAGCTAGTTATATATGAGGCATGCTTTTCGAGTTATTTTTGTCTTTTTCGAGAATATGCCGATGATTGAAATGTCGTGGCACAATATATATGTGAATGTGCTATGACGGGATTGTTAGCCTTGTGATATGCACAAGTCAAGGAATTGTGCATCCTACTTGGCTAACAGTCCCGTCATAAGCAATTCATGTGTCCAACGACCTAGCTAGTTATATATGAGGCATGCTTTTCGAGTTATTTTTGTCTTTTTCGAGAATATGCCGATGATTGAAATGTCGTGGGACAATATATATGTGAATGTGCTATGACGGGATTGTTAGCCTTGTGATATGCACAAGTCAAGGAATTGTGCATCCTACTTGGCTAGCAGTCCCGTCATAAGCAATTCCTGTGTCCAACGACCTAGCTAGTTATATATGAGGCATGCTTTTCGAGTTATTTTTGTCTTTTTCGAGAATATGCCGATGATTGAAATGTCGTGGCACAATATATATGTGAATGTGCTATGACGGGATTGTTAGCCTTGTGATATGCACAAGTCCAGGAATTGTGCATCCTACTTGGCTAACAGTCCCGTCATAAGCAATTCCTGTGTCCAACGACCTAGCTAGTTATATATGAGGCATGCTTTTCGAGTTATTTTTGTCTTTTTCGAGAATATGCCGATGATTGAAATGTCGTGGCACAATATATATGTGAATGTGCTATGACAGGATTGTTAGCCTTGTGATATGCACAAGTCAAGGAATTGTGCATCCTACTTGGCTAGCAGTCCCGTCATAAGCAATTCCTGTGTCCAACGACCTAGCTAGTTATATATGAGGCATGCTTTTCGAGTTATTTTTGTCTTTTTCGAGAATATGCTGATGATTGAAATGTCGTGGCACAATATATATGTGAATGTGCTATGACGGGATTGTTAGACTTGTGATATGCACAAGTCAAGGAATTGTGCATCCTACTTGGCTAGCAGTCCCGTCATAAGCAATTCCTGTGTCCAACGACCTAGCTATAGTTATATATGAGGCATGCTTTTCGAGTTATTTTTGTCTTTTTCGAGAATATGCCGATGATTGAAATGTCGTGGCACAATATATATGTGAATGTGCTATGACGGGATTGTTAGCCTTGTGATATGCACAAGTCAAGGAATTGTGCATCCTACTTGGCTAGCAGTCCCGTCATAAGCAATTCCTGTGTCCAACGACCTAGCTAGTTATATATGAGGCATGCTTTTCGAGTTATTTTTGTCTTTTTCGAGAATATGCCGATGATTGAAATGTCGTGGCACAATATATATGTGAATGTGCTATGACGGGATTGTTAGCCTTGTGATATGCACAAGTCAAGGAATTGTGCATCCTACTTGGCTAGAAGTCCTGTCATAAGCAATTCCTGTGTCCAACGACCTAGCTAGTTATATATGAGGCATGCTTTTCGAGTTATTTTTGTCTTTTTCGAGAATATGCCGATGATTGAAATGTCGTGGCACAATATATATGTGAATGTGCTATGACGGGATTGTTAGCCTTGTGATATGCACAAGTCAAGGAATTGTGCATCCTACTTGGCTAGCAGTCCCGTCATAAGCAATTCCTGTGTCCAACGACCTAGCTAGTTATATATGAGGCATGCTTTTCGAGTTATTTTTGTCTTTTTCGAGAATATGCCGATGATTGAAATGTCGTGGCACAATATATATGTGAATGTGCTATGACGGGATTGTTAGCCTTGTGATATGCACAAGTCCAGGAATTGTGCATCCTACTTGGCTAACAGTCCCGTCATAAGCAATTCCTGTGTCCAACGACCTAGCTAGTTATATATGAGGCATGCTTTTCGAGTTATTTTTGTCTTTTTCGAGAATATGCCGATGATTGAAATGTCGTGGCACAATATATATGTGAATGTGCTATGACAGGATTGTTAGCCTTGTGATATGCACAAGTCAAGGAATTGTGCATCCTACTTGGCTAGCAGTCCCGTCATAAGCAATTCCTGTGTCCAACGACCTAGCTAGTTATATATGAGGCATGCTTTTCGAGTTATTTTTGTCTTTTTCGAGAATATGCTGATGATTGAAATGTCGTGGCACAATATATATGTGAATGTGCTATGACGGGATTGTTAGACTTGTGATATGCACAAGTCAAGGAATTGTGCATCCTACTTGGCTAGCAGTCCCGTCATAAGCAATTCCTGTGTCCAACGACCTAGCTATAGTTATATATGAGGCATGCTTTTCGAGTTATTTTTGTCTTTTTCGAGAATATGCCGATGATTGAAATGTCGTGGCACAATATATATGTGAATGTGCTATGACGGGATTGTTAGCCTTGTGATATGCACAAGTCAAGGAATTGTGCATCCTACTTGGCTAGCAGTCCCGTCATAAGCAATTCCTGTGTCCAACGACCTAGCTAGTTATATATGAGGCATGCTTTTCGAGTTATTTTTGTCTTTTTCGAGAATATGCCGATGATTGAAATGTCGTGGCACAATATATATGTGAATGTGCTATGACGGGATTGTTAGCCTTGTGATATGCACAAGTCAAGGAATTGTGCATCCTACTTGGCTAGAAGTCCCGTCATAAGCAATTCCTGTGTCCAACGACCTAGCTAGTTATATATGAGGCATGCTTTTCGAGTTATTTTTGTCTTTTTCGAGAATATGCCGATGATTGAAATGTCGTGGCACAATATATATGTGAATGTGCTATGACGGGATTGTTAGCCTTGTGATATGCACAAGTCAAGGAATTGTGCATCCTACTTGGCTAGCAGTCCCTTCATAAGCAATTCCTGTGTCCAACGACCTAGCTAGTTATATATGAGGCATGCTTTTCGAGTTATTTTTGTCTTTTTCGAGAATATGCCGATGATTGAAATGTCGTGGCACAATATATATGTGAATGTGCTATGACGGGATTGTTAGCCTTGTGATATGCACAAGTCCAGGAATTGTGCATCCTACTTGGCTAACAGTCCCGTCATAAGCAATTCCTGTGTCCAACGACCTAGCTAGTTATATATGAGGCATGCTTTTTGAGTTTGCTCTTTTTGATTTAAGAGTACTTTCTATAAGTGTATCTTCATATGCGACTTTAATTATACATGTTTTTTCAATCACCGGTTAGTTATTATTGTCAACTTGTAGATGACGTGGTACGTCGTGTACAAGGGACGGGTTCCCGGAGTCTACGATGATTGGGAAGACTGCCGGAGACAGGTGCACCGTTTCAGCGGCAATAGCTACAAAGGGTACAACACTATGGCGGAGGCGGAAGATAGATACACGCGCTATCTAGCGGGAGTTAGGACAAGGAACCGGATGAAGACCTACACCTTCGTCGCGGCGGTGATCATGCTTATCTTCTTTGGTTATTTATCCCGCGTTTGTGTCTAGCTAGCTAGTTTAGATGTCTAGCGAGCTTCCGATCTCTAACTTGTTCGATCGACACATGTATTCGCATGTCACCAACTACTACTTTGTAACATGATCAAAACAATGTAACTTGGACTATGTATTCATGTATGAGACTTATCTATATGTATTTGATTCAATCTTGTTTTTCATATCGAGTATTTATATATATAATTGTATATCTTGTATCTGTGTGTGTATATCTGCTGTAATATTGTATATAATCTTTATTGCATATAATCTGGCTTTGAAATTAAAAAAAAACAAAAAATACATCTGTGGCGCACATGTTCTACCTTCTGTGGCGCACTACACCTAAAGCGCACCATGGATGTTTAGTGGCGCACTGGGTAGTGCGCCACAGAAGATCCAAGGGGTAGCGCACCATGCCAAACTTCTGTGGCGCACTAGGTGGTGCGCTACGCCTATCTCTACACAACCGTGGCGCACTAGGCAGTGCGCCACGGCTGAGAGATAGCCGTAGCGCAAGGCCCGTGGCGCACTACTGGTGCGCCACGGATGGGCCTTTCAGGTGCGCCACAAACGACCATTTTCCTAGTAGTGTTCTAAATGAGATATTCAATTTGGTTGATGCAAATCGTATACTGGAGATCCTTCTAAACAATTTGTTGGGAAATGTCCCTCCACATGGAGGTATGTTGGCAGCTCAACATCAGCATGTGAAAGTCCAACACGTTTCAACCGTTAATCGATGTTCGTATCTGATGGCTGAGGTGCTCATTAGGAGAGGAGTAGAAAAGAAAACCTTAGCCACCCTTGGTGGTTGTATGACTCAATCGGTGTGTGAGACGCTCTATGAGAGTGTGAGCTGAGAAAGAGAGAGTGTAACACCCCAGAATCGGGTCTATGCAGATCTCAGCATTTCCCGCCAAAATCCGCATAGAAGCGATTCAAAGTCGTCCACCAGACACTTTCGTCTGGGTGGTATTTAAATACAAGTAGTTAGATCATAGTAGTTTATAACAGAGTCCACAAGAACTTATATATACAACAACGACCCAACGAGTCAAGAATACAAAATATACAATTCAAAGAGAAAGCGAAATAGTATCTGAGTACGGATAAGAATCAAATGGGACTAAGAGTCCTGAAGAATAACCAAGCGGTGTCCAACCCTTCCCAGGCCAAGCCGGAAGGATAACCTTGCTAACGTTGTCAGTCACATACCTGTCAAGCCAAAAGGATGCCGACAAAGGGCTAAGGAAAACAGAAAGAGAGCGGTCAGTACTGAGGCCAGTACACGGCGAGACTAGTCGTCCCCTACGTGGCGTCCCTCGCCTGCCTCTGTGGCGCATCGGCCACCTCCTCGCCGCCATGGTGCCACCAAGCTCGCCTCCAACGACCTACACGCGCCTGCCGATGAACGTGACGATGTCGTCCCTATGCTCTACCCCGACCTCGACCCAGACAGATCTCGCGCCCCGAGCCCTGCCGGCCATCGACCATCGCCATTTGAGCCACCTCTGTTTCTTCTTGCGGGTGGTCCATCCCCGACGACCTCGCCCCGTTCGATGCCTGAGGCCGCGGGTCCCTGCTCTCGCTCTGTAGCGTCGTCATTCCCGTGGTGCCGCCTCTGGCCGCCGCATTTCCGCTGGCTCCCTCACCTCCAGCGCTGATGTGCATCGTTCTATGGCAGCACCAGCATGGGCAGGCCGCTCGTGGAGCATGGCCTCGGCCCAGCGGCCCCGTCCTTCTTAGGCTCTCCACGTGTTCTCGATGCTCGTCGTCCACATAGTGGCCTTGACCCTGATGGCTCCGTGTTCAAGCCGAAGTCTTCGTCATGTCGTTTTGCTATCCAAGTATCAGGTTGTCATGGTCTCCATCGACAACATGCACTCTGTTGGTTCTTCTACTGCTACATGTTGGAGTACATAACACGTTAGTATGTGCCCCTTATGTCTTGTATGCTCGACTTGGAACTCTACAAAGATCTCCGACATGGGTACTCCCACTTGGTGCCGGGAACTGTCCAAGACTCTCAAGATACTCGCTATCCGTGTCGCGTCCGTGTACCTGTAAACCGCCAAGATCTTCGGGACGACAAGATCAACATCCACCCGGACAAACCCTAGGAACCACGCCGAGATGCTGAGGTCTACCTTATGGATCCAAGCACGATCCCGGAGTCCGATGCTCGAGACCGATCCCGAAGCCCGAATTCGAAGACCGATCTCGTCGGAATCAAGTTCTTCGAACCCCAACGTGTGATCTCTATCCGAGCCCCTATTTTATAAATTGCTATATTAAACTTGTTGCATAATAAATCATTCATACCCGCAGACATATTTATTTGTCTGGGGTACTTTGTCGATTCACCTCATAGTTAAATATGGAGACCATATGCGGGCTATATTTGTATTGTCCTGGTTCCATTTAATATTGTGTAGCGAACCAATGCCATGATTTATCTTGTTAACCAACATTTAAATTGCGGGGTAGATAAACAACTCGAACCATAATATCTATTTGCCGGGATCCCAATTCCGCTTAATATTGCTAAGTAGGACCGTATATTGCCATGCCACGCATCATATCATAATCATGCTGGATCTTTTGCCTAGTATTGAATATTGCATCGGGTGTTCTTTCTAGTGTTTGCTTCTTCACCGGGTAGGACGATGAGTCGATGTGAGATATGACAAGCCTCCGGCTACCCGACATTGTTTATCAGGCGAGCATTCTTCCCCTTCTACCAATTTTAAATCTATAGTCTTTACTTCCTTCCTTTGATCTATTGCTATCCTTATTGTCGATGCTATAGTATCGTCCCTTTATTTACCTGCTCCACTATATTGCCTTGGTTATCCTATTGCCTTGTTTGATTAGCCAGCCCTGTGTTTGCGAGTCGTAGGCATGCTTAGTACTGCTCTCATACAGGTGGAACATGATACTTGGATAATGATGGTGATAAGATAATTAATCTGATGTTGTTGGATATGGTTATGGTTTCACCTAATGATAAGGCCCCGACAGGGACCACCTTTGGGAACTGCTTGAGCCAACCTAGGACCCGCTCGTTCTACGATACCAATTCTGAGTTGATCACGCTAACCAAACGTGAGGGCCTCTGGGATCCCTCCCTCAACTACCGGCGCTATTCGTATATCCAGAGGGTTACAAAATTGGTTTAACATTTGGTGCATACACATAATATGTCCTCGAACATGGGTGAGTTGATATGTCTTTGGACTTGATATTTTGGTGCAATGCCATGGCTTGCATTGCATAAAATCGGGATATCATGTCGGAGGTGGGATGGAGCTCTATAAGTTATCTTCCGATCATCGCCCGGCCGTAGACTCAAACGCTGTGCCTCCCTCGAGAATCGTCGTACCTCTTGGTTGGATCAACACAGTAGGTGATGCCTCTGGATATGCGCGTAGTTATGGGACAGTTCTTGTTGTGAGATTCAGATGGCACGCGTGATATGTTGCCTGACGGGTTGAGCATGCGTTTGGGTACAGTTGTGCACCCCTGCAGGGTAAATCTTTTCGAGAAGCCGTGTGTCCACGGTTATGGACGCCTCAGGAGTACATTATTATGATCATAGACAACGCCACTAATGATTTGCCTCTAATAATATGATTAGTAACTAGCCTTATCAACTAAATACCTGATTAACTAAAATTGTCACCATGTGCATTCTGTAAGAGGATTTCCTCGACTGGTCTTCGAGGGGGAAATCTTTGGATGGGTTATGCTTGGTGTTATATATAATTATCGTATAGTGCCCTCTTATCTCGCCCTAATAGCCAAAGTTGTAGCGTGTCTCTATAAGTTAGATAGTGCAAGCTTTGCTGCCGCTGAGCCCACCATACCTATGTAGGCGAGGACCGCCGAATTCTAGTCTCGCCGTGTACTGGCCTCAGTACTGACCGCTCTCTTTCTGTTTTCCCTTTGCCCTTTATTGGCATACTTTTGTCTTGACAAGTATGTGATTGACGACGTTAGCAAGGTTACCCTTCCGGCTTGGCCTGGGCAAGGTTGGACACCGCTTGGTTATTCTTCAGGACTCTTAGTCCCATTTGGTTCTTATCCGTACTCGGATACTATTTCACTTTCTCTTTGAATTGTATCATTTGTATTCTTGACTCGTTGGGTCGTTGTTGTATATATAAGTTCTTCTGGACTCTGTTGTAACTACTATGATGTAACTACTTGTATTCAAATCCCACCCACACGAAAGTGTCTGGTGGGCGTCTTTGAATCGCTTCTATGCGGATTTTAGCAGGAAATGCTGAGATCTGCATAGACCCGATTCGGGGGCATTACAGATAGGGTGATAGAACACCCAAGAACACCACAACCTAGTGAGAAGATAGGAAGAAGAAGAAGAGGTGATTTCTGTCCAGATTTCTGTCCTCAAGCTGGTGTTTGGAGGCTCAACCATGTTTGGATTGGCTCCAAATTTAGTGATCTTGCTCCTTTCTTCGAGTACTTAGATATGGTTAGTTAGTTTGAGATTTGGGTCAGTGTAGCATCAGATTTGGAAGCGGTTTAGTCAGTTCAGACTACAGTTTCAGCACAAGTAGTTTTGGCAGACGAACAGTTTGGGCAGGCAAACAGTGTCCAATTGGCCTAAAGTTTGGCACCTATGTTGGATTCTCGTATGTCAGATTGTATACTAAGTTTCGTGCTGATTGGATCTGCGGTTTAAGACCAGTTTGTTAATTACCGAAGGGGACAGAAACTGAGATACTCTGCTTTGCTATAATCTTTCTCTCAAGTGGTTGTTGTTGGTGTTGTCGGTGGGCAACATGCTGAGTGTGTTGTATATCTCTAGATGTTCTAGAGAAGACTATGTACCCAGATTCCTCATAGTGAAGCTCGGTGGACCGGTTGGTACACACCCGTGGTTTTTTCCTCCTCACCTTGAGGAGTTTTTTCCATGTAAATTCTTGTGTCACCTGTGCATGTGCTCGTTGTTTTATTTCCTCTACATATCTGTTGATTAAAGTTATCTCTAGGTTTCACCGCAAGCAGCGGTGGTTGTGTATCTTCCCCCAACAAAGTGGTATCAGAGCTGAGGTTCAGTTCATAGTCAGTTTCAAAGCAAGGTTTGTTTTGGGCTAAGTGCATTTGCTTATGGTGAAGTATGGAAGTGAATACCAACAGAATTATTTCTTTGAATGATACAAATTATCAAGAATGGAAGAGTAAGATGAAGGACTTGTTAGGTGTGAAGGATTACTAGAAGCCGGTGTTCTCCACTGAGATGCCTAGTGATATGCAAGAAGATCATTGGGAGGTACTTCATCTCCAAGCTTGTGGGTTCATCTGACAATGGGTGGGTGGATGATAATGTTTTGAACCATATCATTGATGAGTACTCACATGCACATACCATATGGCAGAAATTGGAGGATTTGTATGCCCGCAAAGAAGGTACTAACAAGATGTTCTTGATCAAGAAATTGATGCGTTTGAGGTATAAGGAGGGAACTCCAATTGTAGATCATGTGAATGAATTTTAGGGCATTATAAATCAGCTATATTCAATGGGAGTCACATTTGGGAGGTACTCCAAGATGAATTCAGAGCCTTGCGGCTACTTGGCTCATTACCGGACACTTGGGAGACCTTTAAGGTCACCGTGTGCAATTCAACACCTAATGAGTAGTCACTTGGAACCTTGTGAAGACCAAGGTACTAAATGAAGAGTCCAGGAAAATTGCTGATAAGGACGGTTCTTACTCACATTCTAAAATGTTAGTGATCGAGTCCCGGGGGAGAAGCAAGATCAAAGGTCCTAGTAAGGAAGGAGAAAGAAGTAGAAGCAAATCAAGAGGCAAATACAAGTATGCTGGTATTATATGCCATCACTGCCATGAGAAGGGCCACATCAAGTGGCATTGTGAACAATGGAAGAAAGACAAAAAGAAAAAGAATAAAGTTCAGAAACAGACCGACGGTGATAGTGACAGTGAGGGAGGCTGGATTGCTGCGGTTGAGGAGATCATGTTTCTCATGCATGAAGAACATGATGGCAGCAGTGTTTCCACCATTGAGGAGAGGATTACTGTAGTTTCTGATGATACCATCATCCTTGCAGATGGTGATGAGATGACTTAGATTCCGGACAGTGGTGCTACCATACATGCTACAAATCGTAGAGAGCTCTTTACAAACTACACAACAAGTGATTTTGGTGTTGTGAAGATGGGAAACAATGATAGAGGAAAAATCATTGGAAGAGGAGATGTGCACTTGGAGACTGAAAGTGGTACGACACTAGTCCTCAAGTCGGTGAGGCATGTTGAGGCACTTTGGCTCAACATTATCTTAGTTGGATTTCTTGATGGAGATGGGTACTTGAGCAGATTTGGAAATGCATAGTACAATCTCACTAAAGGAAACCTCGTTGTTGCAAAAGGTAACCTGGTTTCAGTTTTGTATCATGTTCATGCTAAGCTTTCTGCTGCTTGTGTCAATGCATTGCAGAAAGAGGATGTGTGTGCCTTATGGCACAAGAGACTTGGGCACATAAGTGAGAAGGGGATGACGGTGCTAGTGAAGAAAAATCTATTGAAAGGTGAGAAAGGTGTTCACATCAATAAATGTTCAGATTCTCTAGCGGGGAAGAAACACAGAGTTGTGTTCAAGAGTCAACCTCCTCACAAGAAGCCCGAGGTGTTAGACTGGATACATTCCGATGTTTGCAAAATGTCGGTGAGGTCTATGGGTGGAGAAAAGTACTTTGTCACATTTATTGATGACTTTTCCAGGAAGGTTTGGGTCTATGTTTTGAAGAACAAACATCAAGTACTAAGTGTGTTCAAGAAATTCCAAGTCCCAGTTGAGAGACAAACTGAGAAGAAGATCAAGTGCATTCGCACTAATAATGGGGGAGAGTATATTGGTCCATTTAATGCCTATTGCAAGGAGCAGGGAATTAGGCACCAATTTACTCCTCTAAAGACACCACATCTGAATGGTCTTGCTGAGAGGATGAACATGACAATTGTTGATAGAGTTAGACGCTTGATATCGAGTGCAAAGTTCGTAAACATTATTAGGGTGAGGCTTTGTCGACTGCAGTTTATCCTACTAATCTCTCACCAAGTTATCCAGTGCAGTGAGATGTTTGAAACGGGGTCTTTTATGACAAGGACGTCTCGTATGAGCACCTAAAAGTTTTTGGGTGCAAGGCCTTTGTTCATATCCCTCAAGATGAAAGGTCAAAGCTTGATTCAAAGACACGATAATGTATATTTCTTGGCTATGGAGGTGACCAGTTTGGCTATAAGTTGTATGATCCAATAGCAAGAAAGGTTGTGAGAAGCCGTGATGTTGTGTTTGTTGAAGACCAAACAATTGAGGATATTGTGAAGACAAAGGTCCAGGTTTCGGAGCAAGTTCCGGTACACGTTTCTCCTCGAAATCAGCAGCAAGACAGATCTGATTCTGACCCAGTTCCTACAGATTTATCTCAACAAGAGGCTGAAAATGATGATGAAGAAGATGTGCAAGATGATGCACATAGTGGTACATGTGAGGATGCTCCCCAGCATCAAGAGTATGATGCTGAAGAATATGATCATGATCAGCAAGTACCTGAACCAGATAGTCCAACAGCTATCACTACTAGGAAACTAGCTATAGATAGACATACCTTCTGTGGCGTATGGTTCTGACCATGCGCCACAAAAGTTGTCCAGTGCCACATCTGGAACAATGCACCACAGAACCATGAAACTTCTGTGGCGCATATCCATTGGAGATGTGCCACAGAAGTTTGGTGGGACCCACACCAGCCCTTGGACCATGAAACTTCTGTGGCGCATCTTACTATATGTGCCACAGAAGTTTCACTACTAGGAAAACAACAATTAGTGGCGCACGTGGAAAAGCCATCCGTGGCGCACTGCCCGTGCGCCACTAGGCTTGCACTGCGGCTATCTCATAGCCGTGGCGCACTGCCTGGTGCACCACACATGTGTAGAAATAGGCGTGGCGCACATGCCAGTGCGCCACAGATACCTGTACAGGTGCGCTACAAGACTTATTTTCTGTGGCGCATCTTTCAGTGCGCCACAAGCCTGCGCAGCTGTGCTTTAGGCACTGTGTGCCACAGAAGCTGTGCCATGTGCGCCACGAGTGTCTTTTTTTTTAATTTCAGGGCCAGATGATATACAATAAAGATTATATAGGCAGATATACACACAGATATACACACAGATATAAGATATACAATTATATATATAAATACACAATTCACAAAACAAGATTGAAACAAATACATATAGATAAGTCTCATACATGAATACATAAGTTATATATTGTTTCAATCAAGTTACAAAGTAGTTAGTGACATGCGAATACATGTGTCGATCGAACAAGTTAGAGCTCGGAAGCTTGCCTACACATCTAAACTAGCTAGACAGAAACGCGGGATAAACAACCAAACAAGGTAAGCATGATCACCGCCGCGACGAAGGTGTAGGTCTTCATCTGGTTCCTCGTCCTAACTCCCGCTATATAGCGCGTGTATCTATCTTCCGCCTCCGTCATAGTGTTGTACCCTTTGTAGTTATTGCCTCTGAAACGGTGCACCTGTCTCCGACAGTCTTCCCAATCATCGTAGACTCCGGGAACCCGTCCCTTGTACATGACATACCACGTCATCTACAAGTTGACAATAATAATTATCCAATGATTGAAAAAAAACATGTATAATTAAAGTCGCATATGAAGATACACTTATAGAAAGTACTCCTAAATCAAAAAGACTAAACTCAAAAAGCATGCCTCATATATAACTAGGTTGTTCGACACAGGAATATGCTACGATGGAACTATACGCCAAGTAGGATGCGCAACACCTGGACCTGTGCATAGCACAAGGTGGACAATCCCATCGCAGCACATTCACATATAGTGTGCCACGACATTTCAATCATCGACATTATTCTCGAAAAAGACCAAAGTAACTCGAAAAGAATGCCTCATATATAACTAGCTAGGTCGTTGGACACAGGAATATGCTACGATGGAACAGTTAGCCAAGTAGGATGCACAATACTTGGACTTGTGCATATCACAAGGCTAACTATCCCGTCGTAGCACATTCACATATGTAGTGTGCCACGACATTTCAATCATCGGCATTATTCTCGAAAAAGACCAAAGTAAATCAAAAGAATGCCTCATATATATATACATAGGTCGTTGGACACAGGAATATGCTACGATGGAACCGTAAGCCAAGTAGGATGCACAACATCTAGACTTGTGCATAACACAAGGCTTACAATCCCATCGTAGCACATTCACATATATATTGTGCCACGACATTTCAATCATCGTCATTATTCTTGAAAAAAGACTAATAAAGTAAGGAAAAAAAGAAGGACCGACATGGGCAAAGAACCAAAGAGTAAGCAAAAAAACCAAGCATTGATTGATATATAATAATAATAAGCAAAAGAAGTAAGCGATGATTCATAAACCTAATAAGATAAGTATAGTAGCATGTACACTTGTCCACATACACACAAAGGTCATCTATAGTTTGTAACTACAACTAGGCCAACATCAAGCCTTCTGGCTCGGCTTAGGGAACGGGAGGACGCCTTGTCTCGTCATGAACTTCCTATAGTCACCCTGCATCTCTACGCGATCTTCTATGTCACAGTTATTCGGGATATTTCCTCCGTAGAAGATCCCCCCCGAAGTCATGACATCACGAAAGATGATTGCCCCAAACTACTGCTGGATGCGATACATCTCTTGTCTAATATCTGAATCAGTGATCTTGGCCTTTGCTTCGGCCCACTATTTGAGATGATCTGGCAGCGTAGAATTCTGCTGGTCAAGTAGGAACGCCCTCATGTGATGGAGTGCGTAGTAGGCTTCCTTCTTACTGTTTTCCGGTTGCTTCACGCAGGGGAACTCCGTTACGTGGTTGAAGACGTGCCTGCCGAACTTGACCTTCGTACGCACGAAGGTGGTGCCTTCCGTCGAGGCAAAGCCAGTGAGAGCATCATCCAGAACTTCCTTGATCTTGTCGTAGTTTTTCTTCTTTTCTAGACTCCCCGAGTCGAAATACGTGGCGTGGGAATGCTTCGGCGATAAGGAGATGAGCGTGCAGTGTTCATCTCTGTGCACAAAATTAAAATGGAATGTTGGAAAAAGAATGATGATAATCTAATAAAGCCAATCGACGGTGGCGAGTGAATAACGACTTACTCGGGAAAGTAAGGCACGAGAATGTATTCCTTTGTCTTGTTCGCCACGAGGATTCTTTTTAGGTACGAGGCCACAATACGTCGTTCGGCGGGGGAACCCAAGCAACCGTCACGCATGTAGTAGGGGTCCACTATAGCGATGCCCGGTGTGTTCTCTCTGATGATCTGCATGGCCAGTCTGAGAGAAAACAGACGGACCATGGTATAGTGCAGCGAGTATAGGTGGAACATATTGAAGATATCGTCGAACCGCAGGAAGAACAGATCCGCAGGGGCATTGTCGACGAATCCCAAGCCTGGTGGCACCTTAACCACGAATACCGGGTGCGAGGGATCTTTCTCCGATAGAAGGCGTCTCTCTATCGTCAGCACGCCGTCATGCACACTCTACAGTTCCGAACTGGCGAGCCTCCGCAAATTCTTAGGTAGCATGGGCTCACCCGCCACATGAATCCTCCACATAATACCCTCGGGTCTTGGTGGCCCGTCCCGAAACCTGATCGGATTCGCAGTTGTTGACGTCACCGGCTGGCTCGAGCTGGTAGATTTTCCTTTCCTGCCTTTTTTTCCTTTTGGAGAGCGGGCAGGCACCGCAATCTGAGCACCGGCCACCCTATGTAGTGTGTCAGGGCTTAGAATAAACGGCCGGTTGGTTGTATCAGCTGGCTCTGTAAAGGCGCAAGCTGGAGGCGTCTCGTGAGAACCAAACAGACGCTTGGTGATAGTGGCTTTCTCTGTGGGGCCACCAGCTAGGTCTTCGTTGCTAAACTGAGTGTTGAAGAAGTGATCATTCCATTCTTCGTCGTCCTCGGCCGGATCCTGCGCCATGTGCATATCATCAACATGATCATCTGACCCACCGCGTGGAGGTGACGGCGAGGGCGGTAAGGGGGCCTTGCCACCGCTTGTTGCTGGCATGACAGGCGGTGCTGTTGTCTGTGGTGTGATGACCCCCGCCGTCCCTAAACGGATCATGCTCTTTGGCCATTGCAAGAATAAGCCGAAGCAACTTCTAAGGACAGCCGGCTCTTCTTCATCCGCTCCTGGGGTTGAATTGGAGGTTCTAGGTCGTCGCAGCCCCTTAGAACCTAACTAATTTTAACCATGTGCACGCTATCTGGCATCGGCCTTGAGTGGAACGTGCGCTGCAAGGGTTGAACGATGGTACCCTTGGCAACATCCCACAGCTCGTTGTTCACGTAGCATAAGAGAGTGCAAGAAACATCCGTCTATGGAAAACATGTACGGCGTCGTCAGAGATGCCATAAGAGTAATAGATGGCGTGAAAGGCGGTAAAGAAATTTGTTTACCGTGATGGCGTCGAGATCGGCTAATGTCGAGGCACCGCATATGGCGACGGGCGTGCAAGAGACGGAAGGGCTGCTTGATGGCGCGGTGCTGGCCGCCGGTGTATTCTCCCTACCGCCGGGTGCTTGGAGCTCCGGTGCCGCCGCGACGATGGAAGGGGGCACCAACATGTACTCCGGCGCTGTGGTGATGGCAGGGGGAGTCACCAACACTTGCGGCGCCGCGGTGCTAGCGGGCGGAGTCACGAACACGTAGTTCGCCTGATTCGTCGGCGCCGCGTTGTTCGAGTGGCTACTGACCATGCTTGGAATCTGGCACGGCCCTACTCGACCACCCGCACTCCAATTCACTATTGACTCCACCAACGTAGGCAGGAAGGACGTGAGGGTGATTGCCAGGTTGTCTTGGACGATCTGCAGGATCCACGCCACTTGTTCCTTAAGTTCTTGAACCTCGCGGTTTTCCTCCTCGCTCCTTCCCGATGGCGCCACATGCGTCCTCGGCGGTGCACCAAAATGATCCATCCAATTCTTACCCCCGAGGCCGGCCAGACGGCCAGCCGACGACGGCTTCTTCATAACCGGCTCTAGTTTCTTGGCCCGGTTCATCCCCCTGTTAAAAGGGTTATCCCACCGGGTGGCCTCCGTCGACCCCTGGGATGAGGAACCCTGGGATCCATGACTAGCAACAATTTCCTCCTCCTGCAGAAGAAGTAACAGTCAATTGTTTAGATCATCGATTAGAATGCAATCGAGTTGATCCGTGGTAATTAGATTACTTACCACAATTTCCTCGAATTCCTTCACCGCAGGATCCGCGGTGAGTTGTTTGGTTTTTGGGTCCACATGGTAACGGGCCCTGATGAAGTTTCGAACCTGCCCGGGTTCGAATTTCGCAAAGGGGTTTTCTATCCCCTTGGATCTATACTCTTCGTCCTCCTTATTCCATTTTGCCTCCGCGGTTCTGTATCCACCAGATTCAAGATGGTGATGACCTATATTCATCGCATGCAGTGCCTTTCCCCGATTACTATTGGCCAGGGCTCTTTCGGATTCACACCTCTCCATGAACTCCTGGAACTGATCTTCGTTGATCTGCGGGTCAATCATCTGGATCTCCTCGAGACTTTTGCCTTCTTTATAGATCTTCTTCTTTATCCGGGTTCTCCAGCTGGCCAGGGCGGTGCTCTTGTGAGGGCGGATTTGTTTACTTCGTTCCCATGATAATTTGTGTTCTGATACTTAGTGGGGAACTTGTATCTTGCGTGCAGCTTCTCGAAGAGGAGTGTGCGCAAGTGGCCATTATCTTTATGCCGGAGATTCTCGGTGTTGATCGAGATGGTTGTCCGGGTGATCGCCGCCACTTGCCCACCGTACCCTCTGACGACAAGGTCGGGCTCCAAAGGAACCCCTGATGGGCTCACTTCGGTAATTTCCTCTCTGACCGTGCCGACCGTGTTCGGGCGCCGTTCCTTTGGCTTCTTCTTCTTCTTAGGAGGATTGCGACCACTCCCTGTGCCCTCGCCGCCATCAGTGGTTTCATCGTCCACCGTTCCTTCGGCTTCTTCCTCCGCGTCTTCCATTTCATCATCCTCGCTCTTCGAAGGATGGTATTCTTCATCATCTTCTAGCCGCTGGGCCGCCTCCCATAATGTCAATTGTTTATTCGGAGGTCTGAGTTCTCCTTCAGTGCTGATGCGCTTAGAACATCCAGCCTTGTCGTTGTCACACATCTTTGCACTAATAAAAAACAAATAATTGGTTAAATGCACGGCAAAATCCGGCATGACCTTTGCTAATTTTCTTAAACTAGGAGTGCCCGATTTCTGCCGAAACGGAAGTTAATCAACATTCCGGAAAAAATCGGGACTCATTTCATACAAGAACATGCATACACGACATAATAAAGTGCTTCATATACAAGCAGAAGCACAATTTCAAGGTTCTGTTGTCCCAGCACAGATAGTAGCAAAACCAACACTACTCTATATTTTCTTCCAAACCATTTCACAACCACATCCACTAGTCCCAGCACAGTGCCACAACCATATATACTTTTGTTATCAATTTGACCTCAGACTATTGCATCATTGGAAAGAATTAAACCAAATATTGGTCAAGCAAACATGCATCTAGATCATCTACTAAACCAACAAGTCTTGCATATAGGACATAACCAACATATCAAAGCATCAACTTTATAAAACCTTAAATAAGCTAAATCATTTTCCTAGTGATGGTCACCAGGAATAATTTCAAATAAATCAATTACCAACCATCACAATTTCACACCCACCCAAAAGGAGTAGCAAATCCTGCTGTTTGAACCCACTACTATGCACACTCCAACATGGAGGCACCATAGTAGCAGATGCAAAGGCAGTAGAAGCCACTAAGTTGTTAACACTAGAAAACAAGTGTTACATCTGTTCTTTTAATTTTTTTTAAAAGTAAAAGGTTTGGAGGGGAGGATGCTCTCAGTTGCTGTTGTGCTGCTGTGCTCACTCTCAGGAGGTTCCACAATAGCATAGCCATATGTCAGAAGCTATCTCTTTAAGCAAGAATGACAACCCAATTAAAGTAAATCATTTTCCTAGAAAGTGTTCTTGGAATCATACAAAAATACAAGAAGACAAATTCTTTCTTAAGACCTCAAACAATGACTCATTCATATATGTTCTTGCAAAGCTAAAGCTTCAACTAAGATATCATGGGAAGGGACTGGAATAGTTTTATTTCCATGTCTCATCAATTAAACCTTCATAAATCAATTACAACGGATCATGATTAAATGACTCTGCTGATGTGCACATAACTACACTAGCCTATCCCACTAGTTCCACCCATTGCTCCAATCTAAACCTGTGAGCACCCAGGTTCGAATCCTGGTGCCCACCTTTTTTATTTTTATTTTAAAAATATTTTAAAATGTTCCAAAAAATGCCCAAAAGTGGTGATATATTCCATAAAAGTTTTTTTGTTTTTAAAATACTTTTAAATATTCCAAAAATGCCCGAAAGTGATAATATATGTCATAAAAGTGGTACAAATTAAATATGATTCAAATATGTCATAATAATTTGTCCATGAGACAAATATGTCATAACAATCTTTTTCGACCACGCGTTTTACAATATTTTTTGAGCTAGCGTTTTACAATCTTTTTCCCTTCTTTGTCGCGGTTGAATAATTTAGCCCCGGCACTTTAATGTTTATTCTTTCGAACGGGCTACCTTTTTTGGGTAGGGTTGTCCTTTTTTCTTCTTGTGATGTATGTTGCTGCATCGTAGTCGTCGTCATCTTCAATTTTTGGATCGCCATACTGGTCGAAGTCTTGCTCGTTGGCGACTCCATCCATTCTGATGATGTTTCTTTTTCCTCTCCTCATGACAACACGTCTAGGCTTTGTCGGGTCGGTAATGAAAAAACATTTGTCCACTTTGGTAGCCAGTACCCACGGTTCATTTTTCGCAGCCACGTTCGCACCAGCGGCCTTGGATTTGGCTGCTTCGGGTATAACCATGGTTTTGAAATAACGGTCTTCTCTTTCGACGCTCTTTGCCCATCTGACACGGAACATCGACACCTTTTCCCCACAGTAGTCGAGCTCCCAGATCTCCTCGATTCTTCCGTAAAATCTTTCCTTCATGTTGTCATCGGTGTAGAATTCTGACGTTACGTCTGAGTTCTGATAATCACACTTGTTGTCCTTTTCCTCCGTGTAGAATGTGTAGCCGTTGATATCATACGCCTGATAGGTCACCAGGTTTTGCATCGGTCCCTGCGATAAGGTGAATATGATCTTTTCCGTGTCAGAAGAATGCGATCACGGGGGATTATCAAGGAGCGTCTGCCTAAACCAACGCGTGAAATCTGAGTTGTTCTCTTTGATTATTTCTCCCTGCATCCTCTGTATGCCCTGGTCACTGTACTTCTTCTCGATTAACCTTTAGTGCTTCTGTACCCAAGGATTGACCAGTTCTAAATGCTGTAGCGCGACGAGGTTTGCTCGATCAAAGTCTGCGCATCGAAAATCGAAGTCTTCATGCAGTATGCGACGACCCTCTCGGTGACCAAATCCGTCGAGCTTGCCAAGGTGCCTGTTGACGGGAAGACCGACAGGTTTCTCGATGTCTAGATAATTCGTGCAGAAAGAGATGCACTCTTCGGCCAGAAAGCCCTTGGCTATGCTTCCATCTGGACGGGACCTGTTGCGAACGTATCCTTTGATGTGTCCGTTCATCCTTTCGAACGCCATCATGCTGCGGAGGAACATCGGCCCGAGTTGGACGATGTCCTCCACGACATGGACCAGCAGATGCACCATAATGTCGAAGAATGCGGGTGGGAAGTAGACCTAAAGCTCGCATAGTATCACCACGATCTCCTCCTGTAGCCTCCCGAGCTGATTCACGCCAATCGACTTCCTAGAGATGACGTCGAAAAACTTGCAGAGGACAAATAACGTTTCACGGACGTGCTCGTCCATTATCCCTCTTAGTGCGACCGGAAGTACCTGCGTCATTAGCACGACACAGTCGTGAGACTTCATGCCACTGAACCTCTGCTTTGCCTCATCTAGGTATCTGCTTATCTTGCCCGCGTAGCCGTAAGGAAATTTGACTCCTAGAAGGCACTTGAAAAACGGTTTGATCTCATCCTGGCTTAGAGTGAAGCAAGAAGGAGGGCAGTAATATTCGTTCTTCTTGAACTTTTTACCCTTCCGACGACCTTGTGTCGTCTCCGACTCATGATCATCATCATATTCCTGATCATCAGGAGTAGTGCGTCCTCCGTGAAGCTCCTTCCGGTTACCTAAGCATATCAGGTCGTGCCTTGCTTTCGGACCATCTTTCGTCCTATCTGGCATGTTGATTATGGTGGCGACTAGACTCTCGCACACGTTTTTCATGATATGCATGATGTCGAGGCTATGAGGCGTGCGGAGAAACTTCCAGTATGGCAACTCCCAGAAAACAGACCTTGTTTTCCATACCTTCATCAGCGGCTTGTCTTGTTGCTTCCTCTTTCGCTTCTTTCCAGGCTTAGGACAATCTTTCCAGCTTTTCAGCAACTCTTCCACTTCTTCGCTGCTCCTACAGTCTGGGATTCCTCGGGTCTCGGATTTGCCATCGAACAAGTCTCCACGTTTTCTCCATGGATCATTCTTGCCGAGCCACCTCCGGTGCGCCATGAACACGGTTTTCGATGACCCTGGATCTTTCTCTAGTTGGATATAGCTTGTGTTATCCATGCACCTAACGCATGCGCAGAATCCTTGGATAACCTGCCCCGAGATATACCCGCAACCTGGATAGTCTTGCACCGTAGTGACCAACGCGGCTCTCATAGTGAAATAATCTTGTGCGACGGCGTCGTAAATATTGGCTCCAGATTCCCATAACGTGGCTAGCTCCTCTTTCAACAGCCCGAGATACAGATTGATGTCGGTACCAGGTTGTTTCGGCCCTTGAATTAGCATACTCATTTGTATGTACTTCTTCTTCATGCACAACCATGGAGGGAGGTTGTACATCCATACAAACACGGGCAAAGTGGTGTGCGTGCTGCTCTGGCTACCGAACGGATTGAGTCCATCGGTGCTCGCACCAAGCCTGATGTTCCTTGAATCTCCACCGAATTCTAGGAATTCGAGGTCCAATGCTTTCCACTGGCTAGCATCTGAAGGGTGCGTCAGCAGCTCATCCTTTTCGGGATCATCATCGTCATCTCCTAACTTCTTCCTTTCCGCATGCCATCGCATGAGCTTCGCTTCCTTAGGGTCTGCGAAATAGCTCTGCAGACGAGGAGTGATAGGAAAGTACCATACCACTTTTCGAGGTGTTTTCTTCCCTTTCTTGTATCGACTCACGCCGCACACCGGACATGTGGTTTTCTCCGCGTCCTCGCCCCGATAAATGATGCAATCGTTGATGCATACATGATATCTAACGTGCGGTAGATCGAGAGGACAGACGATTTTCTTGGCGTCCTCGATACTAGTCGGACATGTGTTCCCCTCCGGGAGACGATCGTGCCAGAATGCCATCATATCGTCGAAGCTTGTGTCGCTCAATTTGTGTTTTTCCTTCATCTCCATAGCCTTGAGCGTTACATTCAACCGGGTATCATTGGGCCTGCATCCTTCATACAATGGAGTAATCGCGTGTTTCTCAAGTTGAGCAAGCTTGGCTTTCTCTCTAGCGGCAGCCCTGGCGTTACTCGTCTACTTGAGAAGCAGCTCTTGCACATAAGGGTCCCGCACCCAGCCTGACGTTGTTCCATCGTCGTCTGCTCCTCCGGCATCTAGATCATCATCATCCTGGTCTCTTTCCGCACCTTCACCATCTCCAGGAGACTCTTCATCATCTCGCCCGTTCTCGCCGTGATGATGATCATCATCATGTTGCCCACCTTCACCGTCTCCATCGTCTTCGTCATCGCTTATCCAACGAGTGTATCCATCCATGAAACCATGGCGGAGAAGGTGCGCCTGCAGATTCCCGGAATCTGGGTCGATCACCCAGTTGAGTTTGCATCTTCTGCACGAACATCTTATCTCCGTCTTGTTATTTTGTATCATGTCGGCCGTCGCACATTTCAAAAATCTAGCCACAATGTCTTCACTCATTATGAGCACCATTTTTGCCTGCACTATGTACACGGTACAATTAGAAGTCTATTACAACCACATAATCAATGCATGCATGCAATGGTCGATAGAAAATTTCGGCATGACCTATCCTAAAATTAGGACCTTTGCGAAATGCCAAAGTCTTGCCAAAATGGAAATGAATCAACATTTTGGCAAAACAAATGGCAATTTGTTCACATACAATCACAAGAGAGAGAGAGAGACCGATCCATACACACATGAACATATCATTATCCTCTCCATACACACATGCATGAGCATCATCGATACTCTCCATATACACACACATATGACCATCGATCCTCTCATACACACATCATGAGCATCGATCATCTACATACATATGAGCATATCATCCATATACACATGAACACATCCTTACATGGACAACTTACCGAGATGAGAGACCAATCGCGAGAAGATGGAAAGGAGAGGTGCGCGCGAGACCGGAGAAGGAGATGAGAGACCGGAGAGCTTCCTCTATTCCTTATGTAACATCCAATGCAAGTTCTACATGCTAAAAATGGTGAATGAGTGGAGAAATTGAGGTGGGAAGGAGAAGGATCCCGACTAGATCTAAGGAGGAAGAAGAAGGGGAAAGTGAAGTGTGGGGTGGTGGATGATCACACATGTGCACAAGTGGAGCTGCCAAAAAAAAGGTCGCCACATTCGTGGCGCACTCGGCCCCAGTGCGCCACAGGGATTAGTAACATCCGTGGCGCACATGCCATAGTGCGCCACGGATGTGTCTAACCGTTTTACAGAGCAGAGGGGCATGTGGTTAGGCGTAGCGCACCCCCCAACGTGCGCCACGGATAACACCAACAAGCGTAGCGTACCTACCCTATGTGCGCTATGGATATTTGGCGTGCGGCCAACAGGGCCCTGGCCCACACATATCTGTGGCGCACTATGGTCATGTGCGCCACGGTTGTTTTAGTTACTAGTAGGGCATTGCCCATAGGTTAGCCACGCCTGTTTTAGCCGTGGGGCACTTCAAACATGTGAGCCACGGATGTGCTGATTACCTATAGCCATTTTCCTAGTAGTGTTTTATGATCTGTGGCGCACATTGATAGATGCGCCACAGAATCATCAGGTGGGACCCACAGCAGGCAGGCTCTGACCATGCTCTGACCAAACTTCTGTGGCGCATATTATGTGGGCCCCACTATCTGGACACCTATGACCAAGCTTCTGTGGCGCATATGTGCATATGCGCCACAGAAGAACAAACTTTTGTGGCGCATGTGTGCAATATGCGCCACAGAATGGTGCATGCTACTCAGATTATATTGAGTGTTTCTAGTACACATTTTCCTCTTGTGCTTTTCCCAACTAAACAAGTACCAGTGGAATAGGTAGAATACTAGACAATCTACTAGATAGACATGTGGCATACATCGTAGCAAATGCACATGCGCATAGCCTTGAACAGAAAAACAACAATGGCATACATCATTGCAAATACACAAACTACCACATTGCAAATCCCTTCACAGAGCTGGTGGGGGCGATGGCAGTGGAAGATGCCAAACCTCCCTGTTCACGCGCGCCTACAGCCTGCGGACGTGGTCCTCCATGGACACGTTGGGGTCGAGCACCGGCCGCCATCCGATTGGTTCCGCCATGCGCGCCCTCTCCTCCGGGGACGCGAGCACGGCGTATAACCTCATGGCCTTGTTGTAGAGGGCCTCGTGCCGCAGTCTGGCCTCCTCCTCGATTAGGTTGACCTCCGAATCCCGCGGCGACTGACTCCGAGCACTGCCCCTCGACCTCGCCCATCCACTATGAGTAGGCTGCAGGGAACGCGAGCGGGCTGTGCTTTCCAGTGAGTCTTCCGACGAGTTGTGGGAAGAAGACAACAGGGGCAGGTATGTTGCTTTGGATAGGGAGTGTGGTATATATATAGAGGGGTGTCATTAAAGCAACTATCTGCCACCTTTATTTCATGCAGATCTGCACTCAGTGTTCCGTGGCGCATATAGGTGATATGCGCCATAGAACACTGAGTCCAGGGGCCCACAGTCTGGCCACTGCACCCTATGGCCAAGGTTCTATGGCACATATGTGTGATATGCGCCATAGAACATTGAGTCTCGGAGCCCACAGTCTGGCCCCACTGCACCCTATGGTCAAGGTTCTGTGGCGCATATGGGAGATATGTGCCACAGAAGATTGAACTTCTATGGCGCATATTGCTTGTATGCGCCACAGAACCCTGTGACCAGATCTGCATAAAAAGGTGGCAGCTTTGCACCCCTCTATCTACCACCATCCATTTCACATCCTTCTCCCCTCCTTCCAGCTCGTCTTCCTCCTCTCTCCCACCCCATTGTGTCCATAATTTTCTACATTTTATTGTATTTAAACCTACTATAGTTCATAGCTTGGTTAGGGAAACTCTTTCTCCAACTAGTAGATCTAAAACACACATATTTTTCTCCTCCACATCTCTATTTGTGTACCATTATCTCTCTATAGATCTATTGGTCCACACTCTCTCACATCGCGCTCTCGACTCGGTATTCAATCTATCCGGTGAGTAATTTGCCATGAATATGCATGTTTTGTAGGTGTAAAGCTTGTCACGCGGGCGGTGTGTACATGCGATGCATGCATGGCGTGAAGAGGATGTTTGTGCATGAAGCTTGTGTGGTGCATGAATGCTTGCATGGGAAGAAGTTTCATGTTTTTGCTTGTCTGCCTCGGTGTGGTGCATGGATGTTTGCCGAAATGTTGATTCATTTCCATTTCGGCAAATTTTTGCACCACCCATATGTCCTACTTTTAGGAAAGGTCATGCCGAATTTTTCCGGCGACCATGCATGTGTGTTTGTGTGTGCATAAGGTGTGGTTTCTTATTAACCTACTCTATGTCTTTTGCTCTATACGTGCATACCGCGCAGGCTACCATGGTCGGCAGCATGAGCAAAGGTCGAGTTACTAGGTATAAGAAAGACGCGAAGGCAGACATGATTCAGAATAACAAGACCCAGATAAGATGTCCAAGTCAAACATGCAAACTCCAGCGCTGGATCGACCCTGATTCTGGACAACTGGAGGATCACCTGCTCAGGTGCGGTTTCATGCGCGACGACTTCGATAAGGAGCTAGCAGTAAATGGTGGTGGTCATCATGAAGACTTGGGCGGGCGAGAAGACGAAGAGTCTCCCGACGAGCATGGTCATGATGACGAAGAATATACCGGCGGTCATGATCATCATGACAAAGAAGGAGATGTCGACGGGCATGACCATCATGAAGAAGGAGAAGAAGCGAACACCCAGACGCTGCTAACTTCGGTGTTAAGGAACCCTCATGTTCATGAACTGCTTCTCAAGGAGACGAGCCACACCAAAGCTGCAGCTAGAGAGAAAGCCAAGCTGGCGCAAATGGAGTTAGATGGTATGACTCCATTGTATCCTGGGTGTCGGCCCGAGGATACACGCCTGAGTGTAACGCTCAAGGCTCTAGAGATGAAGGCGGAACACATATGGACCGACGTGAGCTTCAATGCTAACATGGAATTTTGGCACGATCATATTCCTAACGGGAACACATTGACAACAAGTATAGAGGAGGTCAAGAAAATCGTGTGCCCTCTCGACCTACCGCACGTTAAATACCATGCATGCATCAATGATTGCGCACTTTATCGTAAAGAGTACGCGGAGAGAACCACATGTCCGGTGTGCGGCCATGGACGGTACAAGAGAGGGAACAATAAAGTTCCTCGAAAAGTGGTATGGTACTTTCCTATCACTCCTCGTCTTCAGAGATATTTCATAGATCCTAAGGAAGCAAAGCTAATGCAATGACACACGGAAAGGGAGAAACCCGAAGATGATCCAGAGAAGGGCAAGATCCTAACACACCCTTCATACGCTAGCCAGTGGAATGCATTGGACATCGAGTTCGAAGAGTTCGGGGGAGATGCAAGGAACGTCAGGCTGGGTATGAACACCGATGGACTCAATCCATTTGGCAACCAGAGTAGCACGCATAGCACCTGACCCGTGTTTGTATGGTCGTACAACATCCCCCGGGGCTCTGCACAAAGCAAAGGTACGTACACATGAGCATTCTTATTCAGAGGCCGAAACAACCAGGTGTCGATATGCATCTTTATCTCGGGCTATAGAAAGAGGAGTTAGACACGTTGTGGGAGACGCCAGCCCATACGTGAGACGCCTACACAAAAGAATATTTTCCTCTAAGAGCCGCGTTGCTCACGACGGTCCAGGACTATCCTGGTTACGCATATGTATCGGCCTAGGTGAACCACAGACACAATGCATGTGTCAAGTGCATGTATAAGACCTCCAGCTACCCAAGGATCACGGGTCTTCGAACACCATGTTACAAGGGACTTGAAAGTGGCTTCGCATGGATCACCCGTGGAGAAAACGCGGTGACCTGTTCAATAGTAAAGACAAGCTCGAAAGAGCTCCGCGCACGAGGAGAGGCGAAGAAATCAAGGAGCTTCTGAATAATTGGGATGAGTGCCCAGCGCCAGGAAAGAAGCGACCAAGGACAAAGCCGCTTATGGGTGTATGGAAAGCTAGGTCTACTTTCTGGGACCTGCCATACTGGAAGGTCCTCCACACGCCCCATAGCCTCGATGTAATGCACATCACAAAGAATGTTACTGAGAGTCTGCTTGGCACTCTCCTCAACATGCCGGAGAGGACCTAGGATGGGCCGAAAGCAAGAAACGACCTGAAATTGCTTGGCATCAAGAAGGAGCTTCAGTACCCTGATAGTGATGATGATGACGCAAACGGAAGGGACTCAGGGTCGCCGCAAAAAGGTTAAGAAGAATGAGGTGGTTGTGCTTCGCGCTGCCTGCTTCACTCTGTGTCAGGAGGAGATCGAGCAGTTTTTCAGGTGCCTCCTAGGAGTCAAAGTTCCTCACGGTTACTCGGGAAAGATAAGAAGACATCTCGACGTAGCAAAGAAGAGGTTCAACGGTATGAAGTCCCACAACTGTCACGTAATGATGACACATATACTTCCAGTTGCCATACGAGGGATAATGGACGAGCACATCCGTGAGACGCTGTTTGGCTTGTGCAACTTTTTCAACGTCATCTCTAGGAAGTCGATTGGCATGAAGCAGCTTAACTGGCTACAGGAAGATATCGTGGTGATACTATGCGAGCTCGAGATTTACTTTCCGCTCGCATTCTTCGACATCATGGTGCATCTACTTGTCCATGTCGTGGATGACATCATCCAGCTCGGGCCGACATTCCTACACAACATGATGCCGTTTGAAAGGCTGAACGGTGTCATCAAAGGGTTCGTTCGCAACAGGTCCCGTCTATATGGAATCATAGACAAGGGCTTTCTAATCTACGCGTGCATCTCTTTCTGCCAAAACTATATAACCACCAAGAACGAGGATGTTGGAATACCCACCAAGAAGCACCTTGGCAGGCTCGCTGGGTATGGTCACCGCGAGGGCCACCGCTGACTGCATGTCGGCAATGCTAATCGACGCGCCGACTTTGACAAGGGACACCGAGTCGCACTACAACACATTGAATTGGTCAGCCCTTGGTTGGAAGAGCACAAAAGCTTGATCGAGCAGGAGTACATGGACCGGGCCCGCCCAAGGAAGAAAGGAGACATAACGAGGGAACACAACTCCAGCTTCACGGGTTGGTTCAATAAAAGGCTACTGGACAATCCCCCGCAGACGCCTTCTACGGAAGATCAACAACTCATATTCTCCTTGTCACAGGGCCCGGCGCATAACGTAAAGACCTATCAGTCATACGACATAAACGGTTACACATTCTACACTGAGAAAAAGGACATGAATAGCAAATATCAAAACTCAGGAGTAATAACTATGATGTCCTTCGCCGTTGAAGAGACTACTGTCATGGAAAGATTCTACGGAAAGATCGAGGAGATATGTGAGCTCGACTACTGTGGAGAGACGGTACCGATATTCCGTGTTAGATGGGCCAAGGACACAGAAAAAGAAGGCCGATATTTCACCACCTGCATTATACCCGATGCCAAGTCGGCAAAGAAGGCCTCCGTGAAAAATGAGCCGTGGATACTCGCTAGCCAAGTTGATCAATGTTTCTTTATTACCGACCCGTCAAAGCCCAATCTTGTTGTAGCGAGGAGGGGCAAGAGGAGAATCATCGGAATGGAAGGATCCGCCAACGAGCAAGACTTCGACAAGAACGACTATTCCAAGATCGAAGAGGAGTTCGACAAGTACTTCAACATGACTACTACTACAGTAAGAAGAAAGACTACACTACCTACTAAAGGTTGTCCATTCACGAGAAGAAATCTCATAGTGCCCGGGCTAAAGTATTCAACCGCGAAGAAAAAGGGCAAGAAGATTATAAAGAGAGGCTAGCTAGCTCGAAACATCACACGACGACGTGTGACCTTTTGTGTATTAGTTAGAGACTAATTAAACATATATCGTGATATTCGTGTGCGTATAGAAATTCACATGTGTTTGTGAGAAGCACAACATATACATATAATTTGGGGAGGTTTTTTGAATAAATATATATATGTGTATGTGCTTGGTTTAAATATATTTATATCATATAATTTTTAAATAAAGAAAAAATCTACAGCCAGGATTTGAACCTGGCTACCATAGGCTCATGTACAACTACATGCCTCACAACCATTGAGCTAATTTTTGTTTCATGTCAAACTACAGCCGCGTGCCGGTTTTGACTAAGTGCCCAAGCTTCTGTGGTGCATATCACGGGAATGGGCCACAGTAGTTTAACTTCTGTGGCGCATTCCAGTGATATGCGCCACAAAAGCTTGGAACTTAGCCAAATAACAACACGCGTCCGCACGAACTTTCCCCTAGCTTTCCCCTTTTCCCCCGCGCCCGAAGTGAAACCTAGCCTAGCCGAACCGCCGCCGCCACTCGCCCGCGCCTCCGCCGCCGCACGCCTCCGTCGCTCACCTACCGCTCGCCCGCACGCCTCCGTCGCCGCACGCCTCCGCCGCTCGCCCTAGCGCCTACACACCGGAGGTGGAGGAGGAGCCTGTGGTGGAGGAGGAGCCCGTTGTGGAGGTGGAGGAGGAGCCCCTGTCGCCGTAGCCCGTGGAGGAGGAGAGCCGCCCCCGCCGTCGGAGCCCATGGGGGAGGAGCCCGCCGGACACCAGCAGGAGGAGAAGGGCAGTGCACCGCCACCATCAGCCGGCGCGACCTCACCGTCCACCGGCGCCCACTTTCTACCGTCCACCGGCGCCACCTAGGTAATGCTCTGAACGGTGCTGATCGATTAGGGTTCTTGTAGTTTGATTGTTGCAGAGATTAGGGTTCTTGTAGTTTGATTAGTTTCTGTTCTTGTAGTTTGATTAGGGTTCTTGTAGTTTTACTCCATGCAAGATGGTTTTACAAGCATAGCCTAGACCTCTTTCATTTACACACTGAAAAGTTCATTTGTCCTTTAAGGTGACCTCTATGCTGTTTTTCAGCATCGTACATTGTTTGTTATACTATGCTATTGTTGTGGCTTGCAATCTTAGTTAAAACTACAACACAAATAATAGTGCTCCATGGGCATGTTCTAGTAGCAGAGAGGAGTATGACTCCATGGGCATGTTCTTGTAGTTTGATTGTTACAGTCATTCTCAACTTTAATTAATTAAACTGATAGATAAAAGGGTAAATGGCATGTACATTTACACCAATGTTACTGTTGTAAGAGAATTATGCATATACATTTAAACCAATGTTATTGTTGCTGCTGCTTTTCCTTATATGATGCATGTAAGAGAATGTTACTAAGAAGTGAGTGTAAGCAGTCAATGTAAGAATCGCTGACAGATGATGGCGCTGGAATTGCAAATTGACCTTGTGCTCTATGTGTCAAACCTGCGTGTATTTGTCGGTTTGTTCAGATTTGTTCACCCCATTGTACTCTTTCTATCTTGTATGTCTCCTGGTTTCAGTGTTTCTAGTTTTAGTTATGTTAACCCTGTTCCTGACAGTATAAGCAGCAAGGGCTTGCCTAAGCTCCTACACATCAGAGAAAATCATTCCTATCTTAGGATTGTTCATGTCAAATTCAGTATGAAAAGTTTTGAAATTGTGGTCTATTTGTTTTTGTTTTTTTGCTTCTACTGGCAGCTTGATCTCAGGACCATCCAATGCATAGTTAGGAGAATATTTACTGTTATTTTCAGTTAGGAGAATAGTTATTTGCATGTACTGCTATTTTCAATGTTACTGTTATTTGCATGTACTGCTATTTGCATGTACTGGCAGCTTTAGCTCAGGACCATTTTCAGGCAGCAGCACCACCATATTACAGGCAGAAATTCTAGGCAGTTAGTACTACTTGCTATTTTCAATAGTTATTGTGATTGTTTCTTAGTACTGTTGTTTGTTTCAAGCTACCAGAAATTCTAGGCAGCAGCACCATGATTGTTTCCTAGTACTACTATTACTTTACATGTTATTAAATGGTGCTGCAGAGTTAGTTCTTTTGTGAATGAGATGGTGTTGTGATGGATGATGATGGATGGTGTCAATGGGGTTATCAATGGGGCTGGGGTGTTTTGGTCTTGTATATTCTTTGATACTACCATATTCTTTGATCTTGTAT
Source organism: Avena atlantica (assembly GCA_910589765.1). Lineage (NCBI taxonomy): Eukaryota > Viridiplantae > Streptophyta > Magnoliopsida > Poales > Poaceae > Avena > Avena atlantica. The sequence goes on from OU342737.1 coordinate 183,228,457, forward strand.
ATTCTTTGATCTTGCTAGAACTATGAAGATGATTTTATTTACCCACTAATGATGGTGCTGCATAGTTTTTTTATTTTGTGAATGAGATGGTGCCGCCAACTTTTTTATGCTTCATTTGAATCTGTGAAAGAGATGGTGTGCAGAGTTTATTTATTTTGTGAATGAGATGGTGTTGGATGATGATGGATGTTGTCAATGGGGTTATCAATGGGGCTGGGGTGTTTTTTCTTGCAGGGATTTCAATTGAGTTGCCCGTTTCTCCTGAAGTGTTGATTCACTTCCGTTTCGGTTAAGAAATGGGCACTCGTAGGTCCAAAAATTAGCAAAGGTCATGCCTAATTTTCCGGTCGATATTTGTGCTAACCTTTTGCCTCTTTTTTTAGTAATAAAGCGCAAACATGTCGACTAACGACGAGGCCGGTCCTTCTAAACAAATGAGCGTCGAGGAACTAGCCCGAGAGGCCAACAAGTCATTCTGAGGGCTGTCCCAAGAGCATGAGGAGGCGGTGGAGATGAGAATGACACCACCACCAACGACCGTCGTCAGAGGTGCTGGGGGCAACAAGGAAGATCCATATTACGAGGAGGACAAAGACGACTATGATGGAACTAGTGAAGGCGGGAGGAGGGTAACACCACCACGGATGGCGGCAAGCGCACAGATGGTGGTAGAGGCAACCCGACCGCGATACAGAAGAAGAAGAAGGATATTAAGGATCGGAAGCCGCAAGTGCTTGCCAATGTCTGTGATAAGTTCACTGAGGTCACAGAAGGTGGCCAACCTATTGCGCCTGCATCGATTGCCTTCGGGTACGGCATGCAACTCGGGTGCATCGTCCGGGAAAGCATGTCGATCAACATGAAGTACATCCGACGTAATCATGCTTTGGTCGAGAACCTCCTTAAGAAGCTTCACAAGCGATACACATTCCTAGAGAAGTTCAGAAACCTGGAGAGTAAGAACCCGGTGAACAAACTAGCACTGACAAAGATGACCAACGCCTTGAGCAGCTGGAAAACCCGGGTAAAGAACAACATTTACAAAGGTGAAAGATGGGAGATTATAAGTAGGAAAAATCCGATGCTCGACGAAGTAGAGTTCAAGATATTCAAGGTGAACTTAGATACTGCTGCCTCTAAAGCATGGATTGAGTGGGGAAAGACTATGCGAGAGAATAACATAGGTAACCACCGGCTTGGAAGCAGCATATACAGAGGGAAACATCCCATTTGGGACAAGGAGGATGCCGAGCTTGAACGCCTATGTAAAGATAAACCATGGCATAAAATCACAGAGCTGCAGATCCGACAATTTGTCCGGGCCCACTACTACCTGGACCCTGTTACAGGGGAGTTCGTCACCGACGACCCGGATGTGAAGGCCTTTGAGGATGAGCTAGTAAGGAATTTACCGCGGATCTCTCATTAAAATAATTAAGCCAAGAGTCTAAATGCATGGGTTCACCTCTCCTTGTCTCTCTGCAGGAGAAGGAATTGAACGCTACCGAGGACTTGTCATCCCAGGATTCGGTGGCGGAGCCATGGGACACTGTTTTCAACAGGGCGACGAACACTTACAATAAGAGGGAGAAGAATTTGCTGCCAAAATCAGCTGGCCGTGTGTCCGGCTTCGGTATAAGCATGAAGTTTACCGAGTACTACAAGAGGACACAAAGAAGAGGAGGGAGAGGAAGAACCAGTCAGCGGCTAAAGATAAAGCCGAGGTTGAAGAGCTGAAGTTGAAGGTGAAGACATTAGAGGAAAAAGTGGACGAGAAAGCAATGGACAAGTTATTGGAGGAGAAGCTTCGCGTGATCATCCCCCCTGGGTTGATGGAGGGGCTAGCTGTTTGGAATGCGGGAGGTCGATAGGGGCCGATACACGTGCCCAGCTTTAGTGGAAGAAAAACGAGCATCAACATTAACGCATCGCCGGACTTGGTGACCCAGCCGGCCACCATCGACGCAGCGCAGCCGCAAGAGCTGGTTGTCGCACAGCTGCCCCCTGCTGCTCCCGCCAAAAATACCAGTATCGCACAGCCCGCGGTGGCACTAGTACCGCGGGAGAATGCTAATGATAGGACTACAGCCGGGACCGGCCGTGTGTCGACATTAGCCGAGCTCAATTCCCTCGCCAAGGTAACTAATTAGTTACTCCGCTTCATCTACTTTATGCGCCTTTGGTGACTACCATCTCGATCATGATGCCCAACACATATGTGTTTTGCCTCAGGACGCTGCTTGCGTACTACTCCACAAAGTTGTCGGCGGCGAGTTGAGGGATGTTGCCAAGGGCAATATCATACAACCGGTGAACCGCACGATGCACAACAATGCAATGAACGATTCTGTGATGATGGTCCGGATTGCTCGGGTGTTGCCAGGGTGCGACGACATGGACCCCCCTTTCAACCTCAGGGAGTCGACGAACACAAGACCCTTGCAGAATGCCACGGCTGGACCTTGACATGGCCGAAGACTCAGATTCATCTTACGGGGCACAGTAGCGCCACCTTGATTGTCCGGCCACCACCTCGGATGCCACCTGTCGTCTTCGCCACCACCAGTCGCCATCAACAACTGTTGGGAGCGTGTGGGCCACCCCAAGGCAAAGCCATCGCAATGAAACCGCCATCGTCGTCGCCCCCACCACCACCATCACCACATGGCGGAAACAACGATGATGATGAAGAATTTGTCAACGTCGATGGCTACATCAACACCGGCGCTGACATAGGATTGTACATGCCTGCTGTGGATGAAGAACCCTTCATCACTCGCGAGGGTCAAGGTGGGCGTCCCACTACATGCACACAATGCCTGGTCTTCCATGGTTTATCTCAAGAGACGCCTCTGGCCGACGATCAACATGAGAAACTGTTGGATTCGTCTTTAGCACTGGCATACTGCAAAAGGCGGCCGTTGAGCACTTAGCATCCCTAGTGGAGGAGCCTGCTCAGAAGACGAAGAAGCACATGAAGAGAGGTAAGAAAGCCGAGATCCAACCTCCTCCGAAGAGGATCTGGGCTAAGGATGATGTTGTACCAGCCCGCGAGGATGGCTTGCCCAGGATACATATAGCCGGTGGAGCGATACTGACTCCGGAGCTGCTTCGCCTTGCTCGTTGACATATGCTCGCTTTGAGTGATAGTATCAAGACACTAGAGGGCATTCTTCTTAAAGACAAAGATCCAAATTACCCGGTTTTCACTGTCAAGGTGCCATCATACGTGGACTTCGTCCATGAAGCCCCCGCGGACGTGTTATTCATAGCGTATGAGGATGTCTTCAAGCTGTTTCTCTCGAAACAGCTGGACTATAACATGGTCCGCCTATTCACGCTCAATCTGGCGATGAAGAACAAGAGAGATCAAACCCCCTACATCGCGATAGTGGATCCCTACTACATGCATGATAGCTAGTTGAGGGAAGGATCAGAGACGTGTGCCAAGGCGACGGCGTACCTCGAGAAGTTCATGGTGGACCACAAGAGGACGAACACGCTTCTTTTGCCTTTCTTTCCCGAGTAAGTATACACACCCCCTAGCATTGGTAACTTAGGCTTTCTTATAGCTTTCTTCCTTTTCCCTTTTCCAACATCCCATTTAAATCGTGCTGTGCAAAGACAAATAATGAACACTCATAGTAATTTCCACAAAGTACTCGATAGCATCGTATTTCGACTCGGCGAGTCAGAAGAAGAAAGACTACACTAGAATAAGGGGTGTTCTGAATGAGGCTCTCGAGGGCTACGCTAGAAAGGGATGCCCCTTCGTCAACAAGGGGGAATGTATCAAGGATGACAAGCACGTGTTCAAGCATGTGCTCGAGTTCCCCTGCGTCAAGGAGCCGGCTACTAGCGGTGCCAAGGAGGCCTTCTACGCCATGCATCACCTTAAAGGTTTGTCCGGGATTGCCAGAACCTAACTCTGCCATCTAGTCTCCGAGCATGGGCCAAAAATTTGGCGCGACGAAATGATGATGATCTTAGAGAAGACTTCCATTGCATCCAGGTTAAGTTGTCGTAAATCATCGTGGAAGATGTCACCACAAGGGGAGGGGTCCTAAAACACAACAGAGGGTTAACTAAGAGGGAGATTGAAAATATTCTTTGTAAGCAGGGTGACAACATGATGTGGATGACGAAGGATGGATATCTACCATTCCCTAAGCCGAGCGTTAACAGTTCTCAACAATGATCGATGTGTGCGCCTAGAATTATCATAGATGTATGTGAGTAGTGTTGTGTCACAAACTATATACTACTGTGGTCGTATGTTGTAAACTTCACTATTGTGGTCGTTGTCGTCGAAGTTCTATGATTGTGATCGATGTGCTATCTTCTATGTTTACTGATCTTTTGCTTTAGTTTATGTGAACATATATGCATGTGAACCAATTTAGTTCTTTCTGTTTGCATGATTTACTAATATGACTTATCTATAGAGATGCTGAAGTGGTACGTGGTGTACAAGGGTTGGGTTCTAGGAGTCTATGATGAGTGGGAGGACTGTTAGAAACACGTGAACAAGTTTAGCGGAAACATCTACAAAGGATACGTGACTCGAGAGGAGGCGGTAGCCAAGTGGAGGAACCACATGTGGAAGGAGAACTAGATGAAGATATTTCTAGTGCTCTTGCTCTTGCTCACCGTCATCACAGCTGTATTCTTTTTTATTCTAGTGTAGGCGGTGAACACTTCATTTGTAATGTGATGAGATGGTGAACTTTGTACCAAACACTTGTATAAATATTCGCCACCTTTGACTTGTATTGTAATATGATGACCACTTGTCTATCTCGATCGGGCTCTATGGCACTATATTCGTGTTTGTATTATATTTGTTTTCATATACTAAGTCAAATATACTGTTTCTGTATAATACTGTATAATACCTGTATAATACTGTATAATACTATATATTTGGACAAGTGTGGTTTTTTTAATACCGAATATTCAAACCAATGGTGCATCCTTTTTACCTTCTGTGGCGCATAGCACTTTAGTGGCGCATTTTCCAGAATGCGCCACTGAACAGAGTCCGGTGACGCATCCGACAGAATGCGTCACAGAAGTATCATGACTTCTGTGGCGCATTTCGAAATGCGTCACAGAAGGTTTCATCAGTGGCAACATGTCACATCCCAAACTTTAGATTTGGTCTTGCATATCATTCATAGCACTGCATCATATCTTTCCATGCAAAACCGTCGAGTAGAAAGGTTCGGCGAAACGCTATCTTCAAAACCCTATTTTGTTTCGCTACGAGGTTCCTGCGTGGAGCTTTAGAAGGCCTTGCGACAACCACCCCTGTAAGTTCGAGTATTCGCGCAAACTTCGACGGAAGGTTGTTCCCCTCGACGATACGAACCCGTAGGCGCGAGAATCGCTCCAATCGGAGTTCGTATGCAAAAGACTCGGACGTTTTAGTAAACCGCCGGAAAACGGTCCGAAAAATCTGGACCGATTAAATCGGAGTCCAACTGCGGAACGAATCTGTTTAGAACTCGCGTGCTGGACTATTTAAAGAGGCCCCACCGGGACCACGTTTTCCGTGCCCCACACGACCCCAGCCCGCGCGACCCCGCCGCCATCTCCCTGTGGCGCGCGCCGCCCGAGGCAGACCGCCGCCGCCGCCGCCTTCCGCCGCCGCCGCCGTCACCGCCTTGCCGCCCTCTCTCCGTTCCCGGTCGCCGCGCCGCCGATGGTCGCCGTCGCCGCCGCCATCTGCACGCCGTCGCACCGCCATCGCCCGCAGCGCGCCGCCGCCATCACCCCGCGAGCGCGCGAGCCCGCGCGCCTGCCGCCGCCATCGTCCCCTGCGCCGCCTCGCGACCGCGCCGTGCACCGCCCTCGGCGCCGCCTCGCCGCAGCGCCGCTGCTGCTGCGCGTGCTGCTGCACGCTGCGCGCTGCGCCGCCTCGCCGTCGCCTCGCTGCGCGTGACGCTACGCCGCACGCACGTGCACATGCGCGTCATCGCATGCGCGCTTGCATGCACACATACACGCACGTACACGCGCCGCCTCGCGCGCAAGTTTAATTGTCGACCCTTAGTTGACCGTGTGTACGTCCGTGCAGTAAAAACCCCGACGCCGGAACCGATCGCCACCGCCGTCCGGAGCTCGCCGCGCCCTCCGGAGTCCGTTTCGCAATCCGTTTCCGGTAAGACAGCAGCCACCATCAGATCTCAGATCAGCGGTCTAGATCATTCGTTGACTGGTCAGCATTCCAGGCGTTGACTAGTCAGGCGCCCAGTCAGCGCCCAGTCAAAAAGACACAGTTGACTGGGTCAATTTCGTTAATCCCTTTAATTGGCAGATTTCGGTAGAATCTTGTAAATTGCGTAAAAATTCAACCGCTTGGCCAAAAATTGCAAATAAAATATGTACGAGTTCAGTGAGTCGTGTAGAATCTCGCTGTACCTTTGGTTCAGACTTTTACTGTCAGGTTTAGTACAGTTTAATCAAACTAATTAGTGGCCTTTTCGGAGTAATAAATTCGTAGATAAAGATCCGTAGCTCCAAAAATCGCGTGTGATATGTCCCTGAACTCGTGTGAACGAGGGGAATCTCATCTTGAATTAAAAGGGTAGGCTTACAGTAAAAAATTCTGCAGTATTTGCCTAATGGCTTTCTGCAGTGTTTTAATTACTCGGGGAATTTTATAATTCCTTTTTGAGTAATTCCAATTGGTACTGTTTCTAATCAGCGGTGCCTATGTGGTAGAATTTTTCCAAGATTTTACAAACAGTATACTACCGGTAGTGAATTATTTAAGTTCTAGCTCTAGTTTGGAGCATTACTTTTGTCTATTAGTTTTCCTAGCGTCAAATCTATTTTCTATGCATGCAATCGGTAGTGTTATGGATTAGAATTATGTGGTGCAGCTGTAGCACCAATTCACTTGCCGTTCTTGCATTCATGCATCATATTTGTTGCATATGTTGTGGATTGTTTGTTTATGAAATGCAATTGTGTCGTGTAGATTGTGCTGAGTGCAACGCTTGTTCGTGTGAGGATTGTGCTCCAGACCGCTACAGCCAAGGCAAGTAGATGCTACTTTGTTCATGAATATCGTCCTACTATTTTCTATGCATTGTCGTGTATTTTGTAGATGCATGTGTAGGATGATACTATCGCTATGCTATGTCCTATTATGTGGTAGGACCCCCTTTGTAGATGAACCACCGTTGGTAGATGTGCTTAGCCATGCTTGATGAACGAGGGCTGGGTAACATCATTGATACTTGTTTTCTCAAAGTATTGGTTTGTGAAAACTAAAAACAACATAATCAATGAACCCCCTGGGTGTGATGGTATTGATAAATTTTGGTGGTTTCATTGCGGAAAGGCACCCAGGTATCAAGAGAGAATGTTTGGCTTCTTTATTGTGTAGCTTACGTGTACAACCATGTGCCAATAATGGAATGGGCGGTTGGTTGGACTTGGTAGGTTGTGGTAACTCGAACCCGCGTATCCAGAGATGTAGAATTTTGGTAGGTTGGACCGGTGCGCGTCGGGATTGAGGAGCTACTTCCCGAACAGTCTCTTCTTGGTCTTCTCCCTATCATCACCCGAAATGAGAGTGATGGTACGAGCTGGTCTGGCCAAGTCACATGGGTAAAGTGTACTAACCTCTGCAGAGTGTATAATCTAATCGATTAGCCGTGTCCCCGGTTATGGACATCTGAGTTGCTAGATATTGATTCCATGACATGTTTCTCGCTCATTCTAATTTCATAATTGCTTTAATATTGTTGGGTTAACTTAATTGGGATCTTTTCAAAGAAAATCAAACACTGTTTATGAAAGTAGGACAAATGTATTTGCAAATGCAAGCCAGACACAGCTCCACTTGCCAAATATGCATGTAGATGTTAGAACTATTGTCTCCTTTACTAGCTCTACTTGCCATACATTCCATGTATTGACCCTTCGGGGCTGCTACGTTTTATGTTGCAGGTTATTCCGATTCTGATTGATCGTTATAGGCCACGGTACTCCACTCGGAACTTGTTCACTTGTGGGCAATTTGAAGATTGGAGGATTTATTCATTTATGTTGCTACCTGAATAATTTGAGCTAAGCTTTATGCTAAGCTTTCATTGTAATAATGGTACTCTGGATCTTTGTAGATCATGATACACGGTTATTTTGCTATGATTATCTATCTTACTCTATTGTGGGCCAATGAACCGATCCAGGGATTGGCATGTCACATAGAGGCCACGGTCTTATCAGAACCGGGGTGTTACAGGATGGTATCAGAGCCCGTGTGTCGACTGTAGGATCGTGACCTAGGATTGGATTAGGAAGCCATAGAATTACTAAGCCTATATTAACTCTGTCTTTCCTCTTATGCTTTTCACCCTCGTATATTCTTACCATATGCTATTCTCACACTTTCCTCTTTTACTTGATAGATGGGAGATGTCAGGACTGAGTATGTCACCATGGAGTCACCAAGGCCCTTTGCAAGGCAGTTAGCTCAGCTCTCTTAGTCATTGGGATTGCCACTGCCTATGTTCAAGGGAAGAAGGCTGTACACCTATGGATATGGAGAGGATGCATGGGAGATCACTACCTTCATATTCAGAGATGACGCCTTGCCAAACCCCGCGCACTTGGTCTACACCAAGATATACTGCAACTAGGGACTTGGAATCAACTTGGCCGTACATGAAGCCCTGTCTCGCCAGTGCCACTATGTCCGACACCTACTGCCTGCGGATTCACCCTAGCGTGACTATGGAAGGCGTGATGAAGATGGGAACATTGTAGTTACCCCGGGCGACAGGAACAACATGCCGCCCCGTCGGAGGCACATAGAGGACATGGAAAGAGAGAATGGAGCTCTAGCAGAGAAGGTGAGGATGTTGAAGGAGATTGCAGACTTTACTAGCAATGGAATGGTGGTCCAAGGACAGGAGATAGACACTCTGCATGAAGCTGTGGTAGTTCTGGAGACTTCCCTGATAGCCAGAGATGAAACCATAGCACATCTTCATGGTACTGTGCAGGAGAACGCCCAGAACATACAGCAATTGCAAGGGACCGTCCAGGAAAGGGACCAGACCATTAAAGCTATGACAACCCAGATTGCCGCTCTCCAAGCACAGCTGAATCCACCCCCGGATGATGATAATGGAGATGATGGCAACAATGGGGATGATGATGACAGTGGAGACGATGATGATGATGAGGACGAGGATGATGATGATGGAGACGATGATGGTGGAGGAGATGAAGCTGTTGCTGTTGCAGCTGAGGATGAAGAAGAAGAGGAGGATCCAGAAGAGGTGGAGTTTGAAGTCTCAAGGGATGGTTCAGGAGAGGTGTACACTCCGCCGCCATGGTTGTACCGCGAGCCGAAGCGCCAACGCATGACCGCAAGGACCTACCTCAATCTCTTCAAGAAATAGATAGAAGTCCACCAATTAGTCCACGTTAGGCAAATTCGTTAGGATTAGTCTCGATTGATGCGAAGCTTAGTTCGTGTTAGTTTAAAAGTGTTTAGTTGCTTATTTCTGTACTCCAATATCCCAGGATTTATTTGTGCGAATTTTTATGAAAGAGTTATGGCAATTTGGTTATCATCTGTTTGTTTTTCGCTGCAGTTTTTCTGCTGATACAACAGTACTGCGCGATTTTTCATATTTTTCTGGTAACTCGGAAAAATCTGAAAAAAAATTGGGCTGATGCGAAACTCTCTGTTCTATATGCACAAAAATTGGCTTAATTTTCTGACGAGTTTAAGTCAGGCGGAAAAATTCGTGAAAGCTGCTGGACTGTTCTGGCAGATTGCTGTTTTGGTTGTTTAGTTGATCAACTGTTTAGTTAACCATTGCCAACTCTTGCAAAACTATTTCAGTAGTTATATACTGCTAGGATAACACCTGGGATGTTGCTGGATCGCTTGTTTGTTGATGTGTTACTTGCTTGTGATTGTCTGCTATTGCTTGTTGTTGTTTGATCATATGCATGGGTAGAATCCTAATATCGTAGTTGATTCTTTCTAAACTTACCTATGCTGAACCGCAGATGCCTCCCCGTCGCCAACCCACTGAGATGGAGCAGATCATGGCAGCTCAGGCACACCTGACCCAAGTGATGACTCAGTTCATGGCGAATCAGAACAACAACAACAGAAATAATCAGCCGCAGGGAGATGCTCTCACCAGATTTCTGAGGCTAAGGCCAACTAAGTTCTCTACTACAACGGAACCAATGGTTGATCTCGACTGGTTGCGTTCAGTCAACAAGGATCTAGTAACTTTCGGATGCACTGATGCTGAGAAGGTGAGGTTTGCCGCTCACCTACTGGAGGGACCAACCGCTTCTTGGTGGGACACATTTCAGATCACCCACCCGCTGGATACCGTGACTTGGGCAATGTTTGAGGAAGGTTTCAGGACCAACCACGTGTCTTCAGGAGTTCTGAGCCTGAAGAGGAAGGAGTTCCGCAACTTGCACCAAACCAATTGCACCGTGGCCGAGTACATTGAGGAGTTCAACAACCTGTCCCGTTATGCACCTGACGATGTTGACACTGATGCAAAAAGGAGGGAGAGATTCCTGGATGGCCTCAGTGATGAGCTTTCAGTACAGCTACTTGTGGTTTACTGCCCCACTTTCCAGGAGCTTATGGACAAGGCCAGGATCTTGGAAGGGAAGCACAAGAAAGTGGAGAACCGCAAGAGAAAGAGCAATACTCATCACTCTGGTTCACACCACAAGTCTCGCACTTCATATGATGGATACTCCAAGCATGGAGGAAGTGACCATGGGAGCCATGACCGCCGCGATGGACATCGCCATGACAACCACAGGAGCAGCCACCAGAACCACAAGGGAGGACACTCTCACCACTCTGGAGGACACGGTGGACATGACCGCAACCGTGATCGCAACTTCGTGAAGAAGGATCTGAGTGAGGTGACGTGCTTCAAGTGCAAGCAGAAGGCACACTATGCTGACAACTGTCCGGAGAGGAAAGGACTGAAGCCAACCAACGGCGAGAAGGCCACAGTGAACCACATGAATGTGGAAGAGATTCCAGATGAGCCTGACCTTGTGATTGGTAAGTTCCCAATCAACACTTACCCTGCACTTATACTTTTTGATACTGGTGCATCTCATTCATTCATATCAAGGGTATTTGTGGATAAGTATAAGTTACCTACTGAGTCTATGAAAAGGTCTATTAGAGTGAGTTCACCTGGAGGAGATATGATAGCTAGCGCGGGATGCCACGATTTAACTGTGAGGATTGGAACACACAACTTCATTGCACATTTGGTAGTGTTGGATTCACAGGGATTAGATGTCATTCTGGGTAAGGATTGGATGTCTATGCATGGGGACACATAGATTGTGCACAGCGAGCTGTTTCACTCAAAACCCCGGATGGTAAGAGGATTAGATTCAAGTCGGCTGCACGACCGAGAAGGTGTAAGTTGAATTCTCTTAAGGGGGTTAGCATGGATACTGTGCCAGTGATTAGGGATTACCCCGACGTGTTTCCGGAAGAGATGCCAGGGATGCCACCTGACAGGGATGTAGAGTTTCTTATCAACCTGATGCCGGGAACATGACCTATAGCAAAGAAACCATATAAGATGGATGTGGATGAGCTGAAGGAATTGAAGAAGCAGTTGAAGGAGAAGCTGGAAAAGGGATTCATTCAGCCTAGTGCGTCGTCATGGGGAGCACCTATTCTGTTTGTGGAGAAGAAAGACAGCACCAAGAGATTAGTGGTAGACTATCGCTCGCTGAATGAAGTAACCATCAAGAACAAGTACCCTCTGCCGAACATAAATGACTTGTTTGATCAACTGGAAGGAGCAAAGGTGTTTAGCAAGATTGATCTGCGATCAGGCTACTTCCAATTAAAGATCCGAGAAGAGGATGTACCAAAAACCGCCTTCACCACTAGGTATGGTTTATATGAGTATACAATTATGTCTTCTGGACTAACGAATGCCCCGGCATACTTCATGACCATGATGAACAAGGTATTTATGGAGTATATGGACAAGTTCGTGGTGGTGTTTATTGATGACATACTGATATATTCCAAGGATGATGCTGAGCATGAGAAGCATCTGAGACTGATTATGGAGAAGCTGAGGGAACACAAGCTGTATGCCAAATTCAGCAAGTGTGAATTCTGGCTTAACACCGTTGGGTTTCTTGGACACGTAGTGTCAGGAGAAGGAATTGCTGTTGATCCAAACAAAGTGACTGCAGTAACTGAGTGGGAAGCACCCAAGAATGCAGGAGAGATTCGAAGCTTTTTGGGACTTGCTGGATATTACAGGAGGTTCATTGAAAACTTTTCTAAGATTGCTAAGCCGATGACTGAACTTCTGAAGAAGGAGAGGAAGTTTGAATGGTCAGACGTATGTGAAGCCAGCTTTTAGGAACTGAAGCGTCGGCTAGTGACCGCGCCTGTTCTGTGTTTACCAGATCTTCAGAAGGATTTCCAAGTGTACTGTGATGCGTCTCGACAGGGATTTGGTAGTGTGCTGATGCAAGAGGGGAGAGTAGTGTCATATGCCTCGCGACAACTCAAGCACCATGAGCGCAATTACCCCACACACGACTTGGAGTTAGCATCAGTGGTTCATGCGCTCAAGGTATGGAGGCATTACTTAATGGGAAAACACTGTGATGTGTACACCGACCACAAGAGCCTGAAGTACATATTTACAAAGAAGGAATTGAACATGAGACAAAGGAGATGGTTGGAGCTTATCAAGGACTATGATATGAATCTACAATATCACCCAGGAAAGGCCAATATAGTAGCAGATGCTCTGAGCCGGAAGGTTTACGCCAATGGATTGACAATTGGTGAATTGCCTGAGGATTTGTGCAAGCAATTCAAGGATCTTAGACTGGAAGTAGTGTCTGAAGGATACTTGGCTACAATGGAAGTCCAACCAACGCTACAGGACAGGATCGTAAAGGCTCAAGTGGGAGACAAGGAAATAGAAGAGATAAAGGAAAAGATGAAGGAGAATCGGGAAAAGGATATTCGCGAGGATGAGCATGGTACCTTGTGGTACGGGGACCGTTTGTGTGTGCCCAGCGACCCGGATATAAGGGAGTTGATTTTGCAGGAGGCTCATAACTCGCCATACTCCATACATCCGGGCAACACAAAGATGTATATGGATTTGAAGAGCAGATTTTGGTGGAACAACATGAAGGGAGATATCACCAAGCATATTGCCCTATGTGATGTATGCAGCCGAGTGAAGGCAGAACACCAGAAGCCAGCAGGACTGCTACAGCCATTGCCCGTGCCAGATTGGAAGTGGGATAGAGTGGGAATGGATTTTATCACAGGACTGCCCAGGACCAGGTCAGGATATGACTCTATTTGGGTAGTGGTCGACCATTTGACCAAGGTAGCCCACTTTATACCGGTAAAGACGACCTATACGAGTGCAAAGTTGGCTAAGATCTACATGGACAGGATTGTGTGCCTACATGGAGTTCCCAAGAGTATCCTATCTGATAGAGGCACCCAATTTACCTCACACTTCTGGAGCCAGCTGCACGAGTCACTTGGTACCAGATTGGAGTTTAGCACAGCGTTTCACCCACAGACTGATGGACAGACCGAGAGGGTGAATCAGATTTTGGAGGACATGCTGAGAGCTTGCGCCTTGGCTCATGGTTCTAGTTGGGATGAGAATTTACCGTATGCGGAGTTTTCCTACAACAACAGCTATCAGACAAGCATCAAGACGTCACCGTTCGATGTGTTATATGGGAAACGGTGCCGAACACCATTGCTATGGGATGGGGTAGGAGAACGTCAGCTGTTTGGACCTGATTTGATCAAGGACGCTGAGGAGAAGGTCGCCTTGATTAGGGACAGGCTGAAGGTAGCACAATCAAGGCAGAAGAGCTACGCTGACGCCAAGCGCAAGGAAGTGGTGTATGAGATAGGTGATAGAGCATACCTCAGAGTATCGCCGCTTTGTGGAATCAAGAGATTTGGAATTAAGGGTAAGCTGGCACCTCGATTTCTTGGACCGTATCGAGTCTTAGCACGCAAAGGAGAAGTTGCTTATCGGTTGGAGTTGCCAGAAGCGCTGTCCGCTGTTCACAACGTGTTCCACGTGTCCCAGCTGAAGAAGTGCCATCCGGAGATGGTGGATACACCATTGAGAGACACCGTACCGCTAGAGGAGGTCCAGCTGGAGAATGATTTGACCTATGAGGAGAAACCGGTCAAGATTCTGGAGACATCGGAAAGGACAACCCGTACCAAGACAATCAAGTTTTACAAAGTACAGTGGAGTCACCACACCGAGGAAGAAGCCACTTGGGAGCGTGAAGATGACATCCGAGAGGACTACCCACACCTATTTGCTAGCCGCGCCGAATCTCGAGGACGAGATTCATCTTAAGGGGGTTAGTCTTGTCACATCCCAAACTTTAGATTTGGTCTTGCATATCATTCATAGCATTGCATCATATCTTTCCATGCAAAACCGTCGAGTAGAAAGGTTCGGCGAAACGCTATCTTCAAAACCCTATTTTGTTTCGCTACGAGGTTCCTGCGGGGAGCTTTAGAAGGCCTTGCGACAACCACCCCTGTAGGTTCGAGTTTTTGCGCAAACTTCGACGGAAGGTTGTTCCCCTCGACGATACGAACCCGTAGGCGCGAGAATTGCTCCAATCGGAGTTCGTATGCAAAAGACTCAGACGTTTTAGTAAACCGCCGGAAAACGGTCCGAAAAATCTGGACCGATTAAATCGGAGTCCAACTGCGGACCGAATCTGTTTAGAACTCGCGTGCTGGACTATTTAAAGAGGTCCCACCGGGACCTCGTTTTCCGTGCCCCACACGACCCCAGCCCGCGCGACCCCGCCGCCATCTCCCTATCGCGCGCGCCGCCCGAGGCAGACCGCCGCCGCCGCCTTCCGCCTCCGCCGCCGGCGCCGGTCACCGCCGCCGTCGCCGCCAGGTGCGCCATCACCGCCTCGCCACCCCCTCTCCGTTCCCGGTCGCCGCGCCGCCGATGGTCACCGTCGCCGCCGCCATCTGCACGCCGCCATCACCCCGCGAGCGTGCGAGCCCGCGCGCCTGCCGCCGCCACCGCGTGCCTGCCGCCGCCTCGCGACCGCGCCGTGCGCCGCCCTCCGCGCCGCCTCGCCGCAGCGCCGCTGCTGCTGCGCGTGCTGCGTCGCCTCGCCGTCGCCTCGCTGCGCGTGCCGCTATGCCGCACGCACGTGCACGTGCGCGTCATCGCATGCGCGCTTGCATGCACACATACACGCACGTACGCGCGCCGCCTCGCGCGCAAGTTTAATTGCGACCCGTAGTTGACCGTGTGTACGTCCGTGCAGGAAGAACCCCGACGCCGGAACCGATCGCCACCGCCGTCCGGAGCTCGCCGCGCCGTCCGGAGTCCGTTTCGCCATCCGTTTCCGGTAAGACAGCAGCCACCGTCAGATCTCAGATCAGCGGCCTAGATTGTTCGCTGACTGGTCAGCATCCCAGGCGTTGACTAGTCAAGCGCCCAGTCAGCGCCCAGTCAAACAGACACAGTTGACTGGGTCAATTTCGTTAATCCTTTTAGTTGGCAGATTTCGGTAGAATCTTGTAAATTGCGTAGAAATTCAACCGCTTGGCCAAAAATTGCAAATAAAATATGTACGATTTCAGTGAGTCGTGTAGAATCTCTCTGTAGCTTTGGTTCAGACTTTTACTGTCAGGTTTAGTACAGTTTAATCAAACTAGTTAGTTGCCTTTTCGGAGTAATAAATTCGTAGAAAAAGATCCGTAGCTCCAAAAATCGCGTATGATATGTCCCTGAACTCGTGTGAACGAGGAGAATCTCATCGTGAATTAAAAGGGTAGGCTTACAGTAAAAACTTCTGCAGTATTTGCCTAATGGCTTTCTGCAGTGTTTTAATTACTCGGGGAGTTTTATAAATCCTTTTTGAGTAATTCCAATTGGTACTGTTTCTAACCAGCGATGCCTATGCGGTAGAATTTTTCCAAGATTTTACAAACAGTATACTACCGGTAGTGAATTATTTAATTTCTAGCTCTAGTTTGGAGCATTACTTTTGTCTATTAGTTCTCCTAGCGTCAAATCTATTTTCCATGCATGCAATCGGTAGTGTTATGGATTAGAATTATGTGGTGCAGCTGTAGCACCAATTCACTTGCCGTTCTTGCATTCATGCATCATATTTGTTGCATATGTTGTGGATTGTTTGTTTATGAAATGCAATTGTGTCGTGTAGGTTGTGTTGAGTGCAACGCTTGTTCGTGTGAGGATTGTGCTCCAGACCGCTACAATCAAGGTAAGTAGATGCTACTTTGTTCATGAATATCGTCCTACTATTTTCTATGCATTGTCGTGTATTTTGTAGATGCATGTGTAGGATGATACTATCGCTATGCTATGTCCTATTATGTGGTAGGACCCCCTTTGTAGATGAACCACCGTTGGTAGATGTGCTTAGCCATGCTTGATGAACGAGGGCTGGGTAACATCATTGATACTTGTTTTCTCAAAGTATTGGTTTGTGAAAACTAAAAACAACATAATCAATGAACCCCCTGGGTGTGATGGTATTGATAAATTTTGGTGGTTTCATTGCGGAAAGGCACCCAGGTATCAAGAGAGAATGTCTGGCTTCTTTATTGTGTAGCTTACGTGTACAACCATGTGCCAATAATGGAATGGGCGGTTGGTTGGACTTAGTAGGTTGTGGTAACTCGAACCCGCGTATCCAGAGATGTAGAATTTTGGTAGGTTGGACCGGTGCGCGTCGAGATTGAGGAGCTACTTCCCGAACAGTCTCTTCTTGGTCTTCTCCCTATCATCACCCAAAATGAGAGTGATGGTACGAGCTGGGCTGGCCAAGTCACATGGGTAAAGTGTACTAACCTCTGCAGAGTGTATAATCTAATCGATTAGTCGTGTCCCCGGTTATGGACATCTGAGTTGCTAGATATTTATTCCATGACATGTTTCTCGCTCATTCTAATTTCATAATTGCTTTAATATTGTTGGGTTAACTTAATTGGGATCTTTTCAAAGAAAATCAAAAACTGTTTATGAAAGTAGGACAAATGTATTTGCAAATGCAAGCCAGACACAGCTCCACTTGCCAAATATGCATGTAGATGTTAGAACTATTGTCTCCTTTACTAGCTCTACTTGCCATACATTCCATGTATTGACCCTTCGGGGCTGCTACGTTTCATGTTGCAGGTTATTCCGATTCTGATTGATCGTTATAGGCCACGGTACTCCACTCGGCACTTGTTCACTTGTGGGCAATTTGAAGATTGGAGGATTTATTCGTTTATGTTGCTACCTGAATAATTTGAGCTAAGATTTATGCTAAGCTTTCATTGTAATAATGGTACTCTGGATCTTTGTAGATCATGATACACAGTTATTTTGCTATGATTATCTATCTTACTCTATTGTGGGCCAATGAACCGATCCAGGGATTGGCATGTCACATAGAGGCCACGGTCTTATCAGAACCGGGGTGTTACACGACATAACAGTGGCGTTCCTGATATGCGCCACAGAATCACAATATTGATGCGCCACTGATGAATGATTTCCTAGTAGTGTACTCCACTTAGACGGTCTAGCAGAGGCCGTGTTCCTTCCACTAGGTACGATTTAGACCAAAATGGTGGTGTTATTGTCTGATAGTTTATAACTTGAGTGCTTTCAAGATGCAATGAAAGATGGGAACAAGAAGTAGTGGAATAAGGCTATGCAAGAAGAGATGGATTCCTTGCATAAGAATCATACTTATGAGCTGGTGAAGTTGCCCATGGAGAAGAAAGTTCTAAAGAATAGTTGGGTCTACAGAATCAATCAAGAAGAGCTCACGTCACATCCATGGTACAAGGCCGGGCTAGTTGTAAAAGGATTCAGCCAGAGAAAAGGTATTGACTTTGATGAAATATTTTCTCCGATGGTGAAGATGACATCAATCTGTATGATCCTTGGCATTGCAGCAAGTCTCAACTTGGAGGTTGAGCAAATGGATGTGGAGACACCTTATCTTCATGGAGAGTTGGAGGTAGAACTCTACATGGAGAAGCCTGAGAGGTTTCTTGTTAAAGGCAAAGAATACTATGTGTGCAAATTGAAGAAAAGTCTATATGGACTGAAACAATCACTGAGACAATGGTACATGAAGTTTGAATCTGTCATGGGGGAGAAAGGCTACAAGAAGTGTAGCTCAGACCATTGTGTATTTATTCAAAGGTTCTCATGTGATGATTTTATCACGTTGTTTCTCTATGTTGATGATATGTTGATTGGTGGGAAGAATGTCTCTAGGATTTCTAGGCTAAAGAAAGAGTTGAGAAAAAGTTTTGCTATGAAAGACTTGGGTCCAGCAAAATGGGATGATAATTGAGAGAGACAAAAACTCCAACAAGTTGTACTTGTCTCAAGAGAAATATATTGAGAAGGTACTTCGCAAGTTCAAGATGGACAAGGCAATGGAAGTGAGTTGTCCACTCGCAACTCATTTCAAGTTGAGTAAAAAGCAATGTCCCTCCACTAAAGAGATGGAAAAGGAAACGCAAAAGGTACCTAATGCTTCAGCCGTTGGGAGTTAGATGTATGCTATGGTGTGCACACAGCCTAACATTGCTCAAGCGGTTAGTAATGTGAGAAGAATCATGTCCAATCCAGGAAGACCACATTGGGAAGCCGTGACGTGGATTTTTAGGTATCTCCGGGGCAGCACTAATATGAAGCTTTGCTTTGGTGGTAGTGAGCCCAACCTGATTGCATATTCAGATTCAGACTTGACTGGAGATGTCGATGGAAGGAAGTCTACTTCAGGTTATT
Organism: Avena atlantica; assembly: GCA_910589765.1. Classification (NCBI taxonomy): domain Eukaryota; kingdom Viridiplantae; phylum Streptophyta; class Magnoliopsida; order Poales; family Poaceae; genus Avena; species Avena atlantica. The sequence goes on from OU342737.1 coordinate 183,247,326, forward strand.
TGATTACCCATTCAGGAGGAGCAGTGGCATGGCAAAGCAGGTTGCAAAAGTGTGTGGCACTGAACACAACTGATGCTGAGTTCATCGTAGTAACTGAGGCAAGCAAGGAGCTATTTTGGCTGAAACGATTGGCTTGTGAGCTTGGTTTTGAGCAAGACAAGTACGTGCTATTTTGTGACAACCAAAGTGCCATTCACCTGAGTAAGAATGCAAGTTTTCATTCGAGGTCAAAGAATATTGATGTTCTCTATCATTGGATTCAAGATGTGCTAAATTCCAAGCAAATGCAAATTGAGAAGGTGCACATAGATGATAATGGGGCTGATATGTTGACCAAGGTGGTGACAGGAGAAAAGCTCGAGGTATGTCGTCGACTCGCCGGCATGACTGCCGGTTGGCAGTGAGACCCTCCATGATGTCGGGAGGGGGAGTTTGTTGGGCCATGTCCCTCCACATGGAGGTGTGTTGGCAGCCCAACATCAGCCCGTGAAATTCCAACACGTTTCAACCGTTGATTGATGTTCATATCCAACGGCTGAGGTGCTCCTCAGGAGAGGATTAGAAAAGAAAACCCTAGCCACCCTTGGTGGCTGTGTGACTCAATCAGTGTGTGATACGCTTCGTGAGAGTGTGAGCTGAGCAAGAGAGAGGGTGAAAGAACACACAAGAACACCACAACCTAGTGAGAATAGAGGAAGAAGAAGGAGAGGTGATTTCTGAGATCTAACCGGTCTGTCTTCAAGTTGGTATTTTGAGGCTCAAACATGTTTGGATTGGCTCCAAACTTGGTGAGCTTGTTCCTTGCTTTGATTACTTCTATATGGTTAGCTAGTTTGAGATTTGGGTTAGCGTAGCATCAGATTTGGAAGCAGTTTAGTCAGTTCGGACTGTTGCAGTTTCAGCAGAGAGAAGTTTTGGTAGACGAGCAGTTTGGGCAAGCAAACGGTGTCCGATTGGCCTGAAATTTGGCATGTATGTTGGATATTCGTATGTCAACTTGTCTACCAAGTTTGGTTCTGATTGTATATGTGGTTTAAGAGAAGTTTGCTGATTGCTAAAGGGGACAGAAACTGAGATACTCTGCTTTGCTATAATTTTTCTCTCAAGTGGTTGTTGTTGTTGTTGTTGCCGGTGGGTAACATGCTGAGTGTGTTGTATATCTCTAGATTTTCTAGAGAAGACTCTGTATCCAGGTTGCTCATAGTGAAGTTCGGTGGATCGATTGGTCTGCACCCGTGGTTTTTTCCTCCTCACCTTGAGGAGGTTTTTTCACGTAAATCCTTATGTTACTTGTGCATGTGCTCGTTGTTTTATTTTCGCTGCATATCTGTTGATTGAAACTATCCTCGGTGTTCACCGCAAGAAGCGTGGATTGTGTATCTTCCCCCAACAAAATTAAGGTTTTGATGACTTCTTTGCATGGCACTATACCAAGCATGGTAGGTATACCATAAGATCTGGGTAACACCTGCAATGGTGACACAGTTTTGGACCATCGGCATATCGTCTAGCACTGCCTAGCTCCTCAGCGATCAATCCAGTTTGGAAGAATATTTGGCAGCTTAAGGTTAGTAGGAAGATAAAGATTTTTATGTAGCGGGCACTATTCCGCTGAAATCAATCTTGACTAATCGCCATGTGGGGACGAGCGGAGAGTGCCCTATCTGTAACCGAGCTGTGCAGGATATTATCCATCTTCTCTTTAGGTGATCTATAGCAGAAGCTATGTGGGAGTCCTTAGGGATTATACAATTAATGGAAGACGAAAGTGAAATAGATCTATCTGGTTCTGCGGTTCTTGATTTTTTGTTCAGGAAATATACATTTAATGGAAGAGGCAAGGGAAATAGATCTATCTGGTTCTGCTGTTCTTGATTTTTTTGTTCAGGAAAAATGATGAGCCTCTCCCTGATTTTAATGTTGTTTTAAAAGAAACAGTTGTTGTGGATTCGTGGTATCTTTGGTGGATTAGAAGACGGCATACACATGATGAACAAGTCCCTCCCGTGTTCAGATGCATGATGTATGTTTTGTCGATCATCTCCAACTCGGCAGCTGCTATGTCTAAAACTCTATGGACGCGATCCAAGTGGGGTAAGCCAAATCCTTGAGAATTTAAAATTAGCGTTGATGGTAGCTATCATGTTGATTCACATGCAGGTGCAGCAGGAGCAGTCATTAGAGACTATAATTGGCACTTTCTTATTGCATCTACTATATACCTCCCAAGCATTGGCTCTTCTTTGGCTGTTGAAGTTTAGTCTCACCTTCCTCTCTTACATCGAGCTGCACTTGTTTATATTGATTCTCAAGTTACTTTAAATACTCTGTATCCGTTTCAGCAAGCAGACCCGTGAATCAACAGGCAGCCGCACAACTATTCTCACTTTTTTTTCACAATGGGGTCAAAGCCTTGGCCTCTGCATGCAACCTCTTTTTATTAATTTATTGAAATTTATAGCTTATTACAACTCACCGATCACACAAATTTGAAACAAATATCAACCACCTGAAAATCTCCAAAAGATACATAAAGGCTCTACTTATAAAAGCTCAATTCTAGCCATATGCCGCCACCCTAACTATTCTCACATGTTGTGTTAGCTCCGTCTTCGGTTCATCTTTTGCTCGCGCTTCGAGCTCCACCTGTGTTAGAACTAGACATAAATCTGGCAATGTGCACATGCAGAGACGTGTCTATGTACACATGCTAAGATACTAGTGTTAGTTGCATGCATCGTTAGTTAGAGGCAGTTGTAGGAATGATAAACTATGTTGACCTGAGTCATGTGCAAGCTCTTTCGGGTCATGTAGATCATGGTGTGAGTCCAGGATCAGGTGTGGAGTCAGTCTATCTTGTACTGTCTATTTAAGTTGAGTAAATGAGCGAGAAAATAGAGCATGCGGGCAGAAGCTAGAGACAATGTAGCCCCGTGTGACACCAAGGAGAAATGTAGCCCCGTCCTCATAGCTGGGCCCGTTACTCGGCGATAGTGGTCGTACCTGTACTTAGATGACTTCTACTCGGAGCCCCTCATGGACTTGATGCATGCCTGCAAGACGCCGGTGCAGCACAACAGGGCCGCGTCGAAGACTGCTTGGCCATGGTGACCACGGGAGGCATGCCTGAAGAAGCTGCTATTCCTGCGGCTTGGCTTTTTCGGCGTGGAGTGGACCAAGAATAGATACGCAGATTGGCCCCCACCGGGCTGTGCTCCAACTGAACGCCTGGGCACCTGCCGAGGTGAGCACCTTGAAAGCCAACACGCCAGCCGGGCCGCCACCCATCATGGCCAGACGCAGGCGCGGTGTTATCTCCAATAGGCTTTCCCCGCTATATTATTATAATAACCACGCGATACAACCAAAATAGTTTCAAAATGAAAAAAAATGCACGGAGATCAGCAGACACACATCCAAAATAAACAAAAAACAAAACAAAATGGAGACATAGGCGGATCAACTAAATGGGGAAGACCTGCAACCGCTGCACTCACCGAAGAAGTCTCACCATGCTCCTTGCAACGACTCATCAAGCACCAAGCAACATCCTCAAGAGAGGAAGCAATCGCTGCTGCCCAGAACAAAGACCGGTCCTGGGGTTTCCCTCGGCACACAGAAGGAAGTGGGGGAAGGATAGACCCGACACCCTCCACAGAGGCAGGGTGCCACCTGTGGGCGGCAGCATGTTGGTGTCATACAAGCTGACAAGGATTTCTTGCGATGCCCTCCCCACAACCCCGGGCGAGCCGTTGCTAAGGAACCTCGCGAGGTTGAGGTCTCGCCACTACCAAACTTCGCCGTCCACGAACATGCGCCACCACGATCACGAAGTCACCGCCATCGTCGCATCGAGAGTATCGTCGTGAGGTTTGAAGGACCGAGGTTAGAAGTGACTCGAATTAGGATCAGAGGAACCGCGACCTGTGGGAGGGAACAACCTGCACCGCCAAAGACGGTAGTCGGCCAGACGCCCAAACGCGGCCGCTGGCACACAAGTCCCAGTTAAGTTCGACCGAGTCCAACAGACCCGTAAAGCTCTAGCAGGGGCATACCAATCTCAAGGGGTTCGGTCGGGCCTAGTCGGGCCCGTAAATCCCTCAGCCATGCTGCAATAGGCCGGTCACCATCGCCGTTGCACCCAACACGAGCTAAGTCGCTGCCTCGCCTGCAGAACCAGGGGTCACAAAGAAGACTGACCCGCCCCCAACCCATCTGAGGCCCTAAGGGCCTAGATCTGGGCCGGTTGGTCCCGGCCAGCACTACCCGCCGCCGCCAACAGCCTGCTGCTTGCCGCGTTGCCCCACAGCCTGCAACCGCGCTGCCGCCTCGAACTCTCCAGACCACCGCCGGACCATAGCCGCCCGAGTAGCACCGCCGCCGGTGGAGGAAGGACCCTGACCCCGCCTCGTAGAGCACGGGAGAAGACATACCGCCGCCGCTGGCGGCACCTGGGACACGCCTGACGGACCCTATCGGTGACGACGACTATGGAGAGATGGAAAGAGGGGGGGGAGGTCGGCCAGGGTAGGAGGAGAAGGCCCCCGTCCCCCTCGGGGAGGGAAGGGGAGGGACGGGGCATGTCGGTTTTTTTTTCCAAGTCACCCTGTCTTTGTATCTGCATTAGTTAAATTCGTTCTGCGTGTAGTTAAACCGGCAAGACAATGAGAGGCCGTTGGGAATGCTCTGGGTTGTTAGCCGCATGCATGCCGCACGATCTGACCTGGTTTTGTGGTACTAGAGCGAATCTAGGAGATTATCAGATCAACTTTTAGTCCTTAGTGTGTGCATGTGTAGTTGGCTTAGTGGCCGGTGTGGTGTGAATGCATAGTTAGTGGGTGCATGTGTGAGTCTATAACCAGCACTGTAATCAACATATTTGCTTTAGCCAAAAGATTAAAGGCTTGTTTGATTCGTAGGATAGGAGAAGTATAGGAATAGAAAAATATAGGATTAAGATGTCATACAAACATGAATCCTAAGGAAGATGAATTTTGTTTAACGTAGCAAAGGAATTTTTCCATGTGGTCTGATCTAATGTCTCTTTCCTATAAATATTGCACTACAAAATTCATATAGGATTAATTCATATAGGATGTGTTCCTATGAATCAAATAATAACATAGGACAAAATCCTATAGAATTCAAATCCTACACATTTCCTATGCAATTTCTATGAATCAAACAAGCCCTAAGAAGAAAATGTGAGGGCTGTGACAGCTGAAGCCACAAAAATCTTCATCTCTGTATCTTTTCACGAGAACTACGTGAAGTAGTAGGGAGAGAGAGAGTTGAACAGAGTGAGCTCTATCAAAGTAGTAGAGAGAGAGAGAGAGAGAGCTGAGCGAGTGAGCTCTATCACAGGGGACACGCCAGCGCAGAGAAGGAGCAGTAGATGGAGAGGTGAGCTAGGGAGTGGCACTCGGCGGAGGTTGGAGATTGACAAAGGGGAAGAGATTTTGATTTTTTTCAGTGCTGAGTTTTCCCTCGTAAGGCATGTAGTGTGATATATACTTATCATCTTATTGGCACTGGTTTAAATTATTGTGGGCCTTTAAATGGATGGAAATAAAGATGATGTATTCATATTTTTGAGTGACACCATGCTAGTTATATAGTAATAAATACTTCACTTGTTATATCCAGATGTATTCAATATAGCCAAGTACAAATCAGGATGCAGTACACAGAACTATTATGTGGGAACACAAAGCTGGGAGCGAAACGGGCACTGAGCACAATGCCATGTTCAATTCACATAGGTTCCATTGGGTAGCATGGCTTTGAGTTGATGAAGTCTCGGTACAACAAAAGGCTAGTTGTTGTTCGCATATAGTTGCATAGAGTTAGCCATGACAGAACTTCGGAATCCCAATGAATCCCAAGTCCATAAGGAAAATGATGTCTAAGGGAACTAAGGTTGTAGCAAAACTTTCATAAAAGAGATTTGTATTTCTTTAGCGATGTCCAAAACGAGGCCCACATATATGCTAAACTTTTCGGCTGTGGTCAGACGCAATTTCCAATCAACTATTTGGAAATATCGATTCAGTATCGGCGTCTCAAAATTGCTGAATGGAAACTCGTTGAGGAAAGACTCCAAAAAAGTCTTAATAGTTGGAAAGGTAAATTGCTATCCCTTGGTGAAAGATTTGTACTTATAAATTCAGTACTCACCAATATGGTATTGCATATGATCTCGTTTTTTCAGCTACCAAAAGGTGTCTTGAAGAAAGTGGATTATTTCCAGTCAAGGTTCTTTTGGCAAGGAGATAGTGTGAAAACATAATCGATCGGCCAAATGGAATGTGGTTTGCCGACCGAAATAATACGGTGGACTGGGCATACATGATTTGCAAGTCAAAAATACTGCGTTTCTAGATAAATGGATTTTCAAACTAGTTACCGAAGATGGTGTCTGGTAAAACATTTTATGAAGGAAATATGTGGGGTCCAAAGTTGTGTCTCAAGTGGTTTGGAGACCTGGTGACTCACATTTTTTGGCGAGTCTAATGGCGATCAAAAAGCATTTCTTCCATTTTGGTGCTTTCAATATTAAGGATGGATCACAGATTAGATTTTGGGAAGATAAGTGGCTTGGCCAAACTTCTCTTCGCGAATAATATCCAGCTCTATGTTTGATTGTAAGACACAAAGGAGACACACTTTCCACTGTTACGAAAGATAATCCTCCTAACATGTCTTTCCGAAGAAGTCTCGTAGGTCCGTGACTGGTATCTTTGATTGTTATTACGATTATCCACGATACAGTTATGGGACGGTGTGGACGAGTTCAAATAGAAATTATAAGAGAGTGGTAAATTTTCAGTTGCCTCACTGTATAGAGCATTGGTTCAACCTGATATACCTGTTGATGATAACAGTAAAATTTGAAAAATGAAAATGCCACTTAAGACGAAGATATTCACTTGGTATCTACGTAAAGGTGTAATTCTTACTAAAGATAATCTTGTAAAGAGGAATTGAAATGGAAATACACAATGCATTTTTTGTCATCACGATGAGACAATTTGCCATTCATTCTTCCACTATAAATTTGCTCATTGTATATGGTCATTCACCCAAATAGCTTCTGGTTTATCTCCTCCACGTTCAGTGACCAATGTTTTTGGTAATTGGTTGCATGGAGTTGATGATAAATACAAGATTTTGTTTAGGGTGAGAGCACTTGACATTATTTGGTCGCTATGGATTTGTAGAAATGAAAAGATTTTTAATAATATTGTGTCTTCTCCCCTACAGGTTATTTATCGGGCCACAGCTATCCTCCGATCATGGACTACTCTCTAACGCATGAAGTTTTGCGACTTGTTTTGGTGTGTGTGTGGGTGGGTGGGTGGGTGGGGGGGTACGGCGAGGGATATTTTCTCCCTACATGGATGGCCTTGTGATTTGCGCATTGATCTTCCATAGTTGAGGCCTATTTTTTTTAGTTGAGACTTTATAATTTTATTATGCTTTCTTTCTCTCTGGTTGTGTGGTTTGTTCGGCTATGTGCATCTTGGTTATGCAGAGGCCGGGTGTAAACATTACTATAAGTAATAAAAGCGCCCTTTTCCAAAAAAAAACTAAGGTTGTAGCACTTATGTGATTTCTTGAGGTATTTTATAGGCCCATAAATATCTGATATTGAAATCCACTTTTCAGTCCGGTTCAACATGTGCACCTACTTCAGTGATTTGTGTCAACATTCAAGCCAGCAAATGCTGAAAACTCAATTCCATTCGACCTCCTGCAAAACAAAAATTCCATTCAACATCAGAAGAAACTTTCTTGCCAACAATTGTTTGTGCATTGATTTCCGGACATCATATAACAAAATGAAGATATTTCATTTGGACAGGACTAAAGATTTGTCGTAAGCCAATGCATGCACCTAGAGATTTTTTGGTGATATCCTCAATTAATCGGTTCTCTTGCAATTCATAGTTTTGTTTATGGTATCTTAAAATGTTATCGTTGTAGGCATACAAATCGATCTACCAAGGACCAAGCAATCACACCACAATGATGGCATCAAGATTTGTTAATGCAGTTCAGAGAACTCGTCTACTCGACGAAGCATTACTATGGGCGCCCATCCCCTTTGATACCGCAACACAAGGCCATCCAAGGCGCCAGCACATGCCGCCGGCTGCCCTTGCGTGAATGTTGATAACAAGTTGTCATAACTTACAACTGCGTGGACCCCATCATCATATAGGAGGCCCATACTATTAGTATCCAACTCCAACACTATTTGTGGCATATCCACACTACAACACAAGTCCACACAAACCCAACTCGCATATAATATTCGACACAAACATAGCATGAAATAAATATTAACACGTCCGTCAAATGCTTCGCAGGGTAAGATATTTTACTCGCGAGGGATGGAATCTTTGGTACCGGAAATGACGTGGCATTTCCAGGATGTAATTTTCAAATTAGATTTGAATTTAAATCAGGAATTTTGAGCAAGGTGGATGATATTGAGAGGCTAACAAAATGGAAAGAGCTCCCTGTTCGTGGACAGATTGGGAACTTGTGGAAGGTCTCTGGACCCATTTGGGCAAGAATTTTGTGCTTGGGATGACCTGAATGATAGAACATGCTCACACGATTAGAGAAAAAAAGTGACACAATTGACGACATAAATGGAACTATGCAATGGCCAGATGGTAAGATTAGAGTGACGCACACACCCGCTCATCAACAGAATGTTCATGTCTCATTTGCTCGCTTTATCCATAATCATGTGTAGTGCAGTCCTGGATACTTTCATAGATTAAAAGTGTCACAACTACCACAATTATCTACTCCAATGAAACTAGCATGTCCAATTCACTGCAAGTTTGAACTTTGAATTGAACTGTTTTCATCATGTCTTTGTGTTCATGGATCGACAGGTTCAGACAGGCCATGTCGCATGAATGAACTAGGTTTACTCTGTCATGGCCATGGGCGCAAATTCAAGGAGGCACAGACTATAAGCTGTTATGTGGCTTAGGAAAAATTGAAACTTCCGTGTCGTGGTCGATCCATGAAAAGCTCCGGTTCCGGACCACACGTCCACTACATACTACTCCCTCTGTTTTATAATATAAAATATTTTACCTTTGTAAAGATAGTGTATCTAGACGATTTTTTGTATGTAGGTTCAGAGAGGTTTACTACGAATCTACATATTAAAAGATGTCTAGATACATTACATTCATAAATCTAAAACACTTTATATTTTAAAACGGAGGGAGTAGATGTCATACCAGGCTTGCCGGTGAGCATTAGTCCTGTTTGAGGGGCCACTGCCCACTATACACACTCGGGGTATATACATATACCCGATGAATTTGTGTCGGAAATATATATACCTGGATAATACTAAATATTCTATTCTTGGTTCCGGACTTAAGATTTTTGTGTTGCATTGGTAATACACTCCAGCTGGTAGAAGGCTGCCAGAATAGTTACGTTAGTGCTGAATAATTGTGTTCCTCTTGTTCTGCTGCTTCCAATAATTCTCAATCACGGGATTGTTTTGTTACAGTATCTACAGAACTTATTTTTTTCCTTGGACTTTAAACGACTATTGACGTATTTTCTTTTATTTCTGTTGCCATAGTTATTATTCCTCTATCCGGACCTGCCATGAACCTATAGAGCTTCTGTCTTGGATGACGACCTCTTGCCATGTACCATAGTTTTCATATATTTCCTCTGTTTGAGGGCATCCTGCACTTCGGCAAGAGTTAGTTCATCATGGCTTAATAAAATAGTATCTCAGAAATTTGCATAAGAAACTAGGCAACGAGCATAAGAATCGTTATCATCATATTTTAACTCCATAGACTGCAACTCAGAAACAATCTCTATATAAACAGATAGATGGTTCATTACCGATCCATATTTTTGTGTCTTGTGCAAGAACAACTTCATCTTCACATGTATCTTACTGGTTAGATCCTTAAGCATGCAGATCCATTCCGGTTTCAACCAGTAAATAGATTTCTCCGCCAACACTTCATGCAATATATTATTGTATAAATGAATTTTAAACAAATAAAAAACCTGATAGTCCTTCCGCTTTTCCTCGTCGGACCACTCCTTTGCATATTTTTTGCCGAATCCATCGAGTGCTTCATCCAGATGAGAAGATTGGTCGAGGAATGTCCGAATCTTCACTTCACACAAAGAGAACCTTATGGTGAAGTCCAGCTGCAGTAGATCGAACTTTAGTGACGAGATATCGCAAACCCTAGATTAAAACATGCGGCTCTAATACCACTTGTTGTGAATGCGTCTGGCAAAACGAAGAACAAAAATAAAACACATACAGGGGACACACGATTTTAACGTGAAAAAAGCTTTCCAACAAAGAGAAAATACCACGGATACCAACCATCAAAACTTTACTATATGGAGAGTGTATACACAAGTCGGAGATTATTAGATACGACTTATGCCAATCAGCGGCTTACAAGGTGTATATATAATAGTAAAAGTCTAGGTCATCTATGATCCATACCACAGGTGGCTCCCCCACCTGCACCGCCATGCGTCCCTATTGGGCATGTCATGGCTCAAACCTCCCGGCGACGGGTCTCGCTTCGCTCCGTCGTTAGCCTTCGTTCTGAATTTGGCTCACAATATAATAAGAAGAACACCATGCGTGTCTTGATTTTTACCATCTATCTTGTAATAAAATATAAAAAAGGCACTCAATTTACCTACAAAACTATCATAATCCATAAACCAACGCATACACCAAGGGTTTGTCAGAATAACTAACACGCTAATGAATGATTGAGACAACATGATTTTTTTGTTTTCCTCTCACATCCAAGCATAAATCTTTGGGGAGGGGGGGGGGGGGGGGGGGTCGCCAACCAACTTATTACGCAAAAAGGTAAAACAGAAAAGTCATAGACATGATTGAGCTATATCTCAGTAAGTCCAATATGTAACAGCCTCCATCACTACATCTATATGAGTATATTGTTTGTGAGAAGAAAAGGATATGCAGGAACTACAACCCAAGGTAACTCATAGTGCTTAATCTAGAATGGGAGAAATGGGCTAGTAGGATGTAATGAACCATGGATGATCATGTAGTCATAGAACTGCTCGTTTCTGGCGTCCAGGGCTCCAACTTGTTGCCAGAAGAGGCGCAATGGTTAATGTCTCCGTTGTGAAGCCACTAGCGGATTCGGCTGATTTTCCTAGACCCGGGGCACTCGGCAAAGGCTTGTATAAACTGGCAAACGACTTGTCGAGTGCTACACTCGTCATACGGCACTCGGCACCATTTTACTCAGCACCTAGGAGTTTACTAAGTAGGTGCCCTGTGGCACTCAACAAACCATAAAATGCCGACTGGGCAACATTTCTGCTGGGCAAAAAATAATAATTAAACAAATGGTAGAGCGGTGTATCTTGTTTTTTGAGAGTATACCTAAAAAAATTACGCACACATACGCTGCTAAAATAGTTACATCTTCCACTTGATGATTAAGATAGCTATGGCTTTCAGTTCGCATCATAATATACAGTATATTAAAAAGGCATGAGTTTCATCGTATAATCTGAAACGGCACTCAGACGTGAAGGGAGATACACCAGAGCAAGACCCTCAAGAGACTTGATGTACTCAGCCTTTTTTCTTTGGATCCATTATCCACTTTTGCGTCTTGCCAAAGTGGCTCATGATCAGCCTATCTACTTGCTAGGAAATGGCGACTTCGCCATAGGAGTACAAGGATGCTTGCTTTGCCAGAGAACTCTATATGATGCTACAGTAGATCTCCATAGTATCCCAATGCCTCTCAAGCCCATGATATTCAGATGTAAGCCTATTAAAGTGACTTCCACCGCTCTATTCCTGAGAAAAAATTATGTTTCACATTGCAAGGAATGTTGATCTCTTGTACTTCCTCTATCAGAAAAATGTCCTATTTTAAAAAAAGTTGGATGTATATAGGCATTGTTTACTGTCTAGATACATCTAAATTCAGACAACTTTTGCTTATTGGATCTCTTTTTATACACCAAAAGATATCATAAGAATACAATGTGACTTAATGCAATTGTTAAGGCGACAACAGATCAACTGAAAGTTCACTTAATTTACACACCTACCGCGCTCAATACATGTCTTGATTTTGAGCATCTTGTAATAGAATGCAAAAAAAGAAAGATATGCAGTTTACTATGGAGCTCTCTTTTGGGGGCTACTGGTGAAGATGCTTTAACAATGAGTTATGAGAACATGCGCAATGGACAGAGTCTCTGTCATGCCAAAGGAAAGAAATCTGTATATGATATCTTCCCGTATTTCAAAAAAAAAAAGTAGACGGGGGCACGGCCATTTTCTTAAAGAAAGATCATAACTTAAAAAATTACCATATCAACAATTTCTCACTACTGAACTATGTTTCCGCAAACTGACTCGACTCATTTAGACTAAAAAAATCACGTACTTGCTGCTATATATGTTTCAACCATAGAGTAATACAACGTATCGCAGTGTTCAAAAAAGGTAGATCCAGGACATGTCAAGGATTACAAAATAGGACAGGACTACTATACTAAGATACCATCCCGTACATCCCTTTCATCCTTCTCTTCATGAATAATAAAGTATATCTTTGTCAGTTTAATGTCGCTCTCGCATGTGGCACTATCCGGTGCCACCACAAAATCCATCCTTCCCTTGACGATGATTGAATTCCATCCAGCCAGCATGCAGTCGTCTGAATGGAGGAGCATGACCTGCGGCCATCAAATCTGGATGGGGAGCCCATGGTCTAAATGACCAACCACCTTGGAGGCTATGCAGGTAGGTGAAGCAATGCTCAAATTTTTTACCTACTCTATCTGTTCCATAGTACGTAGTTTACTAAAACATCTTATATACTGCACAACAGAGGGTGTATTATTGATTGCAATCACACTAGTAAGAAAAAAGTTGTTGGTGGCATTTGGAAAAGGAGCTTAATGGCATTAAGAAGATACGCCACCAATATTTTGCCACTGGTACATGTTATTGGTGCCACTCTGGTGGAACACATCGGTGTCATGTGCATTCGTGGCGTCTGAGTTACGCGTCAATAGTAACATGTATAGTGGTGACGTTTGAGCTAAACACCGCCACTAGGTTTTATATTTATGGTGTTGGAGTAGCATCCAGACACCACCAGTAAATTTGGAAATTTTTAAAAATGTTTGTCGTATTATTGAATTTCAGAGCAATTTTTATATCAAGAACTGGATATTGATATGCAATAGCATTGAAAAGAAGATAACATCGCCCATAAGATATTATTACTAATTTTAACTTGCTATAGAAATAACATGCATAGTAATAGTAGTTAGATAGCTACTCATCCTCATCCTCTCCAAAGTCCTCTAAGTTGTTTAGGTCCTTGTAATCGTGGTATGTGATGTGATCCACATGGTCAAGGATGAAGAAGAACTTCTCCCCGACGTTCGTCTCCTAGTCATTGATAAATTGTGTCCAGGTTAATTCCACTGAAATATGTCACTTGTCGGTGACTTGAACCGTGTAAAGGGTTTTAGAGAGTCAAGGGCGACCTCAAACTATCCATGTTCATGCATTCTTCTAAAAACATGCTCCAAGAAGTCACGTCTTGCCTTGCATGCGACGATGTTCTGAGTAAAATCATTAGAAAATAATACTTTATTTTAATTATCATTGAACATATAGTTTGAAAAAGATAGATTTAACACATATATATAGTGTGTGTGGATTTTTATCCCCTTGAGAGTATACCCACCCCATTGGCTATCGTCGGATGATGATCCTATGGTCAAATTTGATACTCCATTAAAGTTGTTTACTAACTAATGAACATGTTAATCTATTTACCATCCCATGTGCGGACATAAACATATTTTTCTGACTAACGAACCTGTTAACCTGTAGATAATGACATAATTGAAGGAAATATGCCCTAGATACAAATAATAATATGGATTATTATCATATTTCATAAAGTTTATGATTGAGTTTTATATCATGCTATAACTGTATTGGTTGGAAAAGTCAATGCACATGTGATATACAAACATCCAGGAGTTCCTAGTGAAACTCTAGACCCTGGTTCATTGGTCAACATATGATCAAGGTTTTCTGATCATGTTGGTGCCTCGGTCCCAATTGACAATGGAGACATTTCATTGGAGAATGAGATGGTAAACATACCCTATATAAGCATCATAACACGATTGATAACTGCAAGTATATAGATCAATTGTAGCTAGTTTTGAAATGAGAGTATCGAACTCACAGAGAGCTATTTGGTTAAGGTCTTTATGTACCTCGTCACTATCTACCAAATGATACTTGTAAGCTGCCTTTGATTTCATATAAAGAGTGTTTGAAAGGTTTTTGGATTAAATGCAAGAAAGTAAATAAAACAAGTAAAACGAGTGTATGGAATGGTGGTTGAACTTAAAAGGGCTAAGACGATCTTGGGGATGTAGGATACACCACTAGCATGTTGTAATTAATCATAATTAGGATAACATATTTCTTATGTGATGATATTTGTGGAGAGAGTTTCGTAATAAGATGTTCACTACAAGGCTCGTAGGCGGTCACTTTGTTGAGCCAAGAATGAGGTCATCTCTAAATAACCACTGCAATGCCTGGAAGCAATCACCATGCATACCACCGCAATTAAGGGTTTCCCCCGTGCATATTGTAATTAGCTTAGTGAATCTCTCTTTGTTCCCCCTTCGACCGCGTTGGGTGATATCGGCACTTCTAGTCACAATAGCTTTCGGCATAGCATCCAAACACGTCCAAAGGGTTTCACCCTCTTACTTTAGACCCGAAGGAAAATGATATGTGGCCGACTACACATACCATCTAAAGAGAGAGATCAAACACACATCATAGATCATTGGATCATATACACAAGTAATAGATCATCTTTATTTTTTTTCATAATAATTCTATGGTTTCTTCATCTTCCCAAGAACAAAGGGAACTACTCACACATGGAAGCAATCAATAACATCATCATAATAAAATGGATGGATAAAGGTAATGGAATGAATCTAGTGCAAACCACAACTGAATTTGGAATTACAACAAGATCTAATGAATGGAAGATGCGGGTAGAGATGGCGATGGAGATGCAACAGTTCATGATGTAGGGGATGATGCGTTTTCATCCAATGATCCGTTCAGCCGCAAAGATTTTCTCTTCTCCAAGTTCCTCCTTTAGATCTCTTTCTACTGTGAATTTTTCTGGCTGGAGGTTTTTGTGAATGTCAGATCTATGATCTGTTTTCGCGAGGAGGAAGTATTAGACAAGGCGGTCCCGTCGCCGGGGCGTACGGCGTGCGGTATGGGCGGTATCCCCCATACCACTGGTCTTTATGCAGGCTCGAACCTCCTGGGCGCAAGAAATTCCTCTAGGTGCGAAGATAAATCAATAAAATGACTTTTATCACTTAAAAATATCATATTACTGTGTAATATGATAGTCTCAATTGATATGTTTATTATAGAGTTACTAATTGAGAACCCGCTGAAACAAGGACAAAAGGTGCGCGCAAACATAGTAAAATACTAAAAACCCTACTCTACTTATGCAAAAACAATAAGTAAAAATGCTCTAATTTTGGAATCATCAATGATCATGTCACAAAGTTCAGGTTACAATGATTAGGAAATGTAGTGACTTGTTCCTTAAACTGTGATACCATATTTAATCACTATCAGCCAAGAATACTTTGATAGCATTTAACGTCACTCGGTGGAACGGTGATCATAACGATGTGTTTGTGTATTCAGAGGGGCAGGTAGAGGCGTATGCGTCAAGAGCGGGATTTTTCCATCCATATGACGGAAGATACTCCGGGCACACTCGGATGATTTATATTCATAAGCTATGAAGCGTGTGAATAGGTCAAGGGGATGTCACTTATTGTATCAAGTAAAGAAGTTATTGTCGGTAACAAGGTTGAACCCGACATGGAGATGTCATTGATCAACCCTTGGACTATACAAGTATCACAGATACAAAAGGAATAAGACTCAACGTTTAAGGTTCAAACGACATTGTCATCGTGGGATGTACAATCAATATGGGCATACCGATCCTGCTATTGATCATTGATTGAGATCATGTCTATTCTATTCCCGAGCCATGGGAAAATACACTTAAGGGTACGATGAGCTAGATGTCCTCTGTAAGTTGGAATCACGGTAGAGAAAGAGAAAGAGAAAGCCGAAATTGTTCCTCGGAGAGAGATCTGAAATATTTTGGAGAAAGAAAAGGAGACGGGAAAAGTTGTATGAAAAGAACCGGAATCGTTCCGGGAAGTTCCGAAGTCGTTCGGAGGAAATTAAAAGGGAACCGAAAGGTGTTTCGTGTCAAATCGGACTTTGTAATATGTATTTACATATTAATTAATGTAATTAATATTAAATTCTAATTTGAAAGGGTATTCCACTAATGGGCAAAACTACCTAGGAAAAAAGGGCCCATGAGGGAAACCACAAGAGGGAAGGCCTCCCAGATGGGCCCTAAGGGCCCATGCGCCTGGGGAAACCCTAGGGTTAGGGTTTGGGGCTCCCTGGGTCTGCTCCCTTGGCCACCGGCTAGGTGCCTTGGGGAGGGCGCAAGCCTGCCCCCATCCTCTATATAAAGAGCCCCCCTTGGACAAGGAGGATGAAATGGATCGTATGGGCACCTAGAGGGGGGGTGAATAGGTGCTAACCAATTTTTAATACTTTTTCAATTTTAGGCTTGACACAAAGTAAATTCTCTAGATATGCAACTACGAGAATTTACCTATATGTAACCCTAACTACTAAGCGCGTAAAACAGGAGCGAGGAAACCGTAGTGGATCACGCGGAGACACAGGGATTTGTTTTACCGCAGTTCCTTCCTTGTTAAGGGAAGTACATCTGCATTGGAGGGGTGGGCGGTTCTAAGACCACCACACCACAATAGGCCTCACCCTATTCTCCGATGGATCTCGCCACGAGAGGCCTGATCCACCTTCTCCACTATTGGATCCCTTCGAGGCGGGAACCGGTGCCTTTTACAACACTATCGGGGCACACACCCACAACCGAATTGGGGGCTCCCGAGATGACAACAAGCTGCCACAAGAACAAGGTTTATCAATATAAACAAAAACGAGGATCTAGATATTTGCAAGAAATACTAGATCGGAGGTTCTCCAAATGAATGGAGAGGAGATGAAGCGCTTGATTGCTGATGTTGAAGATCGAGTTCTCCTCATTCGATTCCCCAAGGTATGGGGCCTTTAGGTGGATCTAGGTGAAGCACTCTTGGATGAAGCTTTCAGATCTGATCTGATCTTTTTCGAGATGAATCAAGAGTTCTGGCAGGAGGGGGATGGCTGGCTTAAATACCCCCTCCCCAGATCTGGCCGTTGCACAACTTTGGGGGCGGATTATCCGCTCCCTGGGAAAACTCCGCCCCAAGGGCGGATTCTCCGAGGAAACTCCGTCCCCTCTCTGGGGCTTACGCCTTGGTGAAGCTTGGTGAAGATCTTGGGGGGCGGATAATCCGCCCCCCCTGAGGGGCGGATTATCCGGCCAGACCGGAAAGTCCAGCCAAAACTCCGCCCCCTCTCTAGGGCTTGCGCCTTAGCGATGAGTAGGGGGGGCGGATTATCCGGCCCCCCTGAGGGGCGGATTATCCGGCGGGGTCGGAAAATCCGGCCAAAATTCCGCCCCCCCTTCTGAGGCTTGCGCCTGCTTGGACAAAGGGAGGGGCGGATTATCCGCCCCTGGTGGGGCCGGATTATCCGCCCCCAAAGGCAGAGTTCTTTTCCCTTTATTCTCAAATAGAGCTGCAACACTTCAACACACATTAAATGATCCTTGGTATTGTTATCTAACACACAAAACACTAGGGATTAAGAAATGTTCTTTCAATCTCCCCCTTTTTGGTGTTAGATGATAATACTAGGATTTGCAATAAAACCGGCAAATGCCACCTCAAATAATGAAAGACGCTCCCCCTAGATGTGTGCATCATTTGAATACAAATACACAGACTAGGGAGAACACTACTTTAAGGTTTGGGAAATAAGGTCATACCACCGGGATGAGAATATAGCCAAAGCATACATAGATAATCCCATGAATCCATATGCCATCAAATATGCTCCACAATTCCAGAAATCCATGAGGTCCATAATAGATAAATCCAGAATTCCAAGAATACCAAACAGTGGAGTATGACATAGTCTTACATAGACAAACACAAATAGCAAAAGAGTTCACGCTAGAAAAGGCACAAGCAAGCAAATAAAAACGACTAAAATCGAAAAGCTTGTGCCCAACCCTTGCAAATCCATGAGACCTAATAGAACTACTTCTCCCCCTTTGGCATCGGAACGCCAAAAAGGAAGAAGAGCGATGCTAACGCCCCTGGAGATCACTCCTCCTCATCATCGTCGTAGTCATTCCCGTCCCCTTCCTCTTCATCCTCATCATCATCGTCATCAGCTGGAGGAGTGGGTGCCATCGGTGGAGGAGGAAAGAGACAACTCTCGAGCTCGCCATAGTTGATCCCTGAGGTGTTCCACTGAGCGTACGGATCCGGAGCAGTGGGAGGAGGTGGATTGCCAGTGGCACCTGAGACATGGTGGAGGATAAGCTGCTGCGTGTGATCCCTCTCATGATCCCTGCGGTACGCCTCATATTGGCCCTTGTGAATGTCAATACCCATGCAAAGAATGTTCTGCTGGAACCAATTAAGCTGCTTGACCTCACGTGCCATTGGGGACACCGTGGAACGACGACCACTAGCCCGAGCATCACACATGAAGGACTCCGGGGCAGTGGAAGGGTGATGGATCTTCTGAGCCTTGTTGTATATTTTCTTGGGCTTGTGAAGTCCATCCAGAGGAGTGCCAAAATCCTCATGTGGCAACATATGCTTGATGAGCATCATTATGAATGGAGCATAAGGAATAGAGAGCCTGTTGATCATAGCATCCGTCATCTCATGAAAAATATAGTCCATGACATCCAGTTTGTAACCTGTGGCTGATCCAGAGTTAGTGGCACACTCATGAGCAAACGCAAGAAGTGGAACCAGGTGACCACGGATCCTGTCATTGTTGCCACCACTAGGAGCGATGCAGTCCCTAAAAATGCCAACAAGGGCTGCATACAGGGGAGAGAGACCAGCAAAAGTACCAGCGACTCCATCGGAGGAAAGGCAAGGAGCAAGTGCAGTATCCTTGGAGGGATTTAGAGGAGAAATGATACGGTGGCCCGAAGGGGTGTCGCGGCCATGGAAAGCATAACCAAGAACCTGCCCAAAGGTGCAAAAGTCCGACTGAATCATGGTTGTCCCTGTCATCCACTTCATAGTGCGGCGCTCATCACCGCAAATCACCAGAGTTGAGAAGAACTGCCGCACCACAGAGGAATCATAGTCGCATTGGATAGTCATGAGGTGGTGCAACCCCATCTTGTTGGTCACATCTAGTGCCTCAATGAGCCTTGTCTTGGATTGAGCCTCAGTCAAATTAATGGGACGCATGGGGAGAATCTTGAGAGTAGCATAGACATCATCATGAATAGCCAGAAAGTGAGCATTCCAAAACATTTCGTCCTCGTGGGGACCATCGTTGTCAGCCTCATCATAATAATCAGTCTGGCGAATGGTGGCGTACTGAAGACTGTCCATAGCCTTGTAATTGGGCCGAGACTGTTTGCCCTTGCGAGATGCGGTCCTCTTAGTTTTCTTACTTGCCTCTGCCATCCGTTCAGCCTCTCTTGCTGCTCTGCTGACCTCGGTCTCGTCAATGAATTTCCCGTCTGCAGTGGGCTTGAGATAACGGGGACGGGGACGACGGACGAAGGTCTTGGTCGGCTTGGAACCACCTGTGAACAGCATTAGAGGGATAGCATGGAGACAAGTATACACACAAGTCCAGGAGAAAAACATGAAGAAAGAGTAGCAGTGCAACCCCATAACCAATGAAGTGCCTTGGCAGAAGCAGAACCAAAACAGGCCAAAATTTGCTCTCCAGGCCGGATTATCCGGCCCTGGCAGGGGCGGATAATCCGCCCCCCACAGAAAATTTCTGTATTGGCTCAGATCTACCATGGCAAAGCAGATCGGGTACTAGGGTTGCAAGTCTACTGATTCTAGCATGTAAGGAACAACACCAAGAACCTTCGACAACGAGATTTCCACCAAATAAAATACATCCCATACAAAAGGAGAGAGATGAGAGAGTTACCCTCACTCATTGGAGGAAAATCGCGGAGGAGAAGATACCCGGAGGCGAGGTGAAGAAGATCCAGGGAGAGCCCGGAGAATCCGGTGGTCGAATCGACTCCGGGAGAGGCGGATGCTCCGGCGGCGGCTGGGGGGGCAAAGGTAGGGTTAGGGGAGGACTGGCTGCTCTGTTTGAGCCTGCCCTCCCCGACCCAGCCTATAAGGGGTTGATTTCGCCCGGGGCGGATAATCCGCCCCCAACTTAAGGCGGATAATCCCCCCCCCAGAAATTCTGGAAAATGCAGAATCAAGCCAGAGCAACCTAGCAAACCTCTCGATGGTGTTTGAGAGGACTTGTGTGAAAGAATAGATGGTTCAAGGAGGGAGAGAAAGGCTTGGGTTGAGAGCATCAAACTGAGATGGTACTACACACCCAAATTTGCAAGAATCAAATCAATCAAAAGCCAAATTTGAGTGTGTTTTCCATAAGAACAAGAGGTAAGCAAGAAAAAAACAACGGAACCCATGTAAAACCAACTCTTCTAAAGGAAGAGGGCGGTGGCCGAAGCCACCATGTTGGAGCGCATGGCATGACACCGCGAAGATGTATCTTGAGTTCAAAACCAATGCTCATCGATGACCCACATATCACAAAATGATATTAAGGGAAATTATTTGACTTGCTTTCGGCATTATGGGGGGAGGGTTGGCCCAATCAATTAGGACCACACTCCACCTTTGTCTATGCCCGCATCTAAACCAAATACATGAATAAGCGCAAGTGAGTGCGCAAGGGTAGTCAAGCCAAGCTCCTTGAATCTATGATATTTAGCTCATTCCTCAAATAACAAAATCTTGCTTCATCAAGGGGCTTCGTGAAAATATCAGCAAGTTGGTTCTTCATGCTCACAAAGGATAGAGCAATATCTCCATGAGCAACATGATCCCGAATAAAGTGGTTGCGAATCTCTATATGTTTTGTTCTTGTATGCTGCACGGGATTGTAAGCAATTTTGATAGCACTTTCATTGTTGCATAAAAGAGGAACTTTGTCACAATTGACACCATATTCCTTTAAAGTTTTCCTCATCCATAACAATTGAGTACACGCACTTGCAGCAGCAACATATTCAGCTTCGGCGGTTGAGAGTGAAATACAATTCTGTTTCTTTGATGACCAACACACTAGAGACCTGCCCAAGAATTGGCATGCACCAGAGGTTGATTTCCTATTATCTTTGTCACTAGCCCAGTCTGAATCAGTGTAACCACATAGAGAGAAACTTGAACCCTTGGGATACCATAACCCAAAATTTGGGGAATAAACCAAATATCGGAAGATTCGCTTGACTGCCACTAAGTGGCTTTCTTTAGGAGCGGCTTGGTACCTTGCACATACTCCTACACTTAACACGATATCGGGCCTAGATGCGCAAAGGTAAAGGAGAGAGCCGATCATGGATCGGTTTACCTTTTGATCCACATCTTTACCCTTGGGATTGAGCTCAAGATGACACTTTGTTTGCATAGGGGTAGCAACGCCATTGAGATCCGTCATCTTGAACCTTTTGAGCATGTCTTGGATGTACTTAGCTTGATTAATAAAGGTTCCCTCTCTAAGTTGTTTGATCTCAAATCCAAGAAAGAACCTGAGCTCACCCATCATGGACATCTCAAACCTGTCTGTCATAAGCTTCGAAAATTCATCGTTAAAAGCTTGGTTAGTAGAGCCAAAAATAATGTCATCTACATAAAGTTGGCATACAAAAAGCTCCCCATTAACCTTCTTAGTAAAAAGAGTGGGATCGATTTGCCCAACTTCGAATCCACGGTCTAGCAAAAGATCTTTAAGGTGCTCATACCACGCACGTGGGGCTTGTTTAAGGCCATAGACCGCCTTATCGAGTTTGTAGACATGGTTCGGAAATTTGGGGTCCTCAAACTCCGGGGGCTGCTTGACGTATACTAACTCATGTAGAGGACCATTAAGGAAAGCGCTCTTAACATCCATTTGTTGTAATTTAAAATTATGATGGGCTGCATATGCAAGAAGGATACAGATGGACTCAAGGCGAGCCACAAGAGCGTAGGTCTCTCCAAAATCAATTCCTTCCACTTGAGAGAATCCTTGAGCCACGAGTCATGCTTTATTCCTCACAACAATGCCATTTTCATCCTGTTTGTTCTTGAAGATCCACTTGGTGCCGATAACATTGCGGCAATCCTTTGGTTTTTCTACGAGCTTCCAAACTTTGTTGCGTTCGAAGTTATTTAATTCTTCATGCATTGCGACAACCCAATCGGGGTATTCAAGAGCATCAAAATCCTTCTTCGGTTCAACCATGGAAATGTGAGCTTGATGATCACAGAAGCTTGCAAGCTCTCTTCTAGTGGATACCCTTCGTCGTAGATCACCCACAACCTTGTCAAGAGTGTGACCTCTTAGTTCAAGGTTCTGATCAGCACAAGCCTTGCGACGAGCCTCAATGTCCTTATTGTTTCTAGGAGGAGTGGATTCAATAGTTGTATCCTTGTCTTGATTACTGCCCTACCCTTGATCTTGGTCACCGTTACTGCAGAAGATTGTTGCTGAACATTTTCTTCAGGCCCGGATAATCCGCCCCTTGGAGGGGCCAGACTATCCGGCCTGGGAGGTGAAGTACCAGAACCATCTTCCTGAGAAAGCCTGACTGGAGTTGGAGACCCAGGCCCGGATACTCCGCCCCTGGGGGCCGGAGAATCCGACCTGGGAGCTTCAGAGTTGTTGACTTCTCCTTCGGATCCTCTGGAACGAGTTGGAGTGCCAGGGGCGGATTGTCCGCCCCTTGGAGGGGGCGGATAGTCCGGCCTGGGACTACCAGCTTGTCCAGGGGACAGATGGTCTTCAGCAGATTGTGGTGCTGGTGCAGGATTGTCTCCAACAGTAGGAGCTTGTTGATCTTGTGTAGATGAGGGCTCCACA
Source organism: Avena atlantica (assembly GCA_910589765.1). Taxonomy (NCBI): domain Eukaryota; kingdom Viridiplantae; phylum Streptophyta; class Magnoliopsida; order Poales; family Poaceae; genus Avena; species Avena atlantica. The sequence goes on from OU342737.1 coordinate 183,270,541, forward strand.
TGTGTGGAGCATTGTCCTTCCCGATCCGCCACAAGGGGTTCCTCAATGGGGCGGAAAAATCCCACGCCCATTCTTCTTATGGCATCTTGGGGTATTTCAACATCTGCATCACAAACATCAACTTGCCCCACAAAGGAGCCGTTATTTTCATCGAACTCCACCCTACAAGATTCTACAACAATCCCAGTGAGCTTGTTGTAGACTCTATAAGTGTGGGATTCGGCACCGTAACCAACAAAAATACCTTCTAAAGCCTTGGAATCAAATTTTGACAAACGGACACCTTTAATAAGAAAGAAACACTTACACCCGAATACCCTGAAGTATGAGATGTTGGATTTGTTATCGGTAAGTATTTCATATGGAGTCTTGTCCAAGATCTTCCGAAGGTAGAGCCGGTTTGATGAGTGACAAGTAGTGGATATGGCTTCAGCCCAAAAATTATAAGGAGACTTGAATTCAGCTAGCATAGATCTTGCCATATCCATCAAAGTCCGGTTCTTCCTCTCGGCTACACCATTTTGTTGAGGGGTGTACGCAACGGAATATTGGTGTCTAATCCCCTCTTCGCTAAGAAACTCGTTTAAAGTGTAGTTCTTGAATTCTGAGCCGTTGTCACTTCTAATTGCCAAGATGGGAACATTGTGTTGACATTGAACTTCATTGGCAAAGTCGATGACAGTTTGTTGAGTCTCACTTTTCAGCTTGAAAAAATATACCCATGTATATCTTGAGTAATCATCGACGATGACCAAGCAATATTTCTTCCCACCAAGACTTGCATGAGAAGGAGGACCAAATAAATCCACATGAAGTAATTCCAAGATCCTCTTTGATGACACAATAGTCTTCCTCTTGTGGGGAGAATCATGCATTTTTACTTCAACACAAGCCCTGCAAACACAATCTTTGGCAAAAGAGACATTGTCTTTTAGTCCAAGGATGTGGCCACCCTTTTGGAGACTTTGCAAAGTTCTCATGTTGACATGGGCTAAACGGCGATGCCATAGCCATCCCACGTCGGCCTTTCCGAATAGACACATCGGACCCGAAGTGGTTTTCCCCGAGAAGTCCACCACATACAGGTCATTTTCGACGTATCCAACGAAAGCGACCTTTAGAGACTTGCTCCATAAGAGTACCACCAAATCATCATCAATAAAAACAGCAAAACCCATCTTGCCAAGGGCACGAACAGAAAGAAGATTGTAGCCAAGGGTCTCAACAAGCATGACGTCCACGAGAGAGATATCGTGGGCAACCACAACCTTTCCAAGACCCAATACCTGAGATTTAGACTTATCACCATAGGAGACTGTGATATTATCAAGATTTGGACGCATCTCCGTGATGATATCCTTGCTTCCGGTCATATGACTAGTGCAGCCACTATCCAGCACCCATTTCGACCCACCGGAAGCATAGCCCTGCAAGAAAATTACTTCTTGGTTTTAGGTACCCATTTTTCAATGGGTCCTTTCATGTTAGTAACAAGGGTCTTTGGGACCCAAATAGACCAAGAAATATATTCATCAAAAGGACCAACATAATAAGCATAAACATCGCCATAGTCATCACGAAAGAGTTCATCATTCGGATTGTGAGACCCTGCAAAACCAATATTATTAGTCTTGTCTTTTGTGACAACCTTCTCAGCCGTGCTTGTCTTTAATTGCACATTCTTGGTCTTGTTCTTCTTGGTTTTCTTCCTCTTGGACTTGGTGACATACTTTACCATGATTTGACCTTTGCTTGCCAAGGACTTCATCAAGCACACCTTTGTCCTTTGTAGTGATGTCCTTGATCACTTCTTTTTCCACACTAGAATTTTTCTTGTTACTATATGTTGAGTTGGACGGCTAGGAGTATCATATTTGGCCAATCGACTTTGAAGCTGATCATGTGACTCATTGAGAAGAGAGAACTCATTTTTCAATGCCTTGTGAGCATTGTCAAGTTTCTCCAATTCCTCGGAGAGTCTATCATGAGCAGCCCCAAAGTCAATACTTTCCTTTTTTAACTTCTTTGCCTTGGTGACAGCATTGTCACGTTCCTTAACGAGTTTAGTCACAATTTCTTCATGTGACTCTTCCATAGACTCAAGCCTCTCTTCAAGAGAGACCCGAGCTTCTTCTTCTTCTTCAAGAGCATTTTTTAGGGATGCAATTTCCATTGCATCCTCCCTTTCAATTCTGCCCTTTTCTTCGAGGAGTGCTTCGTTTTGGGCCAGCTGATCCATAAGAGCCTCAAAACGAACTTTGTGCTCACCTTGCAAGTTAGTATAGAAATAATCCAAAGCAATAATCTCTTCTTTAACCTTAAGACTAGCAGGATCATCCATGTCTATCATAGCCTTGGGAAAAGAAGAGTTAGAAGAAGTTACCTCGGAGCTTCTTGCCATGAGGCAAGTAGCATTCTTGTTGATGATCTTTTCGTTCGGAGAGTCGAAGAGAGATGTTGATGTAGATGTGGTGGCTATAGCAGCCACCTCTTGAGAGCTATCGTCCTCGTCCTCATCTTCGCTCCCCGATGAATATTCTTCTTGAGCCACTAGAACAATCTTTGGCTGCTTCTTGAAAGGAGCATTCTTCTTTACAAACTGTTTCTTACGTGGAGCTTTTGATTTGTCCTTGAAAATGAGTCTTCCTTCATTATCCTCTCTACTTTGATATGGACACTCAGCTACGAAGTGCAGCCGGTCACCACAATTAAAGCATGTTCTCAGCTTGGGACCATTTTCTTTTCTTCCATAGGCTCCACTCTTGCGGTCTAGTTCAGCTTTAGCCTTGGCTAGATCTTTCCAAAAGTTTCTTGCATAAAGAGCCAAGTATTGTCCGTGTATCCTTTTTATATCTTTGGGACAGTCCAGACCTTCTACCGCATATTCATCATGATCAATCACACTAGTCTTCAAGGCCATGTTGACCCCCTTTTGCATCCCCATAGCTCGAGCACGAGCATCATCGGCATTCTTGGCAGCCACTTTGAAGGCGGCCATTTCTCGCATTACCTCATTGGATGACATGAGGTGATAGTTATGCCTACCTTGGAGACTTTTCAAATCTATGGGCTCAAATGGCATAAGAGCACTAACATACTTGCGCTTGATCCAAGCATCATCAACATGAGCTGCACCGTGGTTTCTGAAGGTTGTGGCTATTTCCTTGGGCCTCCTATACATGTCCTCGTGGTCTTCTCCATCCAGCATATAAAATCCTTCATCTTCATTGCTCAAGGCATCATATCTATTCCTTCTCATACTTTCATTTCCGATGAAGAGCTCGGTGAGAGCATCCCAAGCTTCTTTAGCTGTGCTAAGATGCTGAATGTGTGGCATGTCTTTGTCACCCACACCAAGTTGTATCATGTGTAGAGCTGTAGCATTGAGTTGGCTATCGACCACTTCTCTTCTTGTGAGATTGTTAGGATTTCCAACGTGAAGACCATTTTCGATGATCTTCCACAACTCTATGGAGGAACTGCACACATGAGATTTCATCAAAAATTGCCATTGAGAGAAAGTAGATGCTGAAAGTTTGGGTGGATCACCCCTATTATGTATATGTGGGTGAGGAATAGGCGGATCAGGGGAATACACATGAGAAACCTCATTGTATCCATCCTTACCGCTATCCTTTTTCGAGGAGGATCTCTTGCTAGTATCATCACCTACCACTTCGTTATCTTTGGAAACAGTTTTACCCGTTTCCTTGGATTGCGGAGTGGTATCCTCAGAGTTAGATGGAGGTGATGCTGCGGATGTGGAGAGACGCATTATCAATTGACGCATCTCTTCCATCTTAGCCTCCATTGAACTCACCAAGGTTGTTTCCAACGTCTTGAGATCGTTCATGCTGACTACCTCCGGAGCATCACTCCCATCTCCCTTGGACCCATACTTCTCTTAGGCGGTTAAGCCCAAAATAAGAGCCGAGGCTCTGATACCAATTGAAATGGATCGTATGGGCACCTAGAGGGGGGTGAATAGGTGCTAACCAATTTTTAATACTTTTTCAATTTTAGGCTTGACACAAAGTAAATTCTCTAGATATGCAACTACGAGAATTTCCCTATATGTAACCCTAACTACTAAGCGCGTAAAAGAGGAGCGAGGAAACGTAGTGGAGCACGCGGAGACACAGGGATTTGTTTTACCGCAGTTCCTTCCTTGTTAAGGGAAGTACATCTGCGTTGGAGGGGTGGGCGGTTCTAAGACCACAACGCCACAATAGGCCTCACTCTATTCTCCGATGGATCTCGCCACGAGAGGCCTGATCCGCCTTCTCCACTATTGGATCCCTTCGAGGCGGGAACCGGTGCCTTTTACAACACTATCGGGGCACACACCCACAACCGAATTGGGGGCTCCCGAGATGACAACAAGCTTCCACAAGAACAAGGTTTATCAATATAAACAAAAACGAGGATCTAGATATTTGCAAAAAATACTAGATCGGAGGTTCTCCAAATGAATGGAGAGAAGATGAAGCGCTTGATTGCTGATGTTGAAGATCGAGTTCTCCTCCTTAGATTCCCCAAGGTATGGGGCCTTTAGGTGGATCTAGGTGGAGCACTCTTGGATGAAGCTTTCAGATCTGATATGGTCTTTTTCGAGATGAATCAAGAGTTCTGGCAGGAGGGGGATGGCTGGCTTAAATACCCTCTCCCCAGATCTGGCCGTTGCACAACTTTGGGGGCGGATTATCCGCCCCCTGGGAAAACTCCGCCCCAAGGGCGGATTCTTCGGGGGAAACTCCGCCCCCTCTCTGGGGCTTGCGCCTTGGTGAAGCTTGGTGAAGATCTTGGGGGGCGGATAATCTGGCCCCCCTAAGGGGCGGATTATCCGGCCAGACCGGAAAGTCTGGCCAAAACTCCGCCCCCTCTCTGGGGCTTGCGCCTTGGCGATGAGTAGGGGGGCGGATTATCCGGCCCCCCTGAGGGGCGGATTATCCGGCGGGGCTTGAAAATCCGGCCAAAATTCCGCCCCCCTTCTGGGGCTTGCGCCTGCTTGGGCAAAGGGAGGGGCGGATTCCACCCCTGGTGGGGCCGGATTATCCGCCCCCAAAGCAGAGTTCTTTTCCCTTTATTCTCAAATAGATCTGCAACACTTCAACACACATTAAATGATCCTTGGTATTGTTATCTAACAAACAAAACACTAGGGATTAAGAAATGTTCTTTCAGAGGATGCACCAAGACCACGTGTTGGGATCTCTCCTCCCTCCTCTATGTGCCTCCTCCCTCCCTCTCCTACCTCTCTAGTTTTCTCCTTGCGCTAGTATTGTCCCATGATAGGACTATTCACGCAAGAGACGATGCACTAGCAGCACGCCGTTGCGTTGCGGAGATTCCAAGCCGGAGATCTACCTCCACACTCCCAACAGGGATCATGGAGCTGGAGGTCGTCATCGTACACTATATGTGTACGAAACAACGAGGCGCCACACTTGGGGCACCTTGGATGTTGTGAGCCAGACTGCTGCATAATGATGGAGCAAGGGGTGACTTGCGAGGAGCTTCGCAACCTTAAGGTCGGCTACGAGCATCACTACATCAACCACGTTCCCCTCAAAATGTTAACCGCTTTAGGACTATAAGGGTATGTATCTGAAACCTTGGCCATTACTGCATTACTCCTAGATATATCTTAGTCATTAGGGCGTTCCAACCTAGGAAATTTTTTGTTTTCTACACCAGAACCCCTACAATGGTATCAGAGCTGATCTATGCGTAGTAATGCTATACATCCCCGAAAGGGGTAAAGTAGTTTACTTCTCTGTTACTAAGTAGTATAGTGATAGTCATCATTATGATGGATGACCTGCTAATGGAGTCGTGGACTTGGCGTCAAACTAGTGGCAAGATGGAGATCATGCCAGGGCGCTCGATGCAGATTGAGACATAAGAAGAAGGACCATATCATATCAAAATATACATGTGATGTTGGTACCTGTTTTACATCTTAATGTGTTCTTATATTAGATACACAACAGTAGCATAAAATATAAGATGATCCCTAATACTAATTCCAATGATAGTATTCCCCTTGTGTGTGCACCACTAAGAAAGTTCTCCATTATAAAGCCGTCCATGATGATCGGGGGCTAAACATATCTGTGTTTGTATATAGTGGGTGTAAGCCATGCTGCACAACAATACACACAAGTTAGAATTAGTGAGCCTAGCATGTGCAGACATGGCCTCAGAACACAAGAGACCGAAAGATTGAGCATGAGTCACATGAATGATGTGATTTACATTGGAGAATGTATACCTTTAAAGCTATGTTGTCTGCCGTGATGACCAGGGGTTGCATAGTGAATTGGGTTCGTGTGATCGCTAAAGTCGTCCACGCTCGACTATTTTCGTGGGAGCTCAATTATGAATTGAACTCATATTATCAACTTAGTCTAGATGTATATTTGCAAATATCTTAGTAGATCATGGCCTATCCTATTGAGGTCTTTTGCGACCATGGGAAATTTCTTGATGTGAAACTTAGCCGAAGGGTCCAACTTCATATATTAATACCCACACCCGAGGGATATCTTCAAACTAGATGATATTCTCATCTTGATATAATAACAATTAGGAGATAGTCCAATGACTCTGGTATATTTGTGTTTTCTCCATTTATCATCCAATAAGTCATTCTCCATTCGATGGAGAGTTGGACAACAATTTTTGTTTTCTGCAAAATCAGGCACATAAATTATGAGCCGCTGGATGCGTTTTCTTCCGTAATGGATGAAAACAGAATACTTGGAGAGTCACTTAGCAATATTGAATTAGAGTTCAGAACTCTCAGAAGGGATTACAAGTGGAGGTCATGGAAAAAGGGTATATCTTAGATATACAAAGTTATAAATGTAATTCTAGCAATAACTCGTTGCAGTTTACAAACTATTGGATACTTGTCTCACTCTATCGCCAAACAAATACTTTAACCCATTATGAGATAATGGAGTGAATATCAAAATTAGGAAGACATTAACGATTAGCAAAAGACATATTGATCTGGTAAAACAGAACTGGGACATGACGTTTCTCATGAGCATGCATGATCAATAAACGCATATGTGATATGATTTATGATTAGTAACTGTGAGCTAGATTATTTGTACTGTAGTGCAAGGGGGAGACTGAAGGAAATATACCTCAGAGACAAATAATAATATGGATTATTATCATATTTCATAAAGTTTATGATTAAGTATTATATCATGCTATAACTGTATTGATTGGAAACGTCAATAAACGTGTGATATACAAACACCCAGGAATTTACAGTGAAACTCTAGTAACCGGTTCATTGGTCAATAGATGATCAAGGTTTCATGATCATGTTGGTGCCTCGGTCCTAATTGATAATGGAGTCATCTCTTTGGAGAATGAGATGGTGGAAATACCGAATTTAAGCATCATAACACGATCATATCACGAAGTTCAGGTTACAAGGATTAGAAAACATAATGACTTATTCCTTAGACCGTGAGACCATATCTAATCAATATCACCCAAGAATACTATGATAGAATCTAACGTCACTCGGTGGAACGGTAATCATAAGGATGTGTTTGGGTATTCTGAGGGGAAGGTAGAGACGTATGCGTCAAGAGCGGGATTTCTCCATCCACGTGACGGAAGATACTATGGACCCAATCAGATGAATTATATTCATAAGCTGCAAAGTGTATGATTAGGTCATGGGGATATCACTTATCAGATCTAGTAAAGAAGCTATTGTTGGTAACGAGGTTAAACCTGACATGGAGATCTCGTTGATTAATCCTTGTACAATACAAGTATTATAGAGACAATGTTTACGGTTTAACGATATTGTCATCGTGGAATGTGCAAGGATCAATATGGGCATCCAGGTCCCGCTATTGATCAATGATGGAGATCATGTCTGTGCTATTCCCGAGCTATGGATAAATACACTTATGGGTACGATGAGATAGAGATCCCCTGTAAGTTAGAATCACTGTAGAAAAAGAGAAATAGAAAGCCGGAATTGTTCTGAGGAGAGAGGTCCGAAATTGTTCAGAGAAAAAAAAGACCGTAAGAGTTCCGTGAGAAAAATTGGAATCGTTCAGAGGAAATCGAAGGAAACTGAAAGGTGTTTCGGGTCAAATCGGATTTTGTAATATGTATTTACATATTAATTTAGTGTAATCTATTATATATAATAGAGTTAAATCCATCATTAGTCATTGAATTTGCTTAGCAAAATCAATACGGTTATCGTACAACAGGAATACAAGTTTATGGTCATCGAAGACGCGTCAAAACGTCACCCGCGGTCACCACTCGCGCTGTAGAGAAGTATTTGACGATATGGAAAGCTTAGGGCGCATAGTCGGTAACTTAATAGATACATAAAGAATAACCACTTATAGGAGGTTTTCTTTTTGCAAAACGGCCGTCCCTTCTCTAGGGTCCGTCTCTGCTCCAACCCGGCTCCTCCACGTCTCAGAGACCATGGCGGAGGATATGTCGAAGGCGAACACGGAGGTGTCGTCGGAAGCAAGCGGTATGGAGAGTGAACCAGTGTCGTGGATGGCATCGCATACCGTGGCGCCTGGGAGCGGCACGTCGGGGCGTCGCGTAGCATGGCGAGCATTGCGGCGACCGTATTCTCACGGATGTTCAGCTGCACGTGGTTCACCTCGTCTGTGGCTGACCCATAGATCTTGCGCCACCGCTCGAAGCCCGTGGAGTTGAAGTAGGCACGCAGGGAGGTCCATGACCTAGGGCAGAGCCGAGGAAGGATGACGCCGACAGTGCGCGGTGGCGAGGGCCGCGGCCGCGGCAGCAACACCTAGACGACGGGGAAGAAAAAGACCCTGAGCCTGGGCGTGGATCCGTCGCATGAGGAGCCACTGCCAGATCCAGGCACATTGCGGAAGAGGTGGGGGCGGTCGTACTCGCTGACGAGGTGCTCCAGATCCTCGTTGTTGGTGACAGATACAAGCGCGTCGAGGTCCTTGCCAGGGGAGCTGGTACTTGACGCAGATATCCGCCTTGGTCCCGCGAGGGCCACGAGGCGAGCCGCGAAGTTTGGGAAGCGGAGCGGGCGCTCGATGGACAGGACCTTGGTCTCGTTGTTGACGTAGGAGAGCTAGTTGTCGTGGGGCTTGGGCTAGATGCCCCTCCCCCCTAGCTCACCATCTGCATAGTCGTCACCGCCGCCGCATCGGAGCCGTTGTTGTTGTGGTGCGCGTCGTCGGTGGCGCGGCGGAGAGCGGGGAATGCGCAGAGAGACATGGTGGATATGAGCTCACATCAGCGTGGGGAGATGGGGGAGCGCGCGGCCGCGTGGGAGGTGGGGGAGCGCTCGCCGGCGTGTTCCATCGGAGGTGGAGGCACTGGATTTTTTTGGGGGGTGGGGGGGCAAGACAATGTCGTGGGGTAGAGAAGAGGCAAGACCCAGGGAAGGGAAGACGGTTTTGCAAAAAGACTCTTTGTATAAGTGTTTATTCTTTATCTATATCTTAAATTACCTGACACTGGATCCTCAACTCGTCGCGTCATCAAATACATCTCTATGACGTGAGTGGTGACCGCGAATGACGCGTCTTCAGTGACCATAAACTCGTATTTCTGTTGTACAATGACCGTGTTAACTTTGTTAAGCAAGTTCAGTGACTAATGATGAATTTAACTCTATATTATAAGTACATGATGGATCACTAGAAAAAAGAAAAATAGCCTAGAAAATCCCACAAAAAACAGACCAATGATTTTACAAATAGGGAAACATCAACCATAGATCGTGAAACACTATAGAAACTACCCACCATTTCCACTATTAAAAATTACATCTGTACCGCAAACCTACCTACAACCTCCTCCGGCCTCCTTTTTCCTAGATATTACAATCTGTTGCCGCCCTCAAAAGCCTCCTTTAGCCATCTTCAAGGAGGCTATCATCGTGCTAGAATCGGATCTCGCCGATGTCATATTATATTTGTTACTCCTAGACCTGATGAGACGTTGAGATCACAGCCAGAAGAAATCACATCACATCGCAAAACAGAGCTGATCGAATTTCCAAAATGTGCTCAGTTTGCCCTAAGTGCGTACGCGCTGCTAAGCTAGCCTAATACAGTTTGCTAGATTGGCACGCCAATTGATCTGGTGCTACCATGATGCACCTAGATGAGGGAGGCTATAGGCTAATTGGCCACGTATCTACTCCCTCCGTTTTAAAATACAAGATGTTTTAGATTTGTGAAGAAAATGTATTTAGATTATTTTAGTAGATAGATTCACTTTAAACCTAAATGAATATACGTACTAAAAGAAGTCTAAATATATTTATTTCATAAAACTAAAACATCTTATCTTTTAGAACGAAGGAAGATCCGGCCTAGGTTTGCCGCCTCGATGAGATGAGCATGGACAGCAAAGTATGCCACTGGTGTACGTGCGCCGTAATACAGCGTCCAATCCTGCTTTGATGGTTTCCCGATCCAAAGGTACACTCGGCCACAGTTTGTTGGCTCTCCTTGGCTTTTGTTGTTTAACCTGTTTTCACGTAATTGATCTTTGTCTATCCTTTATTGGATCCATTTTTATTCCTTTCATTTGCTCTTTGGGTGAATGATGAATGCAAGTACATATTGTTTGTAGCTAGTTTCGAAATAAAGATATCGGTTTCACAGGGAACAATAGACGAAAGACTAAAATGCTTTCACCTAAAACTGAACGAAGTATTTAAGAAATAATTCTAAGGTGCAACAAAGTAGAGTTGGTTTTAGGTTTTTGGTTGGTTGAAATAGTAAACTAAAGTAAAGTAAAACTTAATGTAAAAAGTAGTTATCACGTGCATAAGAAAAATTGAAACTGCAATAGAAAAAAGGCGTTCTCAGGGAGTGGTGGATACTCCACTAATAATTTAGACCAAGTGATCAAGATTATTATAGCAAATATTCTCATGATATGCATGTATGTGGGAGGATCTCCATATATAAATGATGAGGCAGCAAACACTGCTCACACCATCCTTCATAACCACAGCTGACAGATATACTACATCAATCGTATTACCCCGCTATTAAGATATTTCTCCCACGACATGAACATGGCTTAATGCATTCTCCATGATTCCCCGAGTTATTACGTAGAGGATGATAATGACTTCATAGTAATAGTAAGTGCTATCATCCCTCTGTCTACCAACAAGTAATCCCCTTCATCGAGTTCCTATAAGAGGAAAATATTGAGAAGATACACAACTCCCAACATCAAGATGAAGACAATTAACACATAAATATAATGATGTATAACATAATAATATCTATCTCATCTTAATCATATACTAGGGTTTCTCCATCTCCCTAAGAACTAATGATCTACTCAGACATGGAGGCAATCGGCATCATGACAATAGTAATGGAAATGATTATCAATGAATAGTACTTTTATAAATCCACAACTAGTGCAAGAATTACAATAAGATCTAGATGAGATAGATGGAGATGATGGTGGTGATGAAGATGCACCGGTTGATGAAGATGGAAATCGATGCCTTGGCCTCTCAGATCTGCTTCAGGCGAAGATGGATTCCTAGGGCAAGTTCCCCCTCCAGGTCCCTTCTGGCGGTGAGGTTTTCGCGATTTCTAGGTGTTCTGTATGTCGTATCTCCGAACCAGTTGCACGGGGTGAAACTATTTGAGGAGGTGGAGGCAACACCAACTATACGGCGGCCCGCTGTATAGTTATTCGTCAACTCTTCTGTATCTGTTTCTCGCTTCGGGTTTATTCTGGTATTATTAATATTTCTCAAATAAGCGATTTACGTAGTTTTTATCTCCTTTTCTCTCCAGTACAACTGCTCCAAGAATTGTGTCCATTGAATCCATCATCTGATCTGATCCTGGTGAAAATAAACATAAAAAGTGTGTGCGGACACCATAAAATACCAAGATACTACATCTATAATGCAAAATAACAATGTAAAACATGAAGCAAATATGCACTCATCAACTTCTCCAAGCTTAGACTCTTGATCGTCCCGAGCAAGTTTAGTTTAATAGATGTGATTCTCATATTCATGAAGCTGAGTCGATAAAATAAATGAGGCAAATGCTGCATGTGTTTATTATAAAGGATACATATAAATAAGTTCATGAGTAGTACTTTACTCGAACCATCCGAATAATATAAGCGGGCTTCCACACCTTAGCAATTAATAGTTCACAAAAGATTGTTCTCACATGATGTAGAAGTATTCGATTCAACCGAATGAGTTAGTGAGGTAGCCCCAAGTGTTTTTAGGATTAACATATTCATTTGGGATTCAAAATCTTAAACGTCTCTTTGTCTTACTAGAATATAGTGGTATATGCCTATTTGCTCTTTGCACATTCGCTCTTTTTCTTCATCTTTTTTTTGTTCCTTTTCTATATATTTGTTCTCACACTTTGTTTAAGTGTTGTGCAAAGGAGCTAGCCATATATTCCACTTTATGTAGGAATTTCAAAGGTTAACGATCTCAATAATCAAATTCCAAATATATATGAAGCATCTTTATAACTTGACCATTCTACCTCAAACTTGTGCTCACTCTATTTGATAGCACGTATAATTTCTCCTTTGCTCAAGGCTTTTCTTTTTGATCTTAATTAATTAGATTGTTTCTTCTTTTTGTAAATCGAACCATTGACCTACAACATATTTATCAAACTATTTTTATATTCTCCATTAATACCAATTGTGTGGAAGACTCCTATTGCTATCATCAAGTGCAAGTAAAATCATACTCAAGCAATTCATATATCGAATGAGACAAACTCAAACTCAATAATGCTTCATATATTATAATAAACTCAGAATTTTACAAATAGGATTAACTATTCTTGAGGGGAATCCTAATGATGCAATTTTTATTTCTAAACTCGAACTAATGCAAAACTAAAAGTAATAAACTTATAAGATTCATTAAAAGATTTTAGATATCTCCCAAGCTTGGAATCAAGCCAAGAGGGATCAAATAAATCCTTGCTGGTACCCATTCCTCCTCCTAGGTATGAAGAGCACTGTCTTCCTCTCCTGATTTGCTAACTTCAGCCACACTTGCGAGGCAGATACTGAGTTTGGCCATGTCGTATTGAAGCTTCAAAAAAATTTCTCTAAAGGAACTTCTTCTCATCTTTCAAATCAAAAACAGTTTTAATCAAGAAACCAACTCTACCATCGATGTCATTGACATGTTTCTCAAGGTCTTTGCTCATCATCCAGTAGGATTCAATTCCTTTTCCAATAGTTTCAACACATGCGTTTGAAGCTTTTTTCAACTGATAGATCTTATCATGAATCTCGTCTTGCCGCACCTTCTTGGGTTGAAGAGTTGGCGGACTAAGAGGAAGTTTATAATAAGATCCTATGTTATGACGGTAAGGATTAGGGAGATACTCATCCTTGCTCCTTCTCTAATCTGATTGACACATCATCTCCATCCTTTGAGGGAACATGTCCTCCCAATTTGGGAGAGGCTTGATCTCCGAGATGGATGACAAGGGTGCTTCTTTTGTTTCCAACTCCTCGATCCTCTTCACGGGCTTCTCTTCCTTCTTCTTCCAAACCTTGTTTACATGGAAAGGATGCATGACTTCTCTGCACGGATGTTGTTAGAAGGGGGTGTATGGAGATGACAATGGTTTTTTGAGGCTAGATGCTGTAGCTCTGTGAAAACTTAATGAAAAAGGTTAGATACAATCATCTCTAAAAGGGAAGGTCAAAAACTCTAGCCGTCAGGCTTAACGAGCAACTATACAAGCGCGGGTCGTATTGATCCCACCGTATAGTTGCAAACCGACTATAGATGTTTTTATTATCTAAGGTGGTTATAACTATACGGCCGCAACTATATGGTCAGGAGATTTCCTCCCGCCGTATAGTTGGTCGTTAACCTTTCTATACCTTGGAATAAAAACTTGAGAATGCGATGAACAACTATACGATCACGACTATACGTCTGGAATTTTTATTCATACCATATAGTTCGTCGTTAAGCTTTCAGTACTAAGGAATAAATTTTCGGGGATGGTGTAGATAACTATACAGCCATAATTTTTATTCCCGCCGTATAGTTGGTCGTTAAGCTTTCTGGAATCACCAAAAATTAACTTTTTCTTAGAGAATTCTTTATTAGTCTGAAAATTAATGGAATACCAAGTTTTGACATACAAATGACAGCTTAAATTTTCAACCAATATTAACATTGATTGAGCTAGATTTTATCATAACCATTTTTTTGTTTCTCAAAAGCTTCATGCGTTTCTTATTCAATCTCAAAGTTAACTAAAACTTACCTTGGAAATTTTTAAAACTTACTCGCCCCTTTATTTCACATGGGTTGCCTCCCATGAAGCCCTATTTTATGGTCCGTAGCTTGACCATAGTGGTGCTCACTTTGTCTCGATCTTGTCCTTCTTCCGGTTTCCATCACTTCCATATTTTTGCTTAATCAAATCTTCTGGAGTAATTCTTCGTACGGTGATTGCTCTTATATCTTCTTTTGCACGATAATGCTTCAAACATTATCCATTCACTATCCATGAAAGAGAAGGTGTTTTCCCCTAGAGCTTCACTGCTCCTGATGCATAAGCTTCTTAAACTATATAGGGGCCTTCCCACTTTGATCTAAGCTTTCCTGGAAATAACTTAAGATGAGAGTTATAGAGCAGTACTTTATCTCCATTTTTAAAAACTGTATCCTCTATTTTATATCATGCCATCTTTTTACTTTTTCCTTAAATAGTCTAGCATTTTCATAAGCCTCGCTCCTAAACTCATATAAAGCATGGATGTCTAATAAACGTTTTTCTCCTACTGCCTTGAGATCATAGTTTAAATTCTTGATTTCCCAAAAGGCTCTATGTTCTAATTCTAAAGGTAGATGTCACGCCTTACCGTATACCATCTTATATGGTGTCACACCCATCGGATTTTTAAATGCAGTGCGATATGCCCAAAGAGTGTTATTTAGCTTGTATGACCAATTTTTTCTTGATTTATCCACCGTCTTCTCGAGTATGGTCTTAAGTTCTCTATTTGAGAGTTCCACTTGAACACTTGTTTGGGAATGATATGGTGAAGAAATGCGGTGAGTTACTCCATATTTTCCGAGGATTTTCCTGAAAGTTCCCTTCATAAAATGAGAACCACCATGTAACACCCCAGTTTTAGTTAAACAATAATTAGGGTTTTGATTGTGCATTCAGAAGCATCATCTCTTAAAAATTATTGGAAATAGAAATATACAAAACCCTAAACCCTAGTTTCCTTCTTATCCTCTTAAACACATTCAAATGGTTTTCATATTTTGAAAAGTATCAAAATGTATGGATCCCAAATTGCCTAAAGGGGTTCCTATAGTATTTTATATATTTTGAAAACCTTCTGGTACTTTTGAAATTATTCAAAATAGAATTTGAAATGAAAGTGCAAAAGAGAAATTAGAACAGAAAAAGGAATAAGCTTTTACTAAAAAAAATAGAGCCAGCAAGCCAACATGCCGCAGCCCAGCAACTTCACTCTCTCCTCTCACCTCTCCCTGTCGCCCGCGTGCAGCTACCACGGCCCACCTTAGCCCAAGCGTAGCCCACAAGAGGCCCGGTACCCCTTCGTCCTCTGTTTCGTCATCTTCCTCGAGGAGGCAAGCTCCTGCGTGTCACCACCGGTGCCGCCCGATGCCATCGCCGCGTCGCGATCCCCGCCACCGCTCCTGGACGTGGATACGACTATGACGAGCACGTCTCCCTCGCATCCCTATCCTCTCACTCTTCCCCGCGCCCACTCTCTCTTGCGTTCCTCCTCGTGGCCGAAACCCTCGCCTAAGATGTTGTCGTCGCGCCGCCGCTAGAGTCCACCTCGATCTTCACCGAGTAGCCCACGAGTTCCGCCTCGCCGTCTTGATCAACCTTGCCAAAGGAATCGACCAGGGTCGCTTCCAATCGGCCGCATCGAACCCTTCTTCCACGATCCCGATGACCACCGCCGTCATCGTTGTCATTGCTGTAGACCCTGCCCAGCCTCGCTGACCCCTCCGTTAGCCTCATGGTGAGAACCCGGTGCTTAGGCACCACTCCGCATATCCCATACCTCTCTGGTTCATCCTCACATCGTAGTACGCCACCATGCACCCTCAGTCACCACCGCAGCAGCTTCTCCGGGGACCTAAAATCAGCGGCGCCACCGTAGTTAGGTTCCCTGCGTCGTGCTGCGTCTAATACGCGCATCCGCGCTTCCCATGCCGCTCTCCTTCACCATCGTCAGCCACCATCTGCGGCTCACCGCCGATCTAGCGTCATGCCGACATCAGCATGATGTCAGCAGCGCACGGGTCAGCGCAATCAAACCGTTGTGGGTCCCTTTTGCTCACATAGCTGCCGATGTGGCCCAGGGCCCATGAGTCAGTCACTGTGGGTAGACTCTGGCTGGGTGTAAAAAGTCTAACCAATTGTTTTAATAATTCCAGAAAATGAATTAAATCTTATAGCTTTAATATCTAATTATTTATAAGTCAGAAAAAACAAATAATATATATTAAAATGTTTAGAAAAATGGGAACTACCCATCTAATCTATAATCATGCATTGTTAATCAACTTACATGACAAGTTTATATAGATAAACATAGTAAACCCTCACAGGTGATTCTGGAGTTTCCCCGAGTTAGGGTTTTCACCCCTCGGAACCCCGATTAAACCGACAAGCATGTTTTAGGGTTTCAATTCAATACAATTTAACTTGTATATCATCATCCTTTCTTCAGCATTGCATAGATGCCATGTGTTGATTGTTTCCTTTCTTTCCGGTGTTTGGTTCTTCTCGGTAGAATACGATATCGAGATCGAGAGCAAGATCGAAGACCAAGATCAAGACCGTCGAAGATCAAAGATCAATACTTGGCCTACTATAATCAAGTCAAGTACCAGATGTTAGAATATCAGCTTATTCGTTATCAACAAGCAAAGGCAAGCATAGCCCCACCATGATAGAATCCTATGTTTTCAAAAGTATTTCAATTCTTGCCATGATGTATACGATTCTACCATGGTATTTTATCGATAGATAGAGTATGCTATCTGTTGCATAACTCCCTTTGATCTTATATTACCTGATCCACTACTCCTAGCATAACTAGGTTTGGCTTATGTGCACTGCTAGAGCTTATATCTGAGTCTTGCTTAGCCATGCATATATGTCAGTGTTGGTTCATCCAGATGATGTATTAGATGCAGATAATCGAGTATGACAGGAGATCGTGACGAGATGAGAATAGAGGTGATATGAGACTAAAGATGCTAAGGATTGTATGGGAGTCCACGATGGGATGTGGTTTTTCTAGTCCCATGCTCGCCACAACTAGGAACCGAGTTCTTGCCTTTGGAACCGAGATGCGCGTACAGCCACACGGGTTTTGGGAACCTCTAGCATGATTAAATTGCCTAGTAGATTCCATGAGTCACATAGTTCAGGCCTTCCATTCGACATGCATTATGGATCTTCTAGAAGGCGGTGAAGGAGGTGCATTCATAACAGGTAGGGAAGCGTGGCTACGATTGCTTAGGGTAGACAGCGCCCCTGGTAAACCAACCTCACATCTTTAAGGATCGGCTTCGGGATTTGACCCGTTACAGCGGAACCATACTTATTGTGTGACTCATGGTCTCGGCAAAAGCAAGGTAAAGGTCGTGGCCAACCACCCTCTACCGGCCTTCCAAGGAAGAGGGCTAAAACATTGGCATTAAGAGTCGGTTGGTTCATGTTGGTAAAGTTGTACACCCCTCCAGAGTTAAATCTTTTTGAAAAGCCGCGTTCACGGTTATGAACGCTTGGTGACCGAATTCTAAGATCATAGATAACTATAACCTAATCGTAAAACTTGGTAGATAAACGTGTGCTTAAGGATGCTTCCTCATAGGTACGAGGGGGTGATCCTAGATAGGGTTCAGATAATGATGATTTGGTGGATATCAAAATATGATGATCAATACTTTGGAGATGTTGATCTCTTATCCCCTTTTAAAATACTCTGACTAGACGAGCTTCTTCTCCCTCTTGTTTTACAAACAAAGATGGCTTTATGCATAACAACTCCACCAGCCAGAAGTATTGCGGAGTACACCCTATACTCACCCTTGTTTTGTTGATACTTTTGGAAGAGTAAGTGTTTCCTGAAGATCAGTTTGTTACTACATCGACACCGACGAGTAGCTTGGGGTTCTCGATCGGCAGCCTGGAATCTATGGGCTGGGACGTCATCGTTATGCTTCAGGTCTCTTAGGCCATTTGTTAAGTTTGCTATACTTAATAGCATAATTTGCCTTCCGTTGTTTGATGTCTGTGGTCAGTCACCTCTGCTTTTAATAATTTGGTTTTTCACTCAGTTATGAGCTTGCTGTAATAATTTTGTGTCATAGGGTCACTGCTGTGTTATCGATTCTGCACTGGATATCCTCGAGCTCAAGGTTGATTTTATGTTAGACGGAGGTCTGGGATTTGTTTAGCCCTGATCTCGGGGGTGTCACAGGTTTTGGTATCAAAGCAGTACCGACCGTAGGAAAACCTTGGTATTGGTCGATGTTGACTCTAGTGTTTGTGAAAACTAATTCAAAGCTGAAAAGTATTTGCAAAAACTCTAGTATGCTTGTTTTACTCCTTATCTAGTTTCACTCTAACTCTGGGTTATCTTATCTTGTGTTGACTTTGGAAAAGTTTTGATATCTCTTCTAGTCTTTCAAAACTTAAGTGCCTTCTTGGCATGCCGTTTCTAAACCAGTTAACCTAGTGTTGAGTTCTCTAGAGTTGCGTGTGTTGTGAATTCCTTGTTCCCCTTACTCATGTTCACATGAGAGATTCCTCTCCATCATGATCTCTCTGTTTTATGGATCCTACAATATAATGATCCATGGTATTCTGTTCTAGGCTTCGAGGTTTCCTTTCGCCTCGTGTGCCTCCTTTTTATTTCTTTGGGTACTTCAGAAGTTGTTTCTTCTCTTGGAAGATTCCGCATGATTACTATCTTGTAGTGTACGCTATGTCACTCAAGTAGTATTTACTACCTTTCTTTGGGTTTTAACCCTAGGACTTGAACTGAAGATACCTGATTGTGCTAGATTCTGATGTTGTGAATCTTGTACATGAAGCTGACTGTTAAAATAAGATCCATTCCTTTGAACCCTGTTGTTAATGTTCATACATTACCTCAGGATGACTGGTACTACAATTCGAGCCTTCAAGCTTGTGGTCCTTGTCACGATTGAATTGTGACAATTAAGGACTTCCCCTACCACACGCTATGGCAGATGTTCTTTAATGGAACCAAATATATCACGACAAGAGTACTCCTCGAGAGTCTCTCATCTACCCTCGTGACTCTGCCACATCTTTCCCCTTCTTTGCATTGGTTTTCGAAAGGTTGTTGACTTATGCACCTACATCTCGGGATTCTATCTTGAGCATGTTCTTCCCCCTTGTTGTTTCCGACCTTTGTCTACCAGTTGGTAGCCAAGTAGTAAATGTGCATTGGTGTCTTCCGATGCAAGATACTCTTGTGGTCCGTGATGACAAACCATTCAGGGATGTCAGGAGAAACAAACTCCAGTACCTCGTCATATCCAGGACCGGGTCAAAGTGTTGTAATCCGCAGATCAAGAAGTGGTGATTAGCTTCTATCTGTTCCACCTTAAGGTATCACACCATTTTTTACTAAGAGGTGGTGCTAAGTTTCATAACCTCCTTAATGAAGTGAGACTCTTACACATATATACCCACCCTTTATCTAAGCTTACATGCTCGTGAATGATGCCTGTGCGTAATAATGTGGCCATATGAGATTCTTAGCAATTATTATTGTTTTGATCTCCAAGGACATTTGAGTCATTTTAGCATGATGGTTAACCTTATCACTAAGCAAAGTATGACTGTGCTACCAAGTCTGTTATTCTGGTGCACTCTCTTCAGTCAAAGAGTTAGGCTTGTTTCGAAGCTCTATGACTATGTCTTCTTGCCTTGCAACGTAAGTTCCCTCTCGAACTAAGTGACATATCGGTTTGTCCGTGATATTCTGGATGTCTTCCTAGAAGTATCGCCATGTTGCCACATGACCGTGGTGTCAAGTTCTTGAGAAAGCAAGTTCTCTAAATTACTCTTTTCTCCAACGATCCGTACTGGATACCCCTGAACTAGTTGGTTGAGCTTAAACAACAACTTGGAGAGTTGTAAGACAAAAGTTTTATCCGACTTTGTTCCTTCTTATAGGGTTGTCTAGTTTTGTTCGTGTTGAAGAAATATAGTATTTCCTTTGTGGATATGTTATCTCCTCAATCTTTGATTTGATTTGGGTTATCGTCAAATCAAACTCAGTTCAAAGGATTATCTTGATGATGTTTCTACTTGTGATGTTTCACTTGAGTACATCTTCATGTCCTTTGGTCTGACAAATACTTTTGCCTTGTTCATACAACATATGCGTCCATCTTAATGGAGTGTTCCGTTAGGTTTGTTGTTGAGCCAATCAATGAAATCCTTATCATCTTCATACTATAACATACTCATGTGGAACATTTGCCATTACTATTGGAAACTTTTGAGAACCGTCTTCGTGTCATCTCAAAGTATGTGTTCTGGATGTTAGAAGTGACCCTCTCCGATTCATGTGCACTTGTTGAAAGATTTCGCCGTTGATTCGAGAATAGTTAACTCAGTTCCTTAAGGACACACATGTGTTATTGTTAGTAATTTATGTGTGTGGAGTTGTCCTTCGGCAAGTTTCCAATACATAGGTATAGCAATTTGGCTCAACCTTTCGATCTTAACACTATAGTCCATATCTTGAGAATCTCATAACTTTGGCTTTGTGGTAAGTGTTGCAAACTTTCTATTCGGACGTGCTGAGTCTAAAGTATCATTTCACTTAACCAAAGCTGAATCTCGAGCAGCAATGATGGTTGGTTTTCCTCAAGGTTTTGACATAGGTCTCCTTGTAAAATCTGGCAAGAATGATGTAATGGTTGACGCACTTAGCTGGAAATACCTTTTGTCATATTCTCTTGATTCAGCAATAACAACCACTCTTCATGAGGCTTCTTCTATGATTTATTCTAGAAGATGTGCTTATGGTTTCCTTGTATCCGAAGTCCGACCTTCACTTGATGTCTCGTGTCTCGAACGTCAAGGAGAACATTTAAAGTAGGGTTTCCAAATGTCTCTCGGTCGATCCTCCATACCATTTTATATTGACAAGCGTTTCGTTGTGCCAAGTAATTAAAATATGAGAATGAAGTTTCTTCTTCTCGTGTCATCAGGAATCTTCTTAACCACTCATCTTAGTGGTGCAAAGTGATATCATGATCTTTGGCAAAGATCTTGATAGTCCTGGATGAGTAAAGAACTTTCCCTTGTTTTCTTGACCATGTTTTAAGAGTTACTGTAATTTTGGTAATAAACAGTTTCTCTTGCTACATGTTCTTTGTGACTCTTATGAATCCTCACCACAAAACACCTCTCTGTCTTAAGCCTTCTGTTGGATGAAAGAGTGACCCTTCTGTGTCAAAAGTAGTTCAACAACTTGGTTTTGTCGATCCATATCTCTGCAACCTAAAATATCTACTTAAGCCATTTTGTAGAGGTTCCCTCTTGAAGTATGTGGTCATGTTCTTTCTGTTGTATGCTCTCCTTTTTAGAAGCTTAAACCCTTCTGAAGCTCCATGTTCTCAATCCTTATGAAGACCAGATATCTATCAACTTGAAACCATCTCCTTTTGTCTCCTCTATTACCTTGATGTGTTTCATGTCATCATCTCAGAGTTGTTTCCAAACACTCCATCCATGAGTTGACCATGAGATACTCTGTGTGCTGTTCAGTGTGTTTCCCTCTTATCTTTAGAGTGACCTTGTTTCTTTTTCTCTCTGTCTCTCTTCCTACCTTTGGAATCTCATAAGGGGGATAGAGCTATAACACCCTAGTTTTAGTTAAATAGAATTAGGGTTTTGATTGTGCATTCATAAACATCATCTCTTAAAAATGCATGGAAAGAGAAATATACAAAACCCTAAAACCTAGTTTCCTTCTTATCCTCTCAAACACATTCAAACGGATTTAATATTTTGAAAAGTATCAAAATGTGTGGATCCCAAATTGCCTAAAGGGGTTCCTACAGTATTTTATATATTTAGAAAACCATCTGGTACTTTTTAAATTATTCAAAACAACATTTGAAATGAAAGTGCAAAAGAGAAATTAGAACAGAAAAAGGAAAATGATTTTGCTAAAAAAAATAGAGCCAACAAGCTAACAGGCCGCAGCCCAGCAACTTCCTCTCTCCTCCCCCTCTGCTTGTCGCCCGCGTGCAGCTACCGTGACCCACCTTGGCCCAAGCGTAGCCCAACAGAGGCATGGTACCCCTTCGTCCTCTGTTTCGTTGTCTTCCTCGAGGAGGCAAGATCCTGCGTGTCACTACCGACGCCGCCCGATGCCGTCGCGATCCCCGCCGCCGCTCCTGGACATGGATAAGACCATGACGTGCACGTATCCCTCGCACCCCTATCGTCTCACTCTTCCCGCGCCCTCTCTCTCACGCGTTCCTCCTCATGGCCGAAACCCTAGCCTTGGACCTTGTCATCGCGCCACCGCTAGATTCCACCTCGAGCCTCGCCGAGAAGCCCACGAGATCCACCTCCCGTCTTGATCAACCTTGCCAAAGGAATCGACCAGGGTCGCTTCCAATCGGCCGCATCGAAGCCTCCTTCCCCGAGCCCGATGACCACCGCCGTCGTCGTTGCCATTATTGTAGACCCTGCCTGGCCTCGCTGACCCCTCCGTTAGCCTCACGGTGTGCACTCGGTGCTCAGACACCACTCCGCATATACCCTACCTCTCTGGTTCATCCTCACGTCGTAGTTCGCCGCCGTGCGCTGTCAGTCACCACCGCAATAGCTTCTCCGGCGACCTAAAATCAACAGCGCCACCATAGTTAGGTTCCCCGCATCGTGCTGCGTCTAACACGCGCATCCGCGCTTCCCATGCCGCTCTCCTTCGTTGTCGCCAACCACCATTTGCGGCTCACCGCCGATCTGGTGTCATAACAATGTCAGCATGACGTCAGCAACGTGCGAGTCACCGCAGTCAAACCACTGTGGGTCCCTTTTGCTCACGTGGTTGCCGATGTGGCCCAGGGCCCATCAGTCAGTCACTGTGGGTAGACTCTGGCTAGGTGTAAAAAGTCTAACCAATTTTTTTAATAATTCCAGAAAATGAATTAAATCTTATAAATTTAATATCTAATTATTTATAAGTCAGAAAAATACAAATAATATATTAAAATGTTCAGAAAAATGGGAACTACCTATCTAATCTGTAATCATGCATTGTTAATCAACTTACATGATAAGTTTATATAGATCAACATAGTAACCCCTCGTAGGTGATTCCGGAGTTTCCCCGAGTTAGGATTTTCACCCCTAGGAACCCCGATTAAACTGCCGAGCATGTTTTAGGGTTTTGATTCAATACTATTTAACTTGTCATATCATCATACTTGCTTGAGAATTGCATCAATGCCATGTGTTAATTATTTCCTTTCTTTCCGGTATTTGGTTCTTCTCGGTAGAATACGATATCGAGATCAAGATCAAGATCGAAGACCAAGATCAAGACTGTCAAAGATGAAATATAAATACTTGGCCAGCTATAATCAAGTCAATTACCAGATGTTCAAATATCATCTTATTCGTTATCAACAAGCAAAGGAAAGCATAGCCCCACCATGATACAATCCTATGTTTTCAAAAGTATTTCAATTCTTGCCATGATGCATACGATTCTACTATGGTCTTTTATCGATAGATAGAGTATCCTATCTATTGTATTACTCCATTTGAGCTTATATTACATGATCCACTGCTCCTAGCATAACTATATTTGGGTTGTGTTCATTGCTAGAGATTATATCTGAGTCCTACTTAGCCATGCATAGCTGTCAGTGCTAGTTCATCCAGATGATGTATTAGATGCAGATAATATAGTTGACAGGAGATCATGACAAGATGATATCAGAGGTGATATGAGATTAAACATGCTAAGGCTTATATGGGAGGCCATAGTGGGTTGTGGTTTTTCTAGTCCCATGCTCGCCACCACTAGGAACCAAGTTCTTGCCTTTGGAACCGAGATGAGTGTACATCCACACGGGGCTTGGGAACCCCTCGCCTGATTAACTTGACTAGTAGATTCCATGAGTCACATAGTTCGGGCCTTCCATTCGACATGCATTCTGGATCTTCTCGAAGGCGGTGAAGGAGGTGCATTCATAACAGGTAGGGAAGCGTGGCCGCGGTTGCTTGGGGTAGACAGCGCCCCTAGTAAACCAACCTTGCCTCACAACTTTAAGGATTGGCTTCGGGATTTGACCCGATACGGCGGAACCATCCTTATTGCGTGACTCATGGTATCTTAGGCGAAAGCAAGGTAAAGGTCATGGCCAACCACCCTCTACCGGCCTTCCAAGCAAGAGGGCTAAAACATTGGCATTAAGAGTCGGTTGATACGTGTTGGTAAAGTTGTACACCCCTGCAGGGTTAAATCTTTTCGAAAATCCGTGTTCACGGTTATGAACGCTTGGTGACCGAATTCTAAGATCATAGATGACTATAAACTAATCGTAAAACTAGGTAGATCAACGTGTGCTCAAGGATTCAAGGGGGTGATCCTAGATAGGGTTCAGATAATGATGATTTGGTGGATATCAAAAGATGATGATCAATACTTTGGAGCTGTCGCTCTCTTATCCCCTTTTAAAATACTCTGACTAGACGAGCTTCTTCTCCTTCTTGTTTTACTAACAAAGATGGCTTTATGCAAAACAACTCCACCAGCCAGAAGTCTTGCGGAGTACACCCTGTACTCACCCTTCCTTTGTTGATACTTTTGACAGGTTAAGTGTTTCCTGAAGATCAGTTTGGTACTACATCGACACTGATGAGTAGCTTGGGGTTCCCAGCCGGTATCCTGGAATCTATGGGCTGGGACGTCATCGTTCTGCTTCAGGTCTCTTAGGCCATTTGTTAAGTTTGCTATAATTAATAGCATAATTTGCCTTTCGTTGTTTGATGTTTGTGGTCAGTGACCTCTTCTTGTAATAATTTGGGTCTTCACTTAGTTATGAGCTAGCTGTAATAATTTGTGTCATAGGTTCACTGTTGTGTTATCGATTCTTCACTTGATATCCTCGAGCTCAAGGTTTAGCTTATGTCAGACGGAGGTCTGGGATTAGTTTAGCCCTGATCTGGGGGGTGTCACACACCGTCAGTAATTGAAAATCTAGGAACTCCTAACCTAGGAAATATGACATCCTTGATCATCTTCACGGAAGTGGCTGCATCTGCATGGTTAGTTGGGATTCCTTTAACCCATTTAGTAACATAATCGAAAGTAACAAGAATATGAGTGTAACCATTACATTTTATAAAGGGTTGCATGTAATCCATTCCCCATACATCAAATGGTTCAATTATAACACTATAATTCATTGTCATCTCTTCTCTTCTGCCTATATTACCTCTTCTCTAGCAAGCATTACAATACTCCACATACCTTTGTGCATCTTTGAACAAGGTGGGCCAATAGAATCCGCCTTTTCCGTAGTTCGCCTACCTGCATGATGTCCTCCATAGGGGCTTCCACGACAAGATTGCAAAATTGCGTTCATTTCATGGTTAGGAACACACTTTCGAATCATTCCATCAGATCCATGACGATAAAGAAATAGATCATCCCAAAAGTAATGTCTAAGATCATTAAAGAATTTCATTATTTTGTTTCTTGTCATACCAGGGGGTACAAATTTTACTGCTAGATAATTAGCATAGTATGCATACCATGGTTCAATTACTTTAATTTTGCTAAATATTCTCCTAGAAATGACTCATTTATTTGTACAAGGTCGTTAATTATTCCCTCCATCCTGGATAGATGATCTTCTATTGGATTATCCTTACCTCTCCTATCTACTATTTGTAAATCATATTCTTGTAGTAGTAACATCCACCTAATCAACCTGGGCTTTGCATCCTTTTTAACAAGTAGGTGTCAACACCCGGATTTTTAATCCTAGATTCCTGTTATGCCATACATCGCAATCCCAGGATTACCATTTTTGCGAGACATCAGATTGGATATCACAGTACATCATCCATTACAAACCATACATAAGGTCTTACAACAAATAAAGGATCTCATGATCCAGTCTTAGTACAATCAAGCAGCGGAATAATAATGATAGCGTGGGCAATGCTCCATCTTCATGGTCACAGGCAATGCTGGTGATGGGAGATGATCCTAGTTGCCGTAACCTTCCTGCGGTCCATCCTCCGGATAGTCCTCTTCATAGTCTGGCCATGGTAATAGCTAGGGACAAAGCCATGAGTACTATTTAAGTACTCGCAAACTATCACTAATAGGTAAAGTGGTTTCAAGTAGGAATACTAAGCTCTAGGTTGTTTTGCAAAAAGCCAGATTTATCTCTAATTGAGTTTAGAAGCAAAGAAAACTAGTTTAAAGTTTTATAACACCTAAGTGGGAACTCAAGTTTCACTTTCACAACTCTGTTGTGGTCAAGTCAAAGTCATGATTCAAATCACAAGTCATTTTGAAAACATCTGACGAAGGAACAGTATGGCCACTCCAACTGTCTATAACCGCTGACGCGGCTATTCGAATAGTTTGACACTCTGCAGAGGTGGTACACTTTCACCACAACATTCGATACATCCGCCAGGAACAATCCTGAATTCACCATACTTAGTATGCGGATAATCAATCCCAACCGTTCAATTACACGCCCTAGTATAGGCACCTCTCCTATGAGTTTGGCCTCCTAACCATGACCAACTGTCATCTTGGGAACTGCACAGGTGGTCAATATTCACAAGGTAGCCACAGCTCAAACCTTGGCCGCGAGGGAACCCATACTAAGGTATATAAACATCCAGGCAAGCCCTACCCAAATTTGGCTATTGTGGTCATACAGTAAAATTAGAATGGTATCGCACCCAGACAACCATCAGTTTTATAAAAGGGATAAGGATCATGCCTCAACATTTTCATCATCAAAATCATCTGGTGTTCAAGAACACATGTCAAAACATTTCATTAGAATGACTCATCATTCCAAGGTTTTCATAATCATTTTCTCCAAGTATTCCCATCTAAAGTGATCAAGTTTTATGCTTAGCACTAGCATCTACAAGTGGGGGTAAGCACTGATGAGAGCTGATAATCAAGTGTGAATGATCTAAGTTCAATCTCATGCCTCAGGATGACATCAAGATTTATCTAACTTAGGCCAAGTTTTATGCTCTTTATGCTACCTTTAATATCTTTCCAAAATCTACAAGTCACTAAGTAAACTCAAATAAAAGATTTGATAAAGAAATAAAATAATTAAGCTTGTAAGTAAAACTGGGGTTTGGTATCATAAAGTGGTATAACTAATGCATGCCTAATGCATTGCATAAGTTATTTAGCTTTAATAGTTGCAAGGGTTAGCTTCCTTCGTCATTAGCTTGCCTTGTGCAGTGCAGTCGTTGAAGTTATCCTCGGCTTCCTCTTCGTAGTAGCCTCCTTCCTCTTTGTATCCTTGGTCGGTAGTAGCGTCTATAAATAAATACGAGGTACACAATCACCAAACAATACTTAACTAATTCTATTTGGCACACAAAGGTTCACACTAGATGATCTAGCATCATCACAATCATCACAAAGATTAAGGCACTAGTTTCATTTATTTTATTCTAGAAAAGTAATTTATACTCATTGAAAAACTACTTAAGATTTAATATTCTCAACTAAAACAGGGGATCATGTTGACACATGTCATCACCACATATTTCAGTACTTGGGAATGTGATTTAAAGTAGTGTCACAATTTAATAAGGTTTAACCTTTTTATGTTAATTAAATAAAGTGACTATAAATGCCTATGGGGCATTCTTTTATTACTTATCCCAAATTTCTGTAAGTAAACCTATATATTTTTATATATTCAGAAAGGTCTTGTCAAATGTGATTTTTGAGAGTTGGAATCATCTCAAAAGATTTTATGGTTGAATTTTGAAAAATGTTTTAATGTAGAAAAGTCTCTGCCTTGTTATTTTTACTATAAGTGATCTATAATCCCAAAAGGTTTGAATCCAACGGGCTTGGATTAAGAATTTCCATACCGTTCTAAAACAATTAGTTTCATGCAATTTGGTTTAGTGAATCTCTCTGGAATCATTTTTGAATCTAGAGACAGAACTAAGTTTGAAACTAAATTGAAAAACCTAAGTTTGAATTACTGGGTCGAGCAGGAGTGATAACTGGGCCGGCCCACTACACACAGTGCATGCGCGGGAGGGTTTAAGTGATTGTCCCCACCAGTCAGTGAGATAGGGGGTGCGAAGGGGTATGGGGTGGTTTGGGCCGTAGGATTAGAAGTGCGATCGACTGCTGAGGTGCATCGTCCTCGTCTGAACAGAACGCGGCGAGGTCGAACCCTATCTCGGCCAGTGGGGGGTCAGTGGTGGCTCATCGGGGCTCAGGCAAGGGTCGGCGATGGGGGAAAACGACGAAGTCGATGACGATGATCCTCCTGGTACCGTTGGCTCCTCCTAGGGCGGATCCAATCAATGGTGCCCTTCTCCTCTAGCAGAGGCAAGCTCCGACGAAATTCTGGCCACCTGGTGCTCGCCTTGATCCGGGGATGAGTGGGTACAATCAGTGAGAGGTGGGGAATGATATGGTGTGCTGAATTCGAACGGGGAAGGACTCTATTTATAGTGCGACGAGGGGACCGACGGGTGCGGGTGGAGCTTGTCGTGGTCATCGTTACAGTGAGCTAATGGCATGGGAGAAGGTAGGGGACGGTGCGCTGCCTCCTGGCGAATCTCAACGGCATGGTGGCGAGGCGTGGGGCGGTGTGATGTGGTCAGAACACTTCGGTGTTCTGGGCGGCTCCGACGGGAAATTTAGTGGTGCACGGGCTCTCCTGGTCGCACGGCGGCGAACGGGCATGTCTAGGAGGTTCCTGGGGTAGTGGTGATCACGCACGCAAGCGGCAAAGGCGGGGCGCGGTCTGTGTGAGCGCGGCGCTCTGGCGCGCTCTCGGCATACTTGCAGAGAGACTGGGCGTTCTCTTTCCATGTGGTCAAGTGGCTGGCAAGGCTCGAGGCTTGGACATGGGGTGGCGGTGGACGATGGAGTGCCTGATAGACAAGGTTGGCGAGTCTAGTGAGGCTCCTAGCTTGCTGTCGTCATTGGGGTGGCAATTTGGGCTCGGCCATGGTCACCATTGATGACATGGTCTGATTTACTGTGAGATAGGGCTAGTTAAATAAGTTAGATGATCTACTGAGAGTGTAGTGTGAGCTAGAGAGAGGACAAGGTTGGCCAAACACTGCTCACTATAGTGTTTGATGTTTAATTTGATTTGTGTTCAAAAGGTGTTTGATAAAATGGCCGCAAGAGATTTGAATTCGAATTTTTGGATAAAACTTGGTGGGTGTTCTAGTCACATACTAGGTAGTCTTTGGTTGCTTGAATTTGTCAAGGTGCACTGATTTGGTTGGGTTTTGAGAAATGGTGATCTTCACATATGAACTAGATTCAACTTTGAATTGTCATTTGAATCAAGTTGCCAAATGTTTCTGTGGGTTTACAAAGTGGGCTTGGGTTCCCTTTCACTTGGTCTAGCAAGGGGTTAAAATAAATGGATTTGTTTCTGTTTGAAATCTTGGAAAAGAAACACTCAAAGTGGGCTAGTGAGCAAGATTGATAAAAATGACCATTTGCTTGTTTTGTTTGTTTTTGAATTTCTCTTGATTTGTTTTTGCTTGGAATTGATTTAGATGATGTTTTTTTCATATTTAAACCAATCCTTGACATTCACAACCTTGATCAATGATTTTGTTACATTCATACATTCATCACATTCATACATTCATCACATACATTCATACAATAGGTGACGCATTCATACATTCATCACATACACACATGCATTCATAATGATTTTGTTAACAAAGTTTTTGTTAACCCTAATTTTGGATGATTGGAATTGATAACCTTGATCAATATTTTTAGGATGTTACAATAGGTGACGCAAAGCTTGGTGATCTGTATAAATTATTACTCTAGAATTAATAATGTAAGGTCTAAATTTGTCAGAGGCAAAAATTATAACAAGGAGCTCTTTCTCAGTAGTAGCATAATTTTTCTGAATTTTATTAAGAGTCCTACTAGCATAATGAATAAAATATAAATTCTTTCTGTCTCGCTGTCCTAATACAGATCATAAATCATAATCACTAGCATCATACATGATTTCAAATGGTTCATCCCATTTTGGGGGTTGCATGATAGGTGCTGAAGCTAATTTGTTTTTAAGATTTTCAAAAGCTGCAATGCAGTCATAGTCTAGGTAGAACGGAGTTTTTTGTCAAGAAGGTTAGTAAGAGGCATAAATATTTTAGCAAAATCTTGTATAAAACGCTTGTAAAAACCTACATGTCCCAGATTTTTTTTAATGTTTTTAATGTCTTACGGTATGCGAAGGTTTTGTATAGCACTTATATTGGTCTTATCTATTTCTATACCTTTTTCTGAAACCTTATGTCCAAAAAATTTACCTTCTCTTTCCATGAGTCGACATTGCTCCCAATTCAAAACTAAGTTCGACTTCCTGCATCTCTGCAAAACTTTGGTTAAATTGTAAAGACAATTATCAAATGTTGTCCCACAAACAGTGAAATCATTGGTTAAACTTCCATGGTCTTGTCAAGAAGATTGTCAAAGATTTTTAAAACACATTCTTGAAAATTTGCATTACATAAGCCAAACATGATTAATCTATAAGCATAAGTATCATAAGGACATGTAAAAGTCGTTTTCTCTTGATCTTCGGGCTGTATAGCAATTTGAGAATAACCAAAATAACCATCAAGAAAACAAAAATAAGAATTATTGCTTAGTCTTTGTAAAATTATATCCATGAATGATATAGGTTTATGATTTTTCTATGTTTGACGGTTTAGTTTTCTAAAATCGATGCACATGCGATACCCAACAATAAGCCTTATTCGGACTAGCTCACCATCCTCATTCATAGCGGCATCAAAACCCCCATGTCTTGGTATGCAATGAGCTGGGCTAACCCACTTACTATCAGAAATAGGATATATTATGCCAGCATCTAATAAGTATATAGCTTCTTTTCTTACTACCTCTTTCATTTTAGGATTAAGCCTTCTTTGTGTGTCAACTATAGGTACAACATCTTCAAGCATGGTAATCTTATGTGTCACAATGGATGGATCTATTCCTTTAATGTCACTTAGAATATACCCAAATGATTCACGATGCTTGATCAAAACTGAAATAAGTTTATTTGTTTCAATTTTTGATAATTTTTTACTAATAATAACAGGACATTTGTTTTCATTATCTAAAAATTCATACCTCATATTGTCTAGAAGTCGTTTCAATTCAATTAGAGGAGGTTCTTCGTCACCCTTTCTTACCAGTTCTTCATAATCATGGGGGTTTTGTGCTTCCGGGATAGAGTCAAGGTAATCTTCTATGTCTTCTCCTTCCTCATCATCCTGTGCCTCTTCCCAATTAATTAAACTTCTTTCTATTTCATCTTGGGGAGTGCTGAAATGAATTGAGGCCAGCTCGGCAATTGTTTTCTCTTCCTTGATATCTTCTATTTCATATGTCCTCCTTTTTTAGGTTGGCAAAGTGGAATGTCATTTCCTCCTATCCAAACATCATAGAAATAGTCTCCTCTTTATTATCAATTCGAGCTTTGGTTATGGAGACAAAAGGCCTGCCTAAAAGAATAGGACAAAAAGTATCTCGAGGCATATCAACGATATGAAAATCAACAGGGTACATGAGTGGTCCGACAAACACATAGATATTTCGAATAACACCTTCCGGTTTTATATTAGTTCTATTAAACAGTTTAATAGTAGTTTCTACCAATTCCACATCTGTATTATTCAAATTGTAGCGAAGTTCCTCGTAAAGTGATGAAGGCATAATATTTATAGTGGACATCGGCTCACAAATTCCATATAGGGAAGTTTCTCCACAATATATGGAGTGATATGTTTAGAAGTTTCTTTACCTTGTATCTACCTGTAATGAAGTCTGAAGTTTCAGAATCTAGCATAACTACTTCATTTTCCACGATTCTTGCTTCCGTAAGATCTTTAAGTATAACAATATTTGCATTGGTAGCATCGGGGTTCTTTTTCTGCTTTCTTTGGTCTTCTCTTTGCACGTTGTTCATCTTTGCACTTCTTCATAATATTCTCTTGAATAGATTCATAGGAAAATTCTATCAATGATGCGTCCTCTCTTACTCGCTTATTTTCTTCGAGGTTTTTATGAAGTCCCCATTCTGAAGGTACCTGTAGATACCCTACGTAATTCTCAAAAAAATTCTTTACCAAATAAGAATCAATGCTGGGGGTTTTAATCATCGCACAAGTCCTTTCATCTGCAAGAAAGTCGTTAACACAAGCATATTCAGAAGAACCTTTCATATTACTCTCCTCATTTTTAAGACTTTCCGTTGTTTCTTTCATTTTCATTATTAATTTCCAAGCTTCATCATAAGTATAAGATAGGAAACTACCATTAGAAGCGGTATCTAGGCTTGCTCTATTTTTATTGTTAAGCCCTTCGTAGTAAGTATGGGTAATTAACCAATCAGGCAAATGGTGATGGGGGCAATTGTCTAGATAGATTTTATACCTTAGATTGTCTTCATATAAATTCTCATCAGGACTATTTTTGAAACTTATAATAATACCTCTCATCCTGTGAGCTTTGCTTTCTGAGTAATATTTTGACAAGAATTTGGTTGTCAAATCCGTCCACGTCCTTGGTGCTTCTACACAAAAGGATCTATATCAGTTGTAAACATTATTAGAGAGAGTTTGTCTAAACAACTGGATTTTAACCTTATCAAAGTCACAGTTATCAAATATAAAGGAACCAAAAATATCTTCAAAGATTGTAGGTGTCCATATGGACTCCCTTTATGGGTTCGTATTAACTTTTTAGAGTTAAGTAACCCAAATAATAAAGGATGGATCTCAATACCATCGGGGTTTATGCTTCTATTGACAGTTATAAAAGCGTCCATGGGCGAACCCATATTCCTTACTGCCTCAAGATACATCAAATGCTAAGTGTTTTCCATTATTATGATCCTGCAACTCAAATTAAAATTAGTACAATGAAAGTAAATAACTAAAAGTAAAGTGACTTATAGCGCTAAGCTCACCGAAAACGACGCTAGAAAATATCTTGATGACTGCAAGTGCATAGATCGTTTGTAGCTAATTTCGAAATAAAGATATCGATCCCACATGGAGCAGCAGGCGAAAGACTAAAATTCTTCTAACTAAAAATAAACTAAGTACTTGAGGAATAATTTTAAGGTGCAAGAAAGTAGAGTTGTTTTGGGTTTTTGGTTGGTTGAAACAGTAAAGTAAAGTAAAACTTAATGCGGAAAGTAGTAATCGCGTGCGTAAGAAAGATCTAAACTGCAATAGGGAAAAGGCGTTCTCAGGGAGTGATGGATACACCACTAGCAATTTAGACCAAGTGATCAAGATTATTATAGGGAATATTCTCATGATATGCATGTATGTGAGAGGATATCCATATATTAATGATGAGGCAGCAACCACAGCCCACACCATCCTTCATAACCACAGCTGACAGATAAACGACATCAATCGTATTACCCCGCTATTAAGGGATTTCTCCCGCATCGTGGATATGACTTAATGCGTTCTCCTTAATTCCTCAAGTTATTACGTAAAGGATTACAATGACTTTATAGTCATAGTAAATGATATCATCCCTCCGTCTACCTACAAGTAATCCCCTTCATCGAGTCCCCATAAGAGGCAAATATTGAGGAGGTGCACAACTCCCAACATCAAGATGAAGACAATTAATCCATACATATAATGATGTATAACATAATAATCACTACCTCATCTCAATCATATACTAGGGTTTCTCCATCTCCCCAAGAACTAATGATCTACTCAGACATGGAGGAAATCAGCATCATGACAATGATAATGGAAATGATCATCGATGAATAGTACTTGTATAAATCCAAAACTAGTGAAAGAATTGCAATAAGATCTATATGGGATGGATGGATATGATGGTGTTGATGAATATGCAGCGGTTGATGAAGATGGATATCGATGCCTTGGACTCCCAGATCTGCTTAGGGCGAAGATGGATCCCTAGGGCAAGTTTCCCCTCCAGATCACTTCCGGAGATGAGTTTTTCACGATTTCTGGGTGTTCTGTATGTCGTTTCTCCGCACCAGTTGCATGGGGTGAAACTATTGGCAGCCCTCCGTATAGTTGGTCGTCAACTCTTCTATCTCCATTTCTTGCTTCGGGCTTTCTTCTGGTATTATTAATATTTCCCAAATAAGTGATTTACGTAGTTTTTAGCTTCTTTTCTCTCCAGTACAACTGCTCCAAGAATTGTGTCCATTGAATCCATCATCTGATCTGATCCTAGTGAAAATAAACATAAAAAGTGCGTGCAAACGCCGTAAAATACCAAAATCCTATATCTACAATTCAAAATAACAATGTAAACATGATGCGAATATGAACTCATCATTTGATTGGATCTATATGGTCGATGGAGGGAGGAGTAGATGTGCCTAATGCCTCATCATGTCCATGTGAGTGTGGCAGCTGGCCAATTAGTTGCGGAGTGAGTGCGTGATGGATCATTTTCATGGCTGCTATATATCTCAATATTGTATGCTAACATCAGGAGATAAATATATCGGGGAACATACATTCAAATTTGATCAGATCATCTTAAGGAACCCAATTAGTGGATATACAGATGATCTGCAGGTGATGCGTAGAGCAGGAATATAATATGCGGCCATGCCCCATGCATCCACATGCAAGATGGCTGGATCCATGGAACTAAAACTTGTTGCATGCACATCGACATACATCCCAAAGGTTGGTAATAGAAGGTGAATTTTTCTATTGAGTTCTACCTCTATTTCAGTACAATATAGAACTCTATTATATATGCATGACTGAAGGGCTGTGGAGGAACAATAAGCCAACCCGTCGTTCCTTTTTCTAAATTTTGTAATTTATGCTCCAATCTTTTAATTTATTGGTATATTTTTCACTTTATCTAGCATTACATTTATATGAATGGATTATAATCATTTTATAATATTTATTATTAACATAATCAACAAATTGCCACCACCATTTAATACTAGATTTGAGTTTTGAATCATATTTCTTCTATACTTTTATTTACATTTGTAGATCACTGTCTTCCTCTTTAGCATGGTTAAAAAAAATCTTTCGTCATATGAAATTATGAGTTGAAAACAATGCCAAAAAATCACTGGAACCTATTTTTACATATCCTTCATAGTGCCAAAACAAGAAAAAATAAAGAAGCGTGTGGCAATTAGTGGAACACCATGCAACAATAATAATGGATTTATCCATGGGATTATAAACTTTCCACATGCACATAGCAAGACACCCGAAAGCTAGGTAATATCTATTTTCCTTTGATCTCCATCTATTTTCATTACACTACAATGTATTTCTATCATATATGCATGGGAAACTATTACAACACGAATTGCTCTATTGCAAAGTTTTAATGTTATTGGATATAAACGAATTATTTTTATATTTTATTTTATTAGAAGAGAGGCTTCAACAAAATATTTCCCAAACGGCTATCAGGAAGGATTAAAAAATTGGTACAGTTGAAATGCAAAAAATCCAAAAGTAATATAATTATTAATAATAGGTAGTTCTATTACAAAAGATTATTAGATTTCTCTTCCAAAAGAAGGTATACCACTACTGGCGATTACATGCCGATCCCTTCAAGGGGTAATACGGTCTTTGCTAATTTTTTCTATCATTTTTTTAATGTGTTCGCCCTAAGTAAGATGTCTTCTCGATAGAACTATTTTTATGATATCATGGTACCAAATGTAATGATTGAGTGCTTTTTTGTAATGATACTTTTGTCGTTAACAATTATGGTTTTCTTTGTCCTCCATTCTTCAAATTGCCCACAAGTGAACAAGTGCCGAGTGGAGTACCGTGGCCTAAATCGATCACTCAGAATCGGAATATCCTGCAACATGAAACGTAGCAGCCCCGAAGGGTCAATACATGGAATGTATGGCAAATAGAGCTATTAAAGGAGACAATAGTGCTAACATCTACATGCATATTTGGCAAGTGGAGCTGTGGCTAGCTTGTATTTGCATATACCTTTGTCCTACTTTCATAAACAATTTTTGATTTTCTTTGAAAATAACCCATTTAAGTTAACCCATCAACATTAAAGAAATTAGGAAATTGGAATGAGCGAGAAAAATGTCATGGAATCAATATCAAGCAACTCAGTCGTCCATAACCGGGGACATGGCTAATCGATTAGTTTATACACCCTGTAGGGGTTAGTACACTTTACCCATGTGACTTGGCCAGCCCCGCTCGTACCATCACTCTCATATTGGGTGGTGATAGGGAGAAGTCCAAGAAGGGACCGTTCGGGAAGTAGCCCCCCAAACCCGACACGCACCGGTCCAACCTACCAAAAATCTACATCTCTGGATACGTGGGTTCGAGTTATCACAACCTACTGAGTCCAACCAACCGCCCATTTCATTATTGGTACATGTTACAAAATAGAGAATCCAATCATTTTCTCTTGATATCTGGGTGCCTTTCCGCAATGATACCACAAAAATTTATCAATCCCATCACACCTAGGAGATTCATTGATTAAGTTGTTTTTAGTTTTTGCAAACCAACACATTTAGAAACAAATTCAGTGATGTAACCCAGCCCTCGTTCATCGTAGCATGGCTAAGCACATCTACCAACGGTGGTTCATCTATAGGAAACCCTACCACATAATGGGACATAGCATAGCAAAATATACGACAATGCATTGAAAATAGTAGGACAACATCATGAACAAGGTAGCATCTACTTGCCTTGGCTCTAGCGGTCAAACTAACAATCCACACAAGAGCAATCGTTGCACTCGTCACAATCTACATGATACAATTGCAATCACATAAACAAACCATACACAATCATATACAAACAATGGCAATCAAGATGCATGCATGACAAGTTGAACATTGCTACAGTAGCATCACATATTCTTATTCAGTATACCTACTGTATCCACGCATGGAAAATATTTTAAGTGCATAGAAAACAAAGCTTGCAATTTTAAATGCCCAAACTATAGAGCTAGAAACCAAATATTTAGCCACTGTTAATAAACTGTTTGTAAATTCTTGGAAAAATATCCACTGTGTAGGCATCCTAAAATAGAACCAGTACCAATTGGAATTACTCAAAAAGGTTTTATATAATTCCCTGAGTAATTAAAATACTCTAGAAGGCCTTTGTATAGATTTTGCAAATTCCAATACTGTAAGTCTACCTTTTTAATTCACTGTAAGATTTCTCTTGTTCTATGATTCCAGGGACATCTTATTTGCAGTTTTTGGAGTTACAGAACTTTTTCTATGAATTTAATACTCTAAAAGAGCATTAACTCATTTAATTAACCAAGACAAAACCTTTCTGTAAAAGTATCAAACAACTGTACAGCAATATTCTACGTGAGACATTGATTCCATACATATTTTATTTGAAATTTTTGGCCCAGTAGATTAATTTCTATGAATTTTACAAATTCTAACTAAAATCTGCCAACTAATTCGAATTAAAAATAAACAGTCAACTCTGACCGTTTGACTACGCCTACGTGGCGCTGACGTGGCGCTGACCAGTCAGCGCCCTGGGCTGACTATTCAATGGTCCATCTGGACCGTTGGATGTCGATCGAACTGCCGAGGAAGGGCGCGAAGGGGATCTCACCGGAGCAGTAGGCAGCGGCGGCAGCGACGGTCGGGGCGGCGTCGGTCCTCGGCGGCGGCGGAGAGTGGGACGGCGTCGGAGGCGAGGTGGCGGTGTCCCTCGAGGCGGGGGCGCGGGTTGGCGAGTGCAGGGGCGAAGGCGGCGGCCGGCTGGAGTGGCGGCAGCGTCGGTGGCGTGGGTGGTGGCGTCGGGGCGTGGTCCTGCGGGGGGAGGAGAGGGAGGCAGTGAGAAGGCGGCGGCGGTGACCCTCGCGGGAGAGCGAGGTGAGATGAGGGGAGGCACGCGGCGGCGGAATATGGGGCTTTCTAAGAGGGGAACTAGTAGATTGTTATAGGCAAAAATCTCGGAGAAATCGGTTCAAAAACGGCCCGATTCCGGAGGAATCGGTGTTGCACACGAGTTGGAGAAGAACGTGCTGACGCGTGGGGTCCACGCGTCAGTGGCGCGTGGCGGCTGACAGGCCGGTCCCACTCGTCAGCGGGGCTGGCTGGCGGTGGATACTACGCGCCGCGCGGGCGCGCTGCTGCTGCTATCGTGGGCCTGGCAGGCCCCGGCTGGGCCAGCTGGCTGCACCGGCTGGTTTCCCCTTATTTTATTTTCTTTCCACTTTTCCTGGTGTATTTCCTTAACTGAATTTTTGACAGAAAACTATCTACTCTAAGATCAAAATTCAGATTGCCATAACTTTTGCTACGAAGCTCCGATTTGGGCGATTCAAAGTGCTACGAGTTCGTGGCGGAACCCTCTATGCACCTGTGCCTTCCAAACAACCAAAATATATTGTTTTTAATAGAAGCATGGTAAAACCAAGCATTCAAGTGTAGGTGTCAAAACGCAATTGCAAGTGATTTGTTTTGCCAATACTTTTTCAAACTGAATTTTTGCAAGGATGGTCATGATGCAATGACATGTATGCTATGCAGTACCAAATCTAAAATTTGGGATGTGACATAAGAGGTGCACAACTCTCAACATCAAGATGAAGACAATTAACACATACACATAATGATATATAACATAATAATATCAATATTATCTCAATCATATGCTAGGGTTTCTCCATCTTCCCAAGAACTAATGATCTACTCAGACATCGAGTCAAGCAGCATCATGGCAATGATAATGGAAACAATTATAGATGAATAGTTCTTGTGTAAATCCACAACTAGTACGAGAATTACAACAAGATCTAGATGGGATGTAGATGGAATGGATGGAGATGTTGGTGATGAAGCGGTTGATTAATATGAAGATTGCTTCCTTGGCCTCCGAGATCTACGTAGGGCAAAGATGGATCCCTTGGGCAAGTTCCCCCTCCAGATCCCTTTCGGAGGTGAGGTTTTCGGTGATTTCTGGGTATTCCGTATGTCGTCTCCCCGATCTAATTGCAGGGGGTGGAACTATTTGAAGAGGCGGAGGCGGCGACAACTATACGGAGGGAACTATATGGCCAGAAAATGTATTCCCACCGTATAGTTGGTCGTTAAACCTTCTGGATGCTGCGATCGCTGCGAGTTTTCTTCTGGTGTTATTGATATTTCCCAAATTAGCGATTTACGCTGTTTTCTACTCCTTTTCGCTACAGTATAACAGGTCCAAGAGTTGTGTCCAACATATCCATCATCTGTCCTAATACTGGTGAAATTACACATAAAAGATGCGCGCGAACACCGTAAAATACCAAGATTCTACCACTACAGTGCAAAATATTAATATAAAACATGATGCAAATATGCACTCATCAACTTCCCCAAGCTTAGACGCTTGCTCGTCCCGAGCAAGGCTAGCTTAATGGATGTGATCCTCATATTCATGAAGCTGAGTCGATAAAATAAATGAGACAGTTGCAACATGTGTTTATCATATATGATACATAGGAATAAGTTCATGAATAGTAATTTACTCGAATCATCCGAAAAATATTAGCAGGCTTTCACAACTTAGCATTTAACAGTTCACACAATATTACTCTCAATATGATGTAAAA
Organism: Avena atlantica; assembly: GCA_910589765.1. Classification (NCBI taxonomy): domain Eukaryota; kingdom Viridiplantae; phylum Streptophyta; class Magnoliopsida; order Poales; family Poaceae; genus Avena; species Avena atlantica. The sequence continues at coordinate 183,310,546 of OU342737.1, forward strand.
GTATTTCGGTTCGACCAAATGAGTTAGCGAGGTAGTCCCAAGCGTTTTAGGATTAACATATTCCCTTGGGATTTAAAATCTCAAACGTTCCTTTGTCTTACCACAAGATAGTGGTCTATGCCTATTTTCTCTTTGCACATTTTATTTTCTCTTTTTTTATATGCTCACACTTTTATTTAAGTGTTGTGCAAAGGAGCTAGCCATGAATTACACTTCATGAGGGAATTCAAAGATCGACGATCTCAATTATCAAATTCCAATTGTATATGAAGCATCTTTATAGATTGGATGCTCTACATCATCTTGTTCTCACTGTACTTTGATAGAACTTTTAATTTTCCTTTGTTCAAGGTTTCTTTCTAAACTTGACTGATTAGATAATTTTTCCTTTTGTAAATCAAACCATGAACTTACAACATATTGACTAAATTATCTTTGTATGTCCATTAATACCAATGGTGTGGAAGACTCATATTGCTATCATCAAGTGTACGTAAAATTATACTGAAGCCATTCATATATCTAATAATACAAGCACAAACTCAATAATGCTCCATATATGATAATACACTCAGAATTTCATAAAAGGGATCAACTATTTCTGAAGGGAATTATAATGATTCACAATTTGTTTCTAAGCTTGAACTAATGCAAAAGCTAAATTTATAAGATAGATTACAAGGTCTTAAAGATCTCTCCAAGCTTGGAATCAAGCCAGGTGGGATCAAATAACTCCTTGTTGGTACCTAATCCTTCTCATGGGTAAGAAGAACGTTGCCTTCTTCCTCTGTGTTTCAAACCTTAGCTATGCTTGCAAGGCGACTGCTGAGCTCGGCCATGTCGAATTGAAGCTTCAAAATTTTCTTCGGGAGGAATTTCTTCTCATCTATCAACTAAAAAAAAGTTTTAATCAAGAAACCAACTCTACCATCGATGTCATTTACCTTTTGCTCAAGGTCTTTGCTCATCATCTAGTAGGAATCAATCCCTTCTCCAATAGTTTCAAGACATGCTTTCGAAGCTTTTTCCAATTGATAGACATTATCATGAATCTCATCTTGCCGCACCTTATTAGGCTTAAGAGGTGACAGACCAAGAGGCGGTTTATAATAAGATCCCATGTTGTGACAATAAGGATTAGGGGATACTCATCCTTGTTCTTTCTTTGCTCTACTTGCCTCATCATCTCCATCCTTTGCGGGAACATGTCCTCCCAATTTGGGAGAGGCTTGATCTTTGGGCTGGATGGCGATGATGCTTCTTTAGGTTCTTCTTCTTCAATCCTCTTCACATGCTTATCTTCCTTCTTGCTCCAAATCTTGTTGACATGAAAAGGCTGCATGGCTTCGCTGCATGGATATTGTTAGAAGGAGCTTGTATAGGGACGATGATGATTTTTCGAGACTGGAGGTTGTAGCTCTGCGAAAACTTAATGAAAAAGGTTAGATGCAATCAGCTTTAAAAGGGGAGGTCAAAAACCCTAGCGCCACCCATAACGAGCAATTATACAGGTGCGACCCGTATACATCCCACCATATACTTGTGAACCGACCTAGTTTTTTCTTCTATGGTAGTACAACTATAGGACTGCAACTATACGAGTAGGATTTTTTTCCCGCCATATAGTTGGTCATTAAACTTACTGTGCCTTGGAATAAAAATTCGGAGATGGGGTAGATAACTATATGACCACAAGTATATGGACGGAAATTTTATTCCCGACGTATAGATGTTTTTTAAACCTACTGTACCTTTCAAAAACATAAGAGAAGATGTAAAAACATCTATACAACCAGAACTATACGGCCGAAATTTTTATTCTTGTTGTATAGTTGGTCGTTAAACCTTCTGGAGCCGCCAAAATTTACCTGTTTCTCCGAGAATTATTTATTAATCTAAAACTTAATGAAACACCAAGATTTAACCAAAAAAATGACAGCTTAAATTTTTTACCAACATTAACATACATTGAACGGGATTTTAGCATTACCAAACTTCTTGTACTTCACTAGAGCTCTAAGTGTTCCTTGTTCAACACAAACTTAATTAAAACTTAATTGAAAGTTTAAGACTTTCCTCAAACCTTTATTTCACATGGGTTATTGATGGCTGTGAAATATATCCATCACGTCCATATTTAAACTAGATATTATTTATACTTTTGATGAAATATCTCTCTAAATTCTGCCACTAATGCCTAATGATCGAGGGGTTATGTAATCCCGTCTTTCCATTTATCCTTGTGTTGGAAATGATGTTTGATGATCGGAATCACAACATTAAAGTCAAATATACAAGATTTCCAACAACTCAAAGAAACCAGGAGTCATGGACAGGATCCAGTACCTTTAACGACCAACTATACGGCAGGAATAAAATCCCAGCCATATAGTTCCAACCGTATAGTTTCCATCGACACCGCTAGGTCAAACAGAACAACTTTCGTGAACGGACCCCTATAAAAAGAGACCTCTCTTGACGAGAAAAGCCGCCCGAGAAGAGTCGAATAGAGCCAGAGTCGAGAACCGAGAGAAGAGAAAAGCCGCCGGAGGAATAGATCTAGATCCAATCTGAAAACCATTCTCCACCACCATAGCAATAGTCCACCACTTGTAATAGTAGATCTCCTCTCCAATTGGTGGCATTGTAAGACTATTACTATCTATCTTATGATTTCCATTACAATGTTTATGATTGTTGATCTCATCTCTATGTGTGAGTAATTCTCCTTAGGCTAAGGGCTTCGGCCTAGCCATGTAATTTGTGCATGTTATTTATCATAGATGGGACAGTGTATTAGTTTGTTTGACATGATGATTAGTGTATCCTCTCTTGCCTCAATCTAAGGACTTGTCAGGTACCCAAAACCCCAAGGATTGATCTAGGTATAGGGATTGTGAGTAATGACTAATCTACAGGATGGGAACCCAGTGACAGAAAGGGTAGTAACTGCACAAATATAACAGTGATGTCACGGCGCATATCATTAGAGTTGCGGAGGCGGTTACGGAGGCGATAGCAGTTATGGATGCACTGCACAAATATAATTATCTTGCTCTAACGATTACATGCATACTTTATTTTTATCTTTTATTCCCATGAGATGTTTTGCATAGCTATAGGTGAAACTGCACGCCCAGGCCCTCTCTCTCTCCATCATCGACAACAACAAAAGATCGCAAACTCTTGGTCTGGTAAAACACTAAAAGAATTGTAGAACTCTCGAAGGTCCATTAAAGTAACTTCACCATGCTTTATGCTTCCAGAGGATTCGATAACCTAGGTCTACTAGGGAAAAAGAGCTATACTACATCCGTAATCTGGATCAAAGGTATCAATCCTTAGTTAGTCTTTAAATTCTTGTTTTTACTATCATAAGTTTTGTTTAAGAAAATCCAAAAACATAGGTAATATGGCGGAAAAGAAACTTGTGAGTTTGCAACTCCCAATAATGATTATTTGCGTACTCTTATTACCCAACCTGCAATTACTGCTGAGGAATATGAAATTAAGCCCCACTATTTAAGTTTGGTTCAATAGAATCAATTTGGAGGCTCTGCTGCTGAGGACGCAGGTATGCACTTGAACACTTTCACTTAAATATGTGATATGGTGCGAATTAAATATGTTGACCCCGATGCGGTCAAGCTACGCTTATTTGCTTTCTCTCTCAGAGGAAGAGCAAAAGAATGGTTGCTATCTTTTCCTAGAAATACTATTCATCATGGGTGGAGTTTACTTCTTTATTTATGATTAAATTTTCCCCACCTGCAAATACTATGAAACTAAGATATAATATTACTGGTTTTAGATAGGAAGAACGTGAGCCACTAGCGCTTGCATGGGACAGAATGAAAGAATGCATGAGAAACTTCCCCAGCCATGGAATGGAAGATTGGTTAACTCTCCATTTATTTTATAATTCCCTTGACCATGTGTCTAATTCTATGCTTGATACTGCAGCTGGACGAACATTCATGGGCAAACAAATTGCCGAAGCAAAGGAGATGCTAGTGGAAAGATCAAACACAAAGAAGGTGAATTCCGTCACACCGCAGGAAAATGAAGAACTCGCTGCTAAGCTGGATGAGATCATATTAGCCGTCAAGGGTAAGGAAAACCAGATAAGAGGTGTCCTCGAATCAAATATTGAAGAAATAGACTTCATATCTCGTAATGATTATAACCCTCCTTGGAAGAAGAACTATAATCAAAATTTCTGAAAACATTATTCTAGCCCTGCAGGAAACTCTAATAATAATATTGGATAAAGTAATGGTAGTCTCCAAGAAACACTTAAGTCCTTTATGGACTCACAAAATGAGGAAAACAATATGCTTGTTAAGATAACATAGAACCATGATATATGCTTGGAAAATTGTCTAACCAAGCTGTGAGTTTGAGAAATGATTTACAGTCCCTCCAAGAAAGAACAAGGATTGTTGAGGCACAACTAGGTAATATAACCGAGAGTCAAAATCTCATTCTAGCTAAATTTGGAGGTAAAGCTGAGCCCAATTCGGTTGAAGACCTCAAGATGATAAGAATCCAAAGGGAGGAGCCTGAAGAACTTTACTATGGCAATGCTCCTTCACCAAATTACACTGTTGAAGATCTTATGAAAAGGATCAATATCAAGATTCCCGAAAGTGAAGGAAATGATAAAGCTATGTACCAACGTTTCATTAATTAGGTACCAATAAAGGTATGTGAGGTTGAGGATGATTATAAGAAAATTGCTGAAAAACTACCTATTAATCATGATGATATATTTGAGCCTACCATTAAAATTAAAATTAGGACTAATGAGATAGCTGCACTTCATGATTTAGGTGCAAGTGTTTCAATAATTCCAAAGAGTCTCTTTGATAAGTTAAATCTTGGCTCTTTTAAAATCACTGATTTAAAACTACATTTAGCATATTCTACCTATAAACAAGCTGTAGGAATTAAATAGAATACTTTAGTATACATTAAAGGTTGTCTTGCTCTTATTATTTTTTTATTGTTGACATGCCTAAATATGCCACTGCTCCTATCATATTTGGCCGTCCGTTCTTAAGAACTATTAAGTATTTAATTAATCTACATGAACGGAACGTGAAGCTTCAATTGCCTTAGCGGGATCCTTTTGTTGTTCATTTTCTCAGGAAGAAGAAAGCCAAACATGATGATAAGGAGGCCATCACTTTGAAGGCCAACTATTTTGCAGTGGGTGTTCCACTGATTTGGCCTAAGTGAGCAACATCACGGTCAAGCTATTGGCCATAAATGAGCGCTTTATGGGAGGAAACCCATGTGAAATAAAGGTCCGAGTAAATTTTTAAGTTTTAGTTTATGTTTCGTAATGAATAAAGAGTGCTAGAAAACTCTAGTTGAGAAGGAAAAGTTTGGTGGTACTGAGAAATACCAGTCTTATACATGCTTTTTTTGGTCGAAAATTTAAGCTATCATTTTTCTGTCAAAACATGGTGTTTCACTAAGTTTCAGGTTAATAAAAGAATTCTCGAAGAAATAAGTAAATTTTGATGATTACAGTAGGTTTAACGACCAATTATATGGTGGGAATAAAAATTCCAGCCATATAGTTCCGGCCGTATAGATATCAATGCCTTCGTCAAATTTCTTTTCCAGGTATAGTATGTTTAACGACCAACTATACGGAGGTGATAAAAATCCCGGCCGAATAGTCTGCGCCACCAGGAAGAAACCCTAAAATTTTGCCGCCAGACCAACTATATGACGGGAATAGATGTTCCGGCCATATAGTTCGTGAAACCACAAAAACTCCACGGGAAGGTATCCCTGACACCAAATTTCAATCCCTTTTCTTTCTTCTACCTCCAAACTCTCTCAACACCTCAAGAGATCTTTATCTCTACTCAATTTCTTTCGATTTCCTCGCACATAAGTGATCTACCGTATGTTTCTCCTCCGATCCTCCAATTACTTTTTGCAAATTCATCTATGATCTATTGTCATTATCAATCTAGGGTGAGACCTATTTTGAACTAATTGCCATATTTCTCTTGCCTAGATTATTATTTTGAGGAGATTCTTTAGTGTGCTATGATGAGGAATATGTTATGATTATTAATATTTTGTCAAAAAAAAATTATTTTTGTCTTTCTTATTATTTTAGAAGATGAACAAAAGGAGCCAAACGCGTGCTCGTGCCACCGCGAGTTCTTCTCAGGCTGTCACTTCAGCTCAGGACCGCATGGGGATACGGTTTAGGAATAAGCTCCAACGTGATCGCTTCAACAAAATCAAGAATCGAGAAGTAAAGACACCCAAGTGGGCTTGCACCGTTATATTGAATCAACTCGGTATTTCTAATAACTTCAATTTACTTTGCAATAGAGTTGGCCAACAAAACTTTGTATTCCAAGATGCGCCCACTTATGGCCAGTTAACTCTTGAATTTTTAAGTTCTTTAAAAATCACCGTTAAATCATGGAAAGGAGAGGACACGATTCCTTTCCGACTTATGAACACCAATTATACATTATCGCTTGATGAATGGTGCGATTGTTTTAATTTACAAAATAATGATGTTAATGCTTTACGTGCATCTGTGCCTGACATGCTCCCTTTCCTGGATGATTATTATAATAGAATGAGTTTCACCTCTAGAGTAAACAAGGGGGAGAATATTTAGCATCCTGCTATTCACTATTTTTTAAATGTTATTGCTAACACCTTGCAGGCATGAAATGAGTTTACAAGACTCAATGAGGAGAACATCTTGGTCCTCACAAAAGTTTCTTTCAACAACAACATGTCACTCAACTTGGGCGCAATTCTTGTGTGCTACTTGGAGCACCAAATCCTCCCAAATCCAAGGGCCAATCACATGTGGAGGCATCATCATCGTGCTTGCCATTTCCTTGGGCATCGACCTAGGTGAGTTGCAACCATTGCTAGGTGAGAGACGTGTTGATTTCTCTACTTTAAAAGATTGTGGAATGCTCACTCGGAGAGGTGGAGGTTATTACTTGCATATTGCTAGAGCTGGGCGTCTTTACCCCGCTCCTTTCCCTAATGGTATTTTCTCTATCGAGGAAGGACGTTTGCTATATGATGTGCAGTTTGAACAACACCAACCCGAGTAGGAGATTCCGGATGAGGACGAAGACCAAGAAGAGGAGCATCCACCAAACAGGCTTGTTACATATCAATATTTACAAGAACTTGGAGGAACATTGGAGGGGTCCGTGAACCTCTGAGAAACCACTAGTAATTTATCAACTCAATTTGCGAACTGGAGATACAACTTTTTCATGCCACCACAATGATTTGAAGAGCTTGCAAACGCCTAAGCTTGGGGAAGTTTCCCCATTATCTTTATTTGGCGTTTTTTTAATATTTCGAGGAATGGTTTTAGTTTTAGTTTATAAGCACTCGTGTTGGTTTCCCCAACACTTTATCTTTAGTTATTTTTATTTGTTTTCGAGATTTTCTAGCTGAGCTTTTTCGCCAATTTTCTATTCTTTAACCCCCTCTCTTAAAAAACAACAAAAAGATTTTTCCATTTATCTTTATTTTCCTTCTTCCTTTTTTCTATTCTCCTCGTGGTTCTTGCATATTTGCATGAGAGTGATCAACTTCAAGTTTCTAAGAAATGAATAAAAAGCGAAGAGAGAAGTGGAACCAATCATGAGAGGTATGCCTTATGACTCCCCAATTTTGAAGTTTGAGAAACCCATGCTAGTTAGTAGTAAATGTTAAGATATTATATTGGTGGAGTGAGTCTTTATATTGGATTAAAATTTTGTTTGCATGGGTATTTAGTTGAGTATGTTTTGTTCCAACTCTTGTAGTTAACCAAGTCTTGTCTCAAAATTTGCTAAACAATTGTAATAAGAAAAAGTATCACAATTGAAGGCTTGGGTGTTGTAGTGCTTAGTCTTGAAAGCTTATTCCTAGAGACACTCAACACCATGGATATAATAATTGACTTGATAGCTCTCTTTGAAAGGATTTGTTCAATTGAATTAATGTTTGGAGGTTTTTGTGAGCATGCCAAATTTTGACTTGTGAATCATAAAAATTATATAGCTTTGTGTGTGTTAAACTTTATGGGATGCCAACAACTCCGCTGGCCTACGTACGATCTTAATGGGGGAAACTCCTAGATTTCGGCTATGAGTTGATTATAGCAGCAATGCTATAATAGTAATATTCTTTGCATCCTCATGTAGTTGTGTTCAAGATGGAACCACTCCTCTAGCTGATATGAGTAATCATTATGCAAAAGGAACAAAAACCTTGGTAATGCCACGAGTGTCCATCATAGTCCGATGAACTAATTAAATTTTTTGGCATGCTCTCAGTTACTTAAGAATACTTAAGAACTGAAATTCTTGAAGGACAATGAATAGAAAATTAGTGCTTGAAAAGTCTTGACTTATTGACGTGGGAGAATTGAGATACTTTAGTGTATATGCTTTTCATGACAAACTCTCACACTCTCAATTTTATATGATTATACTTTATTTTTCAAAGGCAAGCTTATGAGTTGATTACATGACATGGAATAGAGTTTACTCATTTGAATCATCCATTATAAATAATAATCTTGCTGCTCTATAAGGATTCATTAAAACCTATATGATATGCTTGCCATTACTCTATCTATGTTGAGTTTTTCAGATTAATAAAGTGGAGGAAACATGGGACTATCTATCATGGGTAAGATCATCATCTCGTTATTTCAGTTTAAATGTTAAGTTCCTTTTTCATTTTGGTTTTCTTGCTCGAGGAAGATCAAGTTTAAGCTTGGGGTGGTTGATGGCTATGAAATATATCCATCCACATCCACATTTAAACTAGATATAATTCATACTTTTGATGAAATGTATCTCTAAGGCCTGGCACTGATGCCTAATGATCAAGGGGTTATGCAATCTTTTCTTTCCATTTTTCCCTGCGCAGGAAATGACGTTTGATGATGGTAATCACAACATTAAAGTCAAATATACAAGATTTCCAACAACTCAAAGAAACCAGGAGTCGTGGATAGTACCTTTAACGACCAATTATACGACGGGAATAAAAATCCGGTCGTATAGCTCCGGCCGTATAGTTTTCACCGAGACCGCTAGGTCAAATAGAAAATCTTTGATGAAGGGACCCCTATATAAAGAGACCTCTCGTTACGATAAAAGCCGCCCGAGAAGAGACGAACAGAGCCAGAGTCGAGAACCGAGAGAAGAGAAAAGCTGCCGGAGGAATAGATCTAGATCCAATCTCCATCACCATAGCCATAGTCCACCACTTGTAATAGTAGATCTCATCTCTAATTGACAGCATTGTAAGACTATTACTATCTATCTTATGATTTCCATTACAATGTTTATGGTTGCTTATCTCATCTCTATGTGTGAGTAATTCTCCTTGGGCTAAGGGCTTCGGCCTAGCCATGTAGTTTTTGCATGTTATTTATCATAGATGGGATCGTGTATTAGTTTGTATCACATGATGATTATTGTATCCTATCTTGCCTCAATCTAAGGACTTGTTAGGTACCCAAGACCCCGAGGATTGTTCCAGGTATAGGGAGTGTAAGTAATGACTAATCTGTAGGATGGGAACCCTAGTGACAGAAAGGGTAGTATGCTGTATGTGAGGGATTTACTTGGGATTAATGGTGACTTCACGACGCATATCATTAGATCTATTTTTTCTATGTATGAGACTAATAGGCTATTGCTATAAGCGGTTGCAGAGGCAATAGCAGTTATGGATGTGCTGCCCACATATAATTATCTTTCTCTAACTATTACATGCATACATTATTATTATATTTTATTCCCATCATATGTTCTCCACATCTACAGGTGAAACCGAACACCCTAGGCCCTCTCTCTCCATCATCGACAACAACAAAAGATCGCAAACTCTTTTTCTGGTAAAAGACTAAAAGAATTCTAAAAGTCCCAAAGGTCTGTTAAAGTAACTTCACCCTGCTTTCTGCTTACTGAGGATTCGATAGCCTAGGTCTATTAGAGAAAAAGAGCTATAATACATCCGTAATCCGGATTGAAGGATTCGTATGAAGCGCTATTTTATGGTCAATAGATTGAACGTGATGTTGCTCATTTAGGCTCGCTTTTATCCTTCTTGTAGTTGCCATTCCTTGTATATTTTTTCTTAATCACCTCTTCTGGGGTGATCACACATATGGTGACTGCACTTATATCTTCTTTTGCTCGATAATGTTTCAAACATTGTCCATTCACCACCCATGAAAGAGAGGGTGTTTTTCCCTGGAGCTTCACCGCTCCTGATGAATATGCTTCTTCAACTATATAGGGGTCTTCCCACTTTGATCTGAGCTTTCCTGGAAACAACTTAAGACGAGAGTTATAGAGCAACACCTTGTCTCCACTTTTAAAGACCTTATTTTATAATTTTCTGTCATGCCATCTTTTTAATTTTTCTTTAAACAATCTAGCATTTTCATAAGCCTCACTTCTAAAATCATCTAAAGCATGAATATCTAATAAATGTTTTTCCCATGTTGCTTTAAAATCATAGTTTAAGTTCTTGATCGCGCAAAAGGCTTTGTGTTCCAATTATAAAGGTAAATGGAATGCCTTACCATAAACCATCTTATACGGTGTCATACCCATTGGATTCTTAAACGCGGTACGATATACCCAAAGAGTGTCATTCAACTTGTATGAACAATATTTTCTTGATTTATCCATCGTCTTCTTGAATATGGTCTTTAATTATCTATTGGAGAGTTCCACTTTACCACTTGTTTGAGGATGATATGGTGAAGCAACGCGGTGAGTTACTCCATATTTGTAAAGGATTTTCCTAAAAGTTCCTTTCATGAAATGAGAACCACCATCAGTGATTAAAAATCTAGGGACTCCAAACCTGGGAAATATGACATCCTTGATCATATTTACTGAAGTAGCTGCATCTGCATGGCTTGTTGGAATAGCTTCAACCCATTTAGTGACATAATCGTCAGCAACAAGAATATGAGTGTAACCATTTGATTCTAAAAAAGGTCCCATGTAATCCATTCCCCATACATCAAAGGGTTCAGTTATAAGACTATAATTCATTGCCATCTCTTGTCTTCTACCTGTATTACCCCTTTTATGGCAAGCATCACCGTGTTCTACATACATGTGTGCGTCCCTGAACAAGTTGGGCCAATAGAATCCGGATTGAGGTACCTTTCCTGAAGTTCGCTTGCCTGCATGATGTCCTCCATATGGGATGTCATGACAAGCTTGCAAAATTTCATTGATTTCATGGTTTGGAACACATTTTAGAATCATTCCATCTAGTCAATGAAGATATAAATAAGGATCATCCCAAAAGTAATATTTAAGATCATTAAAAAAATCATTTTTGATTCTTGTCATACCAGGAGGTAGAAATTTTCCTGCAAGATAGTTAGCATAATTGGCAAACCAATGTTCAAAGATTTCAACATTCGCTAAATATTCTCCTAGAAATGAATCATTTATAGGGTTAGTAATTATTCCCTCCATCCTAGAGAGATGATCTGCTACCGGAGAATCATTACCCCTCTTATCTACTATTTGCAAATCATATTCTTGTAGTAATAAGACCCATCTAATCAACCTGAGCTTCGCATCATTTTGGACAATGAGGTGACGCAAAGCTTGGTGATCTGTGTGAACTATCACCTTAGAATTAATGATGTAAGGTATAAATTTGTCACAAACAAAAAATATAGCCAGGTTTTCTGTAGTAGCATAATTTTTCTAAATCTTATTAAGAGTTCTACTAGCATAATGAATAACATTTAAATTCTTTTCACCTAGTTGTCCTAGCACAGCTCCTAAAGCATAGTCACTAGCATCACACATGATTTCGAAAGGTTCATCCCATTTTGGAGATTGCATGATAGGTGCTGAAACTAATTTGTTTTAAGGTTTTCAAAAGCTGCAATGCAGTCATGATCTAAGTAGAATGGGGTATATTTCTCCAGAAGGTTAGTGAGATGCATAACTATTTTAGCAAAATCTTTTATAAAACGCTTATAAAAACCTGCATGTCCCAGAAACATTTTTAAGTTTTTTATGTCCTGAGGTACTGGAAGATTTTCTATAGCATTTATATTAGACTTATCTATTTCTATACCCTTCTCTTAAACCTTATGTCCAAAAACTTTACCTTATCTTTTCATGAAACGACATTTATCCCAATTCAAAACCAAATTTTATCGCCTACATCTCTGCAAATATTTGGTTAAATTGTAGAGACAATTATCAAATGTTGTTTCACAAACAACAAAATCATTTGTTAGAACTTCCATAGTCTTATCAACAAGATCATCAAAAAAATTTAAAACACATTCTAGAAAAGTTGCAGATGCATTACATAAGCCAAACAGAATTAATCTATAAGCATATGTTCCATAAGGACAAGTGAAAGTCGTTTTCTCTTGATATTATGGTTCTATAGCAATTTGAGAATAGCCGAAATAACCATCAAGAAAACAGAAATAAAAGTTATTACTAATTCTTTCTAAAATTTTATCCATAAATGGTATAGGTTTATGATTTTTCTGTGTCTCATGGTTTAGTTTCCTAAAATCAATGCACATGCGATATCCAACAATAGGTATTATAGGAACTAGCTCGCCATCCTCATTCATAGAAGCATGAAGACCACCTTGTATTGATATGCAATGAGCTCGGCTATCCCATTTACTATCGGAAATAGGATATATTATGCCAACATATAATAAGCGTATAACTTCTTTTCTTACTACTTCCATCATTTTCGTATTAAGCCTTCTCTGTGTGTCAACTATAGGTATAGCATCATCAAGCATGGTAATCTTATGTATTACTATAGAGGGATCTATTCCTTTAATATTACTTAGAGTATATCCAAAAGCTTCACGATTCTTGAAGAAGACTGGAATGAGTTTATTTTTTTCATTTTCCGATAAATTTTTGCTAATAATAACAGGGAATTTATTTTCATTATCTAAGAACTCATACCTCATATCATCTGGAAGTCGTTTCAATTCAATTGGCAGAGGTTCTTCATCTCCTTTTCTTACCAGTTCTTCATAGTAATGTGGATTATGCGCTTCTGGAATGGAATCAAGGTAATCATCCATGTCTTCTCTTTCCTCATCATCTAGTACCTCCTCCCAATTAATTAGGCTCCTCCCTAATTCGTCTTGCGGAGTGCTGAAATGAATTGTGGCTAGCTCGGCAATCATTTTCCCTTCCTTGATCTCTTCTCCTTCATATGGCCTTTCCACTTCTCCAAACATAATTGAAATAGTCTCCTTCTTATTATCAGTTCGAGCTTTGGTTATGGAGACAAAAGGCATGCCTAAAAGTATTGGACAAAAAAGAATCTCGAGGCATATCAAAAATATGAAAATCAAGGGGGTACATAAGTGCTCCAATAAAGTCATAGATATTTCTAATAACACCTTCCGGTTTTATATTAGTTCTATTAGACAATTTAATAATAGTGTCTACCGGTTCCACATCTAGATTATTTAAATTGTAGCGAAGTTCCTCATAAAGTGATGAAGGCATAATGTTTATAGTGGAAATCGGTTCACAAATTCCATATAAGAAAGTTTCCCCACACTATATAGGAGTCATAGGCTTAGAAGTTTCATTACCTCGTACCTTACCTTCGATGAATTCTTAAGTTTCAAGGTCTAGCGTAACCACTTCATTATCCATGGTTCGTGCTTCCATAAGATCCTTTAATATAACAATATTTGCATTGGTAGCATCGGGGTTCTTTTCTGGTTTCTTTAATCTTCTCCTTATGTGTTCTTCCTCTCTGCGCTTTTTCTTGATATTCACTTGAATAGGTTCAGAGGAAAACTCTACTGTTGGCGCACTTTTTCTTGCACGCTTCTTTTCTTCGAGGGGCTTATAGGGTTTCCATTCTGTAGGTACCTATAGATGCCTTGCATAATTATCAATAATTTTATTTACTGAGTAAGAATCAATACCCAGGGTTTTAATAATTTCACAAGTCTTTTCCTCTGCAAGAAAATCATTAACACAAGCATATCCATAAGAACTATTCATAATGCTCTCCTTATTTTTAAGATTTTCCGTTGTCTCCCTCATTTTCATTATTAATTTACAGGCATCATCATAGGTATAGGATAGAAAACTACCATTAGAAGATGTATCTAGGCTCGTTCTATTTCTATCATTAATACCTCCATAAAAAGTGTGAGTGATTAACCAATCAGGCAAACAATGACGAAGCAATTATCTAGATAACTTTTATATCTTAGATAGACTTTGTATAAACTCTCATCAGGACTATTTTTGAAACTAATAATAGTACCTCTCATCCTATGAGATTTGCTTTCTAAGTAATATTTTGATAGGAAATTGGTTGTCAATTCTTCCCATGTCCTTGGTGCCTCTTCACAAAAAGATCTATACTACTTGCAAACATTATTTGAGAGTATTTGTGTAAACAACTGGACTTTAACCCTATCAAGATTACAGTTATCGAAGATAAAGGAGGCAAAAACATCTTCAAAGAATTGTAAGCACCCATATGGACTCTCTTCATCGGTTCCTGCAAATTTCTTAGAGTGTAGCAATTCAAATAATAAAGGATGGATCTCAATACCATCAGGATTTATGCTTTTGTTGACAACTATAAAAGCGTCCATGGGCAAACCCATTTTCCTTACCACCTCAAGATGGATTAAATGTTGAGTATTGTCCATTGTTATGGTCCTGCAACTTAAATCAAATATTAGTAAAACGAAAGTAAATAACTAAAAGTAAAGTAACTTATAGCACTAAGCTCCCAGGAACAGCGCCAGAAAATAGCTTGATGACTGCAAGTGCATATATCGTTTGTAGCTAGTTTCGAAATAAAGATATTGATCCCACAGGGAGCAGTAGGCAAAATACTAAAATGCTCTTAACTAAAACTAAACGAAGTACTTAAGAAATAATTTTAAGATGCAAGAAAAGTAAAAAAAATAAGATTTGTTTTTGGGTTTTTGATTGAGTAAAGAAAATAAATGAACTAAAGTAAAACTTAATGCAGAAAGTAGGAATCACGTATGTAAAAGAGCTTTGAACTACAATAGGGAAAAAAGGCGTTCTCGGGGAGTGGTGGATACACCGCTAGCAATTTAGATAGAGTAATCAAGGTTATCATAGCAAATATCATCATGAAATATATGTATGTGGGAGGAGCTCCATATATGAATGATGAGGCAGCAATCACTGCTCACACCTTCCTTCAAAACCACAGCTGACAGATAAACGACATCAATCATATTACCCCGCTATTAAGGGATTTCTCCCGCGGCATGGACATGGCTTAATGCATTCTCCTTGATTCCCCAAGTTAGTACATGAAGGATGACAACTACGTTATAGTCATAGTAAGTGTTATCATCCCTCTGTCTACCAACAAGTAATCCCCTACATCAAATCCCCATAAGAAGCAAATATTAAGAGGTGCACAACTCTTAACATCAAGATGAAGACAATTAACACATAGACATAATGATGTATAACA
This sequence comes from Avena atlantica, assembly GCA_910589765.1. NCBI lineage: Eukaryota > Viridiplantae > Streptophyta > Magnoliopsida > Poales > Poaceae > Avena > Avena atlantica. Next base: position 183,326,089 of record OU342737.1, read on the forward strand.
TAATAATCTCTATCTTATCTTAATCATATGCTAGGGTTTCTCCATATCCCCAAGAACTAATGATCTACTCAGACATGGAGGCAAGCAACATCATGGCAATGATAATGGAAACAATTATAGATGAATAGTTCTTGTGTAAATCCACAACTAGTGCGAAAATTACAACAAGATCTAGAAGGGATGTAGATGGGATGGACGGAGATTTTGGTGATGCAGCGGTTGATGAAGCTGAAGATCGATGCCTTGGCCTCCTAGATCTGCATAGGGAGAAGATTGATCCATTGGGCAAGTTCCCCCTCCAGATCCCATCCGGAGGTGAGGTTTTTGGCGATTTCTTGGTGTTTTGTATGTCATCTCCCCAATCTGATTGCACGGGGTGGAACTATTTCAAGAGGCGGTGGCGGCGGCAACTATACGACGGGAACTATATGTCCGGAAAAAGTATTACCACCGTTGTAGAGGGAGTGTCCCAACCTTTAAATATAAGGTGGTATCCCCTGTGTTTACAATGCTAGTCCCTGGATCAATAGCTAGCATCCGCAGTTAAGATGTAATATCAAGAAACAAAGGTCATAACATAACTTTATAACCAGGAATAACATAATTTTATTACATCATACATAGCTCATTTGGCTATTACATTACATTGCAGCGGAATAACTACAGTCAGGGGGTCCTTCATCTTCAAAATGCCACAGGCAGATGTTGGTTGTAGACTTTGTAATCCTAATCAAACAATCTTCACTAAAAACAATCAAACCTGCAACATTACAAGTTACAGCCACAAGGGTCAATACATTTGAATTGTATTCGCAAGTTTCACTACTAAGTATAATATAAGTGGATCCTATCATTACATGCAAATTTGGCTAAGTAGAGTTTTAGGCTCATTTGCATAAAGCAAAATTTATCCTATCTTTTAAAAATGGTTTTGGTCCTTTGTCAAATCTCCTTTTCAAAAATCTCTTGAACTCCTTGGTAAAAACTCAAGTGTTCAAGTCCTTGTCAAAATCACTTGAGCACCTTGGTAACCCCAAGTGCATCAATTTTTGTCAAAATCTCTTGAGCTCCTTGGTAACCCCAAGTGCATCAAGTTTTAAAAGTTTTCTTTTAGAAATGAGAGTGTCGAGGTCTTCCATAGCTTCAGGCCTTAGTTGCTCAGTATTGTCCATAACCGGGGACACGGCTAAGTACTTAGATTTTATTATCTTCTGCAGAAGTTGTACACTTTACCCACATGACACAATCTCGTCTTGACGCCACCAGTGGCCGCTGGATAAGTTCTCACCAAAATGGAGTACCGGCAGATCGAGAATGTGACAAAGTCTTTCCATAGGAGTCCTCCCAATACAAAATGCTAGCTTGTCTACCAGGCACAAATGTAGGGTTACTCCCTTACACAAATCTAGTTAACCTGAAGATGCCAATGCATGGGACTTCCACTATGTAGTTGACTAAGCCAGAGCCCATTTAGCATGTGGCTATACACGGAATCCACTGTACGAGAAACATGTTCAATCTCTAAGTTTACTGGGTGGTTTTCCTTTGGAGCACAACACAAAGAGATTGCCATAGCCATGGTTCCTTTTGTTGCCACCTTCTCCAATACTCAAAGTATCCTTGGCCACCCAGGTGGTTCATTGAGTCCTTGTTTTATTATATAAAACATAAGTCTTTTCTCAATCTCATAAAATCTCAACATGTATCTCTTTTCAAAATAAAGCATGGCTAAGCATGTATCAACTACATTGTTTTCACTAAGGAATGTATAGGGTATCCTATTAGGATTTAGCATAGCATAAGTATAGAAATTCTTTTCATGCATGTTTTCAAAAATCCACTAAGTATAATGAAAATAGTAGGACATGGATGATAGTGTCACTTGCCTTTTGGGAAGGGAATGGTGGTTCAATCCTTGATCTTGCTAGTCTCACACTTTGCTAATTTCACTACAAGTCAATCAAGCAAACACAAAATCAACTAACATTCCAAATCAAAGTCAAACAAACAATTTCACACACACAAAGTAATGGAATGCAAGTCATGCATAAGTATGCAAAGTATGGTTCTATTGCAAGGATGGTCTCCACTAGGTTTCTAAACTTTGTAAGGTCCAAATTAGTCATTTACCAAAATGGCAAAGTCATTAGTTAGAGGGTTTTGCCCAAAACTATCTTAAAATCCATTCAACATTTTATGTGGTGGAAAATGGTTTTATCAAATCAAAATCTTTAAGTTTCTCACCAAAAGTTTCTAACTCTCAAGACTTGGTGTTTTGGGCCAGTAGCTTTGAATCAAAATATCTCCTCAAAGTTTTTATTCTAAAATCCTTTTTCATACTAAATCCATTATCTTTACTTAGCTAGAAATAGACTAACTCAATTAATCCATTCTAAATTTTTCCAATTTCATTTTCAAAAACATGGGTTGGTTCCTAGGGTCAGTAAGGTCACAACAAACCATTTTGCAGAAATTTTAACCCTAAAATCATTTTTAAACAATTTTTCTAATCTAAATAAGCACACAAATGATTCTGCAAAAACAAGCAAATTATCAGATACTATTTACTAAACCAAGGGCATGGTTGGCTAGGGCTTGTTCCCCTGATTTCATTGATATAAAATTTGTAAAATTTGGACGTGTGGTTTGAAAGTTACAAGGGTTTGAAAATCACTTCCAAATCTGTTTCAAATTTCTGTTTTTAAACAAAACTGGCCACGCGGCACGTTCTGGTTGGACGGTACCGGTTCGGGTGGATCACGCGCTGTAGCCATTGGATCTAATTAGATCGTGCGGTTTTGAGAGCGTACCCCTTCGCGGTTTAAGTGACTCTATCGTGCCCGCCCGATCTAGATCGAACGGTTCTCAGTGCCCCGACCATAAGCTGGCGGCGCAATGTCAACGGCGAGCGGCGGAGCGGCCAGATGGCGGTGGTGCTGGCGAAGCAGGAAGCAAGGAAGTGTAAGGAGATGGTCACCAGGCTCAGGAGAATACGGTGAAGCTCAAGGTACTCACAGTTGGTCAAGGGGCGCACTAGGGTTGCAGGAATTCCTCGTCGGAGTTGCGAACTGCGTCAGGTGGTCCTCGTTGTGGTCGGAGGCGACGCTACATATCACACGAAGGTAAACAGAGGGCAAGGTTATCTGAGCAAGATCAGTGCGGTGACGCGTGCGCGAAAGAGAAGAGGAGGGGCGGTCTGGTTTACCGGGGAGTCGTCGTCGGAGAAGAACCAGACGGCGGCGCTGGCTCGAAGAAGATGTTTCTGACGCTCAGGGTCGCGCGTGGTCGAACGAGGGGTACAGATGGATGCGTCAAGAGGTGGGGAATCTACTAGGGTGCTCAGGGAGGCGCGGGGTGAAGAGGCTCGGCCGGATTCCTCACCGGAGTGTCGTCGGACAGAGGCGGTGTTCGAGTAAAATTCGACGGCCTGGTGGCGTGCTTGAGGGAGGAGCCAGGGGGAAACGAGAGAGGAGAGAAAGACGATTTATCGTGCGTGATCACGGCAGGTATTACTCACGGCATTAAGGCGAATTCATGCCGCGAATTCAAAGCTTGCAACGGTGACGAGGGGAGGAAGAACGGGTCGTGGGGGTGGGGAGGATGAACAGGGAAAATGGGTCCAGTAGTCAGTGGGGAAGGAAGTGAGCGAAGGGTCCACCAGTCATCGTCTCTGCGGGTCAAATAATGAGTGCGAATCGTTTTCTTTCGGGGAGGGAATACTGGGCTGCTTCTGGGCCTGTTGGGCTGCTGGGTTGGGTTATCCTATTCCTTATATTTTTCCTGCGCTGAACTCTTTTCTTTTTCCATTTCCAATTTCTATTTTGAATTTGCAAACAAACAAACAAGGTCCAAATTAATTCAAACCATTCCAACACATTCATCACATTTGTAATTGAATTTTGGTTCTGTTTATCAACATAAAACCAAAGTCCAATAAAATAATAATTTTTATTCTTTTTAGGATCCATTCTTTAATTAAATAAAATGGTTCATTAGTTATTTAATAAAATAGGGTTTGATTTAATTAATAGAATCTCCATTTGAATTCCAAATATTTTCAAAAACAAAATCAGTAGGTTTTATTTGGAAATAAAGAATATTTGGAAAACTTGTTTAAAATAAAATAACATCTTTATTTGTGGTCCATTAATCAATTAAATGAAATGGGCCTTATTCATTTACTTCAAATAAGATTTGTTTTATTAGAATATTTATTTTGAAATCCAAAATAAAATCAAAACACTTTTGTAGGTTTTATTTGAGAATATAAAATATCTGGAAAACTTATTTTAAATGATTTAATAAGTTTTTGATGTTTTAATTAACATGGTAAACTTTTTATTTAAATAAAAATTGGATATTAAATCCTTATTAATTTATTTAAATAAACCTTTGCTATTTTTTATTCAAACCAAAATGTTTTAATTCCAAGCTTGGCCAAGGTTTTTATTTGGCTTTATAAAATAATCTTTATTTATGAATCCACCTTTTCTTTTGAAAACCAAATCTTTTATTAAAAAGATCCAAAATAGTAATTCCACAATATTTTAATTTCCTTTATTTAAAATGTTTATCTTTTTAAATCCCTTTAGTATTTTATTTACTTCAAATGGGTTTGAAGTTCCAATTGAATTTAAAAAGTTTCTTCTGGCTCTGAAAATCAAACAAGTTTTATTTTATTCAATTATTTTTCACATTAAAAGATTTTGGAAAATCTTGGGATGTGACAGGCTACCACCCTTAAAATAAATCTCGTCCCGATATTTGGGAAGGCTGGGGTTACAAGTAGGCTTAAAATAACTAGGGTACTACCACCCTTAAAATAAAGTCTCTTAGGGTTACATTGATGGCTCCTTTGGCTAAAAGTTCAGCTCAATAATCAGACAAGGAATCTCTATTTGACTCTTCTGAGATTTCTAAATCCTGACATCCACTTCTTCTATCTCTTCAAAGTTCTCATTCATGTCAATGTGGTTCACATGTCCTTTCTGGGTCACATTGGAGTCATTTCCATTGGCTCTCCTGGCATCCTTTTTCTTTTTCTTCTCTGGACAGTCTGATGCATAGTGTCCAAGTTCCTTACAATTATAGCATTGCAACTGGCTAATGTCCTTTTTCCTGTATGTGTTATGTTGGTTCTGACCAAGGTCATCTCCATTGTCAGTATCATTTCCATTATACTCACTTTCATTGTTGTTGTGGTGATACTGATGTGGTTCAGAATCTTCATTGCTCTTTCTGTAAGAATGCTTCTTCTATGATGATCTTGAATAGTTCTTGAGTTTATGTTTCCTCTTTCTGTTCTCAACTTGATTCATCTTGTTTTACAATATTGTGGCTTTGTCACAGAGTGATTAATAAGTTGGGACATAGGCAACAGCTAGCTGCAGGTTCAATTCATCATTAAGTCCTTCAAGAAATTTATCCTTTCTCTTAGCATCAGTATCAACTTCATCCGGTGCATAGCGTGCCAGATTGTTGAATTCTTCAATATACTCAGCCACACTGAGGTTTCGTTGTTTCAGATTGTGAAACTCTTTTTTCTTCAAGTACATTACTCCAGGTGAGATATGAGTTGTTCTGAATCCATCTTCAAAAATAGTCCAAGTCCCATCTTCAAGGGGAGTGGTGATTTGAAAGTTGTCCCACCATGTTGCTGCTGGTTCTTCAAGCAGAAATGCTGCAAACCTTACTTTTTCTTCATCGGTGCAACCAATAGTCACTAAGTCTTTGTTTACTGAACGTAACCAATCATCAGCTTCCATTGGATCAGTTGTTCCAGAGAACCTTGCAGGCCTAAGTTTCAGAAACTTGGTGAGCATGTCAAGTGCTGGAGGATTATTCTGATTGTTGTTGTTGTTGTTGTTGTTGTTATTCAAATTCTGTATGAATGTGGTCATCTGCTGCATCAACTGTGTCTGAGCTGCCATCATCTGTTGCATCTCAGGGGTGAAGTTGTTGTTTTGGTTGGGGTTGGCACGACGGGGAGGCATCTGTTGGTTTGATAGGGATAAGTATTCGTGGATAGGTTTTTAAGAAACTTTAACACACAACTCAAAAACAACCAAGTTCAATCAAACAATAAAACCATCAAACATTCAACAAGCAACCAATCACTTAACAACTTATGAGCTTAACTCATGAGTTGAAGGAAACAACAAGTTTTTCTCGAAATAACAACTTAGTATAATCATACCTCATAGGACAATATGATCCATACACTAACTTGATATCAATTTCTTTGGTAGGCAATCTAATGCCTTCTTGGTTTTCACTAGTAGTCCTTAGTGATATCCAAGTTGGATGTCCTTGGTGAACATGCTGAAGATGTTGAAGTCATTAGAGTTGAAGAAGTTGAAGAAGTCCTTTGCACATGGTGTAGTCTTTGGCCATGGGTAGGTTTTTCCATCAAGTTGAAATAGAAGAGATGTATAGTTGAAACCAGAATGGTTGAGGAAAGAGTTTTACAAGTGTTTTTGTAAATAAGTTTTGGAACAAGATCAACTCCTATTTTTCTAAGGGTTTTTGTCCAAATCCTAGGTTTACAAATCCTACAGGCAACACAATGCTCTGATACCATCTGTAGAGGGAGTGTCCCAACCTTTAAATATAAGGTGGTATCCCCTGTGTTTACAATGCTAGTCCCTGGATCAATAGCTAGCATCCACAGTTAAGATGTAATATCAAGAAACAAAGGTCATAACATAACTTTATAACCAGGAATAACATAATTTTATTACATCATACATAGCTCATTTGGCTATTACATTACATTGCAGCGGAATAACTATAGTCACGGGGTCCTTCATCTTCAAAGTGCCACAGGCAGATGTTGGTTGTAGACTTTGTAATCCTAATCAAACAATCTTCACTAAAAACAATCAAACCTGCAACATTACAAGTTACAGCCACAAGGGTCAATACATTTGAATTGTATTGGCAAGTTTCACTACTAAGTATAATATAAGTGGATCCTATCATTACATGCAAATTTGGCTAAGTAGAGTTTTAGGCTCATTTCCATAAAGCAAAATTTATCCTATCTTTTAAAAATGGTTTTGGTCCTTTGTCAAATCTCCTTTTCAAAAATCTCTTGAACTCCTTGGTAAAAACTCAAGTGTTCAAGTCCTTGTCAAAATCTCTTGAGCACCTTGGTAACCCCAAGTGCATCAAGTTTTGTCAAAATCTCTTGAGCTCCTTGGTAACCCCAAGTGCATCAAGTTTTAAAAGTTTTCTTTTAGAAATTAGAGTGTCGAGGTCTTCCATAGCTTCAGGCCTTAGTTGCTCAGTATTGTCCATAACCGGGGACACGGCTAAGTACTTAGATTTTATTATCTTCTGCAGAAGTTGTACACTTTACCCACATGACACAATCTCGTCTTGACGCCACCAGTGGCCGCTGGATAAGTTCTCACCAAAATGGAGTACCGGAAGATCGAGAATGTGACAAAGTCTTTCCATAGGAGTCCTCCCAATACAAAATTCTAGCTTGTCTACCAGGCACAAATGTAGGGTTACTCCCTTACACAAATCTAGTTAACCTGAAGATGCCAATGCATGGGACTTCCACTATGTAGTTGACTAAGCCAGAGCCCATTTAGCATGTGGCTATACACGGAAGCCACTGTACGAGAAACATGTTCAATCTCTAAGTTTACTGGGTGGTTTTCCTTTGGAGCACAACACAAAGAGATTGCCATAGCCATGGTTCCTTTTGTTGCCACCTTCTCCAATACTCAAAGTATCCTTGGCCACCCAGGTGGTTCATTGAGTCCTTGTTTTATTATATAAAACATAAGTCTTTTCTCAATCTCATAAAATCTCAACATGTATCTCTTTTCAAAATAAAGCATGGCTAAGCATGTATCAACTACATTGTTTTCACTAAGGAATGTATAGGGTATCCTATTAGGATTTAGCATAGCATAAGTATAGAAATTCTTTTCATGCATGTTTTAAAAAATCCACTAAGTATAATGAAAATAGTAGGACATGGATGATAGTGTCACTTGCCTTTTGGGAAGGGAATGGTGGTTCACTCCTTGATCTTGCTAGTCTCACACTTTGCTAATTTCACTACAAGTCAATCAAGCAAACACAAAATCAACTAACATTCCAAATCAAAGTCAAACAAACAATTTCACACACACAAAGTAATGGAATCCAAGTCATGCATAAGTATGCAAAGGATGGTTCTATTGCAAGGATGGTCTCCACTAGGTTTCTAAACTTTGTAAGGTCCAAATTAGTCATTTACCAAAATGGCAAAGTCATTAGTTAGAGGGTTTTGCCCAAAACTATCTTAAAATCCATTCAACAATTTCTGTGGTGGAAAATGGTTTTATCAAATCAAAATCTTTAAGTTTCTCACCAAAAGTTTCTAACTCTCAAGACTTGGTGTTTTGGGCCACTATCTTTGAATCAAAATATCTCCTCAAAGTTTTTATTCTAAAATCCTTTTTCATACTAAATACATTATCTTTACTTAGCTAGAAATAGACTAACTCAATTAATCCATTCTAAATTTTTCCAATTTCATTTTCAAAAACATGGGTTGGTTCCTAGGGTCAGTAAGGTCACAACAAACCATTTTGCAGAAATTTTAACCCTAAAATCATTTTTAAACAATTTTTCTAATCTAAATAAGCACACAAATGATTCTGCAAAAACAAGCAAATTATCAGAAACTATTTACTAAACCAAGGGCATGGTTGGCTAGGGCTTGTTCCCCTGATTTCATTGATATAAAATTTGTAAAATTTGGACGTGTGGTTTGAAAGTTACAAGGGTTTGAAAATCACTTCCAAATCTGTTTCAAATTTCTGTTTTTTAAACAAAACTGGCCACGCGGCGCGTTCTTGTTGGACGGTACCGGTTCGGGTGGATCACGCGCTGTAGCCATTGGATCTAATTAGATCGTGCGGTTCTGAGAGCGTACCCCTTCACGGTTTAAGTGACTCTATCGTGCCCGCCCGATCTAGATCGAACGGTTCTCAGTGCCCCGACCATAAGCTGGCGGCGCAATGTCAACGGCGAGCGGCGGAGCAGCCAGATGGCGGCGGTGCTGGCGAAGCAGGAAGCAAGGAAGTGTAAGGAGATGGTCACCAGGCTCAGGAGAACACGGTGAAGCTCAAGGTACTCGCGGTTGGTCAAGGGGCGCACTAGGGTTGCAGGAATTCCTCGTCGGAGTTGCGAACTGCGTCAGGTGGTCCTCGTTGTGGTCGGAGGCGACGCTACAGATCACACGAAGGTAAACAGAGGGCAAGGTTAGCTGCGCAAGATCAGTGCGGTGACGCGTGCGTGAAAGAGAAGAGGAGGGGCGGTCTGGTTTACCGGGGAGTCGTCGTCGAAGAAGAACCAGACGGCGGCGCTGGCTCGAGGAAGATGTTGCCGACGCTCAGGGTCGCGCGTGGTCGAATGAGGGGTACGGATGGATGCGTCAAGAGGTGGGGAATCTACTAGGGTGCTCAGGGAGGCGCGGGGTGAAGAGGCTCGACCGGATTCCTCACAGGAGTGTCGTCGGACAGAAGCGGTGTTCGAGTAAAATTCGACGGCCTGGTGGCGTGCTTGAGGGAGGAGCCAGGGGGAACAAGAGAGGAGAGGAAGACGATTTATCGTGCGTGATCACGGCAGGTTTTACTCGCGGCATTAAGGCGAATTCATGCCGCGAATTCAAAGCTTGCAACGGTGACGAGGGGAGGAAGAACGGGTCGTGGGGGTGGGGAGGATGAACAGGGAAAATGGGTCCAGTAGTCTGTGGGGAAAGAAGTGAGCGAAGGGTCCACCAGTCATCATCTCTGTGGGTCAAATAATGAGTGTGAATCATTTTCTTTCGGGAGGGAATACTGGGCTGCTTCTGGGCCTATTGGGCTGCTGGGTTGGGTTATCCTATTCTTTATATTTTTCCTGTGCTGAACTCTTTTCTTTTTCCATTTCCAATTTCTGTTTTGAATTTCCAAACAAACAAACAAGGTCCAAATTAATTCAAACCATTCCAACACATTCATCACATTTGTAATTGAATTTTGGTTCTGTTTATCAACATAAAACCAAAGTCCAATAAAATAATAATTTTTATTCTTTTTAGGATCCATTCTTTAATTAAATAAAATGGTTCATTAGTTATTTAATAAAATAGGGTTTTATTTAATTAATAGAATCTCCATTTGAATTCCAAATATTTTCAAAAACAAAATCAGTAGGTTTTATTTGGAAATAAAAAATATTTGGAAAACTTGTTTAAAATAAAATAACATCTTTATTTGTGGTCCATTAATCAATTAAATAAAATGGGCCTTATTCATTTACTTCAAATAAGATTTGTTTTATTAGAATATTTATTTTGAAATCCAAAATAAAATCAAAACACTTTTGTAGGTTTTATTTGAGAATATAAAATATTTGGAAAACTTATTTTAAATGATTTAATAAGTTTTTGATGTTTTAATTAACATGGTAAATTTTTTATTTAAATAAAAATTGCATATTAAATCCTTATTAATTTATTTAAATAAACCTTTGCTATTTTTAATTCAAACCAAAATGTTTTAATTCCAAGCTTGGCCAAGATTTTAATTTGGCTTTATAAAATAATCTTTATTTATGAATCCACCTTTTCTTTTGAAAACCAAATATTTTATTAAAAAGATCCAAAATAGTAATTCCAAAATATTTTAATTTCCTCTATTTAAAATGTTTATCTTTTTAAATCCCTTTAGGATTTTATTTAATTCAAATGGGTTTGAAGTTCCAATTGAATTTAAAAAGTTTCTTCTGGCCCTGAAAATCAAACAAGTTTTATTTTATTCAATTATTTTTCACATTACAAGGATTTGGAAAATCTTGGGATGTGACAACCGTATATTTGGTCATTAAACCTTATGGATGCTGCGATCGCCGTGAGTTTTCTTCTGGTGTTATTGATATTTCCAAAATTAGCGATTTACGCTGTTTTGACTCCTTTTCGCTCCAGTACAACTGGTCCAAGAGTTTTGTCCAATGTAACTATCTTTTGTCCCGATCCTTGTGAAAATAGACATAAAAGATGCACGCGAACGTCATAAAATACAAAGCTACCACCACTACGGTGCAAAATAATAATATTAAACATGATGCACATATAAACTCATCAGGCCCATGCGCCTAGGGAAACCCTAAGGTTAGGGTTAGGTGCGCCCTGGGGTTGCTCCCTCCCTTTGCCACCAGCTACGTGGCTTGGTGAGGGGTGGGGGTGGATATCGAGCTAGCTCGACTCAAATCGACTCAACTCGTAAATACTTGTTAGTTAACGAGCTTTCTCGACTCAACTCGTTAACATAATGATCTTGCAACCTTAGCTTGGCTCGACTGGATAAATACTCGAGTTGGTTCGATAAGCTTGATAAGCTCACGAAGAAACTTAACTGAAGGGAATATGCCCGAGAGGCAATAATAAAGTGGTTATTATCGTATTCCTTATTTATGATAAATGTTTATTTTGCATGCTATAATTGTATTAATACGGAAACGTTAATACATGTGTGTTTAATAAACAAAGAGAAAATTTCTAGTTATGCCTCTCTTATAAACTAGCTCGTTGATTAACAAGATGATCAAGGTTTCCTGATCATGGACATTGGATGTTGTTAATAACGAGATCACAACATTGTTGGAATGATGTGATGAACATTCCTCCGAAGTATAGCATTACGATCAAGGTCATTGTATTTATATTGACATAACATCATACGAAGTAATCTTAATCCTTAGACCATGAGATCATATTAATACTAACACCAAAGAGTATCTTGATAACATCAAACGTCACACCGTAACAGGGTGACTATAAAGATGGGTTCAGTGCTACGAAGGTGTTATGTGGAGGCTCATGTATCAAGAGTGAAATTTGTCCATCCCGATGACGGATAGATATACTCTGGGCCCTCTCGGTGATATCACATTAGTTAGCTTGCAAGTAAGTGATTTGATCACTAGAATGTTATATCACGGGAACGAGAAAAGAGTACATGTCGGTAATAAGATGAAACTAGGTATGGAGATACCGATGATCGAATCTGGGACATGTAATATATCGCGAGACAAAGGGATTGAGTTACATTCGTATAAGGTTCACACGATTACATAAGTCATCGTTGAATATGTGGGAGTTAGTACGGATCTCCAGGTCCCGCTGCTGATTATTGATCGCAGAGGGGTCTCGATCATGTCTACATTATTCATGAACCGTAGGGTGACACACTTAAGGGATACCGACACCATTTGGAGCAAATAATATGCCAGAGCAAGAAAAAGGAAAGCGCAGGAATTTATTTCACTAGACACCGGAACTGTTTCGATTGAAATTGCTGAAACTGGTTCTACATGTGAAATTGAAATGTTGTAAGGGGTTTTATGTGAATGTTTGTTAATTAGAGTAATTAACAAAATTCCGAATAAATAAATAAAATAGTTTTATTTAAATGATAGCTTGCATTAAATTTGGTGGAAATTTAATGCATGTGAGTGGATTTTTGAGTGGAGGCATGTTTATGTGAGTGGAGGCTTTTTATTTTGAGTTGGAGCTCCACCCACATGAATGTGGAAGAGGTGGGGGCAGCCACTATGGGTTGGGCGCCATGCCCCTTGGGTGCTCCCCTTCTCCCTATAAAAGTCCTCCCTCTCGTCCTCTCAAAGCACACCTCCTCGTGAAGGATCTCTCTCCCCCTTTACAATTTCCCCATGGTCTCGGATCATCGAGATACATGTTCCCGGTGGCTTTTTCTAGAAGTATTTGTTGCTTCCACTACTTCGATGGAGCAAGGGCGCGGAGGTTGTCGGGGTACCCGGACGTGTGTCCGATCACGGATGCACCACTTGGGACCTAGATGTAACTTCTCTGGACAGATGTCTACATAGTGTCCTTTGTTTCCATACTTGAAACATGTGACAAGGCTGATGTCTCTTATAGGTTTGCTTGTCTTGTCTTCCTTCTTTTCTGGACAATGTAATGCATAATGGCCTAGCTCTTTGCATTTGTGACACATTACATGGCTAATATCCTTCTTATTCTTTGGTATCACTATTGCTTGTTTGTTTCCTTGGTTGTTCTTCTTTTTTGGACATTCATAAGCATAGTGTTCCATCTCTTTGCAATTGTAACATTGCACCTGGCTAATGTCTTGCCTGCTGGGGTTGGGGCATTTCTTCTTTTTCTTGGGTCTCTCTAAAGCTAGGAGTTCTTCTAGTTCATGTTCTTCATATTTCACCACAAATGTGGGAAATCTTTCTCTCTTCTTGGGGCAGTCACTAGAGATATGACCTTCTTATCCAGATGAGTAGCAACACTTTGTGGTCACATTGGGTGTGGCCTTATGAGGCACGGTTCTGACTTTGCCTTCATCCTTCTTGGTAGAGGTTGTTCCTTCATGGAGTTTTCCAAACATTTGATGCATTCCATCTTGTTTCATTTGTTGAACCATAGGATAAATACGGCATTGGATAGGAACATGATCATTTCCTTCACATAGGAAACATGTAACTTGATATGTGGGGAATTATTTAGTTGGATGTTTCTCTTCACAATTAGGGCATTGATCCACATGCTCTTTATAAGTGTGTCATATGTCTCCACAAATATTGCAAGCTTGAGTTCCTTCTTTAATATCATCCTTGATATCATTGTTGTCACAATTTCCTTGGGAAAGGTTTCTTCTTATGTTGATCATTTGATTTTTCATCCTTTGCAACAATTGGTATTGGGTTTCCAAGAATTTTTCCATGGTTGGGTCTAACTCATTATTGTTGGCTAAAAACTGAGTTGTCACTTGATTCAACTGGGCTTGGGTTGCTAGCAGTTGTTCTCTCATGTGCATCTCTTGGTTGTTGTTGTTACCATCCTTGATGTTGGAGTCTCTTGGAGAAGTCATCTGTTTGGGTTGGTTTGGGATTAGATTAGGAAAAAGATTCTAGAGGAAGAATTCTACTCACACACAACAAATCACACAAGCAATGTGCAAGCATTCACAATCAAACATTCCACTCAAACAACAAAGTTCAAACATATTTTAGGCAACAAAATATTTTTTCTACAACACATAAGTTGGTGTGATCAATATATGATCTAAACTAAACATTAGTATGGTGGTCCAACTAGGGGTTTCACTTGAGATCATTCCATTCTTCTTGGTTGTTTCTTCATGAACTAGATCATTGTTTCCTTGGAAAAATTCTTGCATCTTGCTCACAAGCTCAAAGGTGATGATGGTTCCTTCTAGGTTGTGTTTCCTTAGTCTTCAAGTCTTGAGTATTCTTCTTGTCTCACTTGTAGTCCTTAGTGATGTCTAAGGTGAAGTCCTTGGTGAAACTAAAGTTGAAGTCATTGGTGATGTTGAAGTCTTTGCTCAAGTTGAAGTCTTTTTCCATCAAGTTTGAAAAGGGAGAGATGTATAATCAAAACCAAAAAGGTTGAGGAAAGAGTTTACAATATTGTTTGTAAATAAGTTTGGAACAAATATAAATCCTATTTTTCTAAGGGGTTTTGTCCAATCCTAGGGTTACAATCCTACAGGCAACACAGTGCTCTGATACCATCTGTAGAGGTCCCAACCTGATAAGGTAGAGATCCAGGTGTTTACAATGCTATTCCATGGATCAATAGCTAGCATCCATAGTTTAAGATGTAATATCAAGAAACAAAGGTCATAATACAACTTTATAACCAGGAATAAAATAATTCATTACATCTTACATAACTCATTTGGCTATCACATTACAATGCAGCAGAATATCTAGATAGCATGGAGTCCTTCATCTTCAAAGTACCACAGGCAATCATGTTGGTTGTAGACTTGTAATCCTATTCAACACACTTCACTAACATCAAACAAACCTGCAACATAATAAGTTATAGCCATAAGGGTCAATACATTTGAATTGTATTAGCAAGTGATACTATGGTAGAATAGTGGTATCTATCATCTATATGCATTTGTCTAAGTGGATCTTAGGCTTGCTTTGCTCAAACTAGATTTCCTTATCATTTGAAAACACTAAGTTTTTGTTTGTCAAAATCACCCAAGGAATCTACCAATTAAAAATTGAAGATCCTTTAACCCTTGTTCAACCACCAGATTTTAACTTAGAAATTGGGATGAGGAGATCCTTGATAGATTCCATGTCTTGATACTCAAATTGTACATTGCCG
The DNA here is from genome assembly GCA_910589765.1 of Avena atlantica. NCBI lineage: Eukaryota > Viridiplantae > Streptophyta > Magnoliopsida > Poales > Poaceae > Avena > Avena atlantica. Next base: position 183,341,270 of record OU342737.1, read on the forward strand.
AGGACACGACTAAGTACTTAGATTTTACTCTCTCGAGAGGTGGTGCACTTACCCACAAGACTCGACATGCATCGATACAAGATCTTTCAGAATCCTTCCCTTATACCAAATGGATGCGCTCCATCATATCACCCGCTACCACCCTCTGTCCATCTGGCTAAGTTATTGCAACCTATATGATCCTGGCAGAGCCCATATACCATGTGGTTGCACTAGAATCTTCTCAACATTTGACATCTCAAATCTCTTTGTTCCTCGGTGGCTTTCCACAAGTGTGATACACAAGTTTTCCCCAGTATACTGGACTTGTGATACACAAGTTTTCCCCAGTATACTGGACTTGTGTAACCACTCAACACAAACCTTTCCTTCAATTCCACCAGGTGATTCATTCACATACTTGTTTTATTAAACAAAACACAAGTCATAGACATAGAAATATTTCATAGCACGAATATAATCCATCCTTGTTTTCTATTAGCCTGGCTAAGCATAATAGTAGCAAGAATCTTAATTTAGGGAAAATCTAGTAAGGCATCATCTACTAGGATTTCCCAAGGCATAGCATACTTAGTAAAAATTCCATGTAAGTCCTACTCAAAATATCACTAATGCATAGTGAAAATAATAGGACAAAATGTATGAAGCACCACTTACCTTTTTAGTAGAGAATATAGATTCACTCCTTGATCTTGCAATTGTCACACTCTTCAAAGTTCACTACAATTAAATCAAGCAAGCACATATTCAAACTAGCATTCAAACAATTCACCACATAAAATAAACGAAACAAAACAATGCATGCAAGCATGCAAAAGATTATTTTATTTGTAAAAGTGGTTTCTAATATGATAAACATATTAAAACACCTATTGGTCATTTATAAAAGTGGCAAAACCATTTAAAATCAAGTTAGTGAAAAATGGGCCATTTAAATCACTTTTATTTTGCTAGAAATGATTTTATTCAAAGAATAATTTCTAGTGTTAGACAAATAAGTTTTTAAACACAAATGTTAGTGTTTATGGTCAAAGTGTTTAAAACAAATCCATTTATAAGAGGTTTCACCCAAAAATCATTTTTAAATCAAAGCAACATTTTATTTTACTAAAATGCCTTTAATCAAAGTAATAATTTTCTAGGGTTAATTAAATACATTTTTAAATCCAAAATTTAGTGTTTAGGGTCAGATAGTTTAAATCAAACCATCTGCAAAAGGATTTACACAAAACATATTTTTAAAACATAATCAACAATTTTTGTTTTACTAGAAATGCTTTTTTTCAAGGAATAATTCCTTAGTGTCACAAAATATACTTTTAAATCCAAAAGTTGGTTTTTATGGTCAGTAGGTTCAAAACATTTTTATGCTAAAATCATTTTTAGAATAATTTTTATACGCAAAATAGGCCTAAACATGTTTCTGTAAAAACACCTAATTTTACAGAAGCAAAATACTAAACTAAGGGTATGGTTGCAAATTTCACATTTTCCTGAATCCATTGATATAAAATTTGTAATTTTTGGACGTGTAAAACAAAAGTTATAAATTTTACAAAATCATTCATCTAATAAAAATGTTTCTGTTTTAAAAACAAAAGACAGGGCTACGTGTCATGTTTTCATTGGCCGATACCGATTCACACGGATCGCTCAGTGTGGTGCATTGGATGTAAGTTACAGCGTACGGTGCGGATCTAACGTACCTCTTCGTTTAAGTGAATCTAACTCATCCGCCGGATCGGGATCTAACGTCTCACAGCAGCTCGACCAGCGATGGGCGGCGCTGGGCAACGGTGATCAGCGGCGCGCTCGGGCTACGGTGGTCTGGCTACTCCAGGAAGCGATTGTAAGGTTCCCAACCTTTAATAAGGTAGAGATCCCTGTGTTTACAATGCTAGTCCCTGGATCAATAGCTAGCCCTTTAATAAGATGTAATATCAAGAAACAAAGGTCATAATACAACTTTATAACCAGGAATAAAATAAATTATTACATCTTACATAGCTCATTTGGCTATCTCATTACAATGCAACAGAATATAACAATAGCATGGGGTCCTTCATCTTCAAAGTGCCATAGGCAAACATGTTGGTTGTAGACTTGTAATCCTATTCAACAAATTTCACTAACATCAAACAAACCTGCAACATAATAAGTTGCAGCCACAAGGGTCAATACATTTGAATTGTATTGGCAAGTTTCACTACTATGTAGAAATAAGTGGATCCTATCCTTACATGCATATTTGGCTAAGTGGGTTTAGGCTCATTTGCAGAAAGCAATATAGTTTTGTCCTATCTTTTCAAAATAGTTTTTGATCTTTTGTCAAATCTTTCTGAACTTCTCGAAAAATTCCAAGTGCTTCAAATCCCTTGTTGTCACCCTCAAGTTTTAACTTTGATAAATTGGAATGTCGAGATCTTCCATGGCTTCAGGCCTTAGTTGCTCAGTATTGTCCATAACTGGGGACACAGCTAAGTACTTAGAATTTTGATCTTCTGCAGAAGTTGTACACTTTATGCACATGACACAATCTCATATTGATGCCACCAGTGGCCGCTGGATAAGTACTCACCAAGATGGAGTACTGGCAGATTGAGAATGTGACAAAGTATTTCCATAGAAGTCCTCCCAATACACAATGCTAGCTTGTCATCGAGGCACCAATGTAGGGTTTCAAGTTCCCTTACACAATTCTAGTTAACCTGAAGATGTCAATGCATGGGTCTTCCACTATGTAGTTGACTAAGCCAGAGCCCATTTAGCATGTGGCTGTACACGGAAGCCACTGTACGAGAAACATGTTCAATCTCTAAGTCCCTGGGTGGTTTTCTTCTAGTGCACATACAAAAAGAGATGACCATATAAACATGGTTCCTTTTGTTGCCACCTTGTCCAAAACTTGAGTATTCTTGTCCACCCAGGTGGTTCATTGAGTACTTGTTTTATTATATAAAACATATATCTTTTCAACTCTTCATATAATCATAACATGTATCCCATCCCATTATATAGCAGGGCTAAGCATACTACAACTACATTGTTTCCACTAAGGGATATATAAGGGTATCCTATTAGGATTTAGCATAGCATAAGATATAGTAAACCTTTACATGCATGTTACAAAATCCACTAAGTGTAATGAAAAGAGTAGGACATGGATGATAGTGTCACTTGCCTTTTTAGTAGAGACTGTTGGTTCACTTCTTGATCTTGCAAATATCACACTCTTCTAATTCCACTACAATTCAATCAAGCAAACATAGATTCAACTAGCATTCCAACAATTTATCACACATAAAATAATAGAAACAAGGTCATGCATGCAAGCATGCAAAAGATAGTTTTATTTGAAAAAGTGGTTTATACTAGGCTCTAAACATTATAAAGTTCAAGGTGGACATATATCAAAGTGGTAAAACCATTTGCAAAAGGTTTTATCTATAAACCATTTTTAAATCAAATCATTATTTTATGTGGTTGAAAATGCTTTTATCACAGCAATATTTTTAAAGAGTTCACCAAATATATTTTAATTCTCAAAACTTGGTGTTTAGGGTCAGAAGGTTTGAATCAAATCATTTCCCAAAGGTTTTACTCAAAAATCATTTCTAATCATAAACAATATTTTTATTTGACTATATATGTGCTAATTCAAATATTTATTCCTAAACTTCACAAAATACATTTTTAAATCCATAAGTTGGTTCCTAGGGTCAGTAGGTTCACAACAAACCATTTTGCAAAGATTTCATATTAAAAATATATCTAGAACATTTTTTATATTCAAAATAAGCCTACACAAGTTTCTGCAAATTCAACCTATTTTCCAGAAGCAAATCATTAAACAAAGCGCATGGTTGGGTAGGATTTGTCTTGCTGATTCCATTGATATAAAATTTGAAAATTTTGGACGTGTGGATCAAATGTTATGCAATTTACAAATTCAATCAATTTATAGAAATGTTTCTGTCTATTTAAACAAACTAGTGCCACACGTCATGTTTTTACTGGACGATACCGATTCGCACGGATTGAGCTCTGTGGACTGTAGGATTTAAGTGAGATCTAGTGGCACATATGGACGCATACCCTTTCGCCCAAATCTAATCTTAGCCACAGGATAACGATCTAACGGCTCGCAGATGCTTGACCATCCACTGGCGGCGCTGGCGGCAGCTAGCGGCGGCGCATGCTCTGGCGGTGTGCTTGCCGACGATGCAGGAGGCAAGAGGGGTAACGGGAGTGCTCACCGTGTTCAGGGAATCGTGGCGGTGCTAAACGTGGCCGCGAGGAGGCAAGGGGCGCGCAGATGCGACGGCTATTGCTCACGGAAGGTACGATTAGACGCGCACTGTTATGTTTGCTGTCGGAGGTGAGGCTGCAGATCGTCCTAAGGAAAACGGAAGGTACGGTTAGACGCGCACTGTTCTGGGGATCATGGGAGCATCAACTAGCGAGTTCGGGCAGTCTGGTGTTACCTGGAAGGTTCGTCGGAGTAATGGCAGACGCCGGTGGTGTTCAGAATCGAGGTTGTCGTCGTTGTGGAGCGGGCGAGGTCAAGCGGTTGGTAGAGGGAGGTGCGCAAGAGGCTGCTGATGAAACTCGTGTGAAGCAGGGGCCGAGGGGGAGACTGTCCTAGCCGGAATCGAAGGAGGAGTTCGTCGAAGCAGAGAGGGCTCGAGCTTGCAATTAGAGCAGCCTAGGGGCAGAGAGGGAGAGGCAAGCGAGGGGAAAGAGAGAGGAGGAACGGGCGGTTATGTATGCGTGATCACAGCGAAGAATAACAGTGGCAATAACTCGTATTCATCACCGGAGTAAATCGGCAGCAACGGCAGGGCGACGTGGTCGTGGGGAAGACGATGCTGAGGTGGCCAGTGGGGTCCGTCTGTCAGCGAGAGTGAGGGAGGGAACGATGGGGCCACTTGTCTGCGTCTCTGCGGGTCCTTTTCTGAGTGAAAAACGTTTCGCTGAAAGGGGGGAAGAGTTGGGCTGCGAGTTGGGCTGCTGGGCCTATTGGGTTGGGTTGAGTCTGTTTCATTTTTTTATACAGATTGCTTTTTCTTTTTCTATTTGATTTTCTGTTTTTGATTTTCAAACAAACAATTCAAACAACAAATCAAATCAAACCACCACCAAACTTTGTATTTATTTTAATTCTGATTAACAACATAAATCAAAGTCCAAAACAAAATATTTTTTATTCTTTTTAGGCTCCATTAATAATTAAATAAAATAGACCTTAGTCTTTAATTCAAATAGGATTTAATTTATTTAAAAACTCTATTTGAAATCTAAATAATATCAAAACCATTTCAGTAGGTTTTATTTGAAAAACAAAAACATTTGGAAAACTTATTTAAAATAAATTAACAAGTTTTAGTTTTTATTTAAAATGGAAAAGCCTTTACTTTAATAAAATTGGATATTAATAAATCCTCATTATTTTATTTAAATAAACCTTTACTCTTTTTTTATCAAATAGAAACATTTTATTTCAAAAGCTTGGCCAAGATTTAATTTGGCTATATAAAATAATCCTTATTTATAATTCTACCTTTGCTTTTGAAAACCAAATCTTTTTATTTAAAGATCCAAAAATAGTGATTCCAATTATTTTAACTTTATTTATTAATTGTTTATCTTTTGAAATCCTTTTAGGATTTTATTTGATCAAAATAGGTTTTGATGTTTCCAATTGGAAACAAAAGTTTCTTCTCACCCTAAATGTCAACAATTATTTATTTTGTTTATTTATTTTTCACATAACAAGATTTGGAAAATCTTGGGATGTGACAGGCTACCACCCTTAAAATAAATCTCGTCCCGAGATTTGGGAAGGCTAGGGTTACAAATTGGCTTCAAGGCAACTAGGGTACTACCACCCTTAAAAATAAAGTCTCATAGGGTTACATTGATGGTTCACTTGACTATGGGTTCAACACTTTATATCCGGACAAGGAATCCTTATTTGACTCTTCTGAGTTAACTAGTTCCTGACATCCACTTCTTCTATCTCTTCAAAGTTTCCATCCATGTCAATGTGGTTCACATGTCCTTTTTGGGTCACATTGGAGTCATTTCCATTGGCTCTTCTAGCATCCTTTTTCTTCTTCTTCTCAGGACAGTCTAATGCATAGTGTCCAAGTTCCTTGCAATTATAGCACTGCAACTAGCTAATATCTTTCTTCCTGGAATTGCCATGTTGGTTCTGACCAAGGTCATCTCCATTGTCAGTATCATTTCCATTATTATCACTTCCATTGCTATTGTGATGATACTGATGTGGTTTAGAATCTTCATTGCTCTTTTTGAATGAATGCTTCTTTTGTGATGATCCTGAGTGATTCTTGAGTTTATGCTTCCTCTTTCTGTTCTCAACTTGATTCATCTTGTTTTCCAAAATGGTGGCTTTGTCACAGAGTGATTGATAAGTTGGGAAATAGGCAATAGCTAGCTGCAGGTTCAACTCATCATTAAGTCCTTCAAGAAATTTCTCCTTTCTCTTAGCATCTGTATCAACTTCATCCGGTGCATAGCGTGCCAGATTGTTGAATTCTTCAATATACTCAACCACACTAAGGTGACGTTGTTTCAGATTGTGAAACTCCTTTTTCTTCAAGTACATTACTCCAGGTGAGATGTGAGTTGTTCGGAATCCATCTTCAAAAATAGCCCAAGTTACATCTTCAAGGGGAGTGGTGATCTGAAAGTTGTCCCACCATGTTGCTGCTGGTCCTTCAAGCAGAAATGCTGCAAACCTTACTTTTTCTTCATCAGTGCAGCCAACAGTCACTAAGTCCTTATTCACTGAACGTAACCAATCATGGGCTTCCATTGGATTAGTTGTTCTAGAGAATCTTGCAGGCCTAAGTTTCAGAAACTTGGTGAGCATGTCAAGTGCTGGAGGATTATTCTGATTGTTGTTGTTGTTGTTGTTGTTGTTTTTTGTTGTTGTTGTTGTTGTTGTTGTTGTTGTTGTTGTTGTTGTTGTTGTTCTGATTCTGTATGAATGTGGTCATCTCCTGCATCAACTGTGTCTGAGCTGCCAACATCTGCTGCATCTCAGGGGTGATGTTGTTGTTTTGGTTGGGGTTGGCACGATGGGGAGGCATCTGTTGGTTTGATAGGGATGAGTAATGATGGATAGGTTTTTAAGAAGTCCTAAAACACAACTCAAAACAATCAAGTTCAATCAAACAATCAACAAGCAACCATTCACTTAACAACTTATGAGCTTAACTCATGAGTTGAAGGAAACAACAAGTTTTCTTGAAATAAATAACTTCGTATAATCATACCTCATAGGTCAATATGATCCATACACTAACATGATATCAATGTTTTTGGTAGGCAATCTAATGTCTCTTGTTTCTCACTTGTAGTCCTTAGTGATGTCTAAGTTGAAGTCCTTGGTGAAACTAAAGTTGAAGTCACTTGAAGATGTTGAAGTCATTAGAGTTGATGAAATCCTTTGCACATGGTGAAGTATTTGGCCATGGGGTAGGCTTTGTCCATCAAGTTTGAAATAAAAGAGATGTAGAATCAAAACCAAAATGGTTGAGGAAAGATTTTACAAGTTTGTTTGTAAATAAGTTTGGAACAAATACAACTCCTATTTTTCTAAGGGGTTTTGTCTAATCCTAGGGTTACAATCCTACAGGCAACACAGTGCTCGGATACCATCTGTCAGGTTCCCAACCTTTAATAAGGTAGATATCCCTGTGTTTACAAAGCTAGTCCCTGGTCTAATAGCTAGCATCCACAGTTAAGATGTAATATCAAGAAATAAAGGTCATAATACAACTTTATAACCAGGAATAAAATAAATTATTACATCTTACATAGCTCATTTGGCTATCTCATTACAATGCAGCAGAATATAACAATAGCATGGGGTCCTTCATCTTCAAAGTGCCACAGGCAAACATGTTGGTTGTAAACTTGTAATCCTATTCAACAAACTTCACTAACATCAAACAAACCTGCAACATAATAAGTTGCAGCCACAAGGGTCAATACATTTGAATTGTATTGGCAAGTTTCACTACTATGTAGAAATAAGTGGATCCTATCCTTACATGCATATTTGGCTAAGTGGGGTTAGGCTCATTTGTAGAAAGCAATATAGTTTTATCCTATCTTTTCAAAATAGTTTTTGATCTTTTGTAAAAAATCTTTCTGAACTTCTTGGAAAACTCCAAGTGCTTCAAATCCCTTGTTGTCACCCTCAAGTTTTAACTTTGAGAAATTGGAATGTCGAGATCTTCCATGACTTCAGGCCTTAGTTGCTCAGTATTGTCCATAACCGGGGACACGGCTAAGTACTTAGAATTTTAATCTTCTGCAGAAGTTCTACACTTTACCCACATGACACAATCTCATATTGATGCCACGAATGGCCACTGGATAAGTACTCACCAAGATGGAGTACTGGAAGATTGAGAATGTGACAAAGTCTTTCCATAGAAGTCCTCCCAATACACAATGCTAGCTTGTCATCCAGGCACCAATGTAGGGTTTCAAGTTCCCTTACACAGTTCTAGTTAACCTGAAGATGTCAATGCATGGGTCTTCCACTATGTAGTTAACTAAGCCAGAGCCCATTTAGCATGTGGTTGTACACGGAAGCCACTGTACGAGAAACATGTTCAATCTCTAAGTCCCTGGCTGGTTTTCTTCTAGTGCACATACAAAAAGAGATGACCATATAAACATGGTTCCTTTTGTTGCAACCTTGTCCAAAACTTGAGTATCCTTGCCCACCCAGGTGGTTCATTGAGTACTTGTTTTATTATATAAAACATATATCTTTTCAACTCTTCATATAATCATAACATGTATCCCATCCCATTATATAGCAGGGCTAAGCATACTACAACTACATTGTTTCCACTAAGGGATATATAAGGGTATCCTATTAGGATTTAGCATAGCATAAAATATAGTAAACCTTTCCATGCATGTTACAAAATCCACTAAGTGTAATGAAAAGAGTAGAACATGGATGATAGTGTCACTTGCCTTTTTAGTAGAGAATGTTGGTTCACTTCTTGATCTTTCAAATATCACACTCTTCTAATTCCACTACAATTAAATCAAGCAAACATAGATTCAACTAGCATTCCAACCAATTTATCACACATAAAATAATAGAAACAAGGTCATGCATGAAAGCATGCAAAAGATAGTTTTATTTGCAAAAGTGGTTTCTACTAGGCTCTAAACATTATAAAGTTCAAGGTGGATATATATCAAAGTGGTAAAACCATTTGCAAAAGGTTTTATCTATAAACTATTTTTAAATCAAATCATTATTTTATGTGGTTGAAAATGCTTTTATCACAGCAATATTTTTAAAGAGTTCACCAAATATATTTTAATTCTCAAAACTTGGTGTTTAGGGTCAGAAGGTTTGAATCAAATCATTTCCCAAAGGTTTTACTCACAAATCATTTCTAATCATAAACAATATTTTTATTTGACTATATATGTGCTAATTCAAATATTTATTCCTAAACTTCACAAAATACATTTTTAAATCCATAAGTTGGTTCCTAGGGCAGTAGGTTCACAAAAAACCATTTTGCAAAGATTTCATATTAAAATATATCTAGAACATTTTTTATATTCAAAATAAGCCTACACAAGTTTCTGCAAATTCAACCAATTTTCCAGAAGCAAATCATTAAACAAAGTGCATGGTTGGGTAGGATTTGTCTTGCTGATTCCACTGATATAAAATTTGCAAATTTTGGACGTGTGGATCAAAAGTTATGCAATTTACAAATTCAATCAATCTATAGAACTGTTTCTGTCTATTTAAACAAACTAGTGCCACGCGTCATGTTTTTACTGGACGATACCGGTTTCACACGGATTGAGCTCTGTGGACCGTAGGATTTAAGTGAGATCTAGTGGCACAGATGGACGCATACCCTTTCGCCCAAATCTAATCTTAGCCACAGGATAACGATCTAACGGCTCGCAGATGCTTGACCATCCACTGGCGGCGGCTAGCGACGGCGCACGCTCTGCCGGTGTGCTTGCCGATGATACAGGAGGCAAGAGGGGTAATGGGAGTGCTCACCGTGTTCAGGGAATCATGGCGGTGCTCATCGTGGTCGCGAGGAGGCAAGGGGCGCACAGATGCGACGGCTATTGCTCACCGGAGTCGGCGTCAGCGTTGGTACGGTTAGACGTGCACTGTTCTAGGGATCATGGGAGCATCAACTAGCGAGTTCGGGGCGGTCTGGTGTTACCTGGAAGGTTTCTCAGAGTAATGGCAGACGCCGGTGGTGTTCAGAATCGAGGTTGTCGTCGTTGTGGAGCGGGCGAGGTCAAGCGATTGGCACAAGGAGGTGCACAAGAGGCTGCTGATGAAACCCTTGTGAAGCAGGGGCCGAGGGGGAGACTGTCCTTGCCGAAATCGACGGAGGAGTTCGTCGGAGCAGAGAGGGCTCGAGCTCGCAATTAGAGCAGCCTAGGGGCAGAGAGGGAGAGGCAAGCGAGGGGAAAGAGAGAGGAGGAACGGGCGGTTATGTATGCGTGATCACAACGAAGAATAACAGCGGCAATAACTCGTATTCATCGCCGGAGTAAATCGGCAGCAACGGCAGGGCGACGTGGTCATGGGGAAGACGATGTTGAGGTAGCTAGTGGGGTCCGTCTGTCAGCGAGAGTGAGGGAGGGAAGGATGGGGCCACTTGTCTACGGGTCCTTTTCTGAGTAAAAAATGTTTCGCTGAGAGGGGGGAAGAGTTGGGCTGCGAGTTGGGCTGCTGGGCCTGTTGGGTTGGGTTAAGTCTTTTTTATACAGATTTCTTTTTCTTTTTCTATTTGATTTTCAAACAAACAATTCAAACAACAAATCAAATCAAACCACCACCAAACTTTGTATTTATTTTAATTCTGATTAACAACATAAATCAAAGTCCAAAACAAAATAATTTTTATTCTTTTTAGGATCCATTAATAGTTAAATAAAATAGACATTAGTCTTTAATTCAAATAGGATTTAATTTATTTAAAAACTCTATTTGAAATATAAATAATATCAAAACCATTTCAGTAGGTTTTATTTGAAAAACAAAAAAATTTGGGAAACTTATTTAAAATAAATTAACAAGTTTTAGTTTTTATTTAAAATGGAAAAGCCTTTACTTTAATAAAATTGGATATTAATAAATCCTCATTATTTTATTTAAATAAACCTTTACTCTTTTTTATCAAATAGAAACATTTTATTTCAAAAGCTTGGCCAAGATTTAATTTGGCTCTATAAAATAATCCTTATTTATAATTCTACCTTTGCTTTTGAAAACCAAATCTTTTTATTCAAAGATCCAAAAATAGTGATTCCAATTATTTTAACTTTATTTATTAATTGTTTATCTTTTGAAATCCTTTTAGGATTTTATTTGATCAAAATAGGTTTTTGATGTTTCCAATTGGAATCAAAAGTTTCTTCTCACCCTAAATTTCAAAAATTATTTATTTTGTTTATTTATTTTTCACATAACAAGATTTGGAAAATCTTGGGATGTGACAGCGATGGAGAGGGAGGAGTACATTACCAGATTCGTCGTGACGTGCTGAAGCTCAACGTACTCGTCGTAGATGAAGGGGCGCACGGAGCTGATGGAGATTCCTCGCCAGAGTTCGTGATGGCGTCAGGCACGCACGGTTCTTGTCGGAGTCAAAGTTACAAGCCACAGGAAGACCAAATAAAGGCGGTGTTAGACGCGCGAGGGAGAGGAGAGTATGCATGCGTCAAAGAGAGGGGGAGGCGCGGTCAGGAATTATCGAGGGAGGTTGCCTGGGTTGAAGCAGTAGGCCGCGACGTTCAGTCAAAGACGAAGGCGAGGCTGTGGGGCATGCGCGGGCGAGTTAGGGTTATTAGCATATGCGGGAGACACTGGTGAGAATGCTCGGGTGAGTTAGGGGCAGTGGGGAGGTCAATGATGCCGGAATTTGGACAGAAGTTCGTCGGAGACAGTGGTGGTGTTGGCGAGAAATTCTCGCAGCCTGGTGGCGAAGAGGGAGGGGTGAGTAAGGGGAAATGTGGAGGAGAGGAGGGCGCTTTAACTAGCGTGGTTAGAGGAGGAATTCATGAGCGTAATTCAAGCTAATTGAAGCCGCAATTTAACACAGGAAACAACTAGAGTGATTTGGGGATGAATGGTTTTCGCGGGGACGATGATGACGAGGCAGTGTGGGGCCTGGTTGTCAGCAAGGTGAGAGGGGGGTACGATGGGGTCGCTAGATCAGAGAGTGTGGGGGTACGTTGCACGGTGAGAAAAGATCTGGCTGTGGGGGAGAGGTGAGTGCCGGGTGGGCTCCTGCTGGGCTGGTTGGGCTCGGTAGGTTAGATAGTTTGGGCCCTTTTCTATTTTTTTCTTCTCTGAATCTTTTTTCTTTTTCCTTTCTGATTTTTCTGTTTTCAATTCAAACTCTCATTTGAATTCAGATTTCTTTTTCAAACCATTTCCAAATATTTAGTATATTTTAATACTGTTTAACAAAGTATTTTAAAGTCCATTTTTAGAATATTTTCTTGTATTCTCTTGGGCTTTATTATTCATTTAAATATACATCTGTCTTTATTTAAATAGGATTTTAAATATGGTTCCAATCAACATTATTTTATTCAAAATATTTTAAACTATTATTTGAATTCCATTTGTTGCTAACCTTTTCAGTAGTTTAATAATGTGTTTGAAATGGCATTTTAGATTATTTCAAATATTCTTTTATGGTTTAATATTTATTTAAATTAGTCATTTTCTTTTATTCAAACCATTGATTCAAGCCTCCATTTTATTTTCAAAGTTTCATCAAACTTTTCAGTAGGTTTTAAATCATTTAGGAGTTGATTAGTTGGTCCACTTTGGAAAATATTCAAATATTTTCTCATTCTTTATTATTTATTTTAATTAGGCCTTTTGTCTTTATTGAAATTAATTTGAATATGGTTCAAAACCATATAATTTTATTTAATTAATCTTTTATTATTTTTAAGTTAATTAGATAACTTTTAATCCTCTTGGGCAACTTCGATTATTATTTTCTCATGATTTGATTAATCATTTATATTAGGAATTTTGTCTTCACTCCAATAGAATTGAATTTGGTTAAAGCCCATATAATTTTATTTGCATAATCTTTATCCCTTTATTTTATTTGGATTATCTTTATTCCATTTGTTTATGGATTTATCTAAAGTTTTAAATTGTCTTCGAAATAATTTACTTGGGATTTATTTTTTAGTTTAGGCAATTTAAATAAAATTGGATATTGTTCAAACCTTATGATTTTATTTAAATAATCTTTTACTCCTTTTTTATTATTCAATAACTTTAATTTCTTTATGGATTTGGCCAAGATTTAATTTGTCTTTTAAATATTCCTTCTTTTTTTTGTCTTATAAAATCCATATCTTTTTGTTTATAGATCCAAATTTGGTGCTTCCAATTTGAATAATTTTATTTAATTTTTGTTTATCTTTTTAAATCCTTTTAGGATTACTTTGCTCAAGATTTGGTATGGGTTTTAGCTAGGGGCTTTATTAGATTTGGAAATTAATTCCTTCTATCTTATTATATTCATAAGTTTTTATCCATGGCTCCAAATTAAATGAAATCAATTTTGATGGTTTTATAATATTTTTATTTATCATTTTTGATCATTTATAAATGTTTGTTGATGAATTTTATATGGATCTAATCCATAGTATTAGAGAGATCTTGAAGATGATTTATTCCATTAGGGTTTAGTTTATTTTCCAAAGTGTTTAAATTCAAGATCATTTCCATGCATAAGATGCATTTGATCTTTGGAAGTGATTTCTTTCATTAAGATTTGGGGTTTTGGTTTAACTTTTACCAATGTTTAAATTTCAAGATACATTCATTGATGAATGCATTTCACTTGGTTGAAATTTTGTTGGATACCCTTTTCATTCAATTTTTGTTCAAGAAGGGTTTTGATGTTTCCATTTAGAAGCAAAAGTTTCTTTTCACCCTAAATTTCAACAAATTTTTTTTCACATTTCAAAATTTGGAAAATTTTGGGATGTGACACGCTACCACCCTTAAAGGAAATATCGTCCCGAGATTTGGGAAGGCTAGAGGTTACAAGTTGGCTTCAAGACAACTAGGGTATTACCACCCTTAAAAAGGTTTTCAACTAGATTACATCTTGGCTTACATGGGACCTTGATGTAATTCTCTGGACAGATGTCTGCATAGTGTCCTTTGTTTCCATACTTGAAACATGTGACAAGGCTGATGTCTCTTATAGGTTTGCTTGTCTTGTCTTCCTTCTTTTCTGGACAATGTAATGCATAATGGCCTAGATCTTTGCATTTGTGGCACATTACTTGGCTAATATCCTTCTTCTTCTTTGGTCTCACTATTGCTTGTTTGTTTCCTTGGTTCTTCTTCTTTTTTGGACATTCATAAGCATAGTGTTCCATCTCTTTGCAATTGTAACATTGCACCTAGCTAATGTCTTGCTTGCTGGGGTTGGGGCATTTCTTCTTTTTCTTGGGTCTCTCCAAAGCTAGGAGTTCTTCTAGTTCATGTTCTTCATATTTCACCACAAATGTGGGAAATCTTTCTCTCTTCTTGGGGCAGTCACTAGAGATATGACCTTCTTCTCCACATGAGTAGCAACACTTTGTGGTCACATTGGGTGTGGCCTTATGAGGCACGGTTCTGACTTTGCCTTCATCCTTCTTGGTAGAGGTTGTTCCTTCATGGAGTTTTCCAAACATTTGATGCATTCCATCTTGTTTCATTTGTTGAACCATAGGATAGATAGGGCATTGGATAGGGACATGATCATTTCCTTCACATAGGAAACATGTAACTTGAGATGTGGGGCATTGTTTAGTTGGATGTTTCTCTTCACAATTAGGGCATTGATCCACATGCTCTTTATAAGTGTGTCCTATGTCTCCACAAATATTGCAAGCTTGAGTTCCTTCTTTAATATCATCCTTGATATCATTGTTGTCACAATTTCCTTGGGAAAGGTCCCTTCTCATGTTGATCGTTTGATTTGTCATCCTTTGTAACAATTGGGATTGTGTTTCCAAGAATTTTTGCATGGTTGGGTCTAACTCATTGTTGTTGGCTAAAAACTGAGCTGCCACTTGATTCAACTGGGCCTGGGTTGCTAGCAGTTGTTCTCTCATGTGCATCTCTTGGTTGTTGTTATCATCCTTGATGTTGGAGTCTCTTGGAGAAGTCATATGTTTGGGTTGGTTTGGGATTAGATTAGGCAAAAGATTATAGAGGAAGAATTCTACTCACACACAACAAATCACATAAGCAATGTGCAACCATTCACAATCGAACATTCCACTCAAACAACAAAGTTCAAACATATTTTAGGCAACAAAATATTTTTTCTACACCACATAAGTTGGTGTGATCAATATATGATCTAAACTAAACATTAGTATGGTGGTCCAACAATGGGTTTCACTTGAGATCATTCCATTCTTCTTGGTTGTTTCTTCATGAACTAGATCATGGTTTCCTTGGAAAAATTCTTGCATCTTGGTCACAAGCTCAAATATGATGATGGTTCCTTCTAGGTTGTGTTTCCTTAGTCTTCAAGTCTTGAGTATTCTTCTTGTCTCACTTGTAGTCCTTAGTGATGTCTAAGGTGAAGTCCTTGGTGAAACTAAAGTTGAAGTCATTGGTGATGTTGAAGTCTTTGCTCAAGTTGAAGTCTTTGTCCATCAAGTTGAAAAGGGAGAGATGTAGAATCAAAACCAAAAAGGTCGAGGAAAGAGTTTACAAGGTTGTTTGTAAATAATTTTGGAACAAATACAACTCCTATTTTTCTAAGGGGTTTTATCCAATCCTAGGGTTACAATCCTAAAGGCAACATAGTGCTCTGATACCATCCGTAGAGGTCCCAACCTAATAAGGTAGAGATCCATGTGTTTACAATGCTAGTCCCTGGATCAATAGCTAGCATCCACAATTTAAGATGTAATATCAAGAAACAAAGGTCATAATACAACTTTATAACCAGGAATAAAATAATTCATTACATCTTACATAGCTCATTTGGCTATCACATTACAATGCTGCAGAATATCTAGATATCATGGACACTACTAGAAAAACGCCTATTCGTGGCGCACCTGAAAAGGCCTTCCGTGGCGTACTAGCAGTGCGCCACGGGCCTCGCGCTACGGCTATCTCGTAGTCGTGGCGCCACGGTTATATCAAGATATGCGTGGCGCACTACCAGGTGCGCCACGGATGTTTTTTTCAAAAATAAAAAAAAATGCAAAAAACACCCTCGTTTTGAATTGCAAAAGCAATCGGGTCCGCATCGCCACCGTCGTGTTGCCTCGCTGGAGCATGGTGGCCGTGGCCATGACTTACCACCGCAGGGAGGTGCGGGAGGCCGTGGCCGTGCTACTCCTCGCCGGCATCGAGGAAGAGAGGTAGAAGGAGGTGTGGCTGGAGAAGGGAGGAGGTCGCCGCAAGGAGAAGGAGGTCATCGGCGGTCGTCGGAGCTCGTCGTCGCTCTTCATGACTGTAAGGAGGAGGAGGCCACAAGGAAGGAGGTCGTCGCCGTCGTGACTGCAAGGAGGAGGAGAAGGTCGCCGCCGCCATCGCCATCGTCACTGCAAGGAGAGGAGGATGCCGGAGCAAGGAGGAGGAGAAGGCCACCGTCGCCATCGTCAGTGCAAGGGAAGGAGGAGAAGGAAAGGAGGAGGAGGAGAAGAGAGAAGGAAAGGAGGAGGAGGAGAAGAGAGAAGGAAAGGAGGAGGAGGAGAAGAGAGAAGGAAAAGGAGGAGGGAGGAGAATGAAAAGGAGAAGAGGAGGGAATAGGGGTAGGTGGGCGGGGTGGGGATTCGAAATTTGAATCCCGCCCAAGCTTATCTGTGGCGCACTAGGTGGTGGTGCGCTACGGGTAAGTCGCCCTCTATTTTTTTCTGCAGGAAAAAAGGTCTTTTGACCTTAAATTTTTACTCTTTTCGAATTTTTAAAATCTAAAAAATCGCTAAACGACCAGATGCGAAATCTCGTTCTCTTCATTTTGGTATATTATACGATTTTTTTCGATATCGTATGCAAAAGTTACGGCCTTTTTAGCGTGGCATGACTTTTTTTTGCAGATAAAGTCGAAACTCATGTTTGTTAATTTTACTAGAAGCTATACCACATTACCTACCTAAATATGAAAGGAGTTAATTTTTTGAAGTGTTTATCATTTTCTTTTATTTTTTGCAAAGCCTAAAAAGGCGATCCATGGGGGGGGGGGGAGTTGGTGCATGATAGTTAGGCGTAGGGCACTAGGGCAAGGTGTCCTACTACTAAGTTTATACATCCGTGGCGCACATGCTATAGTGCGCCACAGATGTGTCTGACCGTTTCACAGCAGAGAGGGGCATGCGCTTAGGCGTAGCGCACCCCCTCAATGTGCACCACGGTTGACACTAACAACCGTAACGCACCTACCCTATGTGCGCTACGGATGGTTGGCGTGTGGCCAACAGGGCCCTGGCCCACACATATCTGTGGCGCACTATGGTCATGTGCGCCACGGTTGTTCTATTTACTAGTAGGGCACTCCCCATAGGTGAGCCACGCCTGTTTTAGCCATGGGGCATTTCAACCATGTGAGCCACGGATGTGCTGATTACCTATAGCCATTTTCCTAGTAGTGGGAGTCCTTCATCTTCAAAGTTCCACAAGAAATCATGTTGGTTGTAGACTTATAATCCTATTCACCACACTTCACTAACATCAAACAAACCTGCAACATAATAAGTTACAGCCACAAGGGTCACTACATTTGAATTGTATTGGCAAGTGATACTATGGTAGAATAGTGGTATCTATCATCTGTATGCATTTCGCTAAGTGGAGTTTAGGCTTTCTTTGCTCAAAATAGATTTCCTTATCATTTGAAAACATTAAGTTTTTGTTTGTCAAAATCACCCAAGGAATCTAACAATTAAAAATTTAAGATCCTTTAACCCTTGTTCAACCACAAGCTTTTAACTTAGAAATTGGGATGAGGAGATCCTTGATAGCTTCCATGTCTTGATGCTCAAATTGTCCATTGCCGAGGACACGGCTAAGTACTTAGATTTTACTCTCTCTCGAGAGGTGGTGCACTTTCCCCACAAGACTCGACATGCATCGAGACAAGATCTTATAT
This sequence comes from Avena atlantica, assembly GCA_910589765.1. Classification (NCBI taxonomy): domain Eukaryota; kingdom Viridiplantae; phylum Streptophyta; class Magnoliopsida; order Poales; family Poaceae; genus Avena; species Avena atlantica. Next base: position 183,359,470 of record OU342737.1, read on the forward strand.
AAGCCTTCCCTTAGACCAAATGGACGTGCTCCATCCTATCACCCCCTACCACCCTCTGTCCATCTGGATAAGTTATTGCAACCTATATGATCCTGGCAGAGCCCATATACCATGTGGTTGCACTAGAAGCTTCTCAACATTTGACATCTCAAATCTCTTTGTTCCTCGGTGGCTTTTCATAAGCGTGATACACAAGTTTTCCCTAGTATACTGGACTTGTGATACAAGTTTTCTCCAGTATACTGGAATTTTGTAACCACTCAACACAAACCTTTCCTTCCATTCCAACCAGATGATTCATTCACATAGTTGTTTTATTAAACAAAACACAAGTCATAGACTTAGAAATATTTCATAGCATGAATATAATCCACCCTTGTTTTCTATTAGCTAGGCTAAGCATAATACTAGCAAGAATCTTAACTTAGGGAAAATCTAGTAAGGCATCATATACTAGGATTTCCCAAGGCATAGCATACTTAGTAAAAATTTAATGCAAGTCCTACTCAAAATATCACTAATGCATAGTGAAAATAATAGGACAAAATGTAGGAAGCACCACTTGCCTTTTTAGTAGAGAATATAGATTCACTCCTTGATCTTGAAATTTTAACACTCTTCAAAGTTCACCACAATTCAATCAAGCAAGCACATATTCAATCTAGCATTCAAACAATTCACCACATAAAATAAACAAAACAAAACAATGCATGCAATCATGCAAAAGATTGTTTTATTTGTAAAAGTGGTTTCTAATAGGATATAAACATATTAAAACACCTATTGGTCATTTATAAAAGTGGCAAAACCATTTAAAATCAAGTTAGTGAAAAATGGGCCATTTAATTCACTTTTATTTTGCTAGATATGATTTTATTCAAAGAATAATTTATAGTGTTAGCCAAATAAGTTTTAAACACAAATGTTAGTGTTTATGGTCAAAGTGTTTAAAACAAATCTATTTACAAGAGGTTTCACGCAAAATCATTTTTAAATCAAAGCAACATTTTATTTTACTAAAATGCCTTTAATCAAAGTAATAAATTTCTAGGGTTAATAAAATACATTTTAAATCCAAAACTTAGTGTTTAGGGTCAAAGAGTTTAAATAAAACCATTTGCAAAAGGTTTTACTCAAAAATTATGTTTAAAACATAATCAACAATTTTTGTTTTACTAGAAATGCTTTTATTCAACGAATAATTACTTAGTGTCACAAAATATACTTTTAAATCCAAAAGTTGGTTTTTCTGGTCAGTAGGTTCAAAACAAACAATTTGCAAAATATTTTACCCTAATATCATTTTTAGAATATTTTTTATACTCAAAATAGGCCTGAACATGTTTCTGCAAAAACACCTAATTTTACAGAAGCAAAATACTAAACTAAGGGCATGGTTGCAAAGTTCACATTTTTTTGAATCCATTGATATAAATTTTTTAATTTTTGGATGTGTAAAACAAAAGTTATGAATTTTACAAAATCATTCATCTAATAGAAATGTTTCTGTTTTTAAAACAAAAGACAGGGCTATGTGTCATGTTTTCATTGGCCGATACCGATTCACACGGATCGCGAAGTGTGGTGCATTGGATCTAAGTTACAGCGTATGTTGCAGATCTAACGTACCACTTCGTTTAAGTGAATCTAACTCATCCGTAGGATCGGGATCTAACGACTCACGTCGGCTCGACCAGAGATGGGCGGCGCTGGGCAACGGTGAGCGACGGCGCGCTCGGGCTGCGGTGGTCTGGCTACTCCAGGAAGCGATGGATAGGGAGGAGAGCATTACCAGATTCGCCGCGACGTGCTGAAGCTCAACGTACTCGTCGTAGATGAAGGGGCACACAGAGCTGATGGAAATTCCTCGCCGGAGTTCGCGACGGCGTCAGGCACGCACTGTTCTTGTCGGAGTCAAAGTTACAAGCCATGGGAAGACCAAATAAAGGCGGTGTTAGACGCGCAAGGGAGAGGAGAGTATGCGTGCGTCAAAGAGAGTGAGGGGCACGGTCAGGAATTACCGAGGGAGGTTGCCAGAGTTGAAGCAGTAGTCAGCGGCGTTCAGTCGAAGAAGAAGGCGAGGCTGTGGGGCATGCGCGGGCGAGCTAGGGTTACTGGCAAATGTGGGAGACACTGGCGAGCATGCTCGTTGAGTCAGGGGCAGTGGGCAGGTCGATGATGCCGAAATTTGGACGGAAGTTCGTCGGAGACAGTGGTGGTGTTGGCGAGAAATTCTCGCAGCCGGGTGACATAGAGGGAGGGTCGAGTGAGGGGAAATGAGGAGGAGAGGAGAGCGCTTTAACTAGCATGGTTAGAGGAGGAATTCATGAGCATAATTCAAGCGAATTTAAGCCATAATTTAACACAGGAAACAACCAGAGTCATTTGGGGATGAATGGTTCTCGCGGGGACGATGATGACGAGGCAGTGTGGGGCCTGGTTGTCAGCGAGGTGAGAGGGGGGTACGGTGGGGTCGCTAGATCAGAGAGTGTGGGCGTACGTTACGCGGTGAGAAAAGATCTGGCTGTGGGGGAGAGGTGAGTGCCGGGTTGTCTCCTGCTGGGCTTGCTGGGCTTGTTGGGCTGGGTAGGTTATATAGTTTGGGCCCTTTTCTATTTTATTCTTCTCTGAATCTTTTTTCTTTTTCCTTTCTGATTTTTCTGTTTTCAATTCAAACTCTCATTTGAATTCAGATTTCTTTTTCAAACCATTTCCAAATATTTAGTATATTTTAATACTGTTTAACAAAGTATTTTAAAGTCCATTTTTAGAATATTTTCTTATATTCTCTTGGGATTTATTATTCATTTAAATAGACATTTGTCTTTATTTAAATAGGATTTTAAATATGGTTCCAATCCACATTATTTTATTCAAAAAAATTTAAACTACTATTTGAATTCCATTAGTTGCCAACCTTTTCAATAGTTTAATAATGTGTTTGAAATTCCATTTTAGATTATTTCAAATATTCTTTTATGGTCTAATATTTATTTAAATTAGTCATTTGCTTTTATTCAAACCATTGATTCAAGCCTCCATTTGATTTTCAAATTTTCATCAAACTTTTCAGTAGGATTTAAATCATTTAGGAGTTGATTAGTTGGCCCACTTTGGAAAATATTCAAATATTTTCTCATGCTTTATTATTTATTTTAATTAAGCCTTTTGTCTTTATTTAAATGAATTTGAATATGGTTCAAAACCATATAATTCTATTTGATTAATATTTTATTCTTTTTAATTTAATTAGATAACTTTTAATCCTCTTGGGAAATTTCAATTATTATTTTCTCATGATTTGATTAATCATTTATATTAGGAATTTTGTCTTTAGTCCAATAGAATTGAATTTGGTTAAAGACCATATAATTTTATTTGCACAATATTTATCACTTTATTTTATTTGGATTATGTTTATTCCATTTGTTTATGGATTTAACTCAAGTTTTAAATTGTCTTCCAAATAATTTACTTGGGATTTATTATTTAGTTTAGGAAATTTGTCTTTATTTAAACAAAATTGGATATTTTTCAATCCTTATGATTTTATTTAAATAATCTTTTACTCCTCTTTTATTATTCAATAACTTTCATTTGTTTATGGATTTGGCCAAGATTTAATTTGTCTTTTAAATATTCCTTATTTATTTATTTCTTAATCATATAAAATCCATATATTTTTGTTTATATATAGATCCAAATTTGGTGATTCCAATTTGAATAATTTTATTTAATATTTTTTTATCTTTATAAATCCTTTTAGGATTACTTTGCTCAAGATTTGGTATGGATTTTAGCTAGGGGCTTTATTAGCTTTGGAAATTAATTCCTTTTATCTTTTTATATTCATAAGTTTTTATCCATGGCTCCAAATTAAATGAAACCAATTTCTATGGTTTTATAATATTTTTGTTTATCATTTTTGATCATTTATAAATGTTTTTGCTGAATTTTTATATGGATCTAATCCATAGACTTAGAGATCTTGAAGATGATTTATTCCATTAGGGTTTTAGTTTATTTTCCCAAGTGTTTAAATTCGAGATTCTTTCCATGCATAAGATGCGTTTGATCTTTGGAAGTGATTTCTTTCATTAAGATTTGGGGTTTTGGTTTAATTTTTCCCAATTTTTAAATTTCAAGACATTCATTGATGAATGCATTTCACTTGATTGAAATTTTGTTGGATACCCTTTTCATTCAATTTTTGTTCAAGAAGGGTTTTGATGTTTCCATTTAGTAGCAAAAGTTTCTTTTCACCCTAAATTTCAACAATTATTTCTTTTGTTTATTTTTTTCACATTTTGACAACTTGATGGTGCTGGACCGGCTGGACTAGATAGACTTCATCACGATCTTGAGATCGGCAAGCGTTCGACTACATCATCCACGAGTACAACATCGTTAACGCTATTCGGTCTTCGAGGGTATGTATTTTATGGATGTATATCCACCCGTTGATTCTATCTAGTAGATAGATCTTGGTACATAGTTGTTCCCATCGTAGGAATTTTTTTGTTTTCTATGCTGTGAACCCTGCAATGGTATCAGAGCCGGATCTATGTGTAGATACTTTGCATGGGTAGTACACATATGTATATGTGGGCGATGATGATCATTTTATTGATTCTTAGTTGTACTTTGGATATTGGTGGCATAGTGGGATGAAGCGGCCCGAACAAACTTTACATGTCCTCGCACATGAGACCTGTTCCACGCTTGATATGCAACTAGTTTTGCATAAGTGGCTAGAGGGTGTCTATCTCTCCTACTATAGTCAATATCTAATTTGCAACGAGTTGTCAGCAATTTGGTTATTCTCATTGTGGGTCATGTTCATAGGTAAGAACGGTTCTATCTTCGAAAGCCCTAAGCCATGTAAAACTTGCAATGGATAAATTAGAAGCATCTAGTTTAGGTTGTTGCTGGGCTAGTGTCATGATATGGTGATGTTGTAAGTAAAGATATAAGTCTATACTCTTACAACACACATAACGTGTAAGTTCCATAGACCTTATCCTAACACATAAAGGAATGATGAGGATCATACCACGATGCACATTATAACGATCAAGTGCAAGGACCATATCATTTCACTATTCACATGTGATGTTTGTTGCATCTTATATTGCTTGTTTGACGTTTTATTAGCATACTAAGATGATCCCTCATTTAGATATCAAGATAAAAATGTGTTCTTCCTTAAGTATGCACCGATAATGTTTCGCCGCTTCAAGACATCACGTGATGATCGGGTGTACTTGAATCCACAAGCATATCTCGGGTGTAAGACATTTTTACACATGCGAATAATAAGGTTCTTACTTGGCGAGCCTAGCATGTGCAGACATGGCCTCGGAACACGGACCGAAAGGTTAAGCATGAGTCATATGTTTTGATATGATGACCATATGGATGCTCGCCTTTGAAGCTACACCGACTGACGTGATGATCAGACTTGGTGTAGTGGATTTGGTTCATGTAATCACCAAAAAGACACAAGGGATGTTGTTTTTGCGTGGGAGTTCATTTCTAATTTGAATTAGTAGAACTCAATTTTCATAAATTAAATCAAAGTGAATTTGCATAATTTGTTGTAGTCATTGGCATTAGTTCACCACCTTATGCTTAGTTGTAATTGAGATAATACAACTATAGAATTTTGAATATTTACTTTACAAACTGGTATCATATTGTGTTGAGTGTCAATCTAAAGTTTAAAGTCCTATTGCAAACTCTTTTTACTCCGTGAAATTTAATAATTTGTATTAAATCGAGAGTAACAATTCCAATGTTGGTATCTTAAGTATCATGTTTGCCTCCATGATTCTTGATTGTTTTAATGTCAAGTTTATCTAGGAGCTGAAAGAATTGTTTCAGAAACCATAATGTGTGGCAGATATAACGATATCTGAAACAATATTTTGGTAGCAATATGATAGAGTATAATGTATGTTCTCGTATTGGATGAGAATTTTCAAAGGTTGGAGATGCTAGACATCCTAATCATCCAAAAAGGGTTTTGGAAGTAAAATTATACTCACGATTCGCCTTTATAAGCTACATTAGCTTGATCATGAAAGTCTTCATGATAAGGATGAATATAAGATGTATGTAAAGTGTTTACTACACTAAAAGATTACTAAAGAATGGATTTTGAAAGAATGCCAATCATGTGATGATGGTTATCTACTTCAAAGTGCAAGACCAAAGGTATTAGTATTTGAATATACATGCTTTGGACTGTGTGTCATGTATATGGTGCCACTGTTGATGTTGATAGATTCTTTTAAAAAGGAAAAAGGAAATTCTGAAAGAGAATCTATAAAATATATTTGGCAGAAAAGAGAAGACTGGAAATATCCAGTTTAGGTATAAAGATGATATACATGTTATGGTTATATTCTTTGCTTGTTAAAAAATGTGGTTCTTGGGCATTGGATACCGAATTGGTTGGTCTGGAATTTCATACATAACGACGCAATTTATGAACTACAATGGCCTAGTAACTAGCAAGAGAACATGTGATGATGATCATCGAAAACAAACAAGCCGTTGTTTGTATTTCTCGTTGACATCAAAGCTTGCCTTCAAGATTTGTTTTAATAATAGTTATTTAAATCAGGTATTATGAGAATAAAGATTTTTCAAATAATTACCGTATTCCAAATAAGATGGATGATTTACAAATCTAGTTGGAGAAATCACATCCATAAAACTAATGCTAAAATGTCTCAAGACAAATGATTGGAAGATCACTTACAAAGTGACATCGCCATTGAAATTATATTGGAAATAAAACATGAAGAAACTCCATTTTTATGGATTTTTGGAGTCTTTGATTTGATCAAATGACGCTTGTGAGACTTTCCTCGGGATAATTGAAACTTCGTTCAAAGGCCAAAGAAGAACGATCGACTAAATTATTGGAATTTATACATATCGATGTATGTAGTCCATTGTGTGTAGTTGTAAGCGATGGATTTCAACTTCATATGCTTTCTCCAGAAATTTGAGGTAATATTCACTTAATGAGAAAGAAGTATGAAATATTCGAAAACGTTCAAAGACTTTCAAGATGAAGTGGAAAATCATTGTAACAAGAAAATAAATGATTTATATTTTTATCATAAAGGGATTTATTTGAGTTGCAAGTGTAACAAGAAAATAAACGATTTATGATTTTATCATAAAGGGATTTATTTGAGTTGCAAGTTTAGCAAAACACCTAGATTTACATCTCCTGAAACACCATAGGAATATGGAGTGTTTGAGATTTGTAATGAAACCTTCTTTGACATGGTTGGATCAAAGGTGTTATTTATAAAACTGCCATTATGTTCTAAAATATTAAAAGCTTTAGAGCCTACCGCTTTTACACTGAAAAGAGCTCCATCTTGATCCGTTGAAATAACACCATTAAGTTCTGGATTGGGGTAAAACCCAAGTTGTCCTTTCATAAATTTTGGTATACTAAGCATAAGTAAGATGTTTACAACCAAAGTCGGATGAGCAAGACTTTGTAGGTTATTTCGAATAACCATTGGGTATTCCTCCATAACACCGAGGACAAAAGGGTTTGTCGCTTGAAACGTGAAGTTTCTTGAAAAAGGAATTTTTTGCAAAAGATAAGTGGGAGGATAATAGAACTTTGATAAGATTAACGAACCTTAGCTATATGTGCTGAGTTGCACAATGCCGGAAAATGTTCCGGAGGCAGCCACAATGCTCATAGCTCACGTTCCTCAAAGGTTGTGTTCACGGAGGTTTAAGTTCCTATTCAACCAAGTAGGTCAGATAAACAATCAAATGCTAAAATTTGAGAGTAAATCATTGTTGTTTGACAATGATGAACCGACTGCATGCAAAGAAATGATGATGGTCCCTGACTCTATTAAATGGCTTGAAGCCATAAAATCCGTGATAGTTCCATACACGAGAAATCAAGTTTTTTGAACTTGGAAGACCCTCCAGAAAGGTGTAAAAACCTATCGGTCATATTTGGATCTATAAAGAAACAGACATGAATGTTTCACATCTATGAAATAGTGGACATGTCGTAAAATTTTTACGACAATGTTCAAGGAGTTGACTATAACAATATTTGATCTTTCATAGTGATATTTAGTCTGGATGGATTAAAGTAGCAACCACTACATATAATTTGGTATATGGTAGATAAATAAACAAAACAAAGTTCTTCTAAAAGAATGGTTACCTAGGACGTGTGCATGACACGATCCAAAGGGTTTTATTAATTCAAAGGATGCTAATAAGGGCATGCAAACTTCAATGGTTGAAGTAAGCATCGTGGAGTTGGAATCTTCATCGTGATGAAACTATTAAAGGAGTTTTCATCTCGAGACGATGAAGATTCTTGCATTTGCAAGAAATTAAGTGGGAGCGCTCAGAAATATTTCTAATACATTATGTGGAGGACATCTTGTTGATTGGAAATGATGTATCTTTTATTGACAAAGGTTAAGAATTTCATTTCGATGAAAGACTTAGGCAAAACCCGAATATTTAGCATGAATGTCTACATGGATAGACTGTGACGCTAATATGGTTATGCCAAACGTACATATATGAGATATTGAAGGAGTTCAATATAGAAACAACGAGAAAAGGTTCATATCGGATGGAAAATAATTGAATCAAGATTCAAATGTATCGACACTTGATAAGTGAAACAAGATTCAAGTGCTTTGCCACTTGATGAGTGAAATCACAAGAATGTTTTGATTAATCATACCATGATATGTACACATCCAGATATGTCCTATGCTCTAAGTATTATGAGCATATACCAGAATGAATCATAAAATGATCATTGGAGGATAGTAAGGATATTCTTATAATCTTTTGGAAGAATTAAGAATATATTATATTTGTATAAGAAACAAGTAGTTTATTTAAAAATGATACTCCCTCCGTTCCTTGACATAAGGTGTATAGTTTTCTTGAACGAATATTAACGCATAGGCTAAAAGGAAAAAATTCGATACTTTTAGATGTTAATACATGTAGGTGATCGATGTAAGAATAGAGGAAAATAGGGAAATATCGGTATCTCATCTCTCCAAATCAGTTTGACTCCTAAATTATGTAAAAAATCCCACGATCCCACCATATACCTTATATTCTGGATTTTTTACAGAAAACTATACACCTTATATCAAGGAACGGAGGGAGTACTAGTATTGTCACAAGATACAAATTAAGTTTATCTCAATTTAATATATGGGTGGAACAATGTAATGGAAAGGAGATTTCATGATAGATTTGGATGAATTCTAAAGTTAAGACATTGTGACGGATACTACCACAAAAAGGCTAAGTATATGACTGCTATAGTAGCAGCAAAGGAGGGCATTTGTATCAAGTAGTTTGTTATCAAACTAAGGTGTGGTTCGCAATGGGATAACACTAAAGATATATTGTACGACAATAGTATTGACATGTTTTAACCCCAAGGAACTAAAGGTCTCACCAAAAGACCAAATTTATAAAATGCCATCTCATTAGAGAAATGAGTGATGCGTGGAGACGCAAAGATATGCAAATACACACGAACCTAAAAGCGTCAGATCCATAGGTTATGTTAACCACTTGCAATTGCATATATGGAACACCAGAAAGCCATAGGTGTTCAATACGCAAAGTTTCTAAACTAGATTATTGTCTCTAGTGCAAGTGGGAGACTGAAGGGAATATGCCCGAGAGGCAATAATAAAGTGGTTATTATCGTATTCCTTATTTATGATAAAGGTTCATTTTGCATGTTATAATTGTATTAATACGGAAACGTTAATACATGTGTGTTTAATAAACAAAAATAAAGTTCCTAGTTATGCCTCTCTTATAAACTAGCTCGTTGATTAACAAGATGATCAAGGTTTCCTGATCATGGACATTGGATGTTGTTAATAACGAGGTCAGAACATTGTTGGAATAATGTGATGAACATTCATCCGAAGTATAGCATTAATATCAAGGTAATTGTGTTTATATTTCTATAACATCTTACGAAGTAATCTTAATCCTTAGACCATGAGATCATGTCAACCACTAACACCGGAATAGTATCTTGATAACATCAAATGTCACACCATAACAGGGTGACTATAAAGATGGGTTCAGTGATACAAAGGTTTTATGTTGAGGATCATGGATCAAGAGTGGAATTTTTCCATCCCAATAACGGATAGATATACTCTGGGCCCTCTCGGTGATATCACATTAGTTAGCTTCCAAGCAAGTGATTTGATCACTAGAATGTTATATCACGGGAACAAGAAAAGAGTGCATGTCGGTAACGAGATCAAACTAGGTATGGAGATACCTATGATCAAATCTTGGACATGTAATATATTGCGAGACAAAGGGATTGAGTTACATTCGTATAAGGTTCACACGATAACAGAAGTCATCGCTGAATATGTGGGAGTCAGTACGGATCTCCAGGTCCCGCTGCTGATTATTGATCGGAGAGGGGTCTCGATCATATCTACATTATTCGCGAACCATAGGGTGACACACTTAAGGGATACCGACACCATTTGGAGCAAATAATATGCCAGAGAAAGAAAAAGGAAAGTGCAGGAATTTATTTCACTATACACCGGAACTGTTTCGGTTGAAATTGATGTAATTGGTTCTGCATGTGAAATTGAAATGTTGTAAGGGGTTTTATGTGAATTTTTTTAGTTAGAGTAATTAACAAAATTCTGAATAAATAAATAAATAATTAAAAGAGTTTTATTTAAATGAGAGGTTGCATTAAATTTGGTGGAAATTTAATGCATGTGAGTGGAGTTTTGAGTGGAGGCATGTTTATGTGACTGGAGGCTTTTCATTTTGAGTGGGAGCTCCACCCACATGAATGTGGAAGAGTTGGGGGCAGCCACCATGGGCTGGGCGCCATGCCCCTTGGGTGCTCCCCTCTCCCTATAAAAGGCCTCCCTCTCCTCCTCTCAAAGCACACCTCCTCGTGAAGGATCTCTCTCCCCCTTTAGAATTTCCCCATGGTCTCGGATCAGCGAGATACATGTTCTCGGTGGATTTTTCTAGAAGGGTTTGTTGCTTCCACTTCTTCGCTGGAGCAAGGGCACGGAGGTTGTCGGGGTACCCGGACGTGTGTGCGATCATGGATGCACCACTGCTTTGTGGTGCTAGACTTGATGGTGCTGGACCGGCTGGACCAGATGGAGTTCATCACGATCTTGAGATCGGCAAGCATTCGACTACATCATTGTAAGGTTCCCAACCTTTAATAAGGTAGAGATCCCTGTGTTTACAATGCTAGTCCCTGGATCAATAGCTAGCATCCACAGTTAAGATGTAATATCAAGAAACAAAGGTCATAATACAACTTTATAACCAGGAATAACATAATTTTATTACATCTTACATATCTCATTTGGCTATTACATTACATTGCAGCAGAATATCTATAAGCATGGGGTCCTTCATCTTCAAAGTGCCACAAGCAAACATGTTGGTTGTAGACTTGTAATCCTAATCAATCAACTTCACTAATAACAAACAAACCTGCAACATAACAAGTTATAGCCACAAGGGTCAATACATTTGAATTGTATTGGCAAGTGATATTATGGTAGCATAGTGGAGTCTATCAACTATATGCATTTGGCTAAGTGGAGCTTAGGCTTGCTTTGATCAAAATAGATTTTCCTTATCATTTGAAAATACCAAGTTTTTTCTTTGACAAAATCTTTTTCCCATGGAATCTCCCAATAAAAATTGGTGATCCTTTCAACCCTTGTTCAACCACAAGTTTTTAACTTAGAAATTTGGATGATGAGATTCTTGATAGCTTCCATGTCTTGATGCTCATATTGTTCTTTACCAGGGACATATGGCTAAGTACTTAGATTTTACACTCTGCAGAGGTGGTGCACTTTCCCCACAAGACTTGGTTTCACCAAGACAAGATCTTTCAGAAGCCTTTCCTTAGACCAAATGGACGCGTTCCAACCTATCATTCCCACTACCTCCAACTGTCCAAATGGGTAAGTTCTAGCAACCTATGTGATCCAGGCAGATCCCATATTGCCAAGTGGCTGCACTTGAAGCTTCTCAACATTTGACATCTCAAATCTCTTTGTTCCTGGGTGGCCATCCACAAGTGAGATACACAAGGTAAACCATAGCCACCGGGCTTGTGTAACCACTCAACCAAAAACCACCAAGCAATTACCATTCCACCCAGGTGATTCATTAACTTAGTTGTTTTATTAAACAAAAACACAAGTCCTCAGACTTAGAAATTTTTCCATAGTGTGAATATATATTCCACCCTTGTTTTATATTAGCTAAGCTAAGCATGTTAGTAGTAGGAATCTTAACTTAGGAATTTTTTTACTAATGTTTCATCTACTAGGTTTTCCCATAGCAAGGTTTATACTTAGCAAAATTCCATGCAAGTTTTACTTAGAGAAAATCACTAATGCATAGTGAAAGTAATGGGACAAAAGTATGAAGCATCACTTGCCTTTTTGGTAGAGGGTATAAGTTCACTCCTTGATCTTTGCAATGTTCACACACTTCAAGTCACTACAATTCAATCAAGCAAACAACATTTCAATCTACCAATCAAGCAAAACATCACATAAAATGATAAAGTCAAAGTAATGCATGCAAGCATGCCAAGCTTTGTTTTATTTTAAAAGTGGTTCCTAATGGGTCATAAACATTTGAAAACACCTAATGGTCATTTTGTAAAGTGGCAAAGTCATTTGCAAAAGATTTCACTTCATAAACCATTTTCAAAACAAGGTAGCATTTTATGTGGTGTAGAAATGTTTTTACTAAGGCATTAATCTATAGGGTTCACAAAATATGTTTTCAAACCACAAAACCTTGTGTTTAGGGTCAGAGAGTTTGAAACAAAACATTTCCCAAAGGTTTTCTTCCAAAACCATTTTTAATAAATAAACCATATTTTTATTTGGCTAGAATTGGTTTTAAATTAAAGAATCATTCTTTTTCTTCACCAAATATATTTTTGAAACCACAAAGTGTTTCCTACGGTCAGTAGGTTCAAAACACACCATTTGCAAAAGATTTTATCCCAAAAATCATTTTTGAATAATTTTTATAACCTAAACAAGCATACATAAGTTTCTGCAAAACCAAACATTTTAGCAGAAACTTTTTACTAAACAAATGGCATGGTTGGCTAGGGCTTGTTCCACTGATTCCAATGATATAAAGTTTGCAAAATTTGGACGTGTGGAACAAAAGTTATGGAATTTACAAAATGGACATCTAATAGAAAGTTTTCTGGTTTCTAAATCAAACAGAGGCCACGTGGAATGTTTTGATTGGCCGAAAACGTTTCGCGAGGATTGAGCTCTGTGGAGCGTCGGAGTAAAACAGATCGAGCGGCACAGAACGCTCCATACTGATTCGCTAAATGAAACTATCGCAGCGCTCGGATCAAAAACAGACGGCTCACAGCTTCCTGCCAAGAACTGGCGGCGCTGGCGGCGGCGTATGGCAGCGGAGCGATCAGACGGCGGCGGAGTCGATGCTACAGGAAGCGAGGGAGGAAAGTAATATGCTCACCGTGTTCGCAGAAGCCTGGGGAAGCTCAAGGTGTTCTCGAGGAGTCAAGGGGCGCACGGAGTTCACGGCTATTGCTCACCGGAGTTCCTGCTAGCGTCGGTTGCGCGCGGTCGTGGTCGAGGGCGAGGCTGCAGATCGTCCCGAAGCAAAATAAGTGCACGGTTAGATGCGGGCGAGTGCGGTGAGTGTAGGAGTGTCATCGGGAAGGAGAGGGGCGGACGCATGCTTACGAGGAGGGTCGCCGGAGAGGAAGCAGATGGTGGCGACGGTGGTCGTCGTTGTTGTCGAGGCTCAGGGGAGCGCGCGAGCGAGCTGGAGCTACGGGGAGCTGCGCCTGGGTCTAGGGAACTTGCCCGTGTGCTTGGGGAGGTAAGGGGCGATGCGGTGCTGCCGGAATTGGTCAAGAACCTCGTCGGAGAAGGCGGCGGTGCAGAAGAAATTGGAGGCAGCCTGGGGGCGTGTAGGTTCTGGCGACAGAGGGGAAATGGAGAGGAGAGGGAGAAGTTTAAGGGAGCGTGGTCTCTGGGAGGAATCAAAGCCTCCATCAACGTGTAATCAATGCCGGAGTAACTCGCTGCAACGGCAGGGCGACGGGGTCGCGCTTGAAGACGATGAACAGGAGGGTGGGGCATGCTTGTCAGTGAGGAAGAGAGATAGGGAGAGGGGTCCACATGTCTGCGTCTGTGTGGGTGTGAGTTCAAGTGAAATAAAACGCTTCGGGAGGGGAAAGAGGAGGTGGGCTATTGGGCTTAGTGGGCTAGGTTGGGTTGGGCCGTCCTTGCTCTATTTTTTTCTGTTCTGAATCTTTTTCTTTTTCCAAATCAATTTCTGTTTTGAAATTCAAACAATCAATTCAAACAACCAAATCAAAACAACTTCCACCAAACTTTGTATTGAGTTTTGGTCCTGTTTAACAACACAAACCCAAGTCCCAAAATAATTTTATTCTTTTTAGGACCCATTAATAATTAAATAAATGGACCTTAGTTATTAAATCAAATGGGTTTTGAATTATTTAAAATCTCCATTTGAAATCTAAAATAGTACCAAACCATTCAGTAGGTTTTATTTGAAATAATAAACACTTGGAAAACTTATTTAAAATAATTTAATAAGTTTTAATGATTATTTAAAATGGAAAAAACCTTTACTTTAATAAATTTGGTTTATTAATAAACACTCATTGTTTTATTTAAATAAACCTTTACTCTTTTAATCAAAACAAAATATTTATTTCAAAAAGTTTGGCCAAGGTTTAATTTGGCTATATAAAATAATCCTTATTTATATTTCTACCTTTTCTTTTGAAAACCAAATCTTTTATTAAAAGATCCAAAAATAGTAATTTTAAATATTTTTAATTTTATTGTTTATTTATCTTTTTAAATTCCTTTAGGATTTTTTTGATCCAAATAAGTTTTGGAAGTCCCCAATTGGATTCAAAAAGTTTCTTTTCACCCTAAAAATCAATCAAAGTTTTATTTTATTCATTTATTTTTCACATTACAAGATTTGGAAAATCTTGGGATGTGACAATCATCCACGAGTACAACCTTGTTAACGCTATTCGGTCTTCGAGGGTATGTATTCTATGGATGTATATCCACCCATTTCTTGTATCTAGTAGATTGATCTTGGTACATAGTTGTTCCCATCGTAGGAAATTTTTTGTTTTTTGTCCTGCGAACCTACATTAACAATGTAATAAATTCATGGTGAAGTAAGAATACAAGAAGGATAATTCATCATTTATGCCTCTTTGTGTATACTTTGACGACTTTAACATGACTACTCATGTTTATTTGGTATATTAGTATTGATTTTTAATTTGTGCTCACTAATCGATGAGTTAGCATAGAAGTGTAAGGATATTAACAAGTTTACCGGTCCTTTACCGAGTACTCGCAAGCTCGACACATTAAAATTTTTCTCATAAAAAGCTAAAAATGCCAACTCAGCTCAGCTCATTTGTGTCCGAGTTCAAGTAAAGTTGAGCCGAGTTTTCAAGTACCCGTTAAACTCATGAGCTTTGAGTTTTATTTCCACCCCTAGTGAGGGGGCAAGCCTGCCCCCCATCCCCTATATAAAGAGGACCCCCTTGGAAGGGGAGTAGTCTACCCCCTGGACTTTGGGTTTATGGTGGTAACTTGATCTAATCTCTCCATGTATGACCATGGTTGAAGTCCATATGATGTGCCTTATATGAGTATGGATCTATCTACGTAATTCCTATGGTGGATATTGTGTTATGAGATAGTACTTGTTATTCATTTACCATTGTGTTAGATCTTGTATGGTTTGTCATACTTTGTGAATATTCTATGATGCATGTAATGGTTTAGATATATACATAATGCCTTGTTTATCCATATCATGAGGTGATTAACACCACCAAGTGGGGGTACATGAGAGAGATGTGATAGTACTCTCAACATATCATAGACATATGAATCATTGCACTAGTGTTTAGAATGTTTTCCATTAAGAAGTATGATGTATGTAAGTAATCGGTGGCCGAGTGATAGTGACATATGTATTGAGTGACAACAATGCATCCCAACATCCTTTATCTAGGGGTAAAAATGGAGAATTATGATGTGTGGCGTGACAAAAACCAAATGCTAGCCTTATTGCAAGGATGACCTAGCAACACAAAGGATTACTTCTTTAACCTATGTGTTTTACGACATGTAGATACCATAAAAGTACCATTAAAACATTGCAATTCTGTTTATCTTTACTATCTATAACATGATAATCACCTAGATGGAGAAGAGAGGATTAAGTGAACCCATGTCCATTGTTCCTATAAAAGAAAACGCTTGTCATGTCCTTTTGCAATGAAGAGGATTGGGACACTTCTATATTCTTGTTTTTTACATTAATGTTCCAACCATTAAAACAACCATCTTATTCCTTAAAACTTGTTTAGTGCATAATCAACTAAAAATTATGACACTTTAGTTGTAGAGAATAGATAGTTTTTCTTTCTTGCTCCTGCGGATTGATACCCTACTTCCACATTGAGAGGTACTATGGTGATCCCCTGCACTTGGGGGTTATCAAGATACTTTTTTGGTGCCGTTGCCGGGGAGTGTGGCGCTTAAGTTTGTATTCTTGTGTGCACTAGAATTTAGATTTGTTGTAGTTTTTTTATATCTTGCAATCATCTAAGCTTGGGGAGGTTTCTTTAACTTGTTTGGTTGCGAGTTTCTCATTAGATTTACTTTTAGTTTTTTACTTTCTTTATATCAAAAACACATAAAATTATTATATATTTTACTATGGATTATATGGATGAACAAAATGATAAGCATCTATACTATCAATGCAAATGTAGTAATCACTTTATAATTCCCTCGCATCGTAAAAATCATCATGATTACTTTGAAATGAGATTACTTGATCAATTTATTGCTTTCATTGGAGCTAGTAAGGTGGACTTATTAATTAATAAAAAGTATGAAACTTGTGATGTAGCTCATGATCTTAAAGGATCAAGTTCTATGCTTCTTAAACATTGCAAAGAAAGCCTTTGTGATAATGCTTATGTTACTGATTATGCAAAGAATATTCTTTTTTTGCCATGTAAAAGGCTAATATTTTGCAGGAAGGAGATGACAAAATCATAAGCTTGTGGATGCCCATGCACCCCAAAGAAGAGGATAAAAATGAAGAAGAAGAAGAATAAGAACAACAACAACAAGATATGGTCCAACCTAAGCTTGGGGATGTATGGGAACCTCTCGAAAATGATAGTAACACTCCAACTCAAAACTCATTTGTCATTTATGATAACCCATGCTATGATAATTATGTAACTAAAAATTCTATGGTCATCTTTGATAACCCATGCTATTATGATGAAACTAATAACGCTCCTTCACTTTCTACTAATGCTACTAGTGATACTATTGATAATGATGAGTGGTGCTTAGATATGCTATATGATAATGCTTTAGATCATGGTCCTATACTTCTTGATAACCATCCATGTTTAACAAATGAAGATATTAATGATGAACTTGCTGCCCATGATGATTCTATTATTAGTAAGAGTCCTATATCATTCTTGAACTCTCCTATGTTAACCACAGAGGAGAAATACGAACTTGCTAGGAAATATATATTTGGTTTGAAAAATGTTATTTGCAACCAAGATCTTGATATTGAAAATATTACTATAAACTATTTCGAAATAGGAAAGAATTCTAATGAATGCCATGCTATGTATAATGATACTATTTACATGAATAACTCTATGAACTTGCATGCTTTGAAGGGTTACAACGATAGATTTCATTCTAGTAAATGCAACTATTACGAAAGAAGAGGTGATAAGTGCCCCCTTTATGCTTCTAATTATTATTTTTTATGTTCACCTACTAATATTATGCAATGGAACGCTTCTATTTGCTGTGATTTAGTGATACCTGAAATGCCAATGCATAGGAATAAGGGAAGTGACACTTCCTTGTTATTGTTCCCATATCTTATGTTGCTTTTTACCATGTTTCAACTTGACTATTACTTTGATTGGTATGAGATAACAATGGGACCCAGGTGTTTTGTAAGGAAACACTTTCCAAGGGATAAGGAGATGGCGCAAAAGTAGAAGTTACCACATGATCTTTATCCACCCTTAATCAATTAAGTAAAGCCTGACTATATGGCTATAAAGAAAGCGCTTTTTGGGAGGCAACCCGGTTATTTTATTTTGGATTTTTGTTTTGAACTCTTGCTGTAGCAAGAGAGTTTTCTTTTAGTTTGTGTTCTGGATTTGTTAATAAAGTACCAAGTGGAACACATTTGGATGTTATAAAGTTGTTACACATATGGAGTAGCAAATTTCTGCAGAATAGTTTTTAGTGCAAGGATTTTTTAATTTTTTGTAACTCCGATTACGCTCAAATTCATACATCATTTATAACTTTTAATCCTCTATGTGCACAAAAAATGTCTAAAATTCCTGACATGTTTAAGTGGGCGAAACAAATTTGTTTTGCTGCTATTAAAATCTACATAGATTTTGCCATGTTTTGTTTTAACCATTCCCAAGTGTCCTAAAATGATTGTTATGAGTCATATTATATGCTAGGGATATGTATAAACATTATATGCTTGATGTAACATTTAGAAAGAATTTTGTCTTTGATATATATGCAGTAACTATTATGCTTTTGTGCCACTAATGTCACCACTCCGAAAAGAGATGAGAGAAAAAAGTTTTGGGTTGAAGTTTTTTTTGACAGGGAATAGAGGAACCTCACACCAAGAGAAATCCAATGATGGTGAAATACATAAGCTTGGGGATGCCCATGGAACCCCACTAGACCTATTAAACTCTCGGTTTTCAAACCTCTAAACTTTTTTTTCCGAGCAACATAAAACTATCATAGAAACTTGGAGTGTATGTTTAGTTTATTTTACTTTTGTTTGCAAAAAAAGACCACCATCATTAATTAGTATGCATGTTTATGATTAATCCACTGAAAATAAACTTTGCCATGATGATATTAAGATTGAATATGAATGCCTTGAAATAAAAGAAAAGGGGGAATAAAAGCAAAAAGTTGAAATTCATGTTGTGTCTAGTTTTAACCCCAAGTACTTTATATGAAGTATGATTTGCTTTTTCCTATTAATTTATATCCTTTGTTCATGTATATTTATGTTCAACATTAAGGAGCAAGGTGGGAAAATAAATGTTTGCATTATGAGCTAGATGGCACACTCTTTAGATCCCTTTTTTGCTAAGCCTTCTCTATACAAGCTAATACATGTTCCAAACCTCTTAAATTAGACTAGGAATATCCACATATTTGTGGAAAAAGCTACTTCCAAATATAATATGTATGTTAATCCTGCAAACATTCTTAAAACATCGTTTTCATGTATTTTAAAGCTCATAAGAAAGTAAGGTTTGGGGTGATACCATTATGGAACTTTATGTGCTTTACATATTATAAGTTGTTCTTGGCCAAACCATGATGTCATGGAACAATATTTCAATGTTGAGTTTTGATAAAAAAATCATGTTAGTTCTGCATATGGATTGCATCAATGTGAAATAAAGTTTGCTTACTGGAGTAGGCATATTTAGAGAAAATGCTCATGAACGGCTAGTCAAATCCATGCGCCATGCGGCACTCATGGTGGAAACTTACAGAATGATGATCCTTGTTGAGATGATTCATATGTCTATTTTTCTTGTTCTTATGGAGTAGAGATACTCCCCCAATGAACATAACCATGGAATTATATTAAATACTATGCTAAAGAAACATAAGGGGAGCAAATAACTACAAAGGGAGCAAGAGATACTTCAGTGATGCGGTTTCAATGATAAATATGTTTTCTACAATGACATGCTTAAGTTGAGTAGCATGAGGAGTGCAAGATCATAGGTATGGTGTATGAGACAATCAACTTGTAAGATGTTTAACACATAAACCATATGAAGCTTTGAAATAAAAGATACTTGGAACACCATTCTTATTAGTATTGTTGACATGAACTACATAGCTCAAAAAATTATTTTTACATTCTTTATGGAGGTTTCACATATATATTCCATGCTTACTTTTGATACGAGATGCAAAACATCTCAAGGGAGGACAAGAAACTAAGAAGTGAGTCTTCTACTTAGGCATTAAACTAATAAGTAGCCCAAAAATAAAAGTAGAGGAATAAAACACCAATGCCAATTAAGAGTCTCTTATTCTATAGGTTTGTCAAAATGTGCTTGAAGGTTTGTTTTATCACACCATTACTTATTGTTTAACATCTTTAAAGAGGTGCAAAATATAAAACTTGATAGTACACTTGCATATTATGTTTCCTTGAAAGGATTTGAATGTATGAAGTTTACATGATAATGAAAGAAGCAAAAGTAACAAACTCCAAAGTCCATGTTTATTTTTATCACCTTCATGCTCGAGGACGAGCATAGGTTAAGCTTGGCGATGTTGATGCATGTAAAATGCATACATGAACTTTGTAGTTTTTTGACATGATTTCCCACATATTTGCAACATACATGATGTTAGATCAATGTTTTACATTGATTTTGGGGATTTTCTAAAAAATCCCCTCTCTTTTGGCTCTAACTTTTTCTGGCATAAAAACCTTCTGTTAGTGTTTTTTATTTTCCAGGATCTATGGAAATCTAAACGGAGCTAGGTCAATGGGAGCTGTTAGATAATTTACATATGAATCCAACGAGCTAAAGTAGATCCCAAGGGGCCCAACAAGCTAAAAATTGGAGCCCATTTACTAGAGGGCGCGCCACTTGTATGATCTCAGCCGTCGAAACTCTGATGCCGTTTATTGCACCGCCATTCGCTTAGTTTTGACCTAAAACCATCTATATATACCCCCTGGCGGCCTTTCTCGGGACGGACGGGAGGGAGATCAAAAACCAAGTAACAAAGAGCCAGCAAGACGCCGCATGGAGGAAGATTGGAGCGGGAACCGCTGCCTGAATCGCCTCCGGTCGCGTCTCCTCCTTCAATAACGCCTCCTCATCACTGTCCATGATGAGAGTGGAGAAGTGCACCCCTATACTTCGGGTTTATGGTGGTAACTTGATCTAATGCGGTGACCCAGCATACCACTACATGATGTAGTACCCTATAGTCGTTGACATAACACTAATGAAACACCGTTCACTAGTATTACATCCCTCAGAGTGGTACAACAGAAACACAACAGGTCCAAGACATGACTATAGGTTACAACTCAACTCTTTACACGAGATCCAGAGAACACTCTAGGTTAAAGAGAGAGAAAGAATCTTTTTACAAAGAAGAATCAGAAATAAACAACTCAAAAACTATCATACTATTAAGATCAGTATTTTAATTAATGGTCTGGCATTGCTGCTATTGCATTACACTACAGAAATATGTTCTATGGCTAGAGATTATATTCCTATCTAGTTAGAAACTTTGTCTTCACTTGAGTTGATTTATATGTTGACTTCCTTGACTTCATTGAAGACCTCAAGATTTTGATGAAGATTCCTGGAGCATAACTTGATGTAGACGTCGCTTGTACTAGCTTTAGGACCTAGCCAGTGTTAAGAAGATACTTTGAGTACGAGCGTACTCAGCAAGTTCACTAGAAAAGGAGTGTTTGATGCACTATATATACAGCCATAGACCATAGGTCGTAGGCAATGCAAGTTTTTGTAAACATTTCTTCATAGGTTTCTTTTATTCCGAAAATCTATGTCCTTCAGCCTTCACGGGTTTACCAGAACTTTAATGGAGTTCCTTTCCCACCGCGTTCGCAACTCCTTCCCGGAACAGGGAGTAACAAGTTACAGTTCTTACACTCTGCAGAGGTGCGTTACTTTACCCATGAGAGATCTTAGATTTTTTGCACATCCGGGCCACGAACCCGTTCACAACTCCTTGGTGTGAGGCCCAGACTAAGACCCAAGCCAATCACTGCCCTCTCCGCAACCCCGCATGTCTCCTTGGTGTACGCCAGACCACCTATTGAATTACGGCAATTGGAAGTACAGACCGTTCAGATGCCGGAACTATCGTGGGACGTTGAGGGCTCCCACCCATATGTTGCATATCCTCTTCGAATTACCATATAATATGCACGCTACGAGTGATAACAGCCACGACCCACACATCCGGCTCCATGCGAGAGGGAAAATATACAGCTGACTTCTTCGTCCCATTCCAAATCTCATGGTCAACGCGTAATATACGGCGCAAGAATCACTGGCGACATTGGTTGTTAAGTCCTAGATAATATGTTCCTTTACCACCGAAACTCTTATAGTAGATTATTACCTCATGGTAAATAACCTATAATCATATTATTATGAAAATAGTGTTTTCTGACTTTTTTCAAATACAAGTGATGTCAACACTGCATTTGCAAAATACTTTACAGAAAATAATCAAAGGACATGAGCAAGTGTGAACTTGCCTTTTGTGATTGCAAGATTATGCACTCACGATCTTCAAGACAATATAAGATCCAATATCTGAAATCAGCATCATTGGTCCAGTAAGGAGTAATGTTTAAATAAGCAAGATGCTTTTATGCATAAGTAATGTAATCCAATTGATAAACTCGAATCCCGGGGATAACGTTGATCTAGGGTTTGGAAATTGGAAATGGTTACTTTAGAACGTGTTGTCCTTTTAGATAAGTTTCATACTTGTGCTTCTTATTAAGGCTTGTGAGTGTGTGTGAAACACCATGTAATTACAATATCATAAACCAATGAGATACACACAAATGTGAAATTCTACTCAAGATTGCTTATACTATAATTATTTACCTTAAAATTTTTACTTACAAGTAATGTCACTTATAAAGAACTTAAGTGTTATCAAACCTAAGTATACAAGTAAAGTATAAAGTAATGTGATTATTATTAATTGCCATTTGTTGTTTGAAGTGGCAAAAAGAATAACATTTGAAGAAAATATTACTTAACTAAGCAGACGCATTTAAACCTTTAAGTTAACCTTATGAGGTGTTCTTTCTAGTTATAGTCTTTAAGTAAGAAAGAATTACTCCATTTGAATAATGAAATCATTAGTATTTGAGACTTATCTATCTTGGTTTTTAACTTGGTTAGTTTGGTATTAAGACGTTTTATAACTTAATTATAACAGACCAAAGTTAACTATAAAGTATATAATAAAGTTTTTAGTATAATATTAAAAGTATTGTAGACTAAAGTTAACTTTAAAGACATAGATGGAATTAAGGTATATTGCTAATGTTATTTGTATCTTATTCACTTTATATTGTTTCCTTAAAGTTACTTAATAATGGTGATATTTTTATTTGGTGTACTGATTTCTTGATTTTATAATGGAATAGAATCATTTACCTATTTAGAGATGAGTGTTTATAGTTTATAAATAAGGAAATAATATTACTTAACTACTTAAGGATTCACTATAGTGTTTTAATTTGTTTATAAACTTGTATTTGAAGTAATGGAAAAGATTTTATTTAATCACAATTTACTCTTGAAGAGTTTATATTGGACGAGAATCTTTTTAGAAAATAAACTACATATATGGTTTGAATGGTAATTCAATATAATTGTATTTAAAATGTGTTGGACTAATTTGAATTTATATTATACATATTTAGGACTAGTATTACTTACTAGACCTAAATTGGCAATTTTAGGAATATTAACAAACTTATTTAACATTATATGAATTATTAACTAAAGAAATAGGTTTAAATTTAAGTTATTAAAGTGTTTAACTTTTTATTTAACTCAAAAGTGGAATATTATATTTTTAACATATAGGTATTATTTTTGTGATCATTTTGGTATATTAAACTTATTTTAGTAATTTAGAAATAATAAGATATGATTTTTATAATACTTATTACTTTATAAAGACTTAATAAAAAATAAATATTTAATTAGGTGAAATAATATTACATGATTATAGTTTTAAATTATGATTTTATTTTTCTAGAATTTTTGGTATTTTATTTATATTTTTTTAAAATTTACCAATATTAAAATATGAATTATCAAAGTTTATTACTTATAAAATCTTTATTAAATAGTAATAATTTAAATAATTATTACTTATAATAATATTTGATAATAGTTTAAGTTGTAGATTTTATTTTTTTGAAAATTTTCATATATTATACACATTTTTCTGAATTATAAATCAAAAGTTATTAATTAAACAAGATTTAATCACTTTATTATATTTTAGGAAATATTTATATTTGAATTAATATTGTTTTACCAATTTACTAAATAGATACAAAACTTTTACACCTAGACTAAACTTACCCTAGGTCACTGACCAGTTGGGTCAGGACCACGTCAGATGCCACGCGGGCAGTGGACCAGTCAACCGTGGACTTGGTCAAGGATGACACCGGTGTGACCTCACGATGACGCCATATGAACTGATCTTCTCAGATCAAGTTCAATTTGGGCGATTTGGTGCTCTTGCGACGCCGTGGTTGGGCTTATCGAAAAGAGGACGTGACGACGAACCTAGCAGTGGCGGCGCCGCCACTGTTTGGTCGCCGGAACTTTCTCCATGATGAGAAAACACGACGGCGGTCAGAGGTTCATGGCGGAATGACAAACGACGACAAGATAGAAGGATTTAAGGGTGCAGTAGTACGGAGAGCTCACCCTGATGGTGTAGGGACGGTTAGCAAGCTTAGGGAAGCTTGGAGACGGCGACATGGTCGACGGTGAACAACTTCCAGAGGCGGAGAGGAAACGGACGGCGTCGTCGGTAGGAACCACGCGGGGACGATTCCTTCAGGGAGAAGGACCAACACGATGAGGCGTATCTCCTAGGGTCCTTATATGGGCGAGAGGAGGTTAAGAATGCCGAGGCTCGAAGGTGACAGGGACGCTAGGGTTTGCAGAAACGACGAACTTGCGAGAAATTGAAAGGGGGGATAACGTGTGCGGCCCTATCCACAACGGCTTCGAGACTTTGTAGGCGCCGGGACGGCGACACGGATATTGGCGCTCGCCGGGGACGTGGATGCGTCCACCGAGCTGCTTGCAGCATCGGAAGTTCGACGACTGCTCGGGAATACGACGAACCGGTATGGTGTTATCTTGGGCTGCAACTGTGCTAGGTGGGCCGTAACAGAAGGAAATAGGAAGCTGACTGCTGCTTCTCGTGGGCGACGGATAAGGAGGATGAAGATGGGCCACAGGCCAGAAACAATTCCCTTTGTTTTTTCCTTGTTCCTTTTCTTTTTCTATATATTTTTTTTGTATTTTCACCTTTGTTTTAAGATTTCTATTTTACTTATTTGTTTGAACTTTTCTTTATGGAATTTATTTGCTGAATAATTGCAGCAACAATAAAGTTATTATAAATCAATTTGTGAACTTTTATTATCTATTGTTATATTTTCTTCATTTTCTTTACATATATATTTTTCATATTATTATTTGTGAGGGCTTTTGATTTGAATTTAATTGAGATAATATCCATAAACTTATTATAGAATGCCTTACTATTGACTAATGATATTTTATTCTCATTAACTCATAATATTAAGGAAATCTTTATATGATGAATTCTATTATTCAAAATCTAATAACAGGTGAATCCTAACCACCCTTCTTATTTTAAATATGCATAATTCTTTTCTTGGAACTAGTTATTCACTACTTGCTTAAGTGTGATTTAATATATGGATATAATATTGGGCATAATGGTTTATAGTAGTTTCCAATTATGTGATACACATGATTTAAAGGTTTGAAAGTGTCAAAGATATATTTGAGTGATTTTCTATGAGAAATTATTCCTATAAGACATTGTGGAAATAGGATGACAAATCACTCAGATGAAATGGATACTATATTTGGTTAAAGATTTAGGGTTTAGTGTTTACCAAGAATTCCTATTCTCCACAATTCATAACTCTTGACTTCTACGAAAAGAATTCGTTTCCTAGATATACCACTTCTCCATATCAATCATCATGTGTTATCATGATGAGATTTACTTCTTAAGAATATTCTTATCCAACTTTTATTCTTCTAACTCCTCTTGTAAATCCAATCAGCTTGACACTGAAGCTTTCATAATCTTCTTATATCCATACTTGGTTATAACAACTACTCTACTGCTGATAACCTCCAATCTAAAAATTGTTTTACAGTTACTTCCATTCAAGCTCTTCCCTTATCATCCTTCACTAATATCATTTCAATAGATTTATACATGAAATCCTACTTCACCTCAAGTGCTTAGTATTTCCAAAAAGGAAAATACTACTTGTTTAATCCAATGTTGCTCTAACATCATCATAATCATACTATATTATATTTACTTCACTCTTGTATCTTATACTCCAACCTCACATTATATTAATATGGTTTGTCATGGCTAACCTAGAATAACATTTCTATACTAGGGTTCAGTCATGTTTTATCCACCAATGTCACTTATACATGATATAAGCATTCAATCTTGGTGAATCAGGCATGATCATTATAATCCTTTGTGATTTAGGTTTCCAGTTGGCTAATCAAGGCTTCATCAATACAACATTACAGTTGTATTGAAATTATCTTCTTAGTATCTCTATTGGATTAAGGAATGCTATTCATGGACTATGCTTACTCAATCCAATGGGATTACTCCTGGGTATCTATCTTCAGTATTCATCCTTGTAACCTTCTTTGTTACCATATCGATTTGATTTCCTTCAATCACTCCCATCCTATAGATGATATCTAATACTAGCATTACCACTTACCTCTTCTTACTTCTTGCTCTTAAGGACTGAAGTGAATGCTATGTTACGAGCAAGAGTTGCTAGATCAAGAATTGATAGGTTAATAATTAGTGAATCAATAGTTGATTTCTCAACATTGATGAACAACAGATATAAAGATAGAGTTCATTAGAGATGATAAAGATTGATATGGACAGAAATATATATATGGTGGATGATCTTGACTTGGTTTCTTTCCTACTAAATATCACTAAAGAGTTAAGATTATATTACCATGATGTTCATGGTATAAATAGATGAGATTAAGATTTAGTTGTTACATTCCTATTACTTAAGTTATGTTTATAACTTGGCATTCAGGATTGTGTAATGAATACTATGACATGATCACCTAAGGATCAAACATAAATATAATCATTAACTAATGTATTAGGGTTTAATTTTATTACATTTGATCTACCCTTAGATCAGATCTCCCTTACCCAAAATAAGGTTTTATCAAAGGTCATATTGAAACTTATCGCAGTCAACTTGATGATATACTTTATTTCCATCAAGTTGAGAGAAGCTTCAAACACTTTGACAGATTTTTTATTTAAAAGAGCGAAAATTATTCGGATTTTCTATGCATGAATGTAATGCACACATCTTGGTTCAGCTTATTTCTAAGCTCTAATGCTAGGATGTTACATTTAATCTCTTCATGAATGATCATTGTTGAAGTCCATATGATGTGCCTTGCATGAGTAGGGATCTATCTATGTAATTCCTATGGTGGATATTGTGTTATGAGATAGTACTTGTTATTCATTTACCGTTGTGTTGGATCTTGTATGATTTTTCAAACTTTGGGAATTTTATATGATGCATGTAATGGTTTAGATCGATACATAATGCCTTGTTTATCCATATCATGTGGTGACTGACACCACCAAGTGGGGGTAGATGAGAGAGATGTGATAATACACTCAACATATCACAAACATATGAATCATTGAACTAGTCTTTAGAATGTTTTCAATTAAGAAGTATGATGTATGTAAGTAATGGGTGGCCGAGTGAAAGCGTCATATGTATTGAGTAACAGCAATGGAGCCTAAAAACCTTTATCTAGGGGTAAAAAGGGAGAAGTATGATGTGTGGCGTGACACAAACCAAATGCTAGCCTTACTGCAAGCGTGACCTAGCAACACAAAGGAGTACTTCTTTCACCTATGTATTTTACGACATGTAGATACCATAAAAGTACCATTAAAACATTGCAATTGTGTTTACCTTTACTATCTATAACATGATAATCACCATAGATGGAGAAGAGATGATTAAGTGAACCCATGAACCCATGTCCATTGTTCCTATAAACGAAAACCCTTATCTTATCCTCTTGCATTGAAGAGAATTGGGACACTTTTATATTCTTGTTTTGTTATATTAAACTTCCAAACATTAAAACAACCATCTTATCTCCTTAAACTTCTTTAGTCCATAATCAACTAAAATTTCATAGAGAATAGATAGCTTTTCCTTCTTGCTCCTGCAGATCGATACGCTACTTCCACATTGAGAGGTACTATGGTGATCCCCTGCACTTGGGGGTTATCATTGTCTCTCTTTCAATAGTTGATATAGCATTTACAACAGAGGGCCCCGAAAGGGGTGTAATAGATAAAACTTGTAACATCCCAAATTTATCAAATTCAAAACCATGTTATTGCATTCATATCATCATGGCATGTTTACCTTGCATAAAATATTTCAAAACTAAAACCCTAATAAAACCATATTTAAACCCCTTTTATATTATATGTATGGGGCATGGTTTTATTTTTATTTTGGGACCCAAAAATGTTTTGGAGTCTGTAGATGTGCTTGACACACATTTTAGCACTAGGATCACAACACAAAATATTGGTGAAAGTTTGGATTCAATTGGATTTGAATAGGACATTCAAATCCTATTTAGAAATTCAAATCAGAAAAGAAAAAGAGAAGGGAGAAAAAAATCAGAAGCCAGCAACCCTTTTGGAGCAACTCCCCTGGCAGCCCACTAATCCGATCCGAGAAAATCCCCCTCCCCTCTGTCTCTCACCGCCTGTGCGCGCACCCACTCATTGACGTGTGGACCCCACTTCCACCTCACCCATCGTCGTCAACCCCGCCCTAGACCCGCGCCGCCTGCCGTTTCTTCCCCATCTGTCACTGTCGTTGATGTCGTGCGTTATTGCCATTGAATCAACGAGTAATTTTCTCCCCTGGATATGGCACCTTAACCCCCTCCCTGTCCGCGTTATTCCCCCCACACTGCAAGCACAGAGCGTCGCCAGGCTAGTAGAATTTGGCCTTACACCACCGCAGTACCAAGCAGCTCCGACGAGCTATTCCGATGAGCCTCGTGCGCCCCTATGCCTCTTGTTCACGCGATCGTGTTCCCCTTGGTCTTGCGCATCTAGTAATGCCCGTGGCTCTTCCAATTGTGCCCCAGGTCGTCGCCCCCGTCATCGTCTGCAAACGCCCGAGGCCCAGCTCAACTCCGGCGAGTCAATTCGGTAAATCTCGTGCTCCCCTTGACCTCTGATTCATGCGACTGTGGTCTCCATATCCTTGCGCGCCTTCTAGTGCCAGCCGTTTGCCCTCTTGCACCCTTGGTCGTCGTCTTCGTCTCCGACCGTGAGAACCCAACGCGGGGACGAACTTGGACGAGGATTAGCTGTCGTGTTCGTGCACCCCCTCCCCAACCGCGTCCACGTTGAGCTTCCCCATGTCCTCGCGACCTTGGTAGGCGCCCGCACACCCCCTACCCCCCTAACCTTGACGGCGTGTCACCGTCAGTGGAGTTGCCGCCACTATGGCCATTGGCGCCGCTAGAGTTTGGTCAGGCAGATCTGATCCTTTGGATCTGGATCTAGCAGTCTAGATTAGATTTAGTAGCGAACAGGTACGCTTAGATCTGGACCGTGCATCACCACTTAGATCATATGGCTCGCAAGCGTGATCCTCCCAAAGCGATACCATCCAATAGGATGCTGCCGCGTGGGTCTGATTTTGATTTAAAATCCAGGAATTTATCTATTAGTTGTTTAAACTTGTAAATTGCATAACTTTTATTATGTTTATCCAAAAATTGCAAATTTAATATCTATGGATTCATAAAATTGATCCCTTTGCATCTATGGCCTTGGTTTGGCCATTTGCTTCCGAAAAATTATTATTCTATGCAGAAGCATTTGTAGGCTTATTTTAGCTATACAAATTATTTGGAATATTATTTTTAGGTGGTTTTGTGTTATTTAGACTTTAGATTATATGGTTTTTCTTCAGTACAGTGGAGTTTGATTTTAAAAGTGTGGCAAAACATCTCATTGCATTTTGCATGCATTCATAATATTTTTGTATGTATATTAATTTGTGAATATTTTGTTGTATGAATTGTCGTGTAGATTTTCGGATTGTGGAGAGTGTGATTATGAGGATTGTGTATATTCCCCCAGCTACCAAGGCAAGTGATAATCCATATCTTTGTCCCATTATTTTTCCTTTTGCACTAGTATTATTTTTGAGTAGGATTTGCGGTAATTTTGCAAAGTATATGCTATGCTATGGTAGATCCTATATATGATATCTTGGTAGGAATTTTCCTAAGTTAAGAGACATGTTATGCTAGTATGCTTAGCCTAGCTATTATAATTCAAGGGTGAAAAATTCATGTTATGATATTATGGCAAGTTTATGCCTATCTGTTTTTGCACTAAGAAAACAACTTGTAAATGGAACACCTGGTTGGAATGGGAAGATTGGTTTGTGTTGAGTGGTTACACAAGGCCCATGTCTATGTTTTACCTTATGTATCACACTTGTGCATGGACACCCAGGAACAAAGAGATTTGAGATGTTTAGTGTTGAGAAGCTTCTAGTGAAACCACATGGCATATGGGCTCTGCCTTGACCAACTAGGTTGCAAGAACTCAGTCAAATGGACAGTTAGTGGTAGAGTTGATAGGATGGAGCGCGTACATGGTCGTCTGAGGGAATGCTTCCGAAAGGTCTTGTATCGATGCATGTCGAGTCTTGTGGGGAAAGTGCACCACCTCTCGAGAGGGTAAAACCTAAGTACTTAGCCGTTTCCCCGGTAATAGACATTTTTAGCATCAATGACATTGAAATAATCAAGGATCTCCTCATCTCAATTTCTCTAAGTTAAAATTTGTGGGTGAACAAGGGTAGTGGTTCAGCAATGTCTATTGGTGGTACCTTAGAGTTTTTGTAAAGAAAAACTTATTATTTTCAACTAGTAGGACAAAACTACTTTGTGCAAAGCCAGCCTGAAACCACACTTAGCCAGATTCATATAGATGATAGTCTCTACTATATCACTATGATATCATTTGCCAATACAATTCCAAATGTATTGACCCCTTGTGGCTGTAACTTATTATGTTGCAGGTTACTCTGATGGTGAGTAGGGTTATGAGTCTACACTCAACATGTTTGCCTGTGGCACATGAAGATGAAGACTTTATTTATTTACTATATAATGTGAACTCTATATGTTAGATGATACATTGGAAATGTATCTTTAATTTTTGATGCTCCATGCTTGTTTAGTATCTGCTTTGCTTTACTTGTCCACACTTTGAGGTGCTTTTTACATGTTTTCTGGTACTAGCCTACTAACAAGTTGCAACAGTGCCAGATGCCTGTTTTGTGTTGTTTTAGGTTTCAAAAAATTTAGTATTGGCAATTGGACGGGACAAACGTCAAAGTCAATTAATTTCCGTGGGGAACAAGAAGTCCATAGGGGAGCCGGAGGGGCTAGCCAGGGGGGCCAGAACCACCCCAGGCGCGGGTGGGCCCAGCCCCGCGCCTGGCTAGGGTTTGAGGCCCCTGGCCGCCTCCTCGGCCTCCCCCTTCGCCTAGAAGAAGCCCCCAATGCAGAAACCCTGAGTACCCGATCAAATATCCACGAAACCATCTATAGCTGCTGCCACCATCGTCCCTAGATTTGGGGGATCTGAAGTTCTTCCCGGCACCCTTCCGAAGGGGAGATCATTCCGAAGGCCTTCTCTCTGGTATGATGCGCGAGTAGTTCCACCTTGGACTATGGGTCCATGTAGTTGCTAGATGGTTGTATCTCCTCCTTTGTGCTTTCATGTATAGATCTTGTGAGCTCCGTTCATGATCAAGATCTAATCTATTTGTAATCATGCATGTTGTGTTTGCAGGGATCCGATGGATATTGAGATTATTATGTTGGTTTGATTAATGGTTTTTTCTTTATGATTCTATCATGTTTGTGTTGTTTGTGATCTTGCATGCTCTCTGTTGTTAGTAGTTATCTTGGCCAAGTATTTGCTAGTGACTCCAAGAGGGGGTATTTATGCTCAATAGTGGGTTCATGCCTCTAGATTCCAATGGAAGTGACAGAAATTTCTTTGGTTGTAGATGTGTTGTTGCCACTAGGGAGAAAACAACTATCTCTTGTTCATGGAACATGTGGACTGTTTACCTTACACACTTTGCTTAAAGCAGTTGTCTGTTGCTTGCAAGTTAATACTGGAGGGGGGTCGGATGATAACCTGAAGGTGGACTTCTAGTCATAGATGCAGTTGGATGGCGGTCTATGTATCTTGTTGTATTGCCCAATCGAATCTCATAGGATCTTTCTGACTAGTAATTGCATTGGTATGCCTTGCTCAGTTCCTATCAATTGCCCTGCTATAATTTGTTTACCCTTCATGCCATGTTGTTTATCTAAGGAGAGCACCTCTAGTGAACTATGGACCCCGGTCCAATCTTTAACATTGATACATCTTCCGCTGTTACTTGTTTACTTGCTGCAAACCACCATTACCTTCCACACCATACGTTTAATCCTTTGTTACAGCAAACCAGTGAGCTTGACAACCTCACTGATTCGTTGGGGCAAAGTCTTGAGTTTGTGTTGTGCAGGTCTCCATGTTGCTTGCAACACCTGTGTGATGTTTCCTTCCTCCTTCTGGTTCGATAACCTCGGTCTGTACTGAGGGAAGACTTGCTGCTGTGCTCATCACACCTTGCTCTTGGGGTTTCCAACGAAGTGCTCCATGTTAGCACCATCATTATCCTTGGGTTAATGAGTTGTAAGAACTATTGTACTCCTGCAATTATGATGTAATAATGACCTTTGTATATGTGTACTTCATCTTAAACTGTGGGTGCAAACAATTCGATCCAGCAACTAGCACTGCAATCACAGGGGACTTTACCATAAAGGGTGAGGTCTTACACAACTGTTTGGATCCATGTTGTGGTTGGAAATTTCATAGATTAGAAACGGTTCTAGTACAAAATCCCTAACATCCACGTAAAACCTGCAAAAGATAAAGTAGAGGCGTCTAACTTTATTTTGTAGGAGGGAATGTGATTTTATATGGTCTTGGTCATTACAAAGATAAATAAGTTTACTTTTATTTGACTAAGTAGTATATAGTAATAGTAATCATTTCGATGGACAACCTGCTGGTGGCATTGTGGACTTGACGTCAAACCAGTGGCAATATGGAGATCATGCCAGAGAGCTCGATGCAGATTGATATGCAAGAAGAAGGAACATCATATATGTAGGGTTTGTTGCATGGAAAACAAAAAAAATCTATCGCAAGAATGCATAAAACCAAGATCCAATCTATAGAAAAGCCAAGATCTAATCTACGAGATCGGTGAAACGAGATTGTAAATAACTAACCCTCATAGATCCAAAGCGTTTAACGATCGGATTCTCGTGGTTGATGTAGTCGATCACTTTCTGATCTCAAGATCATGTAGACGATCTTCCGACACCGTGTTCTAGCAGCACTTCCACAGTCGGTCACACGCATGGTAGTTGATGAAGACCTTCCTCCCCTTGTTCCAGTAGGGCATCAGAGGTTGTAGATCTCCTCGTAATCCCAACAGCACGACAGTGTGGTGGTGGTGGAGGAGGAGATATTTCTGCAGGGCTTTGCCTAAGACGGAGTAGGACGGTGGATGAGAGAGAAGAGAGGGGGCGGCTAGGGTTAGGCGCCAATGGACAAGTGTGTGTGTGTGGGGGGGGGGGGGGTGCACCCCCACCCCTCAATTAGGCGGGGGGAGGCCGGCCAAGAGTTCCCAGCCTAGGCCGTGTCCCCCCCCCAACTCGAGCACCAAGGTAAGTGCTTGAAACCTGATCCACCAAGTCTTCCCTCTTACGAAAAACTACAGTTTGACTTTTCAAACTAGAATTTGACTAGTCAAACTAGGGTTTGACCCTTTTACTAGTCTTGACCGAATTGTCCCTTTAGGGTTTGGTGCGGCTGGACCCTAGGGCATGCCACTGTCCAAGTGACCCCCTCCCGGGGTGGTGGAACCACTGGTGGTCCCACTAGAACATTCTAGAAGTATCAGGTCAAAACACCAAAACTTTTCTGAACCCCGGAAAACTAATTTCTTATATGAATCATATTCTCTAGACCATTCCGGATCTCCTCGTGATGTCCTGGATCCAATCCGAGACTCTGAACAACAATTGGTCTCCAAATCATATTCCATATCTACTTAAACAACATCAAATCCTTAAGTGTGTCTCCCTATGGTTCGTGAACTATGTAGACATGATCGAGACACTTAGATGATCAATAACCAATAGAGAGATCTGGAAATCCATTGTAACATCCCAAAAATATTAAACTTGAATCATCAAACTCTAATAATCAAAATTAGGGTAAATAAAAACTTTTCCAATTAAAAATATGAAAGCATTCATATGTGTGTGTATTAAAATTTGGATTATTTTGAATTGCCTTGGTTCTGTGTTTCTTTGCTTGTAAAATGATTCTTAGGTGAAATAAACATCATCTAAACAATCCCCAAACTTTTCCCAAAGACAAACAAGTCAAAACAAATAAGTTAAGTGAATGGTCACTTTGGCCAAATTAACTCCCATGCCTGCTTTGGCTATCCTTAACTTTTAGAACTTAACAGAAACAGGTATAGATCTTTGCACCCCTTGATAGTACTCATAATAAGGTACCAAGGCCCACTTTGTGATCATCCAAAAACATTTGAATGCTTAGTTTAAATGACAGTTTAAAATTGAATCTGTTTCATATGGGAAGATCTCACTATTTCAAAAACCACTCAAACAAGCTCAATTTTCAAAACCCAAGTAGCCACAGAATCCTCAACACATTCCTAGCACACCCACCAAAATCTTTTCAAAATTCAAAACTCAAGTTCATGCCGACGCGCACCGCAGAGCACACGCCGTTCCCACGCAACCCGACCACCTCGAGCCCTTGCCGCCCGCCAGTATGCACCCCCCCGTCCCAGGAGACCACCAGACATGCTCATTTCACCGCCCGTACGCCGTAGCCACTGCTCGCTGAGGAGTTCGCCGCCTCTGCCTCGTAGAGCACCGCGCGTTCCTGACCATTTGCCACTGCCCCCACACGCGCATTTAAGCTCTAGAGCATCGCCAGGAGACCACCCGTCGATCGCCAACCTCGGCCATGCCTTTAGCCGCCAGTAGCCATGTCGCCACCGTCGCCTGCCCATCCCTCTCGGTCTCGCCGTCGAGCCTATAAAAGGAGACGACCCTCGCTCGATTTCTTCACACCATCTCACTCCCCTCACCTCACTAACCCTTCCACCCCTTAGCTGGAGCACAAGGAGCAGCAGCTCGCCGGAATTGCGCCAGAGCAAGCCACCTCTGGAGAAGAAGGGAGCAGTTGATTTCGACCACCCCCGGAGCTGCCGCGACCACCCCTGAGTTCGCCATCGTCGACTTCGTCGTTTGCCCGCCTCGCCATCGTCACTGGAGCCCCGGTATGCCCTCCTATGCAACACCCACCGAGCCGCTAGGGTTCAAGCTCGCCGGTGACATGTTCATCGTCGACGACGACCCTCAGCTGTTGATCTCACTTCTAATCCAACACACCACATTGCCCCGTACCGCTTCGCGTTTTATGAGCCACTGACCAGTAGACCCCCCCCCCTGTCAGTTGAGCCCCGCGCTGTGGAGTAACACTGGGCCATCCCAATAACCCTTCCCACGCAGCCCAACCGTTTGAATTTAGCTTTTTCTATTTATATTCAAACTCAGTTCTATACCTAGTTTCAAAAATCAACCCAACTCGATTCAGCGAACCAAATTGCATGAAACCAATTTTGTTAGAAAGGTATTGAAATTCTTAATCCAATCCCATTGGATTCAAATCATTTGGATCTGTAGATCAACCTTGGTAAAAATAACAAGGCAGAAGCTTTTCTGCATCCAAACATTTTTCAAATTTCAACCATAATAAATTTTGAGTTGATTCCAACTATCAAAAATCACATTTGACCATACCTTTCAGAATATATAAAAATATATGGGTTTATTTACAGAAATAATGTTCAAGTAATAAAAGAATGCCACATAGGCATTTCTAGTCACCTTATTTTATTTAAAATAAAAGGTTAAACCTTAATAAATTGTGACACCACTTTAAATCACATTCTCATGTACTGAAATATGTGGTGATGACATGTGTCAACACGATCCCATGTTTGAGTTAGATAATATTAAATCTTAAGTAGTCTTTCAATGAGTATAAATTACTTTTCTAAAAATAAAATAAATAAGACAAATTCTTTATTCTTGTGATATTAGTGATGATGCTAGATCATCTATAGAACACCTTTGTGTGATGATTGAAAATAGTTAAGTATTGCTTGGTGATTTTGTACCTCGTATTTATTCATAGACGCTAGTACCGACCAAGGATACGAGGAGGAAGGAGGATACTACGAAGAAGAAGCCGAGGAGAACTTCAACCACTGCTCTACTCAAGGCAAGCTAACACTTGCAATTATGAAAGTTAGATAACGTATGCAATGCACTAAGCATGCTTGGTTAGACATATTTGATGATACCCCCTCCTAGTTTTACTTGCAAGCTTTATACTTTATTTCTTTATCAAAGCTATTTCTTAGAGTTTATTTAGTGACTTGTAGATTCTAGGAAGATAATGGAAGGTTACATAAAGAGCATTAAATCTGACCTAAGCTAGATAATCTTGATGTCATCCTAAGGCATGAGATGGTACTTAGTTAAAAACTCCACTTGTTTACCACCCCTCATTAGTGAATACCTGGTGGAAAATGGTTATGAAAACCTTAGAATGATGAGTCATTCTACTGAGATGTTTTGACATGTGTTTCCGAACACCAGATGATTTTGATGATGAAAATGTTGAGGCATGATCCTTAGCCCTTTATAAAACTGATGGTTGTCTGGATGCGATACCATTCCAATTTTATCGTACAACCACAATACCCGAAAACTGGGTAGGGCTTGACTTGAAACTTATATACTTTAGTATGGGTTCCCTCACGGGCAAGGTCTGAGCTGAGGCTACCTTGTGAAGATTTTCCACCTGTGCAGTACCCAAGATGACAGTTGTTCATGGTTGGGAGGCCAAACTCACAGGAGAGGTGCCTATACTGAGTAATTGAAAGGTTAGGATTGATTATCCGCATACTGAGTATGGTGAATTCAGGATTTGTTCCTGACAGATGTATCGAATGTTGTGGTGAAAGTGTACAATATCTGTAGAGTGTAAAACTATTCGAATAGTCGCGTCCGTGGTTATGGATAGTTGGAGTGGCCATACTGTTCCCCCATCAGATGTTTTCAAAATGACTTGTGAAATGAATTGAGAATTTGACTTGACCACAACAGAGTTGTGATATGAAATTCAAGTTCCCACTTAGGTTTTATAAAATTCAACTAGCTTTTCTTGCTTATGAACTTAGTAGAGGTAAATCTGGCTTTTTGCAAAATAACCCTAGAGCTTAGTGTCCTACTACAACAACCCCCTTCACTTGTTAGTATTAGTTTGCGAGTACTTAAAGAGTACTCATGTCTTTGTCCCTGGCTATTCCCGTGGCCAGACTATGAAGAAGAGTACCAAGATGATAGACCCCAGAAAGGTTATGACAACTAGGATCATCTCCCATCGTCAGCATTGCCTGTGACCCCGAAGATGGAGCTTCGCCTATGCTACTTTTATTATTATGTTATCCCGTTGTTTCAGTTGTATTAAGAACTGAATCATGAGGTCCTTATTTGTGTAAGACCTTATGTATGGTTTGTAATGGATGATGTACTGTGATATCCAAATCTGTTATGTGATGGAGGGGTTAACCTCTTGGGTGGCCCGATCTTCACGGATCTCGTGGTCAAATCGATGGGAAAGCGAGGGGAAAGGGAGAGGGTAGCGGAAGCGAACACACACCTCGCGAAGAACACGATGAACACACGCAAAACTCACACGATACAAGGCCGATTGCTCCCGAACGGCGGCCACCGGTCCGATAGAATCCTCGCAAGGAAAGATCGGTCAACGTGCTCCCTAAATCCACATCGGAGAGGGAAGAACACCTTGGGGAGGGTCTTGACAACTTGGAGACGAGACACCGAACTCCAAGGCCTTGTTCAACGATGGATGCGTGATGCAAAGTCCAATCGAGGTTGGTGACGATAGTCGGTCCCCTTGTTAAAGGGGATGAGGCAAAACTAGAGATTCCACAATGGGGGTTTTCTTTAGTCTATCATCTATGCCTAAGGGATACATGAGGGGTGGGGGCTCTATTTATAGGCCAACCACATAAACAAGGGTAGTTTGGGGATAAACTAGGCGAATAGGTAAGTAAAGGGGAATACATGGGCTGTGGCCCAACTGGTGCATGCATGCAGACATGACCGGTAGTACCGGACTTAGGACCGGTAGTACCGGTCATCACCGGTAGTACCGCTCCGGGACCGGTAGTACCGCTTGCGGTCTTGTAGCTTTCGTTGGAGCCGTCAGTAGCGAGCGGTAGAAGGGGGAGGTAGTACCGCTGACCGGTAGTACCGGTTCCGACAACCGGTAGTACCGCCTGGACCTGGCAGCTATCGACTTGTCTTCTTCCGTCTCCTCTTCCAAGCCTCCGTCTTGTCGGGCTTGATGTTCCGGGCTTCCTCCCTTGCCTCTGTACTGGTCGGTGTGAACCTATCATGCATATGTGACGGAGTATGAAGTAGCATGCCATTCACTAGGGTAGGAAGTGGGCTCGCATAGAGGAACGGATTCACCTTTGGAGTCCATGATGACTTGGCATAAGTTAGAGACCTTGATGTAGTAACGACCATAGGTCGGGCTGCATCATCTCCCCTCCCTTCAAAAAGAGTCGTCCTCGACTCTCCATGTTCATCACGAAGTAGAAGAGGTCGAAGGACATCCTTGATCCTGCGGTTCACCATATAGTCGTCCTCGGGAAGATTGACTTGACAACACTTCAATGTTCCTTCATCTTCCATGAAGCCTACCAAGCTCACGACAAAAGCGAAGCAACACTCAAAGCGTAGCCAATTCATGAATATTATAGCATGAGTCCTCAAGTAGAAGGAAGTCACCTTAGCTTGTAGAGATAACTCGATGAAGGGTAGCCATAGGTAACTCTCTTCGGTTCTTCTTGTCAACACGGGGTTGGTAGAGGTTGACGTGTATGCACTTGTACCTTCACACAACAAAGACCAAGCAACATATGTTTGTGTGTGATAGAGGAGCATGTCATTTGTGGCATGTCCATTCTTGTTCACAACACGATTAGCACAACTCAAGTATAGCAAACGGGATGCATATGCAAGGTCAAAGTGCATGGAAGTCGTTGCAAAATCATCCAAATGTGGGAACTCAAAAACTCCATATAACATCTTATTGTGGCACTCAAAGCAATCGAATATAAATTTTATCAACATCTTTGATGCAAAGCTTGGAGAATTTGGCAAAAACACAAAAGGAAGAATGTACAAAACAACCTCATTATGTGTGCCAACCAACCATTGGAAAGAGAAATTGTTCGACATGTTGGATGTCACACACAAATCATCGATAGAAAATATCATGGGAATATGAGTATCCCAAGAGGAAGCAAAAACAACGTGTTTGCAAACAAACCAAATGAAAGA
Source organism: Avena atlantica (assembly GCA_910589765.1). Classification (NCBI taxonomy): domain Eukaryota; kingdom Viridiplantae; phylum Streptophyta; class Magnoliopsida; order Poales; family Poaceae; genus Avena; species Avena atlantica. The sequence goes on from OU342737.1 coordinate 183,399,299, forward strand.
GCAAGTGGTCCTTATGTTTGTTGCAACAACAAGACGAGATTCTTGGAAGCTCTCATGACAATACATGCTCTTAATGGAATTGTGGTTGCACATAAAACATAGAAAGAGAAAATGTTCAACATTTTTGTTGCAACACACAAAGCATCATTATCCAAAAGCGAAGAAACATGAATGTCACAAGGTGAGATAATACATCAACATGCTTGCAATCAAACCATAGGAAAGAGCAATTTGCCAACATGAAAGATGCAAAGCATGCAAAAGGTATCAGAGCTGGGTTCGATCTTGAACTCACTTGTGGGATGCTCTCAAGAGCTCTTTTTGTCAACTCGTGCTCAACCGAGGTTGACATGATAATGCGGGTACCTACACACATCATACACAAAAGGAAGAATGTGTGTGCATGGTAGAGATACACATCATCCATCATGACGTATCTCTTCTTGTGCACATCACCATTAATGTCAATCAAGTATGAAATAGATGCATGGTGAGTATGCAAGTGGGGAACATGCTTATCATGGCAATCATCAAAATCTCCAAAAATTGAGAAAGCTATGGGGGCCATCTCATTAGAACGCATATGATCAATATTGTTGCAAGCAAAACAAGTGAAATAGCAAGCATTCATCTTATCGCAAGCAACGGGAGAAATTGAATGACTAGCATGACAAGGCAAGTCCAAAGCAATTGGAGGATACACACAAGATGCATAGCATGGCATGTTTATGGCAATGATATCGCAATCAAAAAATTCCACATGATCAATATTATGCAAAGGTAAAGCATCACATGGGAATGTGGATGAAGCATAAGTAATGTCACAAGTATCATCCATAACATGCATATCCTCACAATTCATCATGTCCACTAGTGGGATCATGCCATCATCAACACCCTTATTGTTACCTTGGTCATACCTCTCATAAGAAGTGGGTGTTGTGGAAGTAGTGGCCTCCTTGTGGACGACTTAGTCTTCTTGATGTAGCCATCGCGTAGCATCATCTTCATGCACCATGTACATCTTCTCCAATTGAGGCATCATTGCTTCATGGCTTGGCGCTTCTTCATCCATGGAACATAGCATAACACAAGAGAACACACTAGAGGTAGAGGGTAAGTTGTTAGAAATCGAAATGGTCTCACTTGACCTATCAACTACCACTCTCAACTAACTAGGAGTATCACTCATGCCCTCCAAGTGGAAGCACTCAGTCTCACATAAGGTGGAGTCACTCATCTCACTCTTGTTCTCACTCAAGTGGGCTAAGTGGATCTCATACTCACATGGGATTCGTACCACATCAGCACTCAAGCATATGGGGATAGGCTCGGTTTCCTCAACTCCATGCGCCTCCTTTGGTGAAGGGAAAATCCCATGCTCACCATTCTTGACCTTGTCGTCTTCAAGGTTGGATGCCATAAGGTGGGCATCATCGCTCTCCTCCATGGTCGAAGGGAAAATCCCATGCTCGACCGTCTTGTGGCCATCTCGTAGTAGTGGTGGAGGTAGGCTCATGCTATCCAACTTCGCGAAGTAGAGGTCTTCATTTTCCTCGTTCATGAGGTCTTCAAATGCAAGCGTAGTCCTTGAAGCTTGATGGCGTGGACGAAGGCTTGCTCTTGGTGCCATTTTGGTGGTGGCACAAGAAGTTGAAGGTGCCTTGGGATGGTGTCGATGGAGGTCATTGGCGTGCCTTGCCGATGGTTGATGTAGGTGGCGCACTTGGTCATCCATATGACACTCACGGCGATGGCCCTTGACCTTGGTACTCTTCCTTGTAAGTTTTTCTAATGAGCGCAAAGCATCATTCGTCTTGGCGACCATCCTCATGTTTTTGTCGAAGTCGTTGTCCATGTCCTTCTTGAAGTTGTGGAGGTCGCTTTGGAACTTGTCCATTTGATGATGGACCTTGGCGCACTCGAGTTGGAGGCTCCGTCTTGGTCGATGCGACGTGAGGAGCTTAGCGTTGTCGTTCTTGAAGTCGCCCATGCTTGGGGAGTCATTGTTGTTGTAGCACTCCATCATGTTATCCATGCTTGTGGAGACATAGGCATGGTGGCTCATCGTGGATTCTTCGTAGAAATCATCCTCGGTCCCGGAGTCCCTAGACATGCTTCACAAGACCAAGTGTTGTATATGGAAGTGGTAGAGGGTGTTAGGGATACAACGTCAAACCTTACTTTACCTTGGAAGATCGTATCGTGCAAGTGGCCACACTTGAGAGCAATAAACCAAGCAAAGTGAAGTTCACGCGGAACACCAAAACCAACTACCAACAAAAAAACAAACACACACAAGGCCTATGGTGGATAGGTATGGAAAGTGGCATATCAAGAACCAATCCGAAATCAAGATGTTGTAATGACAAGTAAAGAACCACAATGATCACAAAGCAAAACAATTCAATCCACAAGATAGGAAATATGTACAAGGAAACACACACGGTGGGATAAATGGGACTTGTGCGACAGAGAAAGTGAGCTAAGAACCAAATGATTACCTATCGAATACTAAAAGCTCATGTCACACAAGTACAAGGAGAGACGCTAGTTCGATTGCACAAAATTGGTGGGCTACAAGATATGCACAATAAGTACCACCTATATGATGTTCATCGAGCTTGCGCTTCCTATTCTATGAGGCACATGTATATTTCTTTCTTTTCTTTTTTTCTTTTCCTTTTTCTATTTTTTTCTCTTTTTTTCTTTCTATTTTTCTTTTTCACTTGCCTCTTCCTTGTGCCAACAACTATACAAGATAACTATATGAGATAGCGCTCAAAACATTTGCTCGGAATCTAAAAGGTATCAAATGTGCATAGCCCAAGCAATCATAAGAGGAACTAGTCTCAATAGGTGTTTGTTGCTCGCAAAGATAGTGGGGTTCACAAAGGAATGCAAGTGGGGAGAAGTCGCGGAATGTTTATACCTTTCGTCGACGATCTTCACCCTTTATTGTTGGATTCCGCCTTGCTCACGGAATTTCTATGGATTAGATAGCATGAACAACGTGGATGATGATGTAGAGCTCCTTCTCCTCTTCGAAACGAGATAAATAACACCAAAATCCGAGTTTGAATGCAAAAGTTATGCTCAAAACGGTGAGGGGTGAAATCTGGGAACCTGATATTTTTGTTCTGTACTGGGCGGTAGTACCGGGTTTTGGAGTCGTAGTACTGGCTTTCCGGAGGCCCGGTAGTACCGTTTAGGTACCGGGGAGGTGCGGTAGTGTGGCATCCCGCAAAAACCACTACTAGAAAATCGCGTTGAATTTGTGCATTGCATCGTCATCATCATGCATTGTTGCCAAAACTAATTTCGTAAAGCCCGTTTTAGTTTTCTGATACGCCCCGCCTTTTATTCAAACGCCAAACACCGGGTCTCCGGAATATTTTTGTTTGTTGCTATCGGTCTGCAAAAGTTGCATTTAAATTAAATAAAAGTATTATATTATTTTAGCGGGGGCAGTCGAACGGGCCGTCCCGACCCGAACGACCACCCCCAGTTTAACAATCGGTCCAACTGCAACTGCCCCTCTAATTCCTAAACTTACCCAGCTATCCTACCCACCCCTGGAGCCACATCACCCCCTCCTATCAGGAACCGCCACCTCACCCCTCCTCTCTCCCTCTACCTATCCCACGCCGCCACTTGGCCCAGACCCCGGACCCCAAGATCTCCGCCGCGAGACGACAAGACCGCCGGCACGAACCGACAACCGCGGATGCCACAAGATCGTCCTCGGAACGCCAAGCACTCCTCCCGGACACCAAGTGCTTCACCCGAACGGAAAGACCGACCCCGTGGGGCCCGGCAAGACCTTCGCGACGACGAGAACGGCACAGACCCGGAAGAAGCCGATGCGCCCCAACACCGAACCAAGTCCGGCTTCCCGGAACGCCAAGACCCACCCCCGCTACCCGAGAACGATCCCGCCGAGACCGTTCCGCCGGACCCTGGACCCTGTCGAACCCCGAACCCCGGACCCCAAGATCGTCGAGCCCCCTATGTGTGAACCCCTCCCGAAAACCCTATTTTATAACATAACAACTTGTTGCATATCTATTTGTCATCTCGCATGCATATCTGTGGTCGGGCCTTATGCCGATTCACCTAACAATTAAATATGGGGCCCATATGCGGGCAAATCTAGTCTCATATCGACCTCATTTAAATTTGTGTAGCGAACCCGATGCAATCTTCTGCCATGTTAAAACAACATTTAACTTGTGGGGTAGCTAAACAACATAAACCACCTAATTAATTGTCGGGACCCCGGTTCCACTTAACATGACCTAATTGCATTGCACCTTGCCATGCCATGCATCATACATGCATCATGCCGATCTTTTGCCGTAGTATTAAATATTGCATCCGGTGTTTCTTCTAGTGTTTTGCTTCTTCGCGGATAAGGCCGTTGAGTTGATGTGAGCTTCGCCCCGATCTTCGGATGAACCTTTCGACAATGTTTTCAGGCGAGCATCTCCCCCTTTCTACCTATCTTACTTTTATAGTCTTTATTCCCTCCTGTTGATCTATTGCTATCTGTGTTGCGTTGCTCTAGTTTTCATACCCGTGATATCCCTTGCAGCCTTATATTGCCTTGAACACATCCTATTACCTGTTGTTTGGTAGATAGTTGGACTTGCGCGTCGTAGTTGCTTGCTGAAGTGCTGATGTGTGTCGTCAGATGCCACAGTTGCTGATGTATTGCCGCCTGTTGATGTTGGAGATGATCGTAGTTTTACTTACTGTTCACTTTAATTCCTGTTTAACAACTAAAATTGAAATAAGCAGAGGCATCGGTGGGTGATAGATAATATTTGGTTTCCGAACGCCCACTTGTGTCCCGTAGGACCCCGAGTACTTGATACCTGTTCCTGGATTTATCGCGCTATCCACATATGGGGAGTATGGGCCCCCCTTAGCCAGAGCTTGATTCCGTCTTATTTCTTGGGGCCACAAACTAGTTTGAGGTTTTATTTACGATCCTGTACTTATGCCATGCTACTGCTTTATTTACGATTGTGCGAGGAGCACATTGTACTGTTTAGGATCATGGCACGATTCCGCGGTGTCGACAAGCCCAGCCACACTTTCGGGTTCCCAGTCGTTCACAGCCGTCCCCATAACCTTAAGCCCGTCTCGGAGCCGGCCGGCTTCGTTGCGGGTTCTACTTAAGGGGTGGCCCCCTGAAATATTTCTGAATCTTGTGATTGCTCTGTCGTGAAGACCTCGTTGGGTTTTGATTTGGTTTTTCCGAGGTTGATCGTGTGTGTGTTGCTATTTGTGCACCCCGGCCGGGTTAAAACTTTCTGAAAGCCGTGTCCGCGGTTATGGACGACTTGGAGCACAGTATCTCGATCATAGACAAGCATAACTAAAGTTTACTGCTATAAATTTGACTTATAATGACTAGTAATCAGCTCCACTACAACGGAATGGCTAATTAATACTGCCCACAATTGCTTGTTTGGTTGTCGCTTGCGACAATCGTATTTGACTAGTAAGTATTGCAACTACAACGGAATGGCTGAATAAAAGTACCAACAACTGCTGGGTTTTGGATTTGTATCATGCTATCTGTATCTGAATAGTAAGTGTTACAACTATAACGGAATGGATAACTAAAATGACCCACTGCTTATTTTATCAGGATGAATATTTAAACCTGACTAGTAAATGCTGCAACGATAACTGAATAAATAAAACTGCCAACGGTGTGAGTTCCTCGGTCGACTTCCTCGTTTGGTCTCGAGGGGGAAACACCAGGATGGGTTTGTTTGGTGTTAGCTTCAGGTTGGATCCGCATAGGTCTCTCTCACCCCTCTCTGATAACCGCCAGTTGTATCGAGTCTCTATAGGTTGTTTAGTTCATGCTGCCGCTGCCGCTTCAGTCCACCATACTTATGTAGGCGAGGACCGCCGAATTCTAGCCTCGCCGTGTACTGGCCTCAGTACTGACGCTCCTTCTTTGTTTTTCTGCTTTGCCCTTTGTCGGCACCCCTTTTGTTTAAGCAGGTTTTGAGACCGACGCCGTTAGCAGGGTTACCCTTCCGGCTTGGCCTGGGCAGGGTTATGGACGCCATTGGTTATTCTTCAGGGCTCTTAGCCCCATTTGCATCTTGTCCGTAGCTGGACGCTCTATCGTTTTCAAGGTGATTTGGATCTTTGTATATTATATCTGTATTCTTGACTCATTGAGTCGCCGTTATATATATCTGTTCTGTGGGTCCCATCGAGGACTGTTGTGTAATGTTATTACTTCGTTTTCCACCCGCACGAAAGTGCCTGGTGGGCACCTTTGAATCGTTTCTATGCGGGTTTGGCGAATTTTGCTTAAACTTGCATAGGTCCGATTCTGAGGGTGTTACAGAGTGGTATCAGAGCCCAGCAGTTGCGATACCCCACAAGTCCAGCCTGTAGGATAACCTAGCTAACGGCCGAAGTAGAGTGTCAAAACTATTTTTGCAAAATCGGTTGGATAGTTCTGATTAGGTCTGATTTTACTCCTTACCCCTCTGCTATTCTCCTCTTACCCCTGCGTGTTTTGAATCTGCTCTCTTATCTTTTCTTCGAGTCCAGGATTTCTCGTGGTTGGGTTTCCGTCGTACCTTCAGGGTTTCGCTTCCTCTTCCGATAACGGTGTTCTGCCATCCGGTGTTCCAGCTGCCTGATGAATCCGTCCACGGTGTTACCATTCCTTGTTCTTTGTTTGTGCCTTCCGGAGTTTTCCGACGCGACGACCTCATCTATGCCAGATCCGATGCAGAGACTGCATCACTCCTTTGTTCCGAACCTCGCTTGTCGAGATCTTCAGTCTGATTCCGAGAGTTGGTTGCATAATCCGCCTATTCGTGTGCAAAGTAATGGTTTGAGTGCGGGATGGAGTAGCTACCATACCACTACTCTTATCATTCGCTCTTGTACGCCGAATCAGTGGATCCAGCAATTTTCCTCCGTCCACGGAAGTTAGGGGTGGCTTTATTTGTTGATACCTCTACCTTCGACCTTTTGTTCCCGGAGTGTTCTTCCGACGATCACGGACAACGACCCTTTGTTGGTGGTGTCGCCGATTTCCAGATGAAGAAGGAACCATCGTTAGTGGTGTCGCGAAGATCTACACGAAGCGCAACGGATCAGATCGCCGACCTTCCTTCCGGTACCATGAGGCGGATCTCGAGGGCGAGATCCATTGTTAGTGGTGTCGAATTGTGGCATCCCGCAAAAACCACTACTAGAAAATCGCGTTGAATTTGTGCATTGCATCGTCATCATCATGCATTGTTGCCAAAACTAATTTCGTAAAGCCCGTTTTAGTTTTCTGATACGCCCCGCCTTTTATTCAAACGCCAAACACCGGGTCTCCGGAATATTTTTGTTTGTTGCTATCGGTCTGCAAAAGTTGCATTTAAATTAAATAAAAGTATTATATTATTTTAGCGGGGGCAGTCGAACGGGCCGTCCCGACCCGAACGACCACCCCCAGTTTAACAATCGGTCCAACTGCAACTGCCCCTCTAATTCCTAAACTTACCCAGCTATCCTACCCACCCCTGGAGCCACATCACCCCCTCCTATCAGGAACCGCCACCTCACCCCTCCTCTCTCCCTCTACCTATCCCACGCCGCCACTTGGCCCAGACCCCGGACCCCAAGATCTCCGCCGCGAGACGACAAGACCGCCGGCACGAACCGACAACTGCGGATGCCACAAGATCGTCCTCGGAACGCCAAGCACTCCGCCCGGACACCAAGTGCTTCACCCGAACGGCAAGACCGACCCCGTGGGGCCCGGCAAGACCTTCGCGACGACGAGAACGGCACAGACCCGGAAGAAGCCGATGCGCCCCGACACCGAACCAAGTCCGGCTTCCCGGAACGCCAAGACCCACCCCCGCTACCCGAGAACGATCCCGCCGAGACCGTTCCGCCGGACCCTGGACCCTGTCGAACCCCGAACCCCGGACCCCAAGATCGTCGAGCCCCCTATGTGTGAACCCCTCCCGAAAACCCTATTTTATAACATAACAACTTGTTGCATATCTATTTGTCATCTCGCATGCATATCTGTGGTTTGGGGGCCTTATGCCGATTCACCTAACAATTAAATATGGGGCCCATATGCGGGCAAATCTAGTCTCATATCGACCTCATTTAAATTTGTGTAGCGAACCCGATGCAATCTTCTGCCATGTTAAAACAACATTTAACTTGTGGGGTAGCTAAACAACATAAACCACCTAATTAATTGTCGGGACCCCGGTTCCACTTAACATGACCTAATTGCATTGCACCTTGCCATGCCATGCATCATACATGCATCATGCCGATCTTTTGCCGTAGTATTAAATATTGCATCCGGTGTTTCTTCTAGTGTTTTGCTTCTTCGCGGATAAGGCCGTTGAGTTGATGTGAGCTTCGCCCCGATCTTTGGATGAACCTTTCGACAATGTTTTCAGGCGAGCATCTCCCCCTTTCTACCTATCTTACTTTTATAGTCTTTATTCCCTCCTGTTGATCTATTGCTATCTGTGTTGCGTTGCTCTAGTTTTCGTACCCGTGATATCCCTTGCAGCCTTATATTGCCTTGGACACATCCTATTACCTGTTGTTTGGTAGATAGTTGGACTTGCGCGTCGTAGTTGCTTGCTCAAGTGCTGATGTGTGTCGTCAGATGCCACAGTTGCTGATGTATTGCCGCCTGTTGATGTTGGAGATGATCGTAGTTTTACTTACTGTTCACTTTAATTCCTGTTTAACAACTAAAATTGAAATAAGCAGAGGCATCGGTGGGTGATAGATAATATTTGGTTTCCGAACGCCCACTTGTGTCCCGTAGGACCCCGAGTACTTGATACCTGTTCCTGGATTTATCGCGCTATCCACATATGGGGAGTATGGGCCCCCCTTAGCCAGAGCTTGATTCCGTCTTATTTCTTGGGGCCACAAACTAGTTTGAGGTTTTATTTACGATCCTGTACTTATGCCATGCTACTGCTTTATTTACGATTGTGCGAGGAGCACACTGTACTGTTTAGGATCATGGCACGATTCCGCGGTGTCGACAAGCCCAGCCACACTTTCGGGTTCCCAGTCGTTCACAGCCGTCCCCATAACCTTAAGCCCGTCTCGGAGCCGGCCGGCTTCGTTGCGGGTTCTACTTAAGGGGTGGCCCCCTGAAATATTTCTGAATCTTGTGATTGCTCTGTCGTGAAGACCTCGTTGGGTTTTGATTTGGTTTTTCCGAGGTTGATCATGTGTGTGTTGCTATTTGTGCACCCCGGCCGGGTTAAAACTTTCTGAAAGCCGTGTCCGCGGTTATGGTCGACTTGGAGCACAGTATCTCGATCATAGACAAGCATAACTAAAGTTTACTGCTATAAATTTGACTTATAATGACTAGTAATCAGCTCCACTACAACGGAATGGCTAATTAATACTGCCCACAATTGCTTGTTTGGTTGTCGCTTGCGACAATCGTATTTGACTAGTAAGTATTGCAACTACAACGGAATGGCTGAATAAAAGTACCAACAACTGCTGGGTTTTGGATTTGTATCATGCTATCTGTATCTGAATAGTAAGTGTTACAACTATAACGGAATGGATAACTAAAATGACCCACTGCTTATTTTATCAGGATGAATATTTAAACCTGACTAGTAAATGCTGCAACGATAACTGAATAAATAAAACTGCCAACGGTGTGAGTTCCTCGGTCGACTTCCTCGTTTGGTCTCGAGGGGGAAACACCAGGATGGGTTTGTTTGGTGTTAGCTTCAGGTTGGATCCGCATAGGTCTCTCTCACCCCTCTCTGATAACCGCCAGTTGTATCGAGTCTCTATAGGTTGTTTAGTTCATGCTGCCGCTGCCGCTTCAGTCCACCATACTTATGTAGGCGAGGACCGCCGAATTCTAGCCTCGCCGTGTACTGGCCTCAGTACTGACGCTCCTTCTTTGTTTTTCTGCTTTGCCCTTTGTCGGCACCCCTTTTGTTTAAGCAGGTTTTGAGACCGACGCCGTTAGCAGGGTTACCCTTCCGGCTTGGCCTGGGCAGGGTTATGGACGCCATTGGTTATTCTTCAGGGCTCTTAGCCCCATTTGCATCTTGTCCGTAGCTGGACGCTCTATCGTTTTCAAGGTGATTTGGATCTTTGTATATTATATCTGTATTCTTGACTCATTGAGTCGCCGTTATATATATCTGTTCTATGGGTCCCATCGAGGACTGTTGTGTAATGTTATTACTTCGTTTTCCACCCGCACGAAAGTGCCTGGTGGGCACCTTTGAATCGTTTCTATGCGGGTTTGGGGAATTTTGCTTAAACTTGCATAGGTCCGATTCTGAGGGTGTTACAGGTAGTACCGGGTTTTGAGCCCGGTAGTACCGGTTGGTCCTGGGACGCCCAGATTTGACGCGTTTTCGCGATTTTGGGATGATTTGGGCGGAAAATCTTCAAAACACCAAATCGAAGGGGGAAATCAAGGAATTAGGCTATGGGAACGCAAAGGAAGGTAGATCAACAAGTTTAGAAAGTGATCCACGGATCAAAACCTACCAAAACGCACTCAAATCAAAGATCGATCCAAAACACGAATTGGGGCTATTTTTGGTGGAATTTTCGAATTTATGGGGAAAAGACCAAATCGATGAGAAATCCGTGGCAACCAAAAGCTGCTGATACCAGATGATGGAGGGGTTAACCTCTTGGGTGGCCCGACCTTCACGGATCTCGTGGTCAAATCGATGGGAAAGCGAGGGGAAAGGGAGAAGTTAGCGGAAGCGAACACACACCTCGCGAAGAACACGATGAACACACGCAAAACTCACACGATACAAGGCCGATTGCTCCCGAACGGCGGCCACCGGTCCGATAGAATCCTCGCAAGGAAAGATCGGTCAACGTGCTCCCTCAAATCCACATCGGAGAGGGAAGGACACCTTGGGGAGGGTCTTGACAACTTGGAGACGAGACACCGAACTCCAAGGCCTTGGTCAACGATGGATGCGTGATGCAAAGTCCAATCGAGGTTGGTGACGATAGTCGGTCCCCTTGGTAAAGGGGATGAGGCAAAACTAGAGATTCCACAATGGGGGTTTTCTTTAGTCTATCATCTATGCCTAAGGGATACATGAGGGGTGGGGGCTCTATTTATAGGCCAACCACATAAACAAGGGTAGTTTGGGGATAAACTAGGCGAATAGGTAAGTAAAGGGGAATACATGGGCTGTGGCCCAACTGGTGCACGCATGGAGACATGACCGGTAATACCGGACTTAGGACCGGTAGTACCGGTCATCACCGGTAGTACCGCTCCGGGACCGGTAGTACCGCTTGCGGTCTTGTAGCATCCGTTGGAGCCGTCAGTAGCGAGCGGTAGAAGGGGCGGTAGTACCGCTGACCGGTAGTACCGGTTCCGACAACCGGTAGTACCGCCTGGACCTGGCAGCTATCGACATGTCTTCTTCCGTCTCCTCTTCCAAGCCTCCGTCTTGTCGGGCTTGATGTTCCGGGCTTCCTCCCTTGCCTCCGTACTAGTCGGTGTGAACCTATCATGCATATGTGACGGAGTATGAAGTAGCATGCCATTCACTAGGGTAGGAAGTGGGCTCGCATAGAGGAACGGATTCACCTTTGGAGTCCATGATGACTTGGCATAAGTTGGAGACCTTGATGTAGTAACGACCGTAGGTCGGGCTGCATCATTATGTCTCGCAAAAATGGTAATCCTGGGATTGCGAGGTATGGCATAACAGGCATCTGGGATTAAAAATCCGGGTGTTGACAAGTTGGTATCAGAGCCATCCTGACCATAGGAGACCCTAGTTAGACTGGACGTTTGAATCAAAAACTTAGTTTCGAAACCAAAGGAAGAAAATATTTACAAAAACTTATTCCCATTCTTATGACCTTGATTCTTTCATGAAAATTCATGTTCCTCAAAAACTCTTGCAAAATACCTAAAATTTGACAAACTTGATCACTCTACTAACTTACTCATCCTATATTCTTATAGATGGACATGAAGTACAACAAGTTTTATCAGTTGGGAAATGGAGGAGACCTCATCTTTGAGCGGGATTTGGACCAGCTTTCGAAACTTCTGGAGCGTCCCCACTCCGAGTTCTTCGGAGCTCAGCTCGATGATCAAGGAGGAGAAGATCTGCAGTGGCTAATTGTTGCAAGTCTCCGAGGAAAGATTGAACCTCCCACTGCCGAGGGAATTCCGTTCACCTTAACAGAGAACAACTGGCTCGATGGACTTCCCAGGGCCACGCAGGAAGCTCTTGCCCGTCTGTGTGGGTAGAGTATCAACCAGATCAAGGGTACCCGCTTTGAGTTTTGTCCAAGGCGTGTTGCTATGGGACAGCCACTGGAAGCCCCATACCACCACGAGCTGAAGACTCGGTTGGACCACCTTAGCTTCATGATGTATGATTGTTAGCAGGAATTGGATAATTGCCGTGACTACTCCAACCACAAGTCTGCCATCATCAAGACGAAGGATCAGACCATCGCCATGCTAGCGAAGGATCGCAAGTCTCGCCGCCATCAGCTCGACAAGAAGGAGCGCATCATTGCCCGTCTTCGCCATCGTATCTCGGATTTGGAGGAGACCATCCACAAGAGAGACATGCAGTTGGAGGAAAGAGATAATGCCGGAGAGGATCTTCGTGGAGACCCCTACTCCTATCTCAGCAATGACGATGATTTTCTGGAGGATCAGGCTATGGACTTCTTCACCGATGCGGATGATTTCGCCTTCATCAATGACGACGAGGATGATGAGGATGACGACTACACCGACTCCAAGGAGTAGTAGCACTTGAGCACTAGCATAGTGAGTTGTATTCGGTACCACTATATTGTAGTTTCCAGAATTGTTCTTAAAACCATCTGTTTTTCTTGTTTTGTGGTGTGTGTTTGTATCGTGTGCTATGAATGAATGAATGAATGAATGAATGAATGAAAAGCAAGTTTCTAGAAAATCTGAGTCAAACTATAAAAACTTTTCAAAGTCCCTGAACCTTAGGAATTTCCCTCTTTTCTCATGATCTATCTCAATCTTCAGATGCCACGTGGAGGAAGTGGTTCATCCCCGGACCCGATGTTGTAGATCCTGCAAATGTTGGTTTCTGATCGCGAAGATGAAAGAGCCGAACATGAAGCCACCCTTCAGCAGATAGCCCAGCTGGCCCACAACAATCAAGGCCAAGGAAATCAGGACAACCATGGATCTAAGCTCAAGAATTTCCAGAACACCAACCCACCTGTTTTCACTAAGTCGGAAGAGCCCTTAGATGCAGACGGTTGGCTGCAAACCATGGAGAATAACCTGGAGGTCGCCGGAGTGGAAGCTAACGAGAAAGTTCTATTTGCCACCCACTATCTAGCCGGAGATGCAAGAGCATGATGGAACAGCGTCGTGCAATGACCGGAGGACAGATGATGACCTGGGAGGAATTCAAGGTCAAGTTCAGCAGAACCCATGTGCCACCGGGTTTGATCAAGAGAATGAGAGATGAGTTCAGAGAACTGAAGCAAGGACGGATGACCATAGTGGAATACCGTGACAAATTCTTGTCATTAGCTAGGTATGCCCCGGATGAGATCGACACTGAAGCCAAGAAGAAAGAAAGATTCCTGAATGGTCTGCACGATGAGATGCAGACGGTATTGGTCAATATCCCCTTTGCTGATATTGAAGCTCTTGTCGACTCTGCCATCCAGATGGAAGGAAAGATCAACCAAGCCAATGAGAACCGCAAGCGTCGCATGATGCATCAGCCAGGAACCCATCAGATCCCAAAGTTTCGCCCCAACCCATCTCTAGGATTTGCTCCGAGAACCAACAGACCACTAATGAACCATCCGACCTATCCCAACCGTGGAAACCCAAGGCCCGGAGGAAATCACAACAACCCCGACAACTCCGGCAATTTCAACCATGCCCCACCCAAGTTCAACAACAACAATGCTACCGCCAACACCAACACTGCCCCGAGGACTGGAAGCAATATTGTGCCTGTGGAAGCAAAGGACAAGTTCCAAGTAACTTGTTATGACTGTGGAAATAAAGTTCACTACTCCAATGAGTGGCCCAAGAAGAATGCCGCAGCCCCCAATGCCCCAGCTCAGCACCAGCGTTGTGTTCAGCCTGGAAGAAGGTTTGCCCCAGGGAATTCGTTCAACCGCAACGGCCGTCTTTTTCTCATGCATGCTGAAGAAGCCCAGGAAGCGCCAGACGTCGTCCTGGGTATGTTTTCTATTAATTCAGTACTTGCTAGTGTTGTTTGATTCTAGTGCATCGCACTCATTTGTCACCAAAGAATTTGCATGCACTAGTAAGATTCAACCAACCAAACTGAAGCATGTTATGATTGTTCAAATCCCCGGATCAACCACCAAAGCTAGGAAAATTTGCAAAACCGTCCCTATACGAATCCATGGCATAGATTTTTATGGTAATCTGATTGTACTTGGAACTAAAGGTTTGGAAGTAGTACTAGGAATGGATTGGATGTCCAGACATAAAGGATTAATTGACTGTGCCAAGAAAGCCATAACCATGACCAGTACAGTCGGAATATCAGTCGAGCATGTATCTGAAACCTTACCTTGTCAATTCAAGTGCAACAAGAGTATAGCCCAACCTACCATTGACCAAGTCCGGATAGTCTGTGAATACCCCGATGTATTTCCAGATGTTTTGCCCGGTATCCCCCCAGATCAGGATATCGAGTTTATCATTGAACTAATCCCCGGAACAGGACCCATAGCTCAGAGACCATATAGTATGAACCCGTCTGAACTAGCAGAACTGAAGAAGCAACTGGATGCCATGCTGGAAATTGGATTGATTCAACCAAGTGCGTCACCATGGAGATCACCTGTCTTGTTCGTGGACAAGAAGGATGGAGGTAACCGTTTGTGTACGGATTATCGGAAGTTGAATGATGTCACTATCAAGAACAAGTACCCATTGCCCAAGATAGAAGATTTGTTTGATCAGTTGACCGGTGCCAAAGTGTTTTCTAAGATTGATCTTAGAACAGGCTATCATCAACTCAAGATTCGCGCAGAGGATATTCCAAAGACTGCCTTTACCACCAGATATGGATTATACGAGTATACTGTCATGTCTTTTGGATTAACCAATGCCCCCTCTTATTTCATGAATCTCATGAATAAGATTTTTATGGACTTCCTGGATAAGTTTGTCGTTGTTTTCATCGATGACATTTTGATTTATTCCAAATCAGAAGAAGAACATGAGCTACACCTAAGGACCATTCTTGGAACCCTTAGAGAGCATCAGTTGTATGCCAAGTTTAGCAAATGTGAATTCTGGTTACATGAGGTAGGATTCCTCGGTCACATTGTATCTGACGAGGTTTGATCTCGTCAATGCCCATTGTTATGGACTTGGGTTTTGGAGAAGATGGGGATGCTGGAGATCGTGGAACGTTTATCAAACAAGCAATACGGGACACGAGGTTTACCCAGGTTCAGGCCCCCGGAGGTAAAACCCTACTTCTGCTTGTCTGCTCTTGATTACGGCGAAACCGGTGATTACAGGGGTGCGCAGATGCAATCTAGCGTGGAGGTGCGTATGCGAAAGTATGAGAGAGAGAGATCTAGGTCGTGCCCTCCTGGCCTTTATATAGACTTAGGCAGGTCCCAGGCACAGATCTAGTCGGTTATAGGTTCTAGGGTTTACCCCTTTGAATTTCCTATCTACTCTAGTCTTGCTCTTCAAGGATCCGAAGGCGTCATGGGCCTTGGCCACCCGAAAATCTTCATGGGCCGGCGTATATTTGTCGTGGGCCTTCCTTGGGCTGGACCAGGTATGCTGAGATCATGTACCTGCGGGGTATAACCATGTCAGTATCAGCCAGAGGAATTGTCGTTGACCCTGCAAAGGTGAAGGATGTTGAAGATTGGCAAGCCCCAACCACTCAAACCCAAGTTCGTGCTCGGATTGGCGAGATATTACCGCAAGTTCGTAGAACGATTCTCGAGTATCGCCAGACCCATGACCCAATTGCTGAAGAAAGACAAGAAGTTTGAAGGGACGGACTACGAGTTTTCAAGAACTCAAGAGAAGATTGATTTCAGCCCCAATCTTAATCATGTCGGATATCACGAAGCCCTTTGACGTATATTGTGATGCATCCAAGATCGGTCTTGGATGTGTGCTAATGCAGGAGGGCAAAGTTATATCTTATCTATCCTGACAACTGAAACAACATGAGCAGAACTATCCAACCCATGACCTCGAGCTCGCATCCGTAGTTCTAGCCATGAAGACATGGAGGCATTACCTGATGGGAAATCGTTGTGAGATCTATTGGGATCACAAGAGCCTGAAGTGTATATTCACTTAGAAGGAGCTGAATATGATACAGAGGAGATGGATTGAGCTAATCAAGGATTACGATCTGGACATTCACTATCACCCTGGTAAAGCCAACGTGGTAGCAGATGCCCTTAGCAGATTGCCGTGCCGCTTGAACTCCATGATTTTAAAGGAGCAACTAAGCTTGCACAAAGAGATGGAAGATTTTCGAATGGAATTAGTGAGTGAAGGATTTTTGGCTAGCATAGAACTTCAACCCACTTTGATTAGCCAGATCAAGGAGGCGCAGAAAGGAAATGCTAGTATCAATGGAATCAAGCGTCATATCGGTACAGGCAAAGTACCCGGATTCACCGAAGACGAAGAAGGAGTTCTGTGGTACAAAGGACGCCTTTATGTACCAGCATATTCTGAGTTGAAAGAAGTGATTCTGAAGGAACCTCATGATACTCTTTATTCTATCCACCCTGGAGGAACGAAGATGTATCAAGATTTGAAAGAACAATTTTGGTGGCATAAGATGAAGAGAGAAATCGGAAGCTATATCACCAAGTGTGATATATGTCAGCGAGTCAAGGCGGGACATCAAAGACCCGTAGGATTGTTGCAACCATTGCAGATTCCGGAATGGAAATGGGATTCCGTTGGAATGGACTTTATCACCGGATTGCCTACTTCTAGTAGGGGAAATGACTCTATCTGGGTCATAGTAGACAGATTGTCCAAAGTCGCCCATTTCTTACCCATCAAGACCACATATCAGAGTTCGAAGCTAGCCGAGTTATACATCGCTAGAATCGTCAGTTTGCACGGAGTCCCCAAGAACATCATATCGGATCGAGGAACTCAGTTTACCTCGAGATTCTAGAAGAAAGTCCAAGAAGGTTTAGGAACCCGACTAGATTTCAACACCGCTTATCACCCTCAGACCGATGGACAAACGGAGCGAGTAAATCAAATACTCGAAGATATGCTGAGAGCATGTGTGTTAGAATATGGATCTAAGTGGGAAGATTGTCTGCCGTTCGCAGAATTTTCATACAACAACAGTTATCAATCTAGTTTGCAAATGGCCCCATTTGAATTCATGTATGGAAGGAAGTGTCGCACCCCTTTGAATTGGTCGGAAGTAGGAGAGAGTCGGATTTTCGGACCCGATATCCTACGAGAAGCAGAACAGAAGGTTCACAAGATCCGTGAGCACCTCAAGACAGCCCAGTCAAGGCAGAAGAGTTACGCTGACAAGAGACGTCGAGACCTCGCCTTCAACATAGGAGATTGTGTGTATCTGAAAGTGTCGCCATTGAAGGGAATGCAGCGTTTCCAGCTCAAAGGAAAGTTAGCCCCCAGATATATAGGACCCTTCAAGATTCTAAACCGTCGAGGAGAAGTGTCGTATCAATTGGAACTGCCCGAAGAGATGTTAGCCATGCACAATGTGTTCCATATCTCATTACTTCCCAAGTGCCTCGAAGTTCCAGAGAAGACTAAAGTGTTCAAGAATATTGATCACCGGACCATAGAAATCAACGATGACCTGACCTATATGCCGAAGTACCCATCCGTATTTTGGAAGAAGCCTTCAGAACTACCAGAACCCGAAGCATCAAGTTTCTCAAGATTCAGTGGAGCAACCACACAGAAGAGGAAGCTACCCGGGAGTGCGAAGATCACATCAGGACGGAGTTTCCCGATCTCTTCAAATCCTAGGTAATCTTTTTCGTTCTTTTTCAAATCTCGGGACGAGATTTTGTTTTAGGGGGGAAGGTTTGTAAAATCCCAAAAACATTAAACTTGAATCATCAAACTCTAATCATCAAAATTAGGGTTCACAAAAACTTTTCCAATTAAAAATATGAAAGCATTCATATGTGTGTGTATTAAAATTTGGATTCTTTTGAATTGCCTTGGTTCTGTGTTTCTTTGCTTGTAAAATGATTCTTAGGTGAAATAAACATCATCTAAACAATCCGCAAACTTTTCCCAAAGACAAACAAGTCAAAACAAATAAGTTAAGTGAATGGTCACTTTGGCCAAATTAACTCCCATGCCTACTTTGGCTATGCTTAACTTTCATAACTTAATAGAAACAGGTATGGATCTTTGCACCCCTTGATAGTACTCATAATAAGGTACCAAGGCCCACTTTGTGATCATCCAAAAACATTTAAATGCTTAGTTTAAATGATAGTTTAAAATTTAATCTATTTCATATGGGAAGATCCCACTATTTCAAAAACCACTCAAACAAGCTCAATTTTCAAAACCCAAGCAGCCACAATCCTCAACACATGCCTAGAACACCCACCAAAAATATTTTCAAAATTCAAAACTCAAGTTCATGCGGCCATTTCATCAAACAGGTTGTAGATGCAAATCAACAAAATCAAAAACACTATGTTGAGCAGTGTTTTGGGCCAACCTTGTTCCCTCTCTGGTTACACTAGCCTTAGTAGATCATCTAGCAACCTTAACTAACCTCTAGTACCACTGTGAGTTTGCCAATGCCATCAATGGTGAGCAGGACGAGAGCACACTTGTCACCCCAGTGTGGACAGCAAGCTAGGAGAAGAACTAGCCGTGCCAACCTTGTCTAGCATGCAGCCCATGCCTCACCGCCCCCTCTCAACCAGCCCTAGCTCGAAGACAGCAACCAGAACCGCCAGGAATGCCACGCTCGTGCCGCTGTCAACCATGCCGACGCGCACTGCAGAGCATGCACCGTTCCCACGCAACCCGACCACCTCGAGCCCTTGCCGCCCGCCAGTATGCACCCCCCATCCCAGGAGACCACCAGACATGCTCGTTTCACCACCCGTATGTCGTAGCCACCACTCGCCGCTTCTGCCTCGCAGAGCACCGCGCGTTCCCGACCATTTGCGACCGCCCCTACACACACATTTAAGCTCTAGAGCATCGCCAGGAGACCGCCCGTCGATCGCCAACCTCGGCCATGCCTTTAGCCGCCCGTAGCTGTGTCGCCACCGTCGCCTGCCCATCCCTATCGGTCTCGCCGTCGAGCCTATAAAAGGAGACGACCCTCGCTCGATTTCTTCACACCATCTCACTCCCCTCACCTCACTGACCCTTCCACCCCTTAGATGGAGCACGAGGAGAAGCAGCTCGCTGGAATTGCGCTGGAGCAGGCCGCCTCTAGAGAAGAAGGGAGCCGTTGATTTCGACCACCCTCAAAGCTGCCGCGACCACCCCTGAGTTCGTCGTCGTTGACTTCGTCGTTTTCCCACCTCGTCGTCGTCACTAGAGCCCCGATATGCCCCCTATGCACCCCAAAGAGCCGCTAGGGTTTGAGCTCGCCGGTGACATGTTCATCGTTGACGACGACCCTCAGCCATTGATCTCACTTCTAATCCAACGCACCACATCGCCCCGTACCGCTTCACATTTTATGAGCCACTGACCAATAGACCGCCCCTGTCAGTTGAGCCCCGCGCAGTGGAGTAACACAGGGCCGGCCCAATAACCCTTCCCGTGCAGCCCAACCGTTTGAATTTAGCTTTTTCTATTTATATTCAAACTCAGTTCTGTACCTAGTTTCAAAAATCAACCCAGCTCGATTCAGTGAACCAAATTGCATGAAACCAATTTTGTTATAAAGGTATTGAAATGCTTAATCCAAGCCCATTGGATTCAAATCATTTGGATCTGCAGATCAACCTTGGTAGAAATAACAAGGCAGAAGCTTTTCTGCATTCAATTTTTTTTCAAATTTCAACCATAATGGCTTTTGAGTTGATTCCAACTCTCAAAAATCACATTTGACCATACCTTTCAGAATATATAAAAATATATGGGTTTATTTACAGAAATAATGTTCAAGTAATAAAAGAATTCCACATAGGCATTTCTAGTCACCTTATTTTATTTAAAATAAAATGTTAAACCTTATTAAATTGTGCCACCACTTTAAATCACATTCTCATGTACTGAAATATGTGGTGATGACATGTGTCAACATGATCCCATGTTTGAGTTAGAGAATATTAAATCTTAAGTAGTCTTTCAATGAGTATAAATTACTTTTCTAAAAATAAAATAAATAAGACAAATGCTTTATTCTTGTGATATTAGTAATGATGCTAGATCATCTATAGAACACCTTTGTGTGATGATTGAAAATAGTTAAGTATTGCTTGGTGATTGTGTACCTCGTATTTATTCTTAGACGCTAGTACTGACCAAGGATACGAGGAGGAAGGAGGATACTACGAAGAAGAAGCCAAGGAGAACTTCAACCACTGCTCTGCTCAAGGCAAGCTAACACTTGCAATTATGAAAGTTAGATAACCTATGCAATGCACTAAGAATGCTTGGTTAGACATATTTTATGATACCCCCTCCTAGTTTTACTTCCAAGCTTTCTACTTTATTTCTTTATCAAAACTATTTCTTAGAGTTTATTTAAGTGACTTGTAGATTCTAGGAAGATAATGGAAGGTTGCATAAAGAGCATTAAATATGGCCCAAGCTAGATAATCTTGATGTCATCCTAAGTCATGAGATGGTACTTAGTTAAAAACTCCACTTGTTTACCACCCCTCATTAGTACTCACCCCCATTTGTAGATGCTAGTGCTAAGCATAAAACTTGATCAACTTTAGATGGGAATACCTGGTGGAAAATGGTTATGAAAATCTTAGAATGATGAGTCATTCTACTGAGATGTTTTGACATGTGTTTTCCGAACACCAGATGATTTTGATGATGAAAATGTTGAGGCATGAGCCTTAGCCCTTTATAAAACCGATGGTTGTCTGGATGCGAAACCATTCCAATTTTATCGTACAACCACAATACCTGAAAACTGGGTAGGACTTGACTGGAAACTTATATACTTTAGTATGGGTTCCCTCATGACCAATATCTGAGCAGAGGCTACCTTGTGAAGATTCTCCACCTGTGCAGTACCCAAGATGACAGTTGGTCATGGTTGGGAGGCCAAACTCACAGGAGAGGTGCCTATACTAGGGCGTGTAATTGAAAGGTTAGGATTGATTATTCGCATATTGAGTATGGTGAATTCAGGATTTGTTCCCGACGGATGTATCGAATGTTGTGGTGAAAGTGTACAATCTCTATAGAGTGTCAAACTATTCGAATAGCCGCGTTCGCGGTTATGGACAGTTGGAGTGGCCATACTGTTCCCCCGTTAGATGTTTTCAAAATGACTTGTGAAATGAATTGAGAATTTGGCTTGACCACAACAGAGTTGTGATATGAAATTCAAGTTCCCATTTAGGTGTTATAAAATTCAACTAGCTTTTCTTGCTTCTGAATTTAGTAGAGGTAAATCTGGCTTTTTGCAAAACAACCCTAGAGCTCAGTGTCCTACTAAAAAAACCCCCTTCACTTGTTAGTATTAGTTTGTGAGTACTTAAAGAGTACTCATGGCTTTGTCCCTGGCTATTCCCGTGGCCATACTATGAAGAAGAGTACCAGGATGATGGACCCCAGGAAGGTTACGACAACTAGGATCATCTCCCATCGTCAGCATTGCCTGTTACCCCGAAGATGGAGCTTTGCCTACGCTACTTTTATTATTACGTTATCCCGCTGTTTGAGTTGTATTAAGAACTGGATCATCAGATCCTTATTTGTGTAATACCTTATGTATGGTTTGTAATGGATGATGTACTGTGATGTCCAAATCTGTTATGTCTCGCAAAAATGGTAATCTTGGGATTGCGAGGTATGGCATAACAGGCATCTGGGATTAAAAATCTGGGTGTTGACATCCATATGGCTCCCACATATTTCTACGATGACTTCATGATCGAATGAACCATTTACATAAGATACCGATTCCCTTTGTTGCGTGATCCTTTACTTATCTGAGGTTCAATCGTTGGTATCTATACCTAGTTCAACCTCGTTACCGATAAGTACTCTTTACTCGTTCCATGATATGACATCCCTTGTGACCTAGTCACATGCTTGCAAGACAATTGGATGACATTCCACCGAGAGGTCCTACAGTATATATATCCACCATATAGATGGACAAATCTCACTCTTGATCCATGTGCTTCAACACATACTTTCAGAATACCTAATGCCACCTCTATAACCACCCAGTTATAGAAGTGGTGTTTCATGTCATCAAAGCATCCATCTAGTGATGGTGATTAACATGATCTCATTGTCAAAGGATTAGGTTACTATGTATTTGAAAGCATGTAGCAAACAAACTCTAAATGACTTGATCTTATGCTATGGTAACTACAGGAGTGTTTCCATCACATCATTCTCCTAATGACATGATCTTGTTATTAATAACATCTAATGTCAATGATCAGGAAACCATGATCATCTATTAATCAACAAGCTAGTTTAGCAAGCGTCTTACTAGGGACTCTTTTATGTTTACAAAACACATAAGTATTAATGTTTCCAGTTAATACAATTATAGCATGGGATGTAAACATTCATCATAAACACAAAGATATAATAATAACCGTTTTTATTATTGGTTCTTGGGCATATCTCCAACAATATCACAATATACATGTGATGTTTATACCTGTTTTACATCTTATTGTGTGCTTGTATTAGATACACAGCGGTAGCATAAAAGATAAGATGATCCCTAATACTAATTCAAATGATAGTGTTCCCCTTGTGCGTGCACCATTCAGGAATTTCTCTGTTATGAAGCTAGCCGTGATGATCGGGGGCTAGACATATCTGCTTTCACATATGGTGGGTGTAAGCCATGTTGTAATGCAATAAACACAAGTTAGAATTGGCGAGCCTAGCATGTACGGATATGGCCTCGAAACACAAGAGACCGAAAGGGCGAGCATGAGTCACATGGATGATGTGATTGACATGGGGGAATGTTTACCTTTGAAGCTATGTTGCCGACCGTGAGGATCGGGTGTTGCATAGTGAATAGGGATCATGTGATCGCTAATCATCCACATGATGACTATTTTAGTGTGAGATCATATATGAATTGAACTCATATTATGAACTTTGTCTAGATGTTTATTTGCAAATATCTTAGTAGATCATGGCCTATCCCATTGAGGTCCTTTGCAACCATGCAAAATTTCTTGATGTGGAACATAGCAGGAGGGTCTAACTTCATAGATTAATACCCGCGCCTAAGGGATATCCTCAAACTAGATGATCTTCTCTTCTTGGTACAATAACAATTCGTAGATAGTCTGATGACTCCATGACATTTTTGTTTTCTCCATTTATCATCCAATAAGTCTTTCTCCGTTCGATGGAGAGTCGGACTATAATTTTTGTTTTCTGTAAAATTAGGCACATAATGTATGAGTCGTTGGATGAGTTCTCTTCCGCAATGGATAAAAACAGAATACATGGAGAGTCACTTAGAAATCTTGCATTAGAGTTAAGAACTCGCAGAAGAGATTGATTACAAGTGGAGGTCATGGAAGAAAAGCGTATATGTTATATATACAAAGTTATAAATGTAATTCTTGCAATAACTTGCAGCACTT
The DNA here is from genome assembly GCA_910589765.1 of Avena atlantica. Classification (NCBI taxonomy): domain Eukaryota; kingdom Viridiplantae; phylum Streptophyta; class Magnoliopsida; order Poales; family Poaceae; genus Avena; species Avena atlantica. The sequence goes on from OU342737.1 coordinate 183,423,158, forward strand.
TACAAAGTATTGGATACTTGTCCCATTTTATGAAAACAAGATGGTCTGCTTGAGAATTTCTAGAATTGAGGCAATGTGGCTTGATAATAGCAAGCAAACTAGTTGATGGCCGACATCACTCCTTCCCTCAAAGTTTATCATTTGGATTAGTGGACTTGAATAAAATTTTGTAATCCTTGTTTGTGTGTCTTTTTCTTTTGACAATATGATTATTTATATGAATAAATTACAAGCTAGTTGTACTGTTCTTATGAATAATACCTTAATGTTTACATTATGATTATAAATGAGTTATTCTCATCACTATGTTAATGATAATAGTTTAAGAATTTATAAAGGATTAGAATGCTAAAAGATATCCAAAGGTTAATAATGAAATGACACTATTGTTTAAGTCATGGTGGTTCTTGCATGTTTTTCATTTAGATGAAAATCAGGATCTTGGATATTTGATCTAGAGACTTTGCAAAACCATGCCTCGTTTGGCAATATGACTAAAACTCCGCATTCTGGTAAAACGGTGATATGCGAAGAAATGTTGAATTTTATACATAGTGATGTATTGAATTTTCAACAAAGTAGAGGAAATCATTATTCCATTATGGACTTAAGTGAATAGGTGTATTTACTTAATGAAACACAAGTTTGAAAGGATTTGATATGTTCAAATGATTTCAAAACAAAGTGGGGGATATGGAATTAATAGGAACATAAAGTCTCTTCGATATGATTGATATGACTAAAGTATTTAAGTTAATTTTAGGCATAAAAGGAATTGTGAAAGATGTTTCACAAATTATGATAATTGGACAAATTCAAGGTGTTGATATGTCTAGATATCATAATCATTTTGTATTAGATACATATGGTCCAACATTATCTCTTATCAGGGTTATAGTTATCATTTAGAGTGAAAGATCAAAATAAGAAAACACTCGTTTGAAATACAAAGGAACATCTAAAGATTCAGGGAAACAATACCATTAGAGTTATGGCACGTTCGAGTTTCTAGAGATTTTGATAATTCAAAATCATGGCGAATAAACAAGTCTTTGTAGCGTATTCTTAAGCAACTATGAATACATGTTCCAGAAAGGGCAAACCTGCTGTTGTCCTCAGTTGATCTTGATGAAGACGCGGTTGGAAGAAAGTAAAAGATCAAAACAAGGTATTTGACCTTTTCCTCCTGATTGTTGAGTGTCGCAGTGAAATTTGTTTCGTGAATCCGAACTCTACAAATAGAGGAGAAATTAATGATAATGATATTAAAGGTTCAAGCGAATACTTTTACTAAAGAAAGTAGGATTCAATTATATATTATGCAATTTTATAGAATTATATTATTGATTCACTTGTCATGTTATTTGAACAATACATAACGATGAACTACAAAGAAGTGTGATGGCCCTAAATGCGAGAAATGACTAAGGGTCATGAAATCATGTATTACATTTGAGATTGAAAAGTAACATGTTACTTGATCTTATTAAGTAAAGATATTTACTTGATATTTCTAAATGGCTTCAAAGTCATAAGAAGGAAATGAAACTTAATGAAAGACATAAAGCTCGATTTATCGGAGTTGAATACAAATGTAGCGATGCTTGGGTCTATTGGATATTTACACCAGCAATATATAGATATTGGAAACTCGTAGCTAGAATTCTCAATTTGATGATGATCCAAGAATTTTGTAATATCCAATATTATTGAGAGGACTTGTATTTGAGTGGGAGCTTATTGGCTTGGCTAAATCTTAATATGTAAGAGATATATTTTGAGTGGGAGCCAAGTAAAATCCCTTGATCTCATATATGGATGCCATATTTGAGTAGGAGTGTGTCATAATTTTGAAATATGTGGATGCCATATATGAATGATGTGACTGGTATTAATAATATTAAAGTTAGTAAATATGGATGAAGTTGAAAAACTTATTAAACAATGAAATCTACTGAGATATATTGGTGAGTTTAATAAACATTATTATCGGATGCCTCCTAGACTTGATTCTGAAGGTGTTAAGAATATCCTAGACAAGATTATGAAACAGTTTAGAATAGAACGAGGTAAGAAAGAAGTTCTTACTCGTATAAAGCATTGACTTAGTCTTAGTATTACAACTATGGTTAAAATAAATAAAGGGATTCGTAGAATCTCCTATGCCTCAGTCATAGGTTCTTCCATACAATCATATTGTATACTCGACGTAATGTGACTCAAGGTTCTGGTTAGAAGAATAAGTCTTGAAGTGATTACGGAGATAATCAATGAACCAGAGTTAAGTTTGCCTTAAATGGCAAGAAGCAAAGTTAGGAACATAGTTGTATTTTATGCACTACGATCTACATAGACATAGAAGTATAGTTATGGCTAAAGAAGTTTGACTTCTGATAAGTGAGTTTTAAAGGTTTACGTGACAATAGTGAAAGTTAATTTAACTGATTGACCGTCATTGTAAACAATATGTAACATCCCTAAAATCATGTTTTCAAAGATTGCATATCATTCATGCATGCGTATCATTTAGGGATCAATTTCAAACTCATTTCAAGAAAACAGAAGCACTGAGTACTTATTATTTTATGTAGACAAGCATAGATCCAATGCTACTCTCTAGAGAGAGAATATTTTGTTTCAAACCAAGGATTGTTTGATCATGAGATGGTGTGGTTGAATTCCAAGCTTGGACAAAATTTTCCAAAACAAAATTATGGTTTTAAAACCCTTTTCATATCTTTATCAGATCTTGTGCTAAGGCACTGTTATTTTAAAATTTTCAAAGGAACCAAGGTAGTCCAACAAGACAGCATGGTTTTATACTCAAAATTATGCAGGTTTCACTTTATAAAAGGCCAGAAATATTTGGAATTCAAATGCTTTTGAATTCATTTGAAAAGGTTTCCTAAAAATCAATTTAGAAAAAGAAAAGGAATTAGAAAACAAAACTGGGCCTGGCGCGAGCTTTTTGGCCCAACAGACAAAGCATCCCACCCCGGGTTTTCCTTTTCCCTATGTTTCTTACCGCAGCCGCGTGCACCCACTCGCTGACAGCCTGACCCCACCGTGCCCCGTCAGCTTCGTCCTTAATCAACGCGTGACCGAGCCGCTCCGTCGTTACATCGCCGCAGTCACTGCCCGCTTAAATCCCATTGGTGCAGGGAGTAATCGCCGCCCCGCTCCTGGCTATTTAATCTCCTCTGCACCACGACCATTTCCCCTCACACCACTCGCTCGCTCCACCACCAGGCTGCCACAATTCCATGTTGCAACGCCGCTGTACCGACGAACTCCGACGACGAAATTCCGGTGATCCTAACCACCCCTTCCCTTCTAATTCAAATGAACGTGTTCCTTGCAACCTTGCGCACCTTATGACCCCTCTCGTTTGGCTGCGCTTGACCCAGGTATCCGTTCCCGTCCACCCCTGCAAGCGACAGAGCCGCCGCTCAACTCCGACGAGGAATACCGGTAAAGTCTGAGCGCCCCTTGCTTCCTCTCTGACCCTGTCTTGTTCGCCGCAACTTTGTGCATCCTCTGACGCCACTGGTTCGTGCTAGGGAAGTCTACATCGTCGACAACAACATCATCCGCAAGCACCCGACGCCGCGCGCAACTCCGACGAGCCCTAGTGACCTCCACAGCACGCCCCCGTCCACGCCAGTAAGAGGTTCAGCATCAGCGCGACCTTGCGAGTTCGGTAAGCCTCTCTGTTGATCCCATCCCCCTCTGTAGCCGCCGGAGCGTTGCTGACAGAGCGCCGCCGCCGCGCCATCGTCGCCAGCGCCGCCAGACTTTGGTTGTTTGGTCGGTAGTCGTTAGATCTAGATCTAACGCATACGATAGATCCACTTAGCGAAGGGGTACGAGTTAGATCTGGCCGTGCGATTTCATTTAGATCGTGCGGTCCACGCTGGTCGATCCGTGCGAAGCGGTACCGACGAATCAGATAGCGCCGCGTGGCCTGAGTTTAAATTTAAAACAGAAATTTGATCTATTAGTTAATCAAACTTGTAAAATTCATAACTTTTGATCCACAAGTTCAAATTTTACAAATTTTATATCATTGGAATCAGGAGAGAAAATTCTATCTGTTTATGCAACGTGTTTAATGCTTTGCCTCTGTAAAAATGGTTGTTTTTGCAGAATCATTTGTAAGCGTATTTTGGGAATAGAAATGATTTGAAAAATGATCTAAAAATCAAGCAAAGTTTAATTTAGTATATTTTGGTCTTGTTTATGTTTCAGTATTGTTTACTTGTCTTGTTTGGTGTAGAAAATCATCACATGGCATTTTGAATGCATTCATATATTTTTGTGTGTATATTTTGTTATGTGATTTTGGTGCCCTTATTTTATGTGTAGATTTTGGTGCTAATAGTGATTGTGGTTGTGAAGATTGTTGCTACTCCCCAAACTACCAAGGCAAGTGGTGCTTCATGATTTTATTCCTATATTTTTCACCTATGCACTAGAAATATTTTGTATAGGACTTGCATGAATATTTTGTTAAGTATCTATATGCTATGCTTGGGAAATCCTAGTAGTTGTAGAATTGTTAGGAATTTCTCTAAGTTAAGATGATTACCATTGCCATGCTTAGTCTAGCTAGTAGCAACCAAGGGTGGTTATATATATTCATGCTATGTGAAATATTTCTAAGTCTTTGACTTGTGTTTTTGCTTAATAAAACAACTAAGTGAATGAAACACCTGGGTGGAATGGAAAGAATGGTTTGTGTTGAGTGGTTGGACAAGGCCCATTTCTATGGTTTTCCTTGTGTATCTCACTTGTGGAAAGCCACCTAAGAACAAAGGGATTTGAGATGCCATATGTTAAGAAGCTTCTAGTGCAGCCACATGGCATTATGGGCTCTGCCTGGATCATATAGGTTGCAATAACTTAGCCATTTGGACAGTTGGTGGTAGTGGGATGATAGGTTTGGAGCGTGTCCATTTGGTCTAAGGGAAGGCTTCTGAAAGGTCATGTCTTGGTGAAAATAAAGTCTTGTGGGGAAAGTGCACAATCTCTGCAGATGGAAGAATCTAAGTACTTAGCCATGTCCCTGATATTGGACACCTTGAGCATCAAGACATGGAAGCTATCAAGAATATCCTCATCCCAATTCCTAAGTTAAAACTTGTGGTTGAACAAGGGTGGAGGTTCACCAATTTCTGTTGGTGATTCCTTGGGAAAGTTTTGTCAAAGAAAAACTTAGTGTTTTCAACTAATAGGTAAAATCTATTTTGAGCAAAGCAATCCTAAGCTACACATAGCCAAATTCATGTAGTATCTAGATGCTAATATTATGCTAAGGTATCACTTGTCAATACTATTCCAATGTATTGACCCACTGTGGCTGTAACTTGTGATGTTGCAGGTTATTCTGATGATGATTAGGGGTTATGAGTCTACACTCAACATGCTTGCCTGTGGCACATGAAGATGAAGACTTATTTATATTATTCTATATTTGAACTCTTGTATTAGGCCAGTGGCCATGGAGTTGTAAAAGACTATGTTTGTCTCTGGAATGATATGTAATAATGACCTTTATATCTGTGTACTTCATCTTAAACTGTGGATGCTAGCATTGATCCAGGGACTAGCATTGTAATCACAGGGATCTTTACCTTTATAAAGGTGGGATCTTACATATGGTATCAGAGCACTGTGTTGCCTGTAGGATTATGACCCTAGGATTGGACTAGAAACCACTAAGGAAATTTTTTCAACAATTTCCACACTTGTCTTTTCCTTCTCGTAAACTTTTCTAAATTCCTCTTTCTCATATCTATTTGTAGATGAACTCTATCAACGAAGCTGTAAGGAAGGGACCACTCATGACCATGACCCTAGAGTGTGAGACTGAATTTCCAAAGGCCCTCAAGAACCTTATGGTTACCATGGGGATACATGGTGCAGCTGTGTACAAAGGCTTGCCTGTAATGGATGAATGAGAAGAATATTGGTGGGTGCAACTTCACTTGTACAGAAACAAGGAAGACAACCACAAAGAATCAGGATTCTGCATGGTCACCAACTCAGTGATGCACACCACATTCTTTGATTCTGCAAGGGATGCAGCTTGGAAGTCCATCAAAGAGCTTGGTGATAGACTCAAGTGCAGAATGATCAACACCCAAAATGACCTTAGAGAAGAAAAGAAACATACCCAAGAGTTGGAAACTACCAACCAACAACTAAGGGAAGACATCATAGACTTGATTTTGGAATCTTGTGAACAAGATAGGCAGATGGCTACTAAGGATGCTTTGATAGCCATTTTGTCTAGTGAGTGAGAGTTGTAACGTACTTCGTTAGTTGGACCACCACACTTATCATTTTATTTCCAAAATTTTGTCTAAGTGAGGTTGAACCTTGTATGCTTGTAATGGATTTATGTATGCCATGACTTGTGTTTGATTGCCAAAATATGCTTGTGTTACCTTGACTTGTGTATCTCTATTAATGTTGATTCTAAATTTTTTTATCTTATAAAATAGATGCCTAATGTTACTATTAGCACGGCTGAAGAGTTCAAGGGAACTCGTTTTGGCACTCGTCTTCTTGAGCTCACTAGTGTGCTCAATCTTCTGCTTCCTAGCATCATGATGCTTCCCCTCACCAAGTTTGAGAGGAAGGACCTCTGGGCTTCAAGGTTACCCAGCCAGGATGCCAGACTGAGCCAGCCACGGAGGCCATCACTTTCAAGCTCATGCATGATGACAAGGAGAGAGGCCTAGAGGTAGTCATGCAAGATTTACTTGGGCGTTTGTTAGGGAGACACTCTTGGGAGATTAGAGGTACTCACTTCCAGGCCTTCGGAAGACGAGACGAGGATGGTGAGGCCATTGACTTCGAGGATGCTGCTAGAGAGATGGCAGAGCCGATTCGTCTGTACCTCCAGGACCTAGAGGTTCTTATTAGGCACCTAGATACTGATAGGACCAACGTCATGCTTAGCAATGACGAACTCCAGGTGCAGCTTCGTGAGAAGGACAAGCTCTTCGCAGAGCAATATGAGATAGTCAAGGAAATGGAGGCCAAGTTTGAGAGTCAGGATAGAAAGTTCAAGAGTCAAGAGAAAAGAGTCCAAGATAGGAACAAGAGGATTCAAGAGATGACTGCAGAACTACAGGCCAAGGACTTCGAGCTCGAGCATCAGCAGGTGGTGATTGAGAGACTTCGTTCACAGAAGAGGGCTCTCAAAGCCAAGGTAGAGGCCTTGACTACCAATGTCGAGGAGTACAAGACCGCTATGGAGAATGCAGGTCTTACACTTGTCGATGAGGAGGTTGATGCAGAGGAGTAGTGATGACTACTCGTTTATTTATTATTTACCATGCTTTTGATTATTGAGTCGCAATGACCATCCAACATGTGGATGGCTTGCTATTGGTGTGTTTGCTTTTCATAACTTGTTGTCTATGTTGTTGAACTTTTGTTATCTTGATGCTTGTTTGTGATTGTCTATGTGATGTATTGTGCATGTTAAGCATCTATGGGTATCTCATTCTTATCCTTATGACAACAACAACAACAACAACAACAACAACAACAACAACAATAACAACAACAATCAGAACAATCCACCAGGTTTTGACATGCTCACCAGATTCCTAAGACTGAGGACAACAAAGTTCTCAGGAACTACTGATCCCATGGTGGCCAATGATTGGCTACGCTCAGTGAACAAGGATTTGGTAACTGTTGGCTGTACTGATGAAGAGAAAGTCAGGTTTGCAGCACACTTGTTGGAAGGACCAGCAACTACTTGGTGGAATAACTTCTAGATCACCACTCCTATTGAGGATGTGAAATGGGCTATCTTTGAAGATGGTTTCCGTACAGCTCACATCTCATCCGGAGTGATGAGTTTGAAGAAGAAGGAATTTCATAACTTGAAGCAGCGCCACCGTAGTGTGGCTGAATATATTGAGGAGTTCAACAATCTGGCGCGTTATGCACCGGATGAAGTTGACACTGATGCTAAGAGGAAAGAGAAGTTCCTCGAAGGATTGAACGATGAACTGAACCTGCAGCTATCTGTGGCCTATGTCCCCACTTATCAGTCTCTTTGTGAAAAGGTTGCCATCTTGGAGAGCAAGATGAAACAGGTTGAAAGCAGGAAGAGGAAACACTCTGACAAGCACAGCTCGGGATCGTCTCACAAGCGTTCCCATTATGATGATAGTGGGAGTTCTGGTTCCCACAAGCATGGAAAGTACAACAACCACCACAACCACAACCGTCATCATGACAACAAGCATCACCGTAGTCATGACAATGACAAGTACAAGAATCACAAGAGTGGATACAAAAGCCACCACAATGGGAATGGAAGTGGTAGTGGAAGCTAGCCTGTCAAGAAATATCTTAGTCAGGTTGAATGCCTCAAGTGCAAGAAGATGGGGCATTATGCAAATGAATGCCCAGAAAATAAAGTTGAAGGACCCAACAAGCCCAACCCTTTCCAGAAGGGACAAGTGAACCACATCAATGTGGAAGAAATTTATGAGGAGTCTGATGCTGTGGCTGGTAAGTTCAAACTCAATTCTATTCCAGCACTTGTTCTTTTTGATACTGGTGCATCACATTCATTCATATCAAAAGCATTTGTTGATAGAAATGGGTTTCCAACTAAAAACATTGGGTGTCCAATAAAAGTAAGTTCTCCAGGTGGAGGTATGATAGTAAGTCTTGGATGTCGGGATCTAGTAATAGAGTTTGGAAAGCATAAGTTTCTAGTGAGTCTAATAATCCTAGATTCCCAAGTCCTGGATGTAATTTTGGGAATGGATTGGATGACCAAGTATGAAGGAGTACTATACTGTGCTAACCGAACTATTGCACTCACAACCCCGAAAAAGAAACGGATAAGATTCAAGTCTAACTTTGAATCAAAAGCAAGTAAGCTAAATTCTCTTAAGGGGGTTAGCATAGACAGTGTGCCAATTATGAGTGAATATCCGGATGTATTTCCGGAAGAATTTCCAGGACTGCCACCAGATAGAGATGTGGAGTTTCTTATTGACTTGCTACCAGGATCAGGACCAATAGCAAAGAGACCATACAAGATGTTAGTTGATGAGTTGAAAGAACTCAAGAAACAACTTGGAGAACAGTTGCAGAAAGGATTTATTCAACCAAGTTCTTCATCTTGGGGAGCACTAGTTTTGTTTGTGGAAAAGAAGGATAGAAGTCAAAGGTTATGCATAGATTACCGTTCACTCAATGAGGTGACTATCAAGAACAAATACCCTTTGCCTAGAATCAATGACTTGTTTGATCAGCTAGAAGGAGCCTGTGTGTTCTCAAAGATTGATCTCCGTTCAGGTTATTTCCAGCTCAAGATAAGAGAACAAGACATACCTAAGACAGCTTTCACCACTAGGTATGGATTGTATGAGTACACCGTGATGCCATTTGGTTTGACTAATGCACCAGCTTATTTCATGAATATGATGAACAAGGTGTTCATGGAGTTCCTTGACAAGTTTGTTGTCGTTTTCATCGACGACATTTTGATATACCTCAAGAACAAAGAAGAGCATGAAGGACATTTGCGTTTGATACTTGAGAAGCTTAGAGAGCATAAGATGTATGCCAAATTCAGCAAGTGTGAATTTTGGTTGAATGAGGTTGGATTTCTTGCACATGTTGTGTTAGGAGATGGTGTAGCAGTTGATCCTGCAAAAGTGTCAGCTGTAACTGAATGGGAATCCCCTAAGTCAGTAAAAGAGGTTCGTAGTTTCCTTGGCTTGGCAAGATACTACAGAAGATTTATTGAGAATTTCTCCAAGGTAGCTAAACCAATGACGGAGTTACTAAAGAAAGAGAAGAAGTTTGCTTAGTCTGAAAGTTGTGAGCTAAGTTTTCAAGAATTGAAGAAGAGACAAGTGACAGCACCAGTATTATGTTTGCCAGATTTGGAGAAGGATTTCCAAGTGTATTGTGATGCATCTCATCATAGATTGGGTGCAGTACTAATGCAAGAAGGGAAAGTTGTGGCTTATGCCTCGAGACAACTCAAAACTCATGAGGTAAATTACCCTACTCATGATTTAGAGTTAGCCTCTGTTGTCCATGCACTCAAAACATGGAGACACTATCTTTTGGGAAAATGATGTGAAGTGTTCACAGATCACAAGAGTTTGAAGTATATCTTCACTCAGAAAGAAATCAACATGAGAAAAAGAAGATGGCTAGAACTCATCAAGGACTATGACTTGAGTTTGCAATACCACCCCGGTAAAGCAAATGTTGTAGCAGATGCTCTAAGGCGTAAGGTTTTTGTGAATGTCCTTACTAAGGGAGAGTTGATAGATGATCTGTGTGCCCAATTTAGAGATCTCAGATTGGAAATTGTGCCTGAGGGACATCTCATGGCATTGGATGTTTAACCCACTTTGTTGGACAAAATCAAAGAAGCCGAAAAGACAGATAAGGAAATTGAGGAGATTAAGGAAAATATTGGTAAAGGAAAAGCCAAAGGATTCCATGAAGACGAACATGGTACTTTATGGTATGGAAAACGTATCTGCGTTCCGCAAGATCCGGAGCTTCAGAAACTGATTTTACAAGAAGCACACAACTCACCATATTCCATTCATCCGGGTAACACCAAAATGTACATGGATATGAAGGAAAGATTTTGGTGGAATAATCTCAAGAAGGACATCGCTGAATATATTGCTTTGTGTGATGTATGTAGTAGAGTGAAAGCAGAACATCAGAAACCAGCAGGATTGCTACACCACTACCTATTCCTGATTGGAAGTGGGACAAGATTGGTATGGATTTCATCACTGGATTGCCAAGGACCAGGTCAGGATATGATTCTATTTGGGTAGTAGTGGATCGCCTAACTAAAGTGGCTCATTTCATACCCGTGAAGACAACCTATACAAGTGCTAAGTTAGCCAAGATCTATATGAGTAGGATTGTATGTCTGCATGGAGTACCCAAGAGTATTGTGTCTGATAGAGGAACTCAATTCACTTCTCATTTTTGGAGACAATTACATGAGTCATTGGGAACGAGGTTGGAATTTAGCACTTCTTTTCATCCCCAGACTGATGTTCAGACAGAAAGAACCAACCAGATTCTCGAAGACATGTTGAGAGCGTGTGCTCTAGATTATGGAGCTAGTTGGGATGAAAGTCTGCCTTACGCAGAATTATCTTACAATAACAGCTATCAAGCCAGTATTGAGATGGCACCATTTGAGTTTCTCTATGGGAGAAAGTGTACCACCCCATTACTATGGAATGGTGTGGGAGAAAGAAGTTTTTTTGGACCAGAACTAATCAAAGAGGCTGAAGAGAAAGTCAAACTAGTTAAGGATAGACTGAAGATAGCACAGTCTCGACAGAAAAGCTACGCGGATCCTAAGCGTAGAGAAGTCACCTATGAAGTGGGTGATAGAGCTTACCTTAGAGTGTCACCACTTCATGGAGTGAAGAGATTTGGAGTCAAAGGAAAATTGTCCCCAAGATATGTTGGACCATTCAAGATTCTGAGTCGTAAAGGAGAAGTAGCTTATGAGATTGAATTGCCAGAATCATTGTCTGTCGTTCACAATGTGTTTCATGTGAGTCAGCTTAAGAAATGCCATCCAGAGATGGAAGATACTTCTTTGAAGTATACCTGTAACATCCCTAAAATCATGTTTCAGACTCATGCATATCATCCATGCATCCATGATCATTTAGAATTTCATTTCAAAAATCATTTCAAAAACAGGAGCATTGTTGCTCAATATTTTATGTAAGTTTACTCAAGCCCTTGTGCTACTTGTTTTTGAGAAAGGTTCTATTAACCATTCATGATTGTTTAGAATCCAAACCCAAGTGATTTCAAAAATTTGAGCAAAGTCTCAAAGCAAAATATGAAATAAAACCAATTCTATGCCTATTATCACACCTCATAAAGGCATGGTTTTATTTTATTTTCAAAAGACCCAAGTGTGTTTGAGTGAACAGATGTGTTTGACACTCATTTGAGTACAAGATTTATTGTACAAAAATCCTGAATTTTTTTGGAATCAAACAGATTTGAATTGAAGTTTGAAAACCATTTTAGAAAAGCAAACAGAAAAAGAAAAAGCTTAAAAGAGGAAAAAATAAGCCTCAGCCGAATCTGGCCCAACTGGCATAGCTAAGCCCCGCACCCCACCCCGCGAATCGTTTTTCTTCACTCTCCCCCACACCCACTAACTCCCTGACAGTCTAGACCCGCTTCCCCTCCTTTCCTCTCGCTGACAACCACGGCCCACACGACCATCGTCGTCTCCACCCAGCGACTGGTTCATCCCCAAATCTCGCGGGCGTTTCCTGTTTGATTCACGTCGTAAATTCCCGTTCAATGCTGGAGTGATTCACGCCCCCACTTAACCTACTTAAACTCTCTCTGCCCCCTCTCCATTTCCCCCAAACCCCGAGCACAGAACGCCCCCAGGCTGCGAGAATTCCTCGCCGCAACCCCGCTGCTCCGACGACCTCGCCGACGAATTCCGGTGAGTACCGCACTCCCCTCTGCCCGTGGCTCATGCTGGCTTGCTCTGCATCTCCGTGCGCATATACTGACACTTTCCGTTTGCTCGCGCATGGCCTGTAGCCTCGGAAACGTCAACAACTGATCGCCGCTGCTCTCTTCTCGAACTCCGGCGATCTTTTCCCGTAAGTTCCAGCCTCCCCTTGCCCTCTGTTTGATACGCGTAAGATCCCCAGCGTCCTGCGCATCTAACGGTACCCTCCCCTTGTCTTAGCGCGGCTCAGAACATCGCCAACGTTGACGAGCCGAAGCCACAGCCGCCAGGGACTACTCCGACGAGCAATCCGCGACGGCTCCGAGCGCCCCATCGCCAACCAAGGACATGTTGAGCTTCTCCTCGTCACTGCGGTTCTGGTGACCATATTCCCACCTCTCCGGGCACCCTAGTTCGCCGGCACCGCCACTGTCAGAGCGCGCCGCCGCCAGTCGCCGCCGCTAGCGCCGCCCGTCTGTGGTCAGTTAGATTAGGGCCGTAGGATTTAGATCTAACGAGTCAGATTAGATCTGTGTCGAAGAGGTACGCGTTAGATCTGACCGAGCATCTTCATTTAAATCGTGTGGCTCTCGTTGATTGATCCGCCTGAACCAGTACGGGCCAATTAGAACAAGACGCGTGGCAGCAGTTAGATTTAAAAGACAGAATTTGAATCTATTAAAGGTTTGATTTTGTTTTGGCTATAACTTTTGATCCCCATGTTAGAATTTGACAAATTTTATACCATTGGAATCAGGAGAGCAAGCTATTTCTAAATATGCAATGTGTTTAATGTTTTGCTTCTGTTAAAATGGTTTTATTTGCAGAAACTTGTGTAGGGCTAATTTGAGTATATGAAATGTTTAGAAAATGATTTAGGGTTTAAATAAATATTGTTTGGCAAGTTTTTAACTTGTTAATGAACTAGTACTGTTTACTTGCTTGGTTGAGTTTTAAAAATCATCACATACCATCTTGCATGCATATATTTTTGGTTGTATATGTTTTGTATGTAATTTGTTGCTATAATTCTTTGTGTAGATTTTGGTGCTAGTGATTGTGATTGTGAAGAGTGTAACTACTCTCCAAACTACCAAGGCAAGTGGTACTTCATGAATATTTTTATCCCTATGTTTTATACTAAGCATTAGAAATATTTTGCTAAGTTTTTCATGATGTTATTTTGCTTATATGCCATGTTGGGAAATCCTAGTAGTTGTAGAATTGCTAGGAAATTTCTAAGTTAAGTTATTATCTATGCCATGCTTAGCCTAGCTAGTAGCAACCAAGGGTTGGTCAAATATACATGCTATGATGAAAATATTTCTAAGTCTTTGGACTTGTGTTTTGCCTAATAAAACAACTAAGTTAATGAAACACTTGGGTGGAATGGAAGGAATGGTTTGTGTTGAGTGGTTACACAAGGCCAGGGGACTGGTGAACCTTGTGTATCTCACTTGTGGAAAGCCACCCAGGAACAAAGAGATTTTAGAGGCCAAGTGTTGAGAAGCTTCTAGTGCAACCACTTGGCAATATGGGCTCTGCCTGGATCACATAGGTTGCTAGAACTTAGCCATTTGGACAGTTGGTGGTAGTGGGATGATAGGTTGGAACGCGTCCATTTGGTCTAAGGGAAGGCTTCTGAAAGGTCTTGTCTTGGTGAAAATCAAGTCTGGTGGGGAAAGTGCACAACCTCTGCAGATGGAAAAATCTAAGTACTTAGCCATGTCCCTGGAAAAGGACAACTTGAGCATCAAGACATGGAAGCTATCAAGAATCTCCTCATCCCAACTTCTAAGTAAAACTTGTGGGTGAACAAGGGTGAAGGACCTCAATGTCTATTGGTGGCTCCTTGGGAAAAGTTTTGACAAAGAAAAAACTTAGTGATTTCAACTAATAGGCAAAACCTATTTTGAGCAAAGCAAGCCAAGCTACACTTAGCCAAATTGCGTATAGTAATATAGTCCACCTAAATTATACTAAGGTATCACTTGTCAATACTATTCCAATGTATTGACCCACTGTGGCTGTAACTTGTGATGTTGCAGGTTACTCTGATGAGGATTAGGAGTCCTGAGTCTACACTCAACATGTTTGCCTGTGGCACATGAAGATGAAGAGTTTTATTTATTTACTTATTCAAACTCTTGTACTAGGCCCGAGGCCTTGGAGTTGTAAAGACTATGTTTTGTCTCTGGAATGCATGTAATAATGACCTTTGTATTTGTATACTTCATCTTAAACTGTGGATGCTAGCAATGATCCAGGGACTAGCATTGCAATCACAGGGATCCTTTTCCTTTATAAAGGAGGGATCTTACAATACCATACCTTTGGAGGAGGTTCAATTGGAAAGTGATCTCACTTATGAGGAAAAACCTATCAAGATTCTTGAGACTGCAGAAAGACTTACTCGCACTAAGACTATCAAGTTCTGCAAAGTTCAATGGAACCATCATTCCGAATAAGAAGCAACATGGGAAAGAGAAGATGATCTTCGGAAAGACCACCCTCACATATTTGCTAGACAACCCGAATATCGAGGGCGATATTCACCTTAAGGGGGTTAGATTTGTAGCATCCCTAAAATCATGTTTTCAAAGATTGCATATCATTCATGTATGCATATCATTTAGGGATCAATTTCAAACTCATTTCAAGAAAACAGAAGCACTGAGTACTTATTATTTTATGTAGACAAGCATAGATCCAATGCTACTCTCTAGAGAGAGAATATTTTGTTTCAAACCAAGGATTGTTTGATCATGAGATGGTGTGGTTGAATTCCAAGCTTGGACAAAATTTTCCAAAACAAATTATGGTTTTAAAACCCTTTTCATATCTTTATCAAATCTTGTGCTAAGGCACAGTTATTTTAAAATTTTCAAAGGAACCAAGCTAGTCCAACAAGACAGCATGGTTTTATACTCAAAGTTATGCAGGTTTCACTTTATAAAAGGCCAGAAAGATTTGGAATTCAAATGATTTTGAATTCATTTGAAAAGGTTTCCTGAAAATCAATTTAGAAAAAGAAAAGGAATTAGAAAACAGAACTGGGCCTGGCGCCAGCTTTTCGGCCCAACGAACAAAGCAGCCCACCCGAGGTTTTCCTTATCCCTCTGCTTCTCACCGCAGCCGCGTGCACCCACCCACTGACAGCCTGACCCCACCGTGCCCCGTCAGCTTCATGCTCAATCAAAGCGGGGCTGAGCCGCTGTGCCGTTACCTCGCCGCAGTCACTGCCCGCTTAAATCCCATTGATGCAGGGAGTAATCGTCGCCCCACTCCTGGCTATTTAATCTCCTCTGCACCACGACCATTTCCCTTCACACCACTCGCTCGCTCCGCCACCAGGCTACCACACTTCCACGTTGCAACGCCGCTGTACCGACGAACTCCGGCGACGAAATTCCGGTGAGCCAGATCACCCCTTCCCTTCTAATTCAAACGAACGTGTTCCTTGCAACCTTGCGCACCTTCTGACCCCTCTCGTTTGGCCGCGCTGGACCCAGGTAGCCGTTCCCGTCCACCCCTGCAAGCGACAGAGCCGCCGCTCAACTCCGACGAGGAATACCGGTAAAGTCTGAGCGCCCCTTGCTTCCTCTCTGACCCTGTCTTGTTGGCCGCAACTTTGTGCATCCTCTGACGCCACTGGTTCGTGCTAGGGCAGTCTACATCATCGACAACAACATCATCCGCAAGCACCCGATGCCGCGCGCAACTCCGACGAGCCCCAATGACCTCCACAGCACGCCCTAGTCCACGCCAGCAAGAGGTTGAGCATCAGCGCGATCTTGCGAGTTCGGTAAGCCTCTCCGTTGACCCCAGCCCCCTCTGTAGCCGCCGAAGCGTCGCTGACAGAGCGCCGCCGCCGCGCCATCGTCGCCAGCGCCGCCAGACTTTGGTTGTTTGGTCGGTAGCCGTTAGATCTAGATCTAACGCATATGATAGATCCACTTAGAGAAGGGGTACGAGTTAGATCTGGCCATGCGATTTCATTTAGATCGTGCGGTCCACGCTGGTCGATCCGTGCGAAGCGGTACCGACGAATTAGAGAGCGCCACGTGGCCTGAGTTTAAATTTAAAATAGAAATTTGATCTATTAGTTAATCAAACTTGTAAAATTCATAACTTTTGATCCACGCGTTTAAATTTTATATCATTGGAATCAAGAGAGAAAATTCTATCTGTTTATGCAATGTGTTTAATGTTTTGCCTCTGTAAAAATGGTTGTTTTTGCAGAATCATTTGTAGGCATATTTTGGGAATAGAAATGATTTGAAAATTGATCTAAAAATCAAGCAAAGTTTAATTTAGTATATTTTGGTCTTGTTTATGTTTCAGTACTGTTTACTTGTCTTGTTTGGTGTAGAAAATCATCACATGGCATTTTGCATGCATTCATATATTTTTGTGTGTATATTTTGTTATGTGATTTTGGTGCCCTTATTTTATGTGTAGATTTTGGTGCTAATAGTGCTTGTGGTTGTGAAGATTGTTGCTACTCCCAAAACTACCAAGGCAAGTGGTGCTTCATGATTTTATTCCTATATTTTTCACCTATGCACTAGAAATATTTTGTTTAGGACTTGCATGAATATTTTGTTAAGTATCTATATGATATGCTTGGGAAATCCTAGTAGTTGTAGAATTGTTAGGAATTTCTCTAAGTTAAGATGCTTGGGAAAGTGCACAACCTCTGCAGATGGAAGAATCTAAGTACTTAGCCATGTCCCTGGTATTGGACAACTTGAGCATCAAGACATGGAAGCTATCAAGAATCTCCTCATCCCAATTTCTAAGTTAAAACTTGTGGTTGAACAAGGGTGGAGGTTCACCAATTTCTATTGGTGATTCCTTGGGAAAGTTTTGTCAAAGAAAAACTTAGTGTTTTCAACTAATAGGTAAAATCTATTTTGAGCAAAGCAAGCCTAAGCTACACATAGCCAAATTCATGTAGTATCTAGATGCTAATATTATACTAAGGTATCACTTGCCAATACTATTCCAATGTATTGACCCACTGTGGCTATAACTTGTGATATTGCAGGTTATTCTGATGATAATTAAGGGTTATGAGTCTACACTCAACATGCTTGCCTGTGGCACATGAAGATGAAGACTTATTTATATTATTCTATATTTGAACTCTTGTATTAGGCCAGTGGTCATGGAGTTGTAAAAGACTATGTTTGTCTCTGGAATGATATGTAATAATGACCTTTGTATCTGTGTACTTCATCTTAAACTATGGATGCTAGCATTGATCCAGGGACTAGCATTGAAATCACAAGGATCTTTACCTTTATAAAGGTGGGATCTTACACAATAAAAACAAAATATGACTCTATCGCCAAACAAGTACTTTAACCCATTATGAGATAATGGAGTTAATGTCAAAATTAGAAAGACATTAACGATTAGAAAAAGATATATTGATATGGTAAAACAGAACATGGACATGACGTTTCTCATGAGCTTGCATGATCAATAAATGCATATGTGATTTGGTTTATGATTATTAACTGCGATCTAGATTATTTATACTCTAGTACATGTGGGAGACTGAATGAAATATGCCTTAGAGAGAAAGAATAATATGGATTATTATCATATTTCATAAAGTTTATGATTAAGTTTTATATCATGCAATAACTATACTGATTGTAAATGTCAATGCACGTGCGATATACAAACACCTAGGAGTTCCTACTGAAACACTAGTCACTGGTTCATTGGTCAACGGATGATCAAGGTTTGCTGATCATGTTGGTGTCTCAGCACCAATTGACAATGGAGTCATCTCATTGTAGAATGAGATGCTGAACATACGCTATTTAAGCATCATAATACGGTCATGTCATGAAGTTCATGTTATGATGATTAGGAAACATAATGACTTGTTCCTTAGATCATGATACCATATTTAATTACTGTCCCTGGGAATACTTTGATAATCTAACATCACTCGGTGGAACGGTGCTCATAACGATGTGTTTGGGTATTCGGAGGGGCAGGTAGAGGCGTATGTGTCAAGAGATGGATTTGTACATCCGTGTGACGGAAGATACTCTAGGCCCACTCGGATGAGTGATGTCTACACACGCTTCTATTATTGTAGACAGTGTTGGGCCTCCAAGTGCAGAGGTTTGTAGAACGGCAGCAAGTTTCCTTTAAGTGGATCATCCAAGGTTTATCGAACTCAGGGAGGAAGTGGTCAAAGGTATCCCTCTCAAGCAATCCTGCAATCAACATACAAGAAGTCTCTTGTGTCCCCAACACACCCAATACACTTGTAAGGTGTATAGGTGCACTACTTCAGCAAATAGATAATGAAATACAAGTAATATGGATGATTATAAGTGGTAATTGTGATCTGAAATAAATATGGCAGCAAACAAACATGTAGCAGGACTTGTTGTAAATGGATTTTCAATACTTAGAAACAAGGCCTAGGAATCATACTTTCACTAGTGGACACTCTCAAATAAATATCTTCTCTCCATTAAGCTACTCTGAACTACTCTCCGATTGGATAACTCTAATACATGGTAGGGCTATAAAAGATCTCCTTAAAGTCCGCATTCCCCATCTAGGTAACCCCACACTGTCACCTTGAGTGCTAGATGGTTACAACAAACACAACAATTTCATAGAGACATCCAACTCAAAATATATCTCATGATAAGTATTTTTGTAATCTTTAGCCTAAGTGCCACACAATGTGCACACTGCCAACTTCACACACATGGGGATAACAGGAGATTACAATTAAAGCACTTCAGTAGTAGAGTAGATCTACTTGATTACAAAGCTCATGATCACAATAAGATCACGCATAGAGAGAGAGAGATGAACACATAGCTACCAGTAGAGCCCTTAGCCTTGAGGGAGAACTACTCCCTCCTCATCATGGGAGTCAGCAATGGCGATGGACATGGTGGTGGAGTCGATGGAGAGGGCTCCTGGGCCTATTCCCCGTCCCGGCAGGGTGCCGGAACAGAGACTTATGTCCCCCGAATCTCCTCTTTGGTGGTGGCGACGGTGCTACGGACCTTTTCGTGGATTTCTGCCCGCGATAGGGTTTACGTCCCGAGGAGACGTATATGTAGGAGAAAGGGCAAGGTCGGTGGATCCTCGAGGGGCCCACACCACCTAGTGGCGCGACCAGGGGCATGCCACCGTATGGTGTGGCCACCTTGTTGCCCTCTTTTGTCTCTCCTTCGGGCTCCGTGTCGTGTCGAGGAAAATAGGAACTTTGGCTTTTGTTTCATCCAATTCCCAGAATATTTCTTTACTAACTTTTCTGAAACCAAAACAGCAAAAAATAGGCAATTCGCACTACGTCATCTTGTCAATAGGTTAGTTCCATAAAATGTATAAAAATACCTTAAAGTTTAGACAAAACACAACAAAGTTGATAAAAACAAGCATGGAGCATCAAAAATTATAGATACGTTTACGCCGTATCAAGCATCCCCAGGCTTAACTCCTACTCGTCATCGAGTAGGTAAGTGATAAAAAGAATAATTTTTGAGGTGACATGCACCATCACAATCTTGATCAAATTATTTGTAATGCATTCATAGCTGGGATCAAAGTACTCTAAACATGATCATGAAAGATATAGTTCTAATAATAAGACATAGAAACTATGTTGTAACATGAAAGGTAACACAAAAAAAGATCATGAATAATAGTGCATTGAAAGACGATTATTTGTTTCATATATAGAAAACATAGCAAGAGTGGTATTCAGCTTGTCCTTCATGGAATAGCAAAACATAAATGCATATGACACCTTCAAAGTTCATAAAGGTGACTAGTTACAAGTAATTTAAGAACAAGCAATATCAAAGTTATGAATCAATCAACAAGTTTTGGGATAATGCACATTGAACTAAGAATGACAACTATGCTCTCTCAATTGGTGCATAAAGATAGAAGATGGAGACTCAGCATAAAAGTAAAAGAAATGCCCTTCACAGAGGGAAGTAGGGATTTCAAGTTTCATAAAGAGCTTCCAAAAATTATGGTACTTCTTAGATTTCAGATCTCATTGCCCCTATCATAAGCATCTTGAAGTGGTTAAGGTTAAAGTGAAACAAATAGGAAGTATATGCTTGACAAATTATAATTTGGCAATCTCATGTCCCTTGAGTACGAGGGTTGTTCCTCATGCTACTCAACTTTAGTCACAAGCAATTTCTTATCATTGTAAGTATATGTGTATCATAGAGAACCGCCAACGGGGTACCCCTTGCAGCATGACACAAGAGCTATCCAATATCAAAATGACAAGGCAATAGACAATGAGCATCTTAGAATATTCTTATTTACCATGTGTATGGTGCTTCTCTTTTTCATATTTTTTTCTAAAGATGCTTCATAGATTGCTCACTATTGTTATGCTGCAAGTTTCCACCATGATTAGGCATGGCTTAGGCTAGCCGCC
The DNA here is from genome assembly GCA_910589765.1 of Avena atlantica. Lineage (NCBI taxonomy): Eukaryota > Viridiplantae > Streptophyta > Magnoliopsida > Poales > Poaceae > Avena > Avena atlantica. Next base: position 183,444,145 of record OU342737.1, read on the forward strand.
CAGGCGTTTCTCTAACACATATATAATAGTCCATGAACTTACAATCTCCCCTTTTATTTCACACCGCCGACATCCATAAACAAAAGATCATGATATCAACTGGGTAATATGTATAGGTGTTGAAAGCGTTCCCCATGACAGCATGGTTCTGCTAATTCCCAACTTATAAGTGCAAGCATATAGACAACATAGATGACACAATGGTTTAGGTTTATTAGGTTCAAGAAAGGAAAGTGTGCCATCAAGTTTGTGAGAGATTTAATCACTAATTTTTACATAACAAGTTTAGTTTGGAAGATAGATAAAACATGAATATAATTGGAATGGTGTAACACACCATGCATAAGAATTTATAGTGGACTCTTTGGAATAACTTGGTTTCTTGGTAGTTGGATGCATGAGTGGAACTCATACTTAGTACAGGTGGAGGCTAGCAAAAGACTGGGAGCGACCAACTAAGAGAGCAATAATGGCCATAATCATGCAAAGAGACAAAACATTATCAATTAAAGCATAAAGTGGTATCGCAAGTCAAAAACTAAATGATCATAGAGGCTAAGGTGACTGGTTCATAGTCTTAACATGGTGTAATCATGTGCCAAGTCGACCTAAATATAGCATCAAAGGAGAATACCACAATATTATGCTTTTGTATGCTAAAACAACGCATGATTCTTTCAAGACACATTAAGCAATCTTACTTGTTTGGAACAATTCATGATAAAACAATAATCACTAAGCATATGGTCAAAGCAACATCTAGCATGACATGATAAAGCTTACATCGCAATCAAAACAAGCTCCTTTTTGTACCACTTATGCAGCTTCCTACTCTTTTCCAACACCAATCGACTTAATTGAAAAAACTCACAAAGATAATAATCAATAAAGATTAGTTAGCTTGTCTCACAAATCCACAAAGAAAAACTAAAAAGTTCTAAGATGAAAGCACAAGAAAATTAAAAATAAACGCAGTGCTAGCAAAAGATAACACTCATAGACAATAAGAGTGAGAACTAGAGTGTTCTAGACAATGAAAACAGAGCGTGTCTCTCTCCAAAAGAAGTGTGTTGGGATCCAACAAACTTATTGCAGCAAACAAATCAAAGTGAAACTAAAAACAAAAACATAGACGCTCCAAGAACAACGCCAAAAGTGCATGACATAATAAAAATGAAGTGTCTAGAAAGAGATCTGACATTTTTATTGATGAAGAAGGGGATGCCTTGGGCCTCCCCAAGCTTTGACACTTGTACCTCTTGAATATTTCTTGGGGTGACACAATTGGCATCCCCAAGCTTGAGATTTTTTCAATTCTTCATCTCATCACATCATTTTTCCCCTACACTTGAAAATTTCCTTCATACAAACCTTCACACAATCTTCATTAGTAACATTAGTGTATTCAATATAATAAGTCTTTGGGTTTGGTTTCAACACAAGTAAAACTTTCTAGAGGTCCCAACCTAATAAGGTAGAGATCCCTGTGTTTACAATGCTAGTCCCGGGATCGAATAGCTAGCATCCATAGTTTAAGATGTAATATCAAGAAACAAAGGTCATATTACAACTTATAACCAGGAATAAAATAATTCATTACATCTTACATAGCTCATTTGGCTATCTCATTACAATGCAGAACATATAACTATATAGCATGGATTCCTTCATCTTCAAGTGCTACAGGCAATCATGTTGGTTGTAGACTTGTAATCCCTACTCATCAAATTCCACTAACATTAAACAAACCTGCAACATAATAAGTTATAGCCACAAGGGTAAATACATTTGAATTGTATTGGCAAGTGATATCATTTTGATATGGAGAATCTATCATCATCATGAATATTTGGCTAAGTGGAGAGTTTTGGCTTGCCTTTGCATAAAACAAGTTTTCCTTATCCTTTGAAAATAGTTTTTCTCTTTTCAAAACTTTTCATCACACAATGGCACACTGGATACCCTCTAGGTTCTTCCCTTGTTTACCCAACAAGTTTTCACTTAGAGAAATTGGGATGAGGAGATCCTTGATTGCTTCAATGCCTTTGATGCTCAAATTGTCCATTGTTGGGGACACGGCTAAGTACTTAGGTTTTACCCTCTCGAGAGGTGGTGCACTTTCCCCACAAGACTCGACATGCATCAAGACGAGATCTTTCAGAAGCCTTCCCTTAGACCAAATGGACACGTTCCATCCTATCATCACTACCACCTTCTATCCATCTGGCTAAGTTATTGCAACCTATATGATCAAGGCAGAGCCCATATGCCATGTGGCTGCAGTGGAAGCTTCTCAACACAAAACATCTCAAATTTCTTTGTTCCTAGGTGGCCATCCATAAGTGTGATACACAAGGTAAACCATTGAAATGGGCCTTGTGTAACCACACAACACAAATCCATCCACGCAATTACCATTCCACCCAGGTGTTTCATTCACTTGGTTGTTTTATTAATCAAAAACTTAGTCATAGACTTTGCATAATATCATACCATGAATATTCCACCCTTGAAATCTTTTAGCTAGGCTAAGAATACTAGCAAAACTTGTCTCTTGACTTAGGAAATATCCTACCAAGATATACTATATGGGATCTACTATAGCATAGCAATATAAGTAAAATAGTCCTGTCATGCATACTACAAAAATATCTCTAATGCATTATTGAAAACATGGGACTTTTGATGAACAAAGTATCACTTGCCTTTTTGGTAGAGAAACTAGGTACACTCCTTGATCTTGCAACTGTCACGCTCTTCAAAGATTACTACAGACAATCAAGCAAGGCACATATTCAAAACTAGCATTCAAACAATTCACCACATAGAATAATGAAAACAAAACAATGCATGCAAGCATGCAAAAGATTATTTTATTGAAAATGTGGTTTCTAACAAGGTTCTAAATTTCAGAACACCTACTGGTCATTTATAAAAGTGGAAAATCATTTGCAAACAAGTTAGTAAAATAGGCCATTTAAATCATTTTTATTTTACTAGAAATGCCTTTTTATTCAAATTAATAATTCCCTAGTGTTAACCAAATATATTTTTAAAAATCAAAAGTTATTATTTATGGTCAGGGGGTTCAAATCAAATCCATTTTCAAAAGGTTTTACTAAAAAATCATTTTTAGAATAATTTTTATATCCAAATTAGTCCTACAAATGTTTCTAAAAAACAACTAATTTTATAGAAGCAAATGTTGGGAATATGCCCTAGAGGCAATCATGTATGATGATATTTCCCATTGTATTCATAAAGATATTAAGTAGTCCTTGTATAAACATCTGATGTGTATCATTGAATATGTGATTCGGTTGTGGAACTATGCATTCATGTTGTTTGTACTAAATATCCTTGGTCATTAAGGTTGTGTTGGACACACAACTTAGACCAATTTGAAAGTTGGCTTGATGACTCGGTTCCACTTGTCATGGGCATGGAGATGCTATTCCAACTTACACAGACTCGGCTAAATAGTTTAGCGAGTCGGATTGACCCACATTGAGGTACAATGAACTAGCTGTCATTTGTATATCTCAATCAATGTAATCCTTAGACCTGAGGTTGTTGCATAGTCCGAGTTGAGGATCTGTTATCGCCATATTCTGGCCAGAGAAGGGGATGGGCCGTGATCAAGATGGGCTTGGAAGATGCGTATATTCAACGTGTTGTTGGATTGGCCTAGTGCGTGGATTTGGGCTAAATTGCCCGTGTATCTTGTATCATAGTAGGTTTCGTGTTAGTTTAGGTTCCGTTTCAGTTTAGGTAAAGATAGAATTGTAGAGTTATTCCAAAAATAGAGAGTCTCCGGACTATAAATATGTACCTAAGGTTATCGAGAAAAAGAGGACAATCACGTTCACAACAAACACAATCTCGGCGCATCGCCACCCCTTGTTTCTAGGGTTTTTCTCGGGTAAGTGCCATGCTGCCTAGATCGCATCTCGCGATCTAGGCAGTATTTACTTATGCGTTGTTTGGTGTTACTCGTACTGAAGCCTTGTTGATGGCGAGTAGTACTATTATCATAGATTTGTGTAGGCTAGCAACAGTACTTTTCGCTATGATTGTTTAGTTTTGCTGCCTCTAGCTATCTCGCCGCCTTTGCACCTTTTCCCGGGTGTAAGGGTGGCATCTTGCTTGATCTTTATTTAAGTCGATTTGATCTGTTATAGTTGTGCCTTGTTCTCCAAGGTTTAGTTTGATATCTACATGATCAGGCCTTGCAAACGGGTTGAACGATCCAGTAATATGTAAGATATGGTTTGCCGATCCAAGAGGAGTTGTTCCGGGAATTGACTTTATGTTGGTTTTTAGGCCTTCTCTAGGGTTAGTTTTCCATCATCTTTTATATCTACCACGCTCAATTACGTGTAAGACGTTCCAATTATGTAGTGAAAACGTTAAACTATCGTAGATCGATTTAACTTGTATTGATGAAGCAAAACCCCATGTTATCATAGATCCAATGCAGAACCATGGGTTAATCGGCTCTAGGAGCCGATTCACAGGGAAACCTGGGAGCCGGTCACGGCTCGAATTTTACGTATACTTGTTTACCATGCAGGAAACCAATCGGAGCAATCCATCACCTTCCTGATCAGGTATAGGTCAGGTGGCACGCCCTCGAACCAAGCCAGGATGTGTGTCGGAGTTTTGCGGGCCGTTGCCCGAGGGACCAGGGCCCACCAGCAGTTCTGGGAGCCTCCCGGCTCTTCGTGTTGCTCGTCGCTGCTCGCCGGTGAGTTTTGGCAGGCAACACATTCTGGCACGCCCGGTGGGACATTCAACAACGTCTACATCAACATCCGACGCTGCAATGGAGAGCAGACCAGTCACGTACGACGAGCTGCCTGAAGAGCACAAGGCGAAGTATGATGAGATCAGAAATCTCTTCGAAGCCGATCTCATCGGCTCTTTCGAGAGGACCCGTAAGCATGGCATCAAGTGGAGAGGGTTCTCCTCCGAGGGTGCTCTTGATGAGGTGGATCTGTCTGTTCCTTCGGAGGAGCGTACCAGAGCTCTGCGACAGGAAGTCAACTACATGGTGGCTCATTCTCTGCACCGCCATTCGGAGAGCTTGGTGAACGCTTTCGAACGGGTCGCGGTTCGCGTAGTTCAGGAGATCATGAAACATCAGTATTCTCCGACGGGGCCTACTCTAGGGACTCACCAGGGAGAAAGACCGCTCCAGACCAGGCCACAGCTGCCATTCACACTTGCAGCTCCAGAGCCGCCAGGAGCAGCGACTTATGTCGTCTACAAGACTGGAGGCGACCCAGGCGATTGCCAATTCCTGTTTGAGCCACCTAAGGAAATCCCACACGGATATATATGCACCTACGTGCCGGACTGCAATAACCTGACACGCACCAAACAGATTGCAACCGCAGGAGTTTCTGCGGCAGGGGTGCCTGGGGCAGGATCTTCAGGGGCAGGCGTGTCTGGAGCAGCGATGTCTGGGATGGACGCTGACAAACAGGCATGGCTAGCCAAGTATGCCACTGGAACAAGTCATGAGAATCTAGCCCCTGCAGCTCAAACAGTGGAGCAAATCGGTACCATCCTGAGGGACCAGTTCGGCTTCGTGCCGAAGAGAAGGACAATCGGCTATTCAAAGCCGTACCCCAACGAGTTTGATCTGATTCCGCTGCCACCCAAGTATCGGCTCCCTGAGTTCTCAAGGTTCAGCGGGTCAGAAGGGTCAAGCTCGATCGAGCACATAAGCCGATACCTGGCACAGCTAGGCATGATTTCGGCATCGGATCAGATGCGCGTAAGATTTTTTGCGTAATCTCTGACGGGACCAGCCTTTGGGTGGTACACCTCGCTGCCACCTGATTCAATTCATACTTGGAAGCAACTGGAAGAGCAGTTCCACATCCAGTACCATTCAGAGGCTACTGAGGCTGGCATTGCAGACCTGGCGCAGGTGCGGCAGAAGCGGGGAGAAACTGTAGCCGAATACATCCAGCGCTTCAGGACCATCAAGAACCGATGTTACTCAGCTCGTTTAACTGAGAAGGAATCAGTCGAGCTGGCAGTGTTGGGTCTCTTAGCACCCATCAAGGATCTGGCTTTCCAAGTGGAGTACAACTCATTGGCGCACATGGCCCAGAAACTGACGATGTATGAACAGCGCCACCCTGAGTTGTACCAAGACAAATTCAAACGTCCGATAGGCCTGGTCGATGCGGAAGAAGATGATCCTGCACAAGACCAGGAAGTGGCCGTAGCCGAATGGGCTCGAGGGGCAGATCCTGTGTCCTGCAAATGGGTGAAACAGGAAGGGCCTGCAAAAGGGTTCGACTTCGATGTGAGCAAAGCCGAGCAGATATTCGATTTACTGCTGAAGGAGAAGCAACTGAGGTTACCCGAAGGCCAAAAAATCCCTGCGGCTCAGGAAATGCACGGGAGACCATACTGCAAGTGGCATCATTCGTTCACCCACACCACCAATGATTGCAAAGAGCTACGTCGCCAAATCCAAACGGCGATAGAACAAGGCCGTCTGATCCTTGGGCAGGTCGCCATGAAAGTGGATACAAACCCATTTCCCGGCGTCAACATGGTAGAGCTCAGTCGCTCCGCGAGGCGTCAGTTGGATTTCTCGTTCGGCGTTAATATGGCAGGGTCTGGGTACCGCCATGACTACAAGGAGGAGGGTGGTCGCTCTCGGGGCAAAGAAAGAGAGAAGGCTAGTCCACGCGACCGGCCCAGCCACAATGACAGGCGGTACTTAACAGAGGAACAAGTGAGGAGAGTGCGATATCAGAAGCCACATTCCACGCATCTCCTTAACAAGTATGAGCGTCAGTATGACCAACGCCGCCGGCACGACAGAAACGACGAAGGATATGAGCACCTCGCTAGGGGACCGTCAAAAGAAAAGGAAGGTGCAGACAAACATTGGGATTGTCCTTTCTTCAAGTATTGCTGGGACGCGGGAATGAGCCGATTGCCTACAGTTGACAACTGCCCGGAATGTGGTCAGCAGAGGGAGGACACGGAGCCAGTTTCGGTGTTCCAACATCTAGGGCCCCTCCCACCTCAGAGCCGTTACAAGGAATCCGCTCGAGCAAACGTCCTCGAGAAGCCCAGGGACGACAAAGAAGAAGACAGGTATCACCGTCCAAGGTGGTGTCCCGATGGACTCAGACACACCCAAAAGCGCAGAGTGCAGCGGCTACGTAACTTGGAGGAAGCCGAAGCGCAGTATCTCCACGCTTTAAAGAAAGCACGGCCTGATCTGGCCGTCAAAGTGAGGCAGACTTTGGAAACGAAAGATCACCCTAGAAGGAAGGAGTGGCGCCCCAAACCGGTAAAAGCCGATGCGAAGACATCGGCTGGCACAAACATGGTGTTCATACTTCCGTCAGAATTCTGCGCACCAAGAACCAACGAGCTACCAGTGGCACAGTTCGACTGCGGCCCACAGCCGGTTATTTTTGAGAAGCCGCGTGAGAAGGGTTACAAGCATTTGAAAGCCCTGTACCTACGAGGTTACATCAATGGGCAACCTGTCACCAAGATGTTGGTGGACACCGGAGCGGCAGTCAATATCATGCCATACTCCATGCTACGACGTTTGGGACGCTCCACCGCAGATTTGATCAAAACCAACGTCACGTTAAGCGACTTCAACGGTCAGACTTCGGAAACGCAAGGAGTACTGAACGTGGATCTGACCGTGGGCAGAAAAACCATCCCCACATCATTCTTTGTCGTGGACAGCAAATGCACTTACACTGTCTTGCTAGGAAGGGATTGGATTCACGCTAATTGCTGCATTCCGTCCACAATGCACCAGTGCCTAATCCAGTGGGATGGAGATGAAGTGGAGGTCATCCACGCAGATGAGTCTATCGAGATCTCCATAGCTGGCATGAACGTCTGGGAAGCAGAAGACCAAGAGCCGATCTCTGGAATTAATCTAGACGGCTGTGAGCGTATTGAGGCTACAAAAAACGGGGTGAGGCTGGTCTTATCCACCGGCCTGACAGAGTAGCAAATTCCACGACGGTGCGTGGTACGGCCGATCCCTGCGATCGGCCACAAAAAACAAAAGCAGCAATCTTACGACGAGCAGATCGTGCAGTCGTAGCAGGGAGATTCCCAGCCATATTAAAACCATAAGGTGTAAACCGTCCTTGACTAATGCAACAAAAAGGGGGGCCGATTCAGGCAATCGGCCCAAATTATTTTTGTCAACCTCACCTACTGTTTGCCCTGTGCTTAGCATCGATTTGACAGGTGACGGAAAGCTAGGGTATGGATTTACATCTGCTGATGAACTAGAAGAAATCGACATTGGTCCTGGGGATAAGCCACGACCAACTTTTATCAGCAAAAGGTTGGATCCAAGTCTGCGGGGTCCAATGATAGCCCTGTTAAAAAAATATCCAGACTGCTTCGCCTGGGACTATACAGAGATGCCCGGGTTAGACAGGAGCATCATTGAGCATCGACTCCCGCTTAAAAAAGGATTTCGGCCGTTCCAGCAGCGGGCACGACAGATGAAGGCCGAAATTCTGGAAAAAGTCAAGAAGGAGGTCGAGAAAATGTTGGCAGCCGATTTAATCAGGCCATGTAGGTATGCTGAATGGATTTCTAGTATCGTACCTGTGGAGAAAAAGGATGGCCGTTGGCGTGTCGCCATAGATTTTCGGGACCTCAATAGAGCTACCCCAAAGGATGAGTACCCAATGCCGGTGGCAGAAACGTTAATCAACACAGCGGCTGGCCATAAGATCTTGAGCTTTATGGATGGAAATGCCGGTTACAACCAAATTTTTATGGCTCCAAAATACATACACAAGACTGCGTTCAGAGTACCAGGCTCGGTGGGGTTGTTTGAATACGTTGTCATGACGTTTGGACTGAAAAATGCTGGTGCCACGTACCAAAGAGCCATGAACTACATTTTCCATGATCTGATCGGCAAGCTGGTGGAAATTTATATCGATGATGTAGTGGTCAAGTCTGCCTCAGTAGAAGGACACTTGGGCGATCTGCAACGCGTCCTGGACCGAACGAGAAAATTCGGACTACGGATGAACCCAGAGAAGTGCGCCTTCGGGGTAACTGTGGCATCCCGCAAAACCACTACTAGAAAATCGCGTTGAATTTGTGCTTTGCATCGTCATCATCATGCATGGTTTGCCAAAACTATGTTCGCAAGCCCGTTTTGTTTTTCTAAAACGCCCCATCTTATTCAAACACCGAACACCGGGTCTCCGGAATATTTTTGTTTTGTCGCTATCGGTTTGCAAATGGTCCAATTAACACAAATAAAATTTATATTTAATTTAGTAGGGGCAGTCGAACGGGCCAACCCGACCCGAACGACCGCCCCAGTTTTTAAAACGGTCCAACCTGCCGCCCCATCTAAATCCTATTCTACCCAAAACTCTACCCACCCCCTCCTTCCACATCACCCGGACCAATCCCCTGCTGCCACATCACCCTTGCCCCAACCCCAAACCAACCAGAACTGGCCACTTTTCCCACCCCTTCTCTCTCCTCTCTATCCCAACCCCAGCTGGCCCCCACCACACAGCGCACTACACGCACACTCCTCAGCTCACCACGCCAGCCCCACCCCCTCTCTGCCTGCCAGCGGGGCCCAGCCCTCCCCCTCTCTCCTCACACCCCAACCGCGCCCCAGCACCACGCACGCCTGCTAGCCGGCCCCACCCTGCCCCTGTTCCTCTTCCCTGCCTTCTCCTTTTTCTCGCGTCCCCAATCCCGCGCGCAGCCCTTTCTCTGAGCGCCTCCACCGCCTCCGGTCACCACTCCCGCTCGAGCTCGCCCGCCGGCCGCCGTCCCCTCGCGCCGCGCGCCTCCTCTCTGCAGCGCGCGAGTGCCGCCCCACCCTGCCAGCTTCCGTGCGTCCGCGCCGCCGCGCCGCCGGGCCACCTCCCGCCGCAGCGACCCGCTCTCGCCTCTCGCGCCGCCGGCCACCCCCGCTGCTCCGCCCCGCCCCTAGGCTCACCGCCGCGTCGGACCGCCTCCACCGAGCCCCGCAGCTCTCCTCTCCGTCGAGCCCCGCTCGCCGCCACCATGCTCCCTCGCCGGCGCCCGCTCACGCCTCCGCTCCTCCCCGGCGACCCGCGCCCGGCCGCGCCGTCCCCGACCCGCTCCCGCTCAGGCCGCCAACAACCCCGAGCGTCGCCGGCTCCTTCCTCCCTGGCGCTCGCGGCGCGCCTCCTCTGCAAGTTTCTCCGCCGCCCCCTCTCCGTCGAGCCCCGCGGAGCGCCGCCCTGGCCCGTGCGCGCCGCCCGACGCCGCGAGCTCCGCCGCCGCCAGCGTCCCTGACCCCCCCCCTCCTGCCTCCTCCGCATCCGACGACCCCGCCACGCCGGAGCCGCCCTGAGCCGCGTCCGCGAGCTCTGCACCGTCGTCGCCGCCGGCGTCCCTCTGCCTCGAGCCTCGCTGCTCCCTGCACCTCCCTCTGCTCCGTTTAGGTGTCCCGATGCCAAGCCCGGCCCCTTCTGCCCTGTCCTTGGTGGGCCCTAGGCTGCGCGAGCCCGCCTTGTCCGCCACCTCCCCGCAGTCCCTCCTTTTCATCGAGCATTGTCGCCATCCGTTCAAGACCTCCCCCGACAATGAAGTCGGAACCACCCAGGCCGCCGACATGAAACCCGAAGGCGATGACTCGGGATCGATAAGATCTTCTTAGACGCCGAGAACCCACGGTACCCGAAGACCGAACCCGGCGCCGCTCCAAGATCTCCTTCCCGGAGTTGATGACCCGATGACGCCAAGATCTACATCACGGATCCGCCGGGCGGGACCTCGAAGGCCATCGACGCGTGAAGATGTAACCTCGGAATTCCGAGGAGGTCGGCAAGAACTCCTACGCGGACGCCAAGTTCGTCGGACCCCGAGGACCGGACGCGACTAGGTCTACCTCAAGGACACCGAGAACTTCATCCCGAACGCCATGACCGTCGACATGACCCGAAGACCCGGATGCGACAAGAACTACCCCCGTAATTCGAGAACGACCCCGGAGCCGAGAACGCTTCCGTCGAACCTCGTCGATCCCGTCGAACCCTGGACCCTGAGACCGACCCTGGACCCTGTCGAACCCCGAACCCCGGAACCCCAAGATCGTCGAGCCCCCTCTAATGTGTGAACCCCTTCCCGAAACCCTATTTTATAACATGATAACAATTTGTTGCACATTAAATTGTCATTCCCGCATGCATAGCATTGGTTTGGGGGCCTTTTGCCGATTCACCTAATAATTAAATATGGGGCCCATATGCGGGCAAATCTAGTCTCATATTGGCCTCATTTAAATTTGTGTAGCGAACCCGATGCTATATTCTGCCTTGTTAAACAACATTTAAATTGCGGGGTTCTAAACAACTTGAACCACTTGATTAATTGCCGGGACCCTGGTCCCGCTTAATATGACCTAAATGCATCGCATCTTTGCCATGCCATGCATCATACATGCATCATGCCGGTCTTCTGCCGTTGTATTAAATATTGCAACCGGTGTTTCTTCTAGTGTTTTGCTTCTTCGCGGATAAGGCCGTTGAGTTGATGTGAGCTTCGCCCCGACCTTCGGGTTGAACCTTCGACAATGTTTTCAGGCGAGCATCTCCCCCTTTCTACCTATCTTACTTTATAGTCTTTATTCCCTCCTGTTGATCTATTGCTATCTGTGTTGCGATGCTTTAGTTTCCGTACCTGTGATATACCGTGCAGCCCTATATTGCCTTGGACACATCCTATTTCCTGTTGTTTGGTAGATAGTTGGACTTGCGCGTCGTAGTTGCTTGCTCAAGTGCTGATCTGTGTCGCCATATGCCACAGTTGCTGATGTATTGCCGCATGATGTTGTTGGAGCTGATCATAGCTTTACTTATCGTCACTTTAATTTCTGTTTAACAACTAAAATTGAATAAGTAGAGGCATCGGTGGGTGATAGATAATATTTGGTTTCCGAACGCCCACTTGTGTCCCGTAAGACCCCGAGTACTTGATTCCCGTTCCTTGAATTATCGCGCTATCCACATCCGGGAGGTATATGGGACCCCCCTCAGCCAGAACTTGATTCCGTCTTATTTCTTGGGGCCACAAACTAGTTTGAGGTTTTATTACGATCCTGTACTTATGCCATGTTTTACTGCTTTATTTACGATTGTGCGAGGAGCACACTGTACTGTTTAGGAAGCGGAGTGATTACGCGGTATCGACAAGCCCAGCCACACTTCCGGGTTCCCAGTCGCTTACAGCCATTGTCGCAGACCTTGAGGCCGTCTCGGAGCTTGCCTACTCCGTTGCGGGATCTACTTAAGGGGTGGCCCCCTGAAATATTTCTGAATCTTGTGATTGCTTTGTCGTGAAGGCCTCGTTGGGTTTTGATTTGGTTTTTCCGAGGTTGATCGAGTGTGTGTTGCTATTGGTGCACCCCGGCCGGGTAAAACTTTCTGAAAGCCGTGTCCGCGGATATGGACGACTTGGAGCACAGTTTCTCGATCATAGACAAGCATAACTAAAGTTTACTGTTATAAATTTGACTTTATAATGACTAGTAATCAGCTTCACTATAACGGAATGTCTAATTAATACTGCCCACAATTGCTTGTTTTGAAGTGTCGTTTGCGACCATTGTACCTGACTAGTAAGTAATGCAACTACAACGGAATGGCTGAATAAAAGTACCAACAACTGCTGGGTTTTGGGCTTATCTCACGCTATCTGTACCTGACTAGTAATTGCTGCAACTATCACGGAATGGTTAACTAAAAGTGCCCACTGCTTATTTTATCAGTATGATTATCTATACCTGACTAGTAATTACTGCAACGATAACTGAATGAATAAAACTGCCAACTGTGTGAGTTCCTCGGTTGACTTCCTCGTTTGGTCTCGAGGGGGAAACGCCAGGATGGGTTTGTTTGATGCTAGTATCAGGTTGGATCCGAATAGGTCTTTCTTACCCCTCTCTGATAGCCGCCAGTTGTATCGAGTCTCTATAGGTTGTCAGTGCATGCTGCCGCTGCCGCTCAGTCCACCATACCTATGTAGGCGAGGACCGCCGAATTCTAGCCTCGCCGTGTACTGGCCTCAGTACTGACGCTCCTTCTTTGTTTTTCTGCTTTGCCCTTTGCCGACACCCCTTTTGTTAAGCAGGTTTTGAGATCGACGCCGTTAGCAGGGTTACCCTTCCGGCTTGGCCTGGGCAGGGTTATGGACGCCATTGGTTATTCTTCAGGGCTCTTAGCCCCATTTGCTTCTTGTCCGTAGTCGGACGCTCTACCGTTTTCAAGGTGATTTGGATCTTGTATATTATATCTGTATTCTTGACTCATGGAGTCGCTGTTATATATATCTGTTCTGTGGGTCCCATCGAGGACTGTTGTGTAATGTTATTACTTCGTTTTCCACCCGCACGAAAGTGCCTGGTGGGCACCTTTGAATCGTTCCTATGCGGGTTTGGCGAATTTTGCTCAAACTTGCATAGGTCCGATTCTGAGGGTGTTACAGAGTGGTATCAGAGCACAGCAGTTGCGATACCCCACAAGTCCAGCCTGTAGGATAACCTAGCTAACGGCCGAAGTAGAGTGTCAAAACTATTTTGCAAAATCGGTTTGATAGTTCTGGTTAGGTCTGATTTTACTTCTTACCCCTCTGCTGTTCCCCTCTTACCTCTACGTGTTTTGAATCCGTTCTCTTCTCTTTCATCGAGTCCAGGATATCTCGTGGTGGGTTTCCGTCGTACCTTCAGGGTTTCGCTTTCTCCCTTGTGTAACGGAGGTTCTTCGATCATCAATCTGCAACTGTTCTGTTGTGCCCTTCATCCGATCTGTTGTTCTTGAGATCTTTATCCATCTGTGTTCCTTGCTGGATATCAGTGTCGTTGAAAAACATATGAGAAGGACGAGCTTTGGTGAAGTTGGAGTCGACCTTGAGCACGTGTTGTTCATGCCAATGGAACCACCGCGAAACCTAATCAGTATGTCTTTCATACGATTTCTGCTGGCAATACTCCCTTGTTTCCGAACCTCGCTTGTCGAGATCTTCAGTCTAATTCCGAGAGTTGGATGCTTAATCCGCTTATTCGTGTGCAGAGTAATGGTTTGAGTGCGGGATGGAGTAGCTACCCTACCACTGCTCTTATCATTCGCTCTTGTACGTTGAATCAGTGGATCCAGCATTTTACTCCGTCCACGGAAGTTAGGGGTGGCTTTATTTGCGATACCTCTACCTTCGTCCCTTGTTCCCCGGAGTGCTCTCTCGACGATCAGTAGCAACGACCCTTTGTTGGTGGTGTCGCTGTTTTCAAGATGAAGAAGGAACCCTCGTTAGTGGTGTCGCGAGGATCTACACGAAGCGAGAAGACGGAGAACGCCGACCTTCCTTCCGGTACCATGAGGCGGATCTCGAGGGCGAGATCCCTTGTTAGTGGTGTCGAATTGTGGCATCCCGCAAAACCACTACTAGAAAATCGCGTTGAATTTGTGCTTTGCATCGTCATCATCATGCATGGTTTGCCAAAACTATGTTCGCAAGCCCGTTTTGTTTTTCTAAAACGCCCCATCTTATTCAAACACCGAACACCGGGTCTCCGGAATATTTTTGTTTTGTTGCTATCGGTTTGCAAATGGTCCAATTAACACAAATAAAATTTATATTTAATTTAGTAGGGGCAGTCGAACGGGCCAACCCGACCCGAACGACCGCCCCAGTTTTTAAAACGGTCCAACCTGCCGCCCCATCTAAATCCTATTCTACCCAAAACTCTACCCACCCCCTCCTTCCACATCACCCGAACCAATCCCCTGCTGCCACATCACCCTTGCCCCAACCCCAAACCAACCAGAACTGGCCACTTTTCCCACCCCTTCTCTCTCCTCTCTATCCCAACCCCAGCTGGCCCCCACCACACAGCGCACTACACGCACACTCCTCAGCTCACCACGCCAGCCCCACCCCCTCTCTGCCTGCCAGCGGGGCCCAGCCCTCCCCCTCTCTCCTCACACCCCAACCGCGCCCCAGCACCACGCACGCCTGCTAGCCGGCCCCACCCTGCCCTTGTTCCTCTTCCCTGCCTTCTCCTTTTTCTCGCGTCCCCAATCCCGCGCGCAGCCCTTTCTCTGAGCGCCTCCACCGCCTCCGGTCACCACTCCCGCTCGAGCTCGCCCGCTGGCCGCCGTCCCCTCGCGCCGCGCGCCTCCTCTCTGCAGCGCGCGAGTGCCTCCCCACCCTGCCAGCTTCCGTGCGTCCGCGCCGCCGCGCCGCCGGGCCACCTCCCGCCGCAGCGACCCGCTCTCGCCTCTCGCGCCGCCGGCCACCCCCGCTGCTCCGCCCCGCCCCCAGGCTCACCGCCGCGTCGGACCGCCTCCACCGAGCCCCGCAGCTCTCCTCTCCGTCGAGCCCCGCTCGCCGCCACCATGCTCCCTCGCCGGCGCCCGCTCACGCCTCCGCTCCTCCCCGGCGACCCGCGCCCGGCCGCGCCGTCCCCGACCCGCTCCCGCTCAGGCCGCCAACGACCCCGAGCGTCGCCGGCTCCTTCCTCCCTGGCGCTCGCGGCGCGCCTCCTCTGCAAGTTTCTCCGCCGCCCCCTCTCCGTCGAGCCCCGCGGAGCGCCGCCCCGGCCCGTGCGCGCCGCCCGACGCCGCGAGCTCCGCCGCCGCCAGCGTCCCTGACCCCCCCCCCTCCTGCCTCCTCCGCATCCGACGACCCCGCCACGCCGGAGCCGCCCTGAGCCGCGTCCGCGAGCTCTGCACCGTCGCCGCCGCCGGCGTCCCTCTGCCTCGAGCCTCGCTGCTCCCTGCACCTCCCTCTGCTCCGTTTAGGTGTCCCGATGCCAAGCCCGGCCCCTTCTGCCCTGTCCTTGGTGGGCCCTAGGCTGCGCGAGCCCGCCTTGTCCGCCACCTCCCCGCAGTCCCTCCTTTTCATCGAGCATCGTCGCCATCCGTTCAAGACCTCCCCCGACAATGAAGTCGGAACCACCCAGGCCGCCGACATGAAACCCGAAGGCGATGACTCGGGATCGATAAGATCTTCTTAGACGCCGAGAACCCACGGTACCCGAAGACCGAACCCGGCGCCGCTCCAAGATCTCCTTCCCGGAGTTGATGACCCGATGACGCCAAGATCTACATCACGGATCCGCCGGGCGGGACCTCGAAGGCCATCGACGCGTGAAGATGTAACCTCGGAATTCCGAGGAGGTCGGCAAGAACTCCTACGCGGACGCCAAGTTCGTCGGACCCCGAGGACCGGACGCGACTAGGTCTACCTCAAGGACACCGAGAACTTCATCCCGAACGCCATGACCGTCGACATGACCCCAAGACCCGGATGCGACAAGAACTACCCCCGTAATTCGAGAACGACCCCGGAGCCGAGAACGCTTCCGTCGAACCTCGTCGATCCCGTCGAACCCTGGACCCTGAGACCGACCCTGGACCCTGTCGAACCCCGAACCCCGGAACCCCAAGATCGTCGAGCCCCCTCTAATGTGTGAACCCCTTCCCGAAACCCTATTTTATAACATGACAACAATTTGTTGCACATTAAATTGTCATTCCCGCATGCATAGCATTGGTTTGGGGGCCTTTTGCCGATTCACCTAATAATTAAATATGGGGCCCATATGCGGGCAAATCTAGTCTCATATTGGCCTCATTTAAATTTGTGTAGCGAACCCGATGCTATATTCTGCCTTGTTAAACAACATTTAAATTGCGGGGTTCTAAACAACTTGAACCACTTGATTAATTGCCGGGACCCCGGTCCCGCTTAATATGACCTAAATGCATCGCATCTTTGCCATGCCATGCATCATACATGCATCATGCCGGTCTTCTGCCGTTGTATTAAATATTGCAACCGGTGTTTCTTCTAGTGTTTTGCTTCTTCGCGGATAAGGCCGTTGAGTTGATGTGAGCTTCGCCCCGACCTTCGGGTTGAACCTTCGACAATGTTTTCAGGCGAGCATCTCCCCCTTTCTACCTATCTTACTTTATAGTCTTTATTCCCTCATGTTGATCTATTGCTATCTGTGTTGCGATGCTTTAGTTTCCGTACCTGTGATATACCGTGCAGCCCTATATTGCCTTGGACACATCCTATTTCCTGTTGTTTGGTAGATAGTTGGACTTGCGCGTCGTAGTTGCTTGCTCAAGTGCTGATGTGTGTCGCCATATGCCACAGTTGCTGATGTATTGCCGCATGATGTTGTTGGAGCTGATCATAGCTTTACTTATCGTCACTTTAATTTCTGTTTAACAACTAAAATTTAATAAGTAGAGGCATCGGTGGGTGATAGATAATATTTGGTTTCCGAACGCCCACTTGTGTCCCGTAAGACCCCGAGTACTTGATTCCTGTTCCTTGAATTATCGCGCTATCCACATCCGGGAGGTATATGGGACCCCCCTCAGCCAGAACTTGATTCCGTCTTATTTCTTGGGGCCACAAACTAGTTTGAGGTTTTATTACGATCCTGTACTTATGCCATGTTTTACTGCTTTATTTACGATTGTGCGAGGAGCACACTGTACTGTTTAGTAAGCGGAGTGATTACGCGGTATCGACAAGCCCAGCCACACTTTCGGGTTCCCAGTCGCTTACAGCCATTGTCGCAGACCTTGAGGCCGTCTCGGAGCTTGCCTACTCCGTTGCGGGATCTACTTAAGGGGTGGCCCCCTGAAATATTTCTGAATCTTGTGATTGCTTTGTCGTGAAGGCCTCGTTGGGTTTTGATTTGGTTTTTCCGAGGTTGATCGAGTGTGTGTTGCTATTGGTGCACCCCGGCCGGGTAAAACTTTCTGAAAGCCGTGTCCGCGGATATGGACGACTTGGAGCACAGTTTCTCGATCATAGACAAGCATAACTAAAGTTTACTGTTATAAATTTGACTTTATAATGACTAGTAATCAGCTTCACTATAACGGAATGTCTAATTAATACTGCCCACAATTGCTTGTTTTGAAGTGTCGTTTGCGACCATTGTACCTGACTAGTAAGTAATGCAACTACAACGGAATGGCTGAATAAAAGTACCAACAACTGCTGGGTTTTGGGCTTATCTCACGCTATCTGTACCTGACTAGTAATTGCTGCAACTATCACGGAATGGTTAACTAAAAGTGCCCACTGCTTATTTTATCAGTATGATTATCTATACCTGACTAGTAATTACTGCAACGATAACTGAATGAATAAAACTGCCAACTGTGTGAGTTCCTCGGTTGACTTCCTCGTTTGGTCTCGAGGGGGAAACACCAGGATGGGTTTGTTTGATGCTAGTATCAGGTTGGATCCGAATAGGTCTTTCTTACCCCTCTCTGATAGCCGCCAGTTGTATCGAGTCTCTATAGGTTGTCAGTGCATGCTGTCGCTGCCGCTCAGTCCACCATACCTATGTAGGCGAGGACCGCCGAATTCTAGCCTCGCCGTGTACTGGCCTCAGTACTGACGCTCCTTCTTTGTTTTTCTGCTTTGCCCTTTGCCGGCACCCCTTTTGTTAAGCAGGTTTTGAGATCGACGCCGTTAGCAGGGTTACCCTTCCGGCTTGGCCTGGGCAGGGTTATGGACGCCATTGGTTATTCTTCAGGGCTCTTAGCCCCATTTGCTTCTTGTCCGTAGTCGGACGCTCTACCGTTTTCAAGGTGATTTGGATCTTGTATATTATATCTGTATTCTTGACTCATGGAGTCGCTGTTATATATATCTGTTCTGTGGGTCCCATCGAGGACTGTTGTGTAATGTTATTACTTCGTTTTCCACCCGCACGAAAGTGCCTGGTGGGCACCTTTGAATCGTTCCTATGCGGGTTTGGCGAATTTTGCTCAAACTTGCATAGGTCCGATTCTGAGGGTGTTACAGTAACGGCCGGTCAGTTCTTGGGTTTCTTGGTCCATGAACGCGGGATTGAGATCGGCCTGAAAAGTCAGGAGGCAGTGCGAACAATGAAGCCACCCACCACAAAGAGAGAACTGCAGTCTCTCATCGCCAAGATCAACTTCGTCAGAAGATTCATCTCCAATCTGTCAGGAAGGATAGAGCCGTTCATGGGACTAGTAAAAATTAAATCTGACGAGGAATTCCGCTGGGGGGCAGAACAACAGCGAGCCTTTGACGAGATCAAAGAATATCTGACGAAGCCGCCAGTGTTGGTTCCGCCCCAGCCGGACAGACCGTTCTACATTTACCTGTCAGTAGCTGACACGTCCATCGCCTCGGTGGTGGTGCAAGTTTATGATGGGCTGGAGCGAGTCGTATTTTACATAAGCAGGAGGATGCCGGACGCAGAGACAAGGTATCCTGATATTGAGAAGTTATGCCTCTGCCTGTTTTTCACCTGCACCAAGCTGCGCCACATTTTGCTATCAGCAGAGGTCATCATCATATGCAAATCAGACGTCCTAAAGCACATGCTGTCGGCTCCCATGTTAAAAGGCCGACTGGGCAAATGGATGTTTGCATTATCAGAGTTTGACATCCGGTATCAACCCGCGAAAGCAGTTAAGGGACAGGCGTTGGCCGATCTTATTGCTGAAAGGATCAACACCAACATAGCAGCACTGTCCATAAGAGTGTGGGCTATGTTTTTCGACGGATCAGTTTGTGACGATGGCTGCGGCATCGGCATTTTACTCGTGTCGCCCCGGGGGGCAACATTTTCCTTCTCCATTAGATTGTCTGCCTCTCGCACCAACAATGTAGCTGAGTATGAGGCGATACGCAAGGGAATGGAGTTGCTCATCGAAGCTGGAGCGGAAGCAGTGGAAATTTTTGGAGACTCCAAGCTGGTGATTTCTCAACTCACGGAGGAATATAAGTGTGAGAGTGAGTCGCTCTCCCCATTATGGATGCAATGCCGTGAGCTGATGGCACAGTTCCGATACATAAACTTCACCTGGATCACGCGATCGCAGAATACCGAAGCAAACGATCTTGCACAAATGGCTTCAGGCTACAAGGACGTAGCAGAGGGAGCCGATGTTCAGGTGCAATTCCTGGACGCAGACGACTGGAGAGCCGATATCTTCAATTACTTGAAGGATTCGGCTCGGGGGGCACCTAAACGGATAAGATACAAGGCCATGAAGTATGTGCTCATTGGGGACGACATGTTTTACAGGACTCTTGAGGGGTTATTGCTCAAATGTCTGGGGACAGCCGAGGCCAATCGGCTCCTACATGAGGTACACGAAGGCGCCTGTGGAACTCACCAATCGGCTCATAAGATGAAGTGGTTGATCAGGCGATCAGGGTTTTATTGGCCTACCATGCTCGAGGACTGTTTTAAGTACTACAAAGGGTGTCAAGCATGTCAGAGATTTGGAAAAATCCAGATGGTACCCGCGTCAGCAATGAATCCCATCATCAAGCCTTGGCCATTCCGAGGTTGGCGCATGGATATGATCGGCAAGATCAATCCTCCTTCAAGCAAGGGCCACATGTGGATCTTGGCCATCACGGATTATTTCACCAAGTGGGTGGAAGCCGTCCCTATGAAGTCAGTAAGTTCAAAGGATGTTGTCGATTTTGTGAAAGAGTACGTCATTCATAGGTTTGGGATTCCCCAGACTATCACGACCGATGGAGGTTCGGTTTTCACTTCTCACGAGTTCAGGAAGTTCTGTGAGGACACAGGGATTAAGCTGATTCGGTCATCTCCGTACTATGCTCAAGAAAATGGGCAAGCTGAAGCGTCCAACCAGAGCCTTATCAAGCTGATCAAGAGGAAAATCGATGAGCACCCTAGGCGTTGGCATGAGGTTTTATCAGAGGCTTTATGGGCTTACCGCATGTCATGTCATGGAGCGATAAAAACCTCGCCGTACCATCTGGTTTATGGACAAGAAGCCGTATTGCCTTGGGAAATTACGGCTGGATCGAGACGCGTCACCTTTCAGAACGATCTAACGGCTGAAGAATATGCAACTTTGATGAGTGACAGTGTTGAAGACGTGACTGTGCTTAGGCTGTGGTCGCTTGAGAAAATCAAAGAGAACAAGGCCAAAGTAGCTCGTGCATACAACAAAAAGGTGAGACCTAAGGAGTTCCACGTTGGCGATCTGGTATGGGAAGCGGTGTTGCCGTTAGGGACTAAGGATGCAGCATATGGTAAATGGTCTCCGAATTGGCACGGGCCATACAGGGTCGATCAGGTTTTAAGAGGGAACGCGTACATGCTGGAAGAGCTGGACGGCGTAAAATTCCGAGTGGCGGTCAACGGCCAACATCTCAAGAAATATTTCCCAAGCATGTGGGACGATGGACAGTAAAATGTGAAGGCCGATACAGGAAATCGGCCGAACAAAAAGAAAAATATAGCCGATGCACGGTCATCGACTCTAGAGGTCCACACACATTACAAACAGATGCCGGTTTACACATACGAACTACTGAAGAAATGCCTCGAAGGCGTGGAAGGCGTCAGCACGGACACGATCCACCTCGGCGATCTCGGCTTCGTCATCTTCATCCTTGCCCGTCACTAGCTGCTTGCTCAGGGCTCGTATGTCTGCCAGATCGGTCTTCAGTTGAGCTTTGAGGCCTTCCGCCTCGTTTTGGGAACGGGCTATGGATTCTTCCTTGTCGCGAATGAGCTGTTTAGTCACCCGGACCTTCTCCTCAAGATCTTCCAGCTCCTTTTTCAAGGATGCGAGCTCGGCGGTACCGACGGAGGTGTCAGTTTTAGCATCCAGAGACGCCTTTTTCTCATTAAGCTGCTGACATCTTTCTGCAATATCGGCTTTCAGCGGAAGTTGGGCAAGACGCAGGTTGATCCTTTCACGAGCTAACTTCACCCGTGGCCCGAAGAAGGACAGATTTGCAACTGCCCAAAGCTTCACTTGCAATGCTACTGGAAGATGGTCCTGGATTTCGGCAAGAACGCTCTTCACTTCCTCAGAACCCTCGATCAACTCCTCGATCGGGGAGGACAGCAAGGTTTTAAGACGCTGGAATTGAGGTAGAGCAACCCTGGCCTGTGGTTCAGCGTGGGCAACAGAGGGAGTTGGATCGATGGATTCAGGGTCGAACAACAGCAAACCTGAAAGATCACAACTCTGACAGCCAGAAAGGCGTCAGTATACATCCAAACGGGTAAGGATGAGCCGGAAAACCTAAACGTACCTCTCCTAAGATTGAAGGGATAGCCGATGAGGGGGGAATCGGTTTGTGTGTGGTCGCTGGAGGCCTGGCCAGAGTGGTAGCCGTCTCATCTGCACCTTCGGGGATTCCCAGATCCGGCGTCGGCACTGCCCCGGCTTCCCCACTAAAAACGTCCGTCGTCTGCATGAAAGGTGTTCTTAGCCGATGTAAATGATCATAAATCGGCAGACAAAAGTAAACAAGCGATAAGAGTATGTAGGGTGGTGATTTGCGAGACCTCCTGGCTCGACGAAGAAGCTTGTGGTCCTTTGCGAGCTCTCTTGGGACCCGCAGTTGGCCCCGCCTCGACTGGTGCTCGGGGGGCAGCAGGTTCAGGAGCCGACCTTTTCATGGAAGCCGATGGTGGTGAATCCGGCTGGTTCGGTGTGATGGTCCTCTCAGAATCCGTTGGGCCTAGTTCTCCTCGATTGGTTTGGGTGTTCTCGCTGGAGGTGTCTTCGACGGAAGCCTGTGAAAAAAAAAGGGGGAACTAGTGAGCACGAGCAGGTCTGCGAGGATGGAAGAATGACAAGAATCGACCAAGGCATAGATCACCCTACATGCGAGCTTTCTGGAGAAGGGCTCCGGCGCTTCAAGGTCTTCCTGGCAGATACCTTCCTCGTCGTCGTTCTTGTTTTAGTTGGAACTCGAGGGGCAGATGGTTTAGAGGTCGCTGCGTTCTTGAAAGCCGATTGTGGTGATATCGGCTGTTTCTGCATTATGACCTTTTTTAGAGGTGGCGAGTTTTTGCAGAAAAGAACCACATGAGCTGGTGGAAAGAACTCGAAGGGGGAGCCATCACTGTGTGTAGGCTCAGGGCCATCTTGTTGCTGCAAAGAGAAAGAATGGATTAGTAAAAGGATCAATTGCAAGCTGCATCAAGAAAATTTGCAAGTAGTGGTACCTGTTCCACGGGGATGTCATAGTCAGCATCGAGCTGTTTCAACAACGGTCCCAGAGCCCTCCTGAAGGCGTGAGTTTTCCACATCGACCACCAGTCTCCAAAGCCATCGGTTGATGAGGCAAAGGTGAGGTCGTTGGGAATTGGGATGGTCAGAGCATCAAAAAAGGAGTAACACCTTTGGCTGGTGAGAGGATCAGGCAGGTCGGCTCTGCTTTCCGTAAGATGATGGAGAAAGAAGTGGGGAGCTACTTGTCCAAGGACGAATTGGCGGGCCACTAAGACTGGCTGGTAGAATTCATACCCAGGTTTGATTATTCTGTTGGACGTACTCATGCCAACTGGAAGGAAACAGGGACGAATTACGGTGGAAAAGAGCTGTCGAGTGCTAGTGTCATCGGCAAAATTGTCCAGCCTGAAGGAGAGTGGATTCTCAAAGTGTTCCGATTCCTCCATATAAGGGAAGAAGGTAGGGTTGTCCAGGCCCTGGAAGAAAGTGCTGAACCACTTGGATGCTTCCTGAGGGGATAGTTTGCTGCCTGGCAGCCTATACAAAGCTTGGCCGTAACTAGTGCATCGGATCTGTTTCCCTTTGACATCTGGGAAGGTGCAACTCGCCAAAAGGGGGAAGTTTGGGATGTGATTTTGGAAATATAGCTGAGCCCATAGCTGAATAAACCACCAAGGACCACCTGTTTTGACTGCTATGCCCGAAAACAGCTTGACAGACATCAACTGGAGGTATCGATAGACTTCTCCCAGAAACAGTTTGCCAAGGCCAAGTTGGGTACCTTTGGCCAGTTCGTGGGCTAAGGAAAGATAGTTTTTGGTTGGAGCAAGGGAAGGGCCACAGAATATGAAATGCTCCAGCCAGAAGTTGAGAAAGGCTGTATGTTCTTTCTCTGAAACAGGGCCCTTTGTTTTCATGTGGCGTTGGAGGTAGGCACCCCAGTTTGTGCAGTCTGTTTTAGAAGACAGCTTGTAAGGGACTTTGGTCAGTTTAAAGGCAGAGGGGCTGGGTGATGTAACATCCAGGCCAGTGATCATCACCACATCTAGTAAAGTTGGTGACATAGGGCCATGACCGAACATGAAGCAGTTCAGAGCGTCAGACCAGAAGTAGCCGATGGATTTGAGAAGATTCTCGTGTTTCTCGAGAGGAGACAATGATAGATGCAAGGAATCGGCTATTCCCGTAGTTTCCCATTGGGATTGGTAAGCTCTAGCTACCCTACTGAACCAAGAAACCCAATGTTCGGGGGGATTAGGCCAGGCTCGCAAGCAGTCGGCCCAAGAGTTCAGATCTAGATCTTGGCTTACGAAGGGGATTCTATTTGCTTCGCAAGAAATCAGATGGGCAGGACTAGAATCTGTACGAGGGCCAAGACAAAGGGAATTTGGGAGAGAAGGATGTGGCAGCAGGATGTCTGAAACCTAGAAAGTTTAATGGTGGAATAAAGGCATTAATTCAGGTGTTCGTCATTAAATTTTAACATCGCGTTCAGACTGCGAAGAGTAGGCGTACCTTCAGACCGAAGACCTCTGGATTGGTATTGGATGATTCCGCCATCTAGTTGCCGGCGGAGATGGATCTATGCAAGTTGAGGATTGGGGGTTCTTGTTGCTATGAGCTCGATCTGGTCGAGGGGCAGATTGAAGATCTGGGTCGCCCTTTTGTTTTTTGAAGAGAGTCGCAGGTTACCGTTTGAAACTAGGGAGTGGCCGTTTAGGTTTGTCTGAGTATGCGACTGAATTTGACCTTGTCAACGATGTTGGGAAAGCCGATGTGCATCGGCTCGTTGAGTTATAGCTTGGTTGACTGTGAGAACGTGACAAGGTGAAAGCCGATACATTGCTATCGGCTCCTGGAGCATCGACTTATTTTTATCGACAAAATTGGGGCGGAAAGACAATCTTCGAGAAACGGATTTTTCATTCATTCATTCAAAAGCAGTTTGCTTACAAGCGGCTGATGGATTACAAAAGGGAGCATACTACTACTACTACTACTGGTTCCTAATCTAGGCCGAGGTCGTCGTCGCTGCTGTCGCCGCCGTCTTGTTCGCTGTCATCAGCGCTGCTGCCGGCGTCGTCTTCGCTGCTGCTGCTGAAAAAGCCAGCAGGGGCCTCCTCGTCCTCGTCATCGTCTTCGGTGTCTTCGTCTGACCTGGCGCGGAAGTACTTCACCGGCTGGTACTCCTCGGAGGAGGTGTCCTCCTCTTCCTCCTCCTCGTCGGATGAGTCGACGCCGTCCCAGGACATGGCGTCGTCGGTGCTGTCAGCCTCCAGTTCCCCATCGGCGAGGAACTGTAGGTCCTCCTCGCCGTCAGTCATGGACGCGTCGTCCTCCGACCAAGCGGCGAAGTCCCAATCCCTCTCGTCCCACCATTGTGGGGCGAGAGTGTTGTACGCCGCCATCGGCGGGTGTTCTGGCGTCGGCTCTCGGTCGCTCATCGAGTTGGAGGCTTGGGAGGACAGGCCAGATGAAGCGGAGGAGGCCATGGCGGAGAAAGAGGGTTTTTTCGATGGAGAAGGAAGAAGGATTTTCGTTTTGCTACTGGAGGAAGATGGGGACTGCGAACTGCTCAGACGGATTTAAATAAGGGGAATATTGGAGAGACGGTTCAATGCCATAGCGGTTTCCCAGATTGCACTGCCAAAATCGTCAAATCATGCAGTACGAAGGAGGTGAGAAGACAGGGCATCATGATGAAGGAGTAGCGTGAAGATTCTGTTCTGCCACGCATTCTGTCAACGCGC
This sequence comes from Avena atlantica, assembly GCA_910589765.1. Lineage (NCBI taxonomy): Eukaryota > Viridiplantae > Streptophyta > Magnoliopsida > Poales > Poaceae > Avena > Avena atlantica. The sequence goes on from OU342737.1 coordinate 183,469,949, forward strand.
AACCCGATACAAAAAAAAGGAGAGGAGAAGAAAAAAACACAGAGTGGTTTTGGAATTATCATTGCCAAAACCAGGGGGGCATGTGTTATCGCCATATTCTGGCCAGAGAAGGGGATGGGCCGTGATCAAGATGGGCTTGGAAGATGCGTATATTCAACGTGTTGTTGGATCGGCCTAGTGCGTGGATTTGGGCTAAATTGCCCGTGTATCTTGTATCATAGTAGGTTTCGTGTTAGTTTAGGTTCCGTTTTAGTTTAGGTAAAGATAGAATTGTAGAGTTATTCCAAAAATAGAGAGTCTCCGGACTATAAATATGTACCTAAGGTTATCGAGAAAAAGAGGACAATCACGTTCACAACAAACACAATCTCGGCGCATCGCCACCCCTTGTTTCTAGGGTTTTTCTCGGGTAAGTGCCATGCTGCCTAGATCGCATCTTGCGATCTAGGCAGTATTTACTTATGCGTTGTTTGGTGTTACTCGTACTGAAGCCTTGTTGATGGCGAGTAGTACTATTATCATAGATTTGTGTAGGCTAGCAACAGTACTTTTCGCTATGATTGTTTAGTTTTGCTGCCTCTAGCTATCTCGCCGCCTTTGCACCTTTTCCCGGGTGTAAGGGTGGCATCTTGCTTGATCTTTATTTAAGTCGATTTGATCTGTTATAGTTGTGCCTTGTTCTCCAAGGTTTAGTTTGATATCTACATGATCAGGCCTTGCAAACGGGTTGAACGATCCAGTAATATGTAAGATATGGTTTGCCGATCCAAGAGGAGTTGTTCCGGGAATTGACTTTATGTTGGTTTTTAGGCCTTCTCTAGGGTTAGTTTTCCATCATCTTTTATATCTACCAGGCTCAATTACGTGTAAGACGTTCCAATTATGTAGTGAAAATGTTAAACTATCGTAGATCGATTTAACTTGTATTGATGAAGCAAAACCCCATGTTATCATAGATCCAATGCAGAACCATGGGTTAATCGGCTCTAGGAGCCGATTCACAGGGAAACCTGGGAGCCGGTCACGGCTCGAATTTTACGTATACTTGTTTACCATGTAGGAAACCAATCGGAGCAATCCATCACCTTCCTGATCAGGTATAGGTTAGGTGGCACGCCCTCGAACCAAGCCAGGACGTGTGCCGGAGTTTTGCGGGCCGTTGCCCGAGGGACCAGGGCCCACCAGCAGTTCTGGGAGCCTCCCGGCTCTTCGTGTTGCTCGTCGCTGCTCGCCGATGAGTTTTGGCAGGCAACAGGATCACCGACTTAGGTTCTGTCAAACGCTGATCCGTAACTGGGCAGTTATAAAGGCAGGGTTCGGGTCGACTGAGAAGCAAGCTGCGTGATGTGAATAACCAAGATGGGATTTTGCCCCTCCACTCGGAGAAGATATTCTCTGGGCCCTCTCGTGAGATATGATTCGGAAAGCATGGCCATGCACGACTCGGTTAAGTGTTAACGGAGGCGATCGACTAAGAGTTAGTCGGGTGAATCACTTATCTCGGATCGAGAAGAGAGTCGGACTATTTAAGGGATGACATATAATCGCCTATAGTCTGACAAGGTATATCGTGAGGAAAAAGGGACTCAGACGTAAGTCGCATTGGAAAGGCAAGTTGTCATGACTCTTTGGTACTTGGGAGTCGGCACGTTCTGCTAGGAGCCGCTACCGACTGATCGGTTGTGAGTCGGACTCCAATCGTGTCCAAGTAGCCATGAGCCTGCGGGGTCACACACTTAAGAGCGGGAGCAAGTTCGGATTGGATCTGAACCTGTAATCTGGTTGGGTTGGACCTAAACCGGATTAGGACTGAGTTAGTGAGTTGGACTCACGATGACTAATGTTATATGGGCTTTAGTGAATGGGTCGCGCGAGCAGAGCCCACGTTCACTCCCTATATATAGTGGAGCACCGTAACCCAGAAAGGTTAATCGTTGTTCGGTTAGGTCATTCCATGTGTTGGAAACCCTAGCTCCACAACAGTCCAGCCGCCGTAACGAACCTAGAAGTTCACCGCTGGCACTCCTCCTTGTACGTGTGAATACCAGCAGAGGTGCTGTGCGATCAGCACCAGGACGATCGGATCATGAGGACTGCACTGCATCAACTGACGCGCTTCATCAGTAATCCGCAACTGCGCGTCTAGTGGTAAACCTCGTGGCCTTCTACCTTAGCTAGATGTTGGGATCACCACGTTAGAGGAAAAAGTTTTGTTTTATCTCTGCGTGGCCCAACAGTGGTATCAGAGCGATAGCTTCTGGTTTTAGGCTCGAGATCTCGCATATGTGATATGCGGTAGGATGTAGATGAGATCTATGTGCTATTTGGTGGTCGATCTATGAGATAGATCGGTTTTGTACGAAGTTGATTGGATCAACTATACTCGGGGAATGGTAGATCTGATTTCCGTGATCATACTGCTAAGGTCGTGGAACGACATACCCCTACCGGTCGGCTTCCGTCATCGGGGTAGACTGTGACACGTAAATCCAGAAGCGGTGATTGAAGATCAAAGAGTTTGATTGAATCGGAATGATGGTCGGAATCCATGTCCGGATCGTAGATGAGATCTACGTTTTCGGAAAAATCGTCGGGCGCTGCCTGCACCTGCGAGGGGCGCTGCCCCTTCGATCCACGCTCGCTATCCAGCCAGCGGGACCGCCGGCTTCGCCCTGTCGTACGCCTTAGATGTCGTTGCGAGTTTCACAATGGCGGTAGATATTGTATCTATGCATAACTTGTTTTTGCAGGAAGTTGTGAATGGTATGGTTCATGTGCATGTGATGTATGTGTGTAATCCATACGTGATCTGCGAATCACGGTTTTTGTCAGCCGGCTGGAGCCTAGGTGCTGTCATTTTATTGTATGACGACCTGCGTGTCGGATTCTCTATGTAATTTACTTTACTAAACTAGTGTAGCTGTTTGGAGAACCCGGAAGGCATGCAAGGTGTTGTACATGTCGGCGACATGGAGTAAGACGACAAGTGACAAGAGTTGGCACGGGTCGGATTACAGGCTTTGTGGAGATGGAGATCGCCATGAAGAGAGCCATACCATTTCACATTATAATTGCTTTATTTTGTGTTATTGTTATGTCTCATTTTTACCTCTATTAGATAGTCGGTAAAGTTTAATCCCTCAAAGAAGGTCTAGTCGGTTTTCCCGCCAGTGTTTGCACCATCACAAGTCGGACATTTTTGGTAGTGGGCTCATAAAATTGAGGTGCTGCCAATTCTTTCCGACTAGGTGGGTTCAAGTCGGACTCTTACTGCAGAAACACTCGGTAAGCTAGACGGGTCTATCACAACGGTTGTGGGACTCGGGGAAAGGTCGGATGGGAGCCGGGGCATGTGATGCCACCCGTCCAACAGGAGTCGCATGAGATGCGATTGACAAGGAGTTGTCTACCTAGATCACTTGGTGGCTAGCGGTGATGCTAAATCTCACTAGCCGACTTGATTATTTAGGATCCTGAATCACTAAGCAACCATCGGAGGGGTGTTGGTTCTAGTGGGAGCATAAAATATTAAAATGTTTAATATGCTTGCTCTTTTATGAATACATGTCTTAAGTGTTTTGCATATTTTCTGTTGTAGATCATGGCACCAAGTAGCAGTCGCTCTCAGATATCCGGTTTTGCGTTGAGAACCATTCTTGAGAAAGATAAACTGAACGACACTAATTTTACCAACTGGTATCGAAATCTGAGAATTGTTCTCAAACAAGAAAAGAAGGACCATGTCCTAGACAACCCACTTCCAGATGAGCCGAATGAGAATACGACTGTCGCAGCCACCAATGCCTACCGTCGGGCTAAGGATGAGTCCACGGATATTAGCTGTCTTATGCTTTCTCACATGGAACCGGACTTGCAAAAGCAGTTCGAGCATGTTGAGGCCTACGATATGATCGAAAGCCTCAAAAGTATGTTCCAGGCTCAGGAGAAGACTGAGAGGTATCAAGTCTCTCAGGCTTTGCTGAGTTGCAATCTTAAGGATGGTGATCCACTGAGTCCGCATGTCATCAAAATGGTTGGTTACGTGAAGTCTTTGGAGAGGCTTGGTTACCCCATTAGAAAAGAGTTCGCTACGGATATAATTCTGAACTCTCTTCCTAGTGCATATGGGCAGTTCATTTCGAACTACCACATGCATGGTATGGATAAGAAGCTCACTGAATTACATGGGATGCTCAAGCAGGCAGAGGCGGATCTCAAGGAGGGCACCAGTCAAGTGTTGATGGTGCAGAATAAGGCTAAGTTCAAGAAGATTTCTTGGACTAAGAAGAAGGCTAAGTTAGGAGGAAAGCAGGCTCAGGACCCGTTCCCAAGCGCTTCCTCAGGGACTAAGCCATCTCCTTCAGCCGGATCCACTTGCTTCTACTGCAAGGAGGATGGCCACTGGAAGAGGAACTGCAGCAAGTACTTGGCCGACAAAGCCAAGAGTGGAGGTATGACTTCCGACTCAGGTACACTTGTTTGCAATGTTATAGACATATATCTTGCTGATGCACCTAATAGTTCTTGGGTATATGATACCGGATCAGTTATTCATATCTGCAACTCGTTGCAGGGACTGGTAAGAACTAGGAGCGTAGCAAGAGGCGAGGTTGATATTCGAGTCAGCAACAAAGCAAGAGTTTCTGCGTTGGAAGTCGGCACGATGCAACTTCATTTACCTTTCGGATTCATTATGGAACTGAATAATTGTTATTATGTTCCAGTGCTTAGTTGAAACATTATTTCTGCTTCATGTTTGATGAGGCAAGGCTATGAGTCGAATATCAAGAATAATGGTTGTTCTTTGTATTTGAATGATATGTTTCACGGCTTTGCACCCGTCCAGGACGGGTTATTTATTTTGAATCTTGATGGTGAGTCAGTTTATAACATAAATGTTAAAAGGTTGAAACCAAATGATCTGAATATGACTTACTTTTGGCACTGTTGGCTTGGTCATATAACTTGGAAACACATGAAGAAGCTCCATGATGATGGACTCCTAACTTTGTTCGACTTGGAGTCGTTCGAGACATGCGAATCTTGCCTACTCGGCAAAATGACCAAGACACCTTTTGCAAAGAGTTGCGAAAGGGTGTCCGACTTGTTGGGACTAGTACATAGTGATGTATGTGGACCAATGAGCACGACATCCAGGGGTGGTTATGAGTACTTCATTACCTTCACTGATGATTTGAGTAGGTATGGATATATCTACTTGATGAAACATAAGTCGGAAGCCTTTGAAAAGTTCAAAGAATTCCAGAATGAAGCACAAAATCAACTCGGCAAGAAAATAAAGTTTCTTCGGTCGGACCGAGGAGGCGAGTAGATGAGCCATGAGTTTGATGACCATCTGAAAAGTTGTGGAATAGTTCCTCAACTTACTCCGCCAGGAACGCCACAAAGGAATGGTGTTTCGGAAAGGCGGAATCGGACCTTGTTGGACATGGTACGATCAATGATGAGTCGGACAGATCTGCCTTTATCATTTTGGGGTCATTGTCTAGAAACAGCGGCGTTCACACTAAACAGAGTACCATCAAAATCGGTAGAGAAGACACCGCATGAGATGTGGACAGGCAAAAAGCCGAGTTTGTCTTTTCTTAAGATTTGGGGTTGTGAAGCATTTGTCAAGTGACTTCAGTCGGACAAGCTTACAGCCAAGTAGGATAAATGTATTTTCGTGGGGTATCCGAGGGAAACCTTGGGTTACTACTTCTACAACCGAGAAGAGGGCAAAGTGTTTGTCGCTCGGAACGGTGTCTTCCTTGAGAAAGAGTTTCTCAGTTGGGGAGTAAGTGGGAGCACGGTGAAACTCGAAGAAATTCGAGAGGAACCGGCTAGTTGCGAGTCGGCAAAAACCTTGGAGGATGAGCCAGTCGTGGTAGCTGAGCCGGCAGCAGCACCTGTACTACGAAGATCGGCAAGATTACGAATTGTTCGTGATGTGTTACTGTTAGACAGTGATGAGCCGGAAAATTATTCGGAAGCGATGGTGGGATCTGATTCCGAGTCATGGCTCGGAGCCATGAGATCCGAGTTAAAGTCCATGGATGAAAATCAAGTTTGGAACTTGGTTGATCTGCCAGACGGTGCAAGACCCGTCGAGTGCAAATGGGTCTTTAAGAAGAAAACTGATATGGATGGAAATGTTTCCGTCTATAAAGCATGCCTTGTCGCGAAGGGGTTCCGAAAAGTTCAAGGAGTTGATTACGATGAGACTTTCTCGCCCGTAGCGATGCTTAAATCAGTTCGGATCATGTTAGCTATAGCGGCCTATTTCTACTATGAGATATGGCAGATGGATGTCAAAACGTCTTTCCTTAACGGAAATTTAACCGAGGACGTGTATATGATACAGCCCGAGGGTTTTGTTGATCCGGCTAATGCTAACAAGGTGTGTAAACTTCAGAAATCCATTTATGGGTTGAAGCAAGCATCTCGAAGTTGGAATATTCCATTTGATGAGGTAGTCAAATCATTTGGCTTCATCAAGAGTGATCATGATTCTTGTTTGTACAAGAAGTTTAGTGGGAACAAAGTAAATTTTCTAATCTTATATGTGGATGACATATTACTGATTGGAAATGATGTCCAGATGTTGCAAGAAACCAAGGAATCATTGGAAAGGAATTTCTCAATGAAAGACTTGGATGAGGCAACATACATCCTCGGAATCCGGATCTATAGAGATAGATCAAGGAGGCTCATTGGATTGAGTCAGAGTACTTATTTGGACAAAGTGTGGAAGAAGTTCAACATGGAATCGTCTAAGAAGGGGTTCTTACCGATGTCCCATGGTGTAAAACTTAGCAAGACTCAGTGGCCTTCGACAACTGATGAGCGAAGTCGGATGAGTGCGATTCCATATGCTTCTGCAGTCGGATCCATCATGTACGCCATGATTTGTACTAGGCCGGATGTTTCCTATTCTCTAAGTGTTGTGAGCAGATACCAGGCTGATCTTGGAGAGATCCACTAGACAGCGGCTAAAAATATCCTAAAGTACTTGAGAAGGACTAAGGATATGTTCTTGGTTTATGGTGGTGAAGATGAACTCAGTGTAAAGGGTTACACGGATGCGAGTTATCTTACCGACTCTGATGATTCTCGTTTGCAATCCGGATACGTGTTTATTTTAAACGGAGGTACTGTGACCTGGAAGAGTTCCAAGCAAGAGACTGTGTCAGCGTCTACAACAGAGGCTGAGTATATTGCCGCCTCGGAGGCAGCAAAGGAAGCTGTTTGGATGAGAAATTTCCTCATGGATCTTGGTGTGGTTCAGGGCTCGTCCAATCCGTTGGACGTGTATTGTGACAACAATGGTGCTATTGCACAAGCCAAGGAACCTAGACAGCACCAGAAGAACAAGCACATACTCATGCGGTACCACCTGATTCACCAGTTCGTGGATCAGGGTGATATCAAGTTATGCAAGGTACACACGGATGCAAATATTGCGGATCCGTTGACAAAGCCGTTACCACAGCCGAAGCATGAGGCGCACCTGACAGCCATGGGCATTAGATGCTTAGACATGTGATGTCGGAAGATTGACTCCAGTGCAAGTGGGAGACTGTTGGGAATATGCCCTATAGGAAATCATGTATGATGATATTTCCCATTGTATTCATAAAGATATTAAGTAGTCCTTGTATAAACATCTGATGTGTATCATTGAATATGTTATTCGGTTGTGGAACTATGCATTCATGTTGTTTGTACTAAATATCCTTGGTCATTGAGGTTGTGTTGGACACACAACTTAGACCAATGTGAAAGTTGGCTTGATGACGCGGTTCCACTTGTCATGGGCATGGAGATGCTATTCCAACTTACACAGACTCGGCTAAAGAGTTCAGCGAGTCGGATTGACCCACATTGAGGTTCAACGAACTAGCTATCATTTATATATCTCAATCAATGTAAGCCTTAGACCTGAGGTTGTTGCATAGTCCGAGTTGAGGATCACCGACTTAGGTTCTGTCAAACGCTGATCCGTAACTGGGCAGTTATAAAGGCAGGGTTCGGGTCGACTGAGAATCAAGCTGCGTGATGTGAATAACCAAGATGGGATTTTGCCCCTCCACTCGGAGAAGATATTCTCTGGGCCCTCTCGTGAGATATGATTCGGAAAGCATGGACATGCATGACTCGGTTAAGTGTTAACCGAGGCGATCGACTAAGAGTTAGTCGGGTGAATCACTTATCTTGGATCGAGAAGAGAATCGGACTATTTAAGGGATGACATATATTCGCCTATAGTCTGACAAGGTATATCATGAGGCAAAAGGGACTCGGACGTAAGTCGCATTGGAAAGGCAAGTCATCATGACTCTTTGGTACTTGGTAGTCGGCACGTTCTGCTAGGAGCCGCTACCGACTGATCGATTGTGAGTCGGACTCCAATCGTGTCCAAGTAGCCATCAGCCTGCGGGGTCACACACTTAAGAGCGGGAGCAAGTTCGGATTTGATCTGAACCTGTAATCTGGTTGGGTTGGACCTAAACCGGATTAGGACTGAGTTAGTGAGTTGGACTCACGGTGACTAATGTTATATGGGCTTTAGTGAATGGGTCGCGCGAGCAGAGCCCATGTTCACTCCCTATATATAGTGGAGCACTGTAACCCAGAAAGGTTAATCGTTGTTCGGTTAGGTCATTCCATGTGTTGGAAACCCTAGCTCCACAGCAGTCCAGCCAGCCATAACGAACCTAGCATTTCGCCGCCGGCGCTCCTCCTTGTACGTGTGGATACCAGTAGAGGTGTTGTGCGATCAGCACCAGGATGATCGGATCGTGAGGACTACACTGCATCAACTGACGCGCTTCATCAGTAATCCGCAACTGCGCGTCTAGTGGTAAACCTCGTGGCCTTATACCTTAGCTAGATCTTGGGATCACCACGTTAGAGGAAAAAGTTTTGTTTTATCTCTGCGTGGCCCAACATCAAAATACTAAACTAAGTCCATAGTTTCAAAGTTTACATTTTTTTGAATCCATTGATATAAAGTTTGTAATTTTTGGACATACAGATCAAAAGTTATGATTTTTACAAAATCAAACATCTAATAGATCCATTTCTGTTTTTAAAACAACAGCCAGGACACGTGTATTATTTCTATTGGCCGATACCGTTTCGTTTGGATTGAGCAACGCAGGCCGTAGGATCTAAATGGGATCACACGGTGCATATCGACAGATACCATTTCATTAAGTCATTCTATCATATCCATCAGATCTGCATTTAACGGTTCACAGTGCTTTGACCATGGATGGGTGGCGCTAGCGACGGTGATCGGCGGCGGCGGCTCTTTCAGTAGCGGTCCGGTGAAATCAGGAAGCAAGGAAGAGAAAGGAGGGGCTCACCAGGTTCACAGGGATGTGGCGAAGCTCAACGTGGTCGCCGTTGTCGAAGGGGTGCAAGGGCGTGACGGTAATTCCTCGTTGGAGATGTCCCTGGCGTCGGGCATGCACTGGCCTACTCGGAGGCGAGCTCCTAGGTTGCACGAAATCAAACCAAAGTGTTAGGGGACGCGCACAAGTATGAGGTTTTTGGATAAACTCACTAGAGGTCAAGGGGCGCACGAGGTCGACGGCTATGGCTCACCGGAGTTACAGGGGTCGTCGGTGGCGCACGGGCAAGGACGGTGTCGACGCTCTGGGTCATGAGAAAACACGGGATTGGGGTCAGAATATGCGCACGGAGATGGAGAACAGACTAGCTTGATCTAGAGAGCAAGGGGCGGTGCGTACTCACCGAAATTCGTCGATGAGATCGTCGGAGGTAGTGGCCATGCGAGGTCAATTCGAGGCAGCCTGGTGGCTCTCTAGTGTGGGGAAGTGAGGGGAAAGAGAGAGGAGAAGGAGGCGCTTAATAGGGCATGGTCGCGAGGAGGATTAACTGCGCCATTAACGCGACTTAAGCGGATTGAAATCACGTAGAATCGGAGAGGAGGAATTTGGGTGCGGGTCAGCGTGGGTGGAGACGACGATGACATGTGGCTATGGGTCCGCCGCGTCAGTGGGGTTGTGGGTAGTGGCCGCGGTAGGAAAAGTTTCTGCAGGGAGAGAATGGGATGAGATCCGGGTGGGCTTTAGTTGGGCTTGTTGGGCTGGGAATTGGTGGGTTGGACCGTTTTCATATTTTTCTTCTTCTGATTCCTTTTCTTTTTCCATTTCTATTTCCTGTTTTAATTTGATCCAAATGTTTTAAACATTAGTTTGAATTCAAATCTTTTCACAACCTTTTTAGTAGGTTTACACTATTTATTAGTGTGTCATGTAATCCATTCAAATGTAATTTTCTTGTGTTTTAATATCCATTTAAAATATGTGGGTAACTTGTCTTTATTTATTTAAATAAAATTGAATAGGGTTCAAACCATATAATTTTATATAAATAATCTTTTATTCCTTTATTTTATTCAGTAAACTTTTATTCCATTTGCTTATGGATTTAATTTAAGATATAAATTGTCTTTTAAATATTTCTTATTTATTTAATTCTTTCTTTATCTTATAAAATCCATATCTTTTTATTTATAGTTCCAAAATTGGTGATTCCAATTTGTATAATTTTATTTAATATTTGTTTATCTTTTAAATCCTTTTAGGATTACTTTGCTCATAATTTAGTGTTGAATTTAGTTAGGAGCTTTATTAGCCTTGAAAATTGTTTTCGTTTATCTTATTAAATTCATAAGTTTTTATCCATGGCTCCAAATTGAATGAAACCAATTTCCATGGTTTTATAATATTTTTCTTTATCATTTTTTATCATTTGTAAATGTTTGTTTCTGAATTTTTATATGGAACAGAGCCATAGTCTTAGAGTGATCTTGGGGATGATTTATTCCATTAGGGTTTTAGGGTTTTGGTTTAACTTTTCCCAAGTGTTTTAAATTCAAATTCTTTCCACGCAGTGATGCATTTGATTCTTTGAATATTTTTTTGTTGTCTTTTCATTCAAATTTTGTTCAAGAAGGGTTTTGATGTTTCCATTTAGAAGCAAAAAGTTTCTTTTCACCCTAAATTTCAACAATTATTTCTTTTGTTTATTTTTTTTCACATTTCAAAATTTGGAAAATTTTGGGATGTGAAAAACTTCCATTAAAATAAAAGCTACTATAGCAATTTCTTTTAAAAGCTCAAGTGATCAAAGAGAACTCAAAAAGAAACCGATAAGAGGCAAATGCAAATAATGGTAGAAATCTATCAAAACAGACCAGCAGGTAAAAACCGATTTTTTCAAAGACCTTCTGTTGCTCAAATCAAAGTGTTGAACTAACGAAAGTTAGATAATAACCTGGGGCATAAGCTCAGAAAATTACAGCTCAATCCGACGTACTTGAATTTTTGAAGAACTTTAGAGTGAAGCACAAAAATCTGTTTCGGGACAGCAACTTCCCCAAATCTTACTTCTCTCTCATTAGAGGTTATTCTTTGCACAAAAACCACACAAAAATATAAGGAGAGGTTATTACTGAGGCAATAACTTGCAAGACTCAACAAAACGAAAAAATAAATTGAAAGCAAAAATATAATGGGTTGTCTCCCAAAAGCTCTTTCTTTATAGCCATTAAGATAGTCATGATAATTTTGATGATTCTCACATAAGGAATATAAATTGAAGTAAAAGAGAGAATAAATAAATAAATAAATATAAAAAAAATTAAGTCTAACCAAATTCTTATGAAAAATAATCTTGTAAAGAAACAAGTCATGAAAGAACAAAGAAAGAAGCATAGGAAAGCAAAACAAATGCAACTTAAAAATTTATAACATAAAGAGGGAAAACTTAATATTATTGAGGTGCATAAAACCATGTTTCCCTCTCTCATAATAACTTTCAGTAGCATCATGAATAAAATTAACAATATAACTATCACATAAAACATTCTTATCATGAGCCACATGCATAAAATGATTATTACTCTCCACATAAGCATAGTCATTCTTATTATTTGTAGTGGGAGCAAACTCAACAAAAGAGATATCATTATTATTCTCATCACCATAATCACCAAATATAGGAGGCATATTGTAATCATGATTAATTATCTCCTCAATAGTAGGTGGACTGAAAATATCATATTTATCATTGTAATTATCATAAGCAATAGAATAGCTATCTTCCAAAGTGTGTTCATTTGTAAACATATCATCATTGGAAAGACCATGGATAGTACTAATAGTACAACAATTATTAGTATCATAATTTTTAGAATTGGTACCAAAGAGATTTTCAATATCAAAAGTTGTGTGCGTTTACCAATCATGATCATTACTATAGGTAACAGGCATAGGAACATCATCGAGTTCAAACTCATCAGTAAAAACTATAATAGCAGCAACATGCTTAGGTAAAAATACCATTTCCTCTCTCCTTTTACTCCTCCTCTTCCTCTACTTTTTCTCCTCTTTAGGAGGGAGAGGCTTGAAAGGAAGCTTCTCCACATACCCTGGTTTATTATTAGAGACAATAGAAGAAACTTTGGAGGATTCCTCCATTTCATTAATAAGAACAAAACACATATCAGTCCTATCATATTTTGGTAAAATATAATCTTTTATAATACTTTGTATGTAATTATTTGCGTGGAAGTTTTCAACACAATAAAGATAACAACCATGCAGGACACTATTCATATCAAAAGCACTCATGTCTACCAAAGAAGTTTTTCTTGATAACTCTTCACACCCCAAAAATAATGTAAGTTCATCATGTTGATTATAAGTGATCACGTTATCACAATACAAACTTGCAGTACTCATTGGATTAGAAATGTCATTATTATGGCATGAGCATTGAAAATTGAAATGACCCACTTCATAGCAGAGTTCACAAATAAAAGTATAAAGGGCACAAACTTTTTTACCAAGATCATTTAGAGCCTTATACCACGTTCTAGTTTTTTCATTCCAGTAGGTGATACAATATTCTTCTTCGATTTCATTCTTTTCACAAGGTCTATGTATTCCACAAAAATTAACATGCTTATAAGAAATAGTACTTTCAGAAGTTTGAGCATGTTTATTGCTATCATTAATTATAGTTTCATTTTTCATGCAAGTGTCTTTAAAAGGTTCATGATACATGTCCCACTTTTATTTAGGATAATTAATATGGGAAGCAAAGGCTCTACAATAATTAACAAGAATTTGAGGATCAAGACCATATTTAGCACTAAGCTCTTAAAAATCAGCAGTTTTAGCGAAAGACTTAATGCAATCATACTCATAGTTTATACATGGTTCTTTACCTTTGTCGTTATCCCAATCTTCAGTATTGATTTGAATTGTTTCAAGAATATCCCACTTAGCTTTGACCTCCTTACTTGTGAAGGATCCCTCTTAACGAGTATCTAGATAGTCCTTGTAATGTCCTGAAAGCCACGCATAAAAATTATTGATAATAATATTTCTGGGGAGCTCATGAATGGGACATTTGAGAATTACGAACTTCAATATCCCCATGCTTTGGAAATACTTTCTCCATTATGAGGATGAAAATTATAAATATAATTCCTATCTTTATAAATTTCACGAGGAGGATAAAATTTAGAGTAAAAGAGAGATTCAAGTTCCTTCCACTTCAAATGATGATGATCATCTAGTAGCTCATACCACTCCCTTTCTTTGTCCTTAAGTGATAAAGGGAATAGGTTCCTCTTAACTTGGTCCACTGAAATACCTGCAAACTTGAACAACTCGCATAATTCATGTATAAAGAGTAAATGATCACCAGGATAGACAGTTTCATCTCCAACATGGCAATTATTCATAACACGTTCAACAATTTCTATAGGTATTTGAAAAGGGACACTTTCAGTATGTGGATTTAAAATATCAGGAGTATCATTAGAATTACCATATATGGGAGATAAAGTATCATAAGAGCAAAATTTCTTCCCTAAAGGTAGGGAACTAAAAAGATCATTTTCATAAAAACTAGCTTCCCCAAGCTTAGACGTTTCCATAGTATCAGCACCAAAGGTGTTCAAAAAATTCATACTAATAACATTGCTATTAGCATGCAAAGGAAGTTCCATAGGTTTTTTAATTTTCTCTCTAGTCCATTTATGTTCTATCTCAGGAAAAATACTAAAAAGATCTCTAATTTTGTTAAAATAAAAATAAGAAACAAAAATATATAATTGCAGAATCTAAAGGAAATAACTTTGAGCACTCACACACCAGCAACAGTACAAGAAGATAGCTTAGAAGCCAGAGGATGTGAGTACCTTTTACCTTACCTCCCCGGCAACAGCGCCAGAAAAGAACTTGATGTCTACGCATGATTCTATTCTTGTAGATAGTGTTGGGCCTCCAAGTGCAGATGTTTTTAGAATAGCAGCAAGTTTCCCTTAAGTGGATCACCCAAGGTTTATCAGACTCAGGTAGGAAGTGGTCAAAGGTATCCGTCTCAAGCAATCCTGTAATCAAGATACAAGAAGTCTCTTGTGTCCCCAACACACCCAATACACTTGTAAGGTGTATAGGTGCACTAGTTTGGCAAAGAGATAGTGAAATACAAGTAATATGGATGATTATAAGTGGTAATTGTGATATGAAATAAATATGGAAGCAAACAAACATGTAGCAGGTCTTGTTGTAAATGGTGTCTCAATGCTTAGAAACAAGGCCTAGGGATCATACTTTCACTAGTGGATACTCTCATATAAATATATTCTCTTCATTAAGCTACTCTGAACTACTCTCCGTTTGGATAACTCTAATCCACGGTAGGGCTATAAAAGCTCTCCTTAAAGTTCGCATTCCCCATCTAGGTAACCCCAAACTTTCACCTTGAGCGCTAGATGGTTCCAACAAACACCACAATTTCATAGAGACATCCAACTCAAATATAAATCATGATAAGTAATTTTGTAATCTTTAGCCTAAGTGCCACACGGTGTGCACACTGTCAACTTGACACACGTGGGTATAACCGGCGATTACAATTAAAGCACTTGAGTAGCAGAGTAGATATACTTGATTACAAAGCTCATGATCACAATAAGATCACGCGTAGAGAGAGATGAACACATAGCTACCGGTAGAGCACTTAGCCTCAAGGGAGAACTACTACCTCCTCATCATGGGAGTCAGCAACGGCGATGCAGATGGCGGTGGAGTCGATGGAGATGGCTCCGGGGGCAATTCCCCATCCCGGCAGGGTGTCGGAACAGAGACTTTTGTCTCCCAAATCTCCTCTTCGGTGGTGGTGCTGGTATTGCGGACCTTTTCATGGATTTCTGCCCGCGCTAGGGTTTACGTCCTGAGGAGACGTATATGTAGGCGAAAGGGCAAGGTCAGTGGAGCCTCGAGGGGCCCACGCCACCTGGTGGCACGGTCAGGGGGCCGTGCCACCGTATGGTGTTTCCACCTCGTTGCCCTCCTCCGTCTTTCCTTCGGGCTCTGTGTCGTGTTGGGCAAAATAGGAACTTTAGCTTTTGTTTCATCCAATTCCGATAATATTTATTTACTAACTTTTCTGAAACCAAAAACAACAGAAAACAAGCAACTAACACTGCGGCATCTTGTCAATAGGTTAGTTCTGGAAAATGTATAAAAATACCTCAAAGTATAAAAAAAATAACAAAGTTGATACAAAACAAGCATGGAGCATCAAAAATTATAGATACGTTTACGACGTATCAATGAGTTATATTCATAAGCTGCACAGCGTGTGACTAGGTCACGGGGATATCACTTATCGGATCGAGTAAATAGGTCAGTAACAAGGTTAAACCTGATAAGGAGATGTAGTTGATCAAGCCTCAGACAATACAAGTATCGCAGAGACAAAAGGAATAAAACTCAACGTTTACAGTTCAAACAACATTGTCATCATGGAATGCACATGGATCAATATGGGCATCCCGGTCCCTCTATTGATCATTGATAGAGATCATGTTTGTGCTATTCCCGAGATGCAGTGAAATACACTTAAGGGTACGATAAGCTAGAGATCCTCTGTAAGTTGAAATCACAGTAGAGAAAGAGAAAGAGAAAGCTGGAATTGTTCCGCGGAGAGATATCCAAAATTGTTCAGAGAAAGAAAATGAGACTGGAAAAGTTCCGCGGGAAGAACCGGAATCGTTCTGGGAAGTTCCGAAGTCGTTCGGAGGAAATCGAAAGGGAACCGAAAGGTGTTTCAGGTCAAATCGGATTTTTAATATGTATTAACATATTAATTAATGTAATTAATATTAAATATAATTTGAAAGGGTATTCCACTAATGGGCTAAAATTCTAGGGAAAAAGGGCCAATGAGGGAAACCGCAAGAGGGAAGACCTCCCAGATGTGCCCTAAGGGAGCATGCGCCTGGGGAAACCCTAGGTTTAGTGTTTGGGGTGCCCTCGGTCTGGTCCCTCCCTCCCTTGGCCGCCGGCTAGGTGCCTGGGGGAGGGGGAAAGCCTGCCCTCATCCCCTATATAAAGAGGCCCCCTGTTAGACCCCTCCTTTATAAAGGAAAAGATCCCTGTGATTGCAATGCTAGTCCCTGGATCAATGCTAGCATCCACAGTTTAAGATGAAGTACACAGAAACAAAGGTCGTTTATTACATTCATTCCAGAGATAGAACATAGTCTTTTACAACTCAGGGCCATAGGCCTAATACAAGAGTTTAAGGAATAAGTAAATAAACATAAGTCTTCATCTTCATGTGCCACAGGCAAGCATGTTGAGTGTAGACTCATGACTCCTACTCATCATCGGAGTAACCTGCAACATCACAAGTTACAGCCACAGAGGGTCAATACTTTGGAGTAGTATTGGCAAGTGATACCTGTGGCATCCCGCAAAAACCACTACTAGAAAATCGCGTCGAATTTGTGCATTGCATCGTCATCATCATGCATGGTTTGCCAAAACTATTCTCGCAACACCCGTTTTGTTTTCTAAAACGCCCCCTCTTGATTCAAACATTAAAATCCGGGTCGCCGGAATATTTTGTTTTGGCCGATATCGGTTTTCAAAAGTTTTGTTTGAGATAAATAAAAGTTATATTTGTTTTAGTAGGGGCAGTCGGACGGGCCAGCTCGACCCGAACGACCACCCCAGGATTTTTAAATCGGTCCAGCTGGCCTGGCCCTCTAAATCCTAGAGCTACCCGAAAACCTACCCAACCCGCTGGCCACATCACCCCGCCCTATAGCGACGCGCCACCTCACCCCTCCCCCTTCCCCAACCACTCATAATCTGCCACCTAGTCTAACTCACCCACCCCCTCTCTCTCTCCCTCTTTTCCCTCCACTCACACAACCCACCCCCCCAAACTCACCCCAGCCGGCCACGCACGCCTACCAGCCTCTCAACTCCCCCCCTATGACCCCCGGGACCCACTCCCACGCGGGCCCCACGCGCCAGCCACTGCTCCCCCAACCGCCACCAACCCCACGCGCTCTGGGTCCCACCCCACCTCCTGCCCGACGCGCCCCTGCCCGTGCCGTCCCCAACCTGGCGCCTCCCCTCTCGCAGAGCTTCCCCGCCACCGCGTCTCCTCTCCCCTCGCCCCCGCTCGCCCCTCGCCGGCCCCGGCCCGGCTCGCCCGCGAGCACCCGCGGCCCCTGCACCTCGCCTGCTCCACCCCGTCCGCCGGAGCCACCGCGACCCCACTTCCCTCCTCCGCTCGCTCTCGCCGTCCCTGCTCGCCCACCGTCGCGCCGCAGCGCCCGCCGGCCGCCGTGCTCCGCGGCCCCGCCTCTGCCCCAGCGACCTCCGCCGCCCCGGTTCCTCCCTCGCGCGCCGCCTCGCCTTACCCTCCTCCCCGCCGGCCCCAGACCCTCTCCTTCGGCCGTCCGTCGGCGCTCGCCCGCGTGCCCCGCTCCCGGCTCCTCCCTGGCGCCACGACAGCGCCCCTGGCCGTCGCCGGCGACCCGCGCGCCGCCCACCCGACCTCGGTTCCCCGCGGCCGCGTGCGCCCCTGCAGCCTCGTCGCCGCCCGCCTCTGGGTCCTCCTCGTCGGAGCCGCCCCGCGCCGCCACCCCCTCTCGCGCCCCGGGTTCCGCCGTCCTTCTCTCTCCGGCGCGCCGCCGCGGCCGCCCGAGCCGGCTCCCTCCCGCACCTCCTCCTCGCCACCGACCTGTGGCCTGCGCTTCTCGTCGAAGGGCCGTCCTCGAGTACCGCCGGAACCCTCTGCCTCGCCTCAGGGCCGCTCGGACGCGTGCGCCTGCCGTCGCCTGCCCTCGGGGCCAGCCTAGCCCGCACGCCGGAGCCGGACCCTGCTTGGCCGTGACCGCTCCTCGATGACCACGTCTCCTTCCGCCAAACGCCCCTGCCACTCGCCACCTCGAGCGCCTGCCCCGGTTCCACTCCGAGCCTCTGTCTGCGTCGAGCCTTCAAGTTCCGTCGTCTGAATCACGTCGACTAAGACCAAGCTCATCAAGATCTGCTAGGAAGCTATGTGCTTGAGGGGTGACAAGTTACCACAAGATCTTCTGTCGGCCGGTACCGCGGAAGAATGCACAAGGTGATGCTCGAGGAACCCGACAAGATCCTCGACCCTAGAACCGAAGAGCAGGCTCGAAGGCGAGCCCCGGACCTCCTGGATCGACAAGACCTCCTTCACGGGTCTGAAGACCGACCCCGAAGACCACAATGCGACAAGTACTTCTCCCCCAGATCTGATGCCGAGGACCCGGACGCCAAGGTCGCTCATGCGAAAACGACAATTGCTTCACCCCGAACGCCAAGACCGTTCCGACTCGAGGACTCGACAAGATCTGTGCGGACCCGACAAGAGCTTCAGGACGACAAGACCGACAACATGGCCGACCACCGTGGATGCGGCAAGATCTACCACCCCGGAATCCGAGAACGCTTCCGCCAAGATCGAACCCTAAACCCTGGACCCCGAGACCGGACCCTGGACCCTGTCGAACCCCAGAACCCCGGAAACCCCAAGATCGTCGAGCCCCCTCTATGTGTGACCCTTTTCCCCGATACCCTATTTTTATAAATCATAACAACTTGTTGCAATTGAATTGTCATACTCGCATGCATCTCATTGGTTTGGGGGCCTTTTGCCGATTCACCTAATAAATAAATATGGGGCCCATATGCGGGCAAATCTAGTCTCATATTGGCCTCATTTAAACTTGTGTAGCGAACCCGGTGCTATCTTCTACCCTGTTAAACAACATTTAAATTGCGGGGGTTCTAAATAACATGAACCATTCAATTAAATGTCGGGACCTCGGTTCCGCTTAATATGACCTAAATGCATCGCACCTTTGCCATGCCATACATCATACATGCATCATGCCGATCTTCTGCCATTGTATTAAATCTTGCATCCGGTGTCTTCTAGTGTTTTGCTTCTTCGCGGATAAGGCCGTTGAGTTAATGTGAGCTTCGCCCCAATCTTCGGATGAACCTTTCGACAATGTTTCAGGCGAGCATCTCCCCCCTTTCTACCTATCTTACTTTCATAGTATTTACTTCCCTCCTGTTGATCTTTTGCTATCTGTGTTGCGATACTTTAGTTTCCGTACCTGTGATATTCCCTGCAGCCTCATATTGCCTTGGACACATCCTATTACCTGTTGTTTGGTAGATAGTTGGACTTGCGCGTCGTAGTCGCTTGCTCAAGTAATGTTGTGTGTCGTCATGTGCCACAGTTGCTGATGCTTTGCCGCATGTTGATGTTGGAGATGATTCTAGTTTTACTTATTGTTCACTTTAATTTCTGTTTAACAACTAAAATTGAATAAGCAGAGGCATCGGTGGGTGATAGATAATATTTGGTTTCCGAACGCCCACTTGTGTCCCGTAAGACCCCGAGTACTTGATACCTGTTCCTTGATTTATCGCGCTATCCACATATGGGGAGTATGGGCCCCCCTTAGCCAGAGCTTGATTCCGTCTTATTTCTTGGGGCCACAAACTAGTTTGGGGCTTTATTACTATCCTGTACTTATGCCATGTTTTACTGCTTTATTTACGATTGTGCGAGGTACTGCACACTGTACTGTTTTGGAAGCGGGATGTTTTCGCGGTATCGACAGTCCCCGATTGGGGATCTGCTGTCGTTTACAGCCATCGACGCAGACCTTGAGTCCGTCTCGGAGCTAGCTTACTTCGTTGCGGGTAGCTTAATGGGGTGGCCCCCTGAAATATTTCTGAATCTTGTGATTGCTCTGCCGTGAGACCTCGTTGGGTTTTGATTTGGTTTTTCCGAGGTTGATCGTGTGTGTGTTGCTATTTGTGCACCCCGGCCGGGTTAAAACTTTCTGAAAGCCGTGTCCGCGGTTATGGACGACTTGGAGCACAGTATCTCGACCATAGACAAGCATAACTAAAGTTTACTGTTATAAATTGACTTGTATCTGATATGACTAGTAATCAGATTCAACTATAACGGAATGGCTAACTAAAACTGCCCACAATTGCTTGTTTGGGTCGTCGCCAGCGACCATTGTACCTGACTAGTAAATCTTGCAACTACAACGAAATGGCTGAATAAAAGTACCAACAACTGCTGGGTTTTGGGAATATATCATGCTAATTGTATCTGATTAGTAAGTGCTACAACTATAACGGAATGGTTAACTAAAATGACCCACTGCTTATTTTATCAGGACGATTATTTAAACCTGACTAGTAAATGCTGCAACGATAACTGAATTAGTAAAATTGCCAACTGTGTGAGTTCCTCGGTTGACTTCCTCGTTTGGTCTCGAGGGGGAAACACCAGGATGGGTTTGTTTGGTGATAGCTTCAGGTTGGATCCGGTTAGGTCACTCTTATCCCTCTCTGATATCCGCCAGTTGTATCGAGTCTCTATAGGTTGTTTAGTGCATGCTGCCGCTGCCGCTCAGTCCACCATACCTATGTAGGCGAGGACCGCCGAATTCTAGCCTCGCCGTGTACTGGCCTCAGTACTGACGCTCCTTCTTTTTTTTTCTGCTTTGCCCTTTGTCGGCACCCCTTTTGTTTAAGCAGGTTTTGAGATCGACGCCGTTAGCAGGGTTACCCTTCCGGCTTGGCCTGGGCAGGGTTATGGACGCCATTGGTTATTCTTCAGGGCTCTTAGCCCCATTTGCATCTTGTCCGTAGTCGGACGCCCCATCGTTTTCAAGGTGATTTGGATCTTTGTATATTATATCTGTATTCTTGACTCCTTGAGTCGCTGTTATATATCTGTTCTGTGGGTCCCATCGAGGACTGTTGTGTAATGTTATTACTTCGTTTTCCACCCGCACGAAAGTGCCTGGTGGGCACCTTTGAATCGTTTCTATGCGGGTTTGGCGAATTTTGCTCAAACTTGCATAGGTCCGATTCTGAGGGTGTTACAGAGTGGTATCAGAGCTCAGCAGTTGCGATACCCCACAAGTCCAGCCTGTAGGATAACCTAGCTAACGGTCGAAGTAGAGTGTCAAAACTATTTTGCAAAATCGGTTGGATAGCTCTGATTAGGTCTAATTTTACTCCTTACCCCTCTGCTATTCTCCTCTTATCTCGACGTGTTTTGAATCTACCCTCTTATCTTTTCTTCGAGTCCAGGATTTCTCGTGGTTGGGTTTCCGTCGTACCTTCAGGGTTTCGCTTTCTCCCTTTGTAACGGAGGTGCTACGATCATCAATCTGCAACGTGTCTGTTGTGCCTTCCTCCAATCTTGTTGTCCTTGACCTCTTTATCCGTAGGTGTTCCTTGCTGGATATCAGTGTCGTTGAAAAACATATGAGAAGGACGAGCTTTGGTGAAGTTGGAGTCGACCTTGAGCACGTGTTGTTCATGCCAATGGAACCATCGCGAAACCTAATCATTGTGTCTTTCATACGATTTCTGCTGGCAACATTCCTTTGTTCCGGATACCGCCTATGAATATCTTCAGTCTAAATCTCGAGAGTTGAGTTGCCTGATTCTCCTACTCATGTATGGAGTTGATAGTTGGGTCCGGGATGGACTGATCACCCTACCCGACTCTTACTGTTCGCTCTGTACATCGAACTGGTGGATCGATGTAACTTTTCCCTCTTCTAATGGAAGTTAGGGGTGGCCTTATCGATGATGCCTCTATCTTCGTCCTTTGGTTCCCCGGAGTGCTCTCTCGACGACCAGGAACAACGACCCTTTGTTGGTGGTGTCGCCGATTTTCAAAATGGAGGATGAACCCTCGTTATTGGTGTCGCGAGGATCTACACAAAGCGAGAAGACGGAGAACGCCGACCTTCCTTCCGGTACCATGAGGCGGATCTCGAGGGCGAGATCCATTGTTAGTGGTGTCGAATTGTGGCATCCCGCAAAAACCACTACTAGAAAATCGCGTCGAATTTGTGCATTGCATCGTCATCATCATGCATGGTTTGCCAAAACTATTCTCGCAACACCCGTTTTGTTTTCTAAAACGCCCCCTCTTGATTCAAACATTAAAATCCGGGTCGCCAGAATATTTTGTTTTGGCCGATATCGGTTTTCAAAAGTTTTGTTTGAGATAAATAAAAGTTATATTTGTTTTAGTAGGGGCAGTCGGACGGGCCAGCTCGACCCGAACGACCACCCCAGGATTTTTAAATCGGTCCAGCTGGCCTGGCCCTCTAAATCCTAGAGCTACCCGAAAACCTACCCAACCCGCTGGCCACATCACCCCGCCCTATAGCGACGCGCCACCTCACCCCTCTCCCTTCCCCAACCACTCATAATCTGCCACCTAGTCTAACTCACCCACCCCCTCTCTCTCTCTCCTCTTTTCCCTCCACTCACACAACCCACCCCCCCAAACTCACCCCAGCCGGCCACGCACGCCTACCAGCCTCTCAACTCCCCCCCTATGACCCCCGGGACCCACTCCCACGCAGGCCCCACGCGCCAGCCACTGCTCCCCCAACCGCCACCAACCCCACGCGCTCTGGGTCCCACCCCACCTCCTGCCCGACGCGCCCCTGCCCGTGCCGTCCCCAACCTGGCGCCTCCCCTCTCGCAGAGCTTCCCCGCCACCGCGTCTCCTCTCCCCTCGCCCCCGCTCGCCCCTCGCCGGCCCCGGCCCGGCTCGCCCGCGAGCACCCGCGGCCCCTGCACCTCGCCTGCTCCACCCCGTCCGCCGGAGCCACCGCGACCCCACTTCCCTCCTCCGCTCGCTCTCGCCGTCCCTGCTCGCCCACCGTCGCGCCGCAGCGCCCGCCGGCCGCCGTGCTCCGCGGCCCTGCCTCTGCCCCAGCGACCTCCGCCGCCCCGGCTCCTCCCTCGCGCGCCGCCTCGCCTTACCCTCCTCCCCGCCGGCCCCAGACCCTCTCCTCCGGCCGTCCGCCGGCGCTCGCCCGCGTGCCCCGCTCCCGGCTCCTCCCTGGCGCCACGACAGCGCCCCTGGCCGTCGCCGGCGACCCGCGCGCCGCCCACCCGACCTCGGTTCCCCGCGGCCGCGTGCGCCCCTGCAGCCTCGTCGCCGCCCGCCTCTGGGTCCTCCTCGTCGGAGCCGCCCCGCGCCGCCACCCCCTCTCGCGCCCCGGGTTCCGCCGTCCTTCTCTCTCCGGCGCGCCGCCGCGACCGCCCGAGCCGGCTCCCTCCCGCACCTCCTCCTCGCCACCGACCTGTGGCCTGCGCTTCTCGTCGAAGGGCCGTCCTCGAGTACCGCCGGAACCCTCTGCCTCGCCTCAGGGCCGCTCGGACGCGTGCGCCTGCCGTCGCCTGCCCTCGGGGCCAGCCTTGCCCGCACGCCGGAGCCGGACCCTGCTTGGCCGTGACCGCTCCTCGATGACCACGTCTCCTTCCGCCAAACGCCACTGCCACTCGCCACCTCGAGCGCCTGCCCCGGTTCCACTCCGAGCCTCTGTCTGCGTCGAGCCTTCAAGTTCCGCCGTCTGAATCACGTCGACTAAGACCAAGCTCATCAAGATCTGCTAGGAAGCTATGTGCTTGAGGGGTGACAAGTTACCACAAGATCTTCTGTCGGCCGGTACCGCGGAAGAATGCACAAGGTGATGCTCGAGGAACCCGACAAGATCCTCGACCCTAGAACCGAAGAGCAGGCTCGAAGGCGAGCCCCGGACCTCCTGGATCGACAAGACCTCCTTCACGGGTCTGAAGACCGACCCCGAAGACCACAATGCGACAAGTACTTCTCCCCCAGATCCGATGCCGAGGACCCGGACGCCAAGGTCGCTCATGCGAAAACGACAAGTGCTTCACCCCGAACGCCAAGACCGTTCCGACTCGAGGACTCGACAAGATCTGTGCGGACCCGACAAGAGCTTCAGGACGACAAGACCGACAACATGGCCGACCACCGCGGATGCGGCAAGATCTACCACCCCGGAATCCGAGAACGCTTCCGCCAAGATCGAACCCTAAACCCTGGACCCCGAGACCGGACCCTGGACCCTGTCGAACCCCAGAACCCCGGAAACCCCAAGATCGTCGAGCCCCCTCTATGTGTGACCCTTTTCCCCGATACCCTATTTTTATAAATCATAACAACTCATTGGTTTGGGGGCCTTTTGCCGATTCACCTAATAAATAAATATGGGGCCCATATGCGGGCAAATCTAGTCTCATATTGGCCTCATTTAAACTTGTGTAGCGAACCCGGTGCTATCTTCTACCCTGTTAAACAACATTTAAATTGCGGGGGTTCTAAATAACATGAACCATTCAATTAAATGTCGGGACCCCGGTTCCGCTTAATATGACCTAAATGCATCGCACCTTTGCCATGCCATACATCATACATGCATCATGCCGATCTTCTGCCGTTGTATTAAATCTTGCATCCGGTGTCTTCTAGTGTTTTGCTTCTTCGCGGATAAGGCCGTTGAGTTGATGTGAGCTTCGCCCCGATCTTCGGATGAACCTTTCGACAATGTTTTTAGGCGAGCATCTCCCCCCTTTCTACCTATCTTACTTTCATAGTATTTACTTCCCTCCTGTTGATCTTTTGCTATCTGTGTTGCGATACTTTAGTTTCCGTACCTGTGATATTCCCTGCAGCCTCATATTGCCTTGGACACATCCTATTACCTGTTGTTTGGTAGATAGTTGGACTTGCGCGTCGTAGTCGCTTGCTCAAGTAATGTTGTGTGTCGTCATGTGCCACAGTTGCTGATGCTTTGCCGCATGTTGATGTTGGAGATGATTCTAGTTTTACTTATTGTTCACTTTAATTTCTGTTTAACAACTAAAATTGAATAAGCAGAGGCATCGGTGGGTGATAGATAATATTTGGTTTCCGAACGCCCACTTGTGTCCCGTAAGACCCCGAGTACTTGATACCTGTTCCTTGATTTATCGCGCTATCCACATATGGGGAGTATGGGCCCCCCTTAGCCAGAGCTTGATTCCGTCTTATTTCTTGGGGCCACAAACTAGTTTGGGGCTTTATTACTATCCTGTACTTATGCCATGTTTTACTGCTTTATTTACGATTGTGCGAGGTACTGCACACTGTACTGTTTTGGAAGCGGGATGTTTTCGCGGTATCGACAGTCCCCGATTGGGGATCTGCTGTCGTTTACAGCCATCGACGCAGACCTTGAGTCCGTCTCGGAGCTAGCTTACTTCGTTGCGGGTAGCTTAATGGGGTGGCCCCCTGAAATATTTCTGAATCTTGTGATTGCTCTGTCGTGAGACCTCGTTGGGTTTTGATTTGGTTTTTCCGAGGTTGATCGTGTGTGTGTTGCTATTTGTGCACCCCGGCCGGGTTAAAACTTTCTGAAAGCCGTGTCCGCGGTTATGGACGACTTGGAGCACAGTATCTCGACCATAGACAAGCATAACTAAAGTTTACTGTTATAAATTGACTTGTATCTGATATGACTAGTAATCAGCTTCAACTATAACGGAATGGCTAACTAAAACTGCCCACAATTGCTTGTTTGGGTCGTCGCCAGCGACCATTGTACCTGACTAGTAAATCTTGCAACTACAACGAAATGGCTGAATAAAAGTACCAAAAACTGCTGGGTTTTGGGAATATATCATGCTAATTGTATCTGATTAGTAAGTTCTACAACTATAACGGAATGGTTAACTAAAATGACCCACTGCTTATTTTATCAGGACGATTATTTAAACCTGACTAGTAAATGCTGCAACGATAACTGAATTAGTAAAATTGCCAACTGTGTGAGTTCCTCGGTTGACTTCCTCGTTTGGTCTCGAGGGGGAAACACCAGGATGGGTTTGTTTGGTGATAGCTTCAGGTTGGATCCGGTTAGGTCACTCTTATCCCTCTCTGATATCCGCCAGTTGTATCGAGTCTCTATAGGTTGTTTAGTGCATGCTGCCGCTGCCGCTCAGTCCACCATACCTATGTAGGCGAGGACCGCCGAATTCTAGCCTCGCCGTGTACTGGCCTCAGTACTGACGCTCCTTCTTTGTTTTTCTGCTTTGCCCTTTGTCGGCACCCCTTTTGTTTAAGCAGGTTTTGAGATCGACGCCGTTAGCAGGGTTACCCTTCCGGCTTGGCCTGGGCAGGGTTATGGACGCCATTGGTTATTCTTCAGGGCTCTTAGCCCCATTTGCATCTTGTCCGTAGTCGGACGCCCCATCGTTTTCAAGGTGATTTGGATCTTTGTATATTATATCTGTATTCTTGACTCCTTGAGTCGCTGTTATATATCTGTTCTGTGGGTCCCATCGAGGACTGTTGTGTAATGTTATTACTTCGTTTTCCACCCGCACGAAAGTGCCTGGTGGGCACCTTTGAATCGTTTCTATGCGGGTTTGGCGAATTTTGCTCAAACTTGCATAGGTCCGATTCTGAGGGTGTTACAATACCTTAGTAAATTTTAAGTGGACTATAGTACTATATGCATTTTGGCTAAGTGTAGCTTGGCTTGCTTTGCTTGAAAATAGGTTTTACCTATTAGTTGAAATCTCTAAGTTTTTCTTTGTCAAGAAAATTCCCAAGGAACCACCAATTGACATTGGGGTCCTTCACCCTTGTTCACCCACAAATTTTACTTAGAAGTTGGAGTGACGAGATTCTTGTAGCTTCCATGTCTTGATGCTCAAATTATCCATTGCCTTGGACTAGGCTAAGTACTTAGATTTTCCATCTGCAGAGGTTGTGCACTTTCCCCACCAGACTTGGTTTCCCAAGACAGGACCTTTCAGAAGCCTTTCCTTAGTCAAATGGACGCGCTCCAACCTATCATCCCAACTACCACCAACTGTCCAAATGACTAAGTTCTAGCAACCTATATGATCAAGGCAGAGCCCATATTGCCAAGTGGTTGCACTGTAAGCTTTCTCAACACTTGGCCTCCAAATCCCTTTGTGCCTGGGTGGCATACCACAAGTGAGATACACAACCCAAGTCCATGGCCTTGTGTAACCACTCAACATAACCCAATCCTTCCATTCCACCTAGGAGGTTCATTTGACTTAGTTTTTTTATTAGGAAAGCATAAGTCTCATGACTTAGAAATATTTTCATCATAGCAAGTATAGATTTTCACCAACCCTTGTTTGCTAAATAGCAGGCTAAGCATGGCATGATAACTTAACTTAGGAAAATTCCCTAGCAATTCTACAATTCTACACTACTTAGGATTTCCCAACTTAGCATTAGGCAAAATAGCATGCAAGACTTAGCAAAATATCTAATGCTAGTACAAAACACAGGATAGAAATATTCATGAAAATATCACTTGCCTTGGTAGTGGGGAGAGTAGCACTCTTCACAATCACAATCACTAGCAAAATATACACAAAAATTATAGCATACAATTACACACAATTATATACAACCAAAAAAATAATATGAATGCATGCATGCAAGAATTTACTAAGTGGTGATTTTGAAAACTCTACCAAGCATGCACATGTTTACAGAATTAAAACTATGCCTCTATGATAATAGGCATATAATTTGTTTAAATTTCATATTTTGCTTTGATATTTTGCTTAAGTTTTTGACACCACTTAAGTTTGAATTCAAATCATCCTGAATGAATAACAACATCTTTCCCAATGGCATGTAGCACAAAGGCTAGGGTTTTCATACATAAAATAATGAGCCACAATTGCTCCTGTTTTCTGAAATGATTTTTTGAGAAAAGCCCTAAATGATGATGAATGCAAGGGTGATATGAATGAGTTTTGGAATATGAATTTAGGGATGTTACAAATCTAACCCCCTTAATATGAATCTCGCCCTCGAGATTCAGATTGGCTAGCAAATAGGTGAGGGTGGTCTTTCCGAAGATCATCTTCCCTTTCCCATGTTGCTTCCTCTTCGGAATGATGGTTCCATTGCACCTTGCAAAACTTGATAGTTTTTTTCCTTGTGACTCTTTCTGCGGTCTCAAGAATCTTGACAGGCTTTTCTTCATAGGTGAGATCACTTTCTAGTTGAACTTCTTCCAAGGGTATGGTATCCTTCAAAGATGATTCTTCCATTTCTGGGTGACATTTCTTAAGCTGACTCACATGAAACACATTATGGACAGCTGACAGGGACTCTGGCAATTCAACTTCATACGCAACTTCTCCCTTGCGACTTAGAATCCTGAATGGCCCAACATATCTTGGTGCCAACTTTCCTTTGACTCCAAATCTTTTCACTCCACGAAGTGGTGATACTCTAAGATAAGCTCTATCCCCAACTTCGTAGGTGACTTCTCTACGCTTAGAATCCGCGTAGCTTTTCTGTCGGGACTGTGCTATCTTCAACCTGTCCTTAACCAACTTGACTTTCTCTTCGGCGTCCTTGATAAGATCAGGTCCAAACAAACTCCTTTCTCCCACTCCATTCCATAGTAATGGGGTGGTACACTTCCTTCCGTAGAGAAATTCAAATGGTGCCATCCCAATACTAGATTGATAGCTATTGTTATAAGAAAATTCTGCGTAAGGCAAACTTTCATCCCAACTTGCTCCATAATCCAGGGCGCATGCCCTCAACATGTCTTCGAGAATCTGATTAGTCCTTTCTGTTTGTCCATCAGTTTGAGGATGAAAAGCAGTGCTGAATTCCAGCCTCGTTCCCAATGATTCGTGTAGCTGTCTCCAAAAGTGAGAAGTGAACTGAGTTCCTCTATCTGACACAATACTCTTAGGCACACTGTGAAGGCATACAATTATGCTCATGTAGATTTTAGCTAACTTGGCACTTGTATAGGTTGTCTTCACGGGTATAAAATGAGCCACTTTAGTTAGGAGATCCACTACTACCCATATGGAATCATACCCTGACCTGGTCCTTGGTAATCCGGTAATGAAATCCATACCAATATTTTCCCACTTCCATTCAGGAATAGGCAGTGGTTGAAGCAAACCCGCTGGTTTCTGATGCTCCGCTTTTACTCTGCTACACACATCACACAAAGCAATATCCTCGGCGATGTCCCTTTTTAGATTGTTCCACCAAAATCTTTCTTTCATGTCCATGTACATCTTGGTGTTACCCGGGTGAATAGAATACGGAGAGTTGTGGGCTTCCTGTAAAATCAGTTTCCGCAAACTCGTGTCTTGTGGAACACAAATACGTTTCCCGTGCCATAAAGTACCTTGTTCGTCAATATAGAAACTTTTAGCTTTCCCTTGGCTAATCCTTTCCTTAATCTCTTCGATTTCTTTATCCGTCTTCTGGGCTTATTTAATCTTATCCAACAGAGTGGGTTGAACATCCAAAGTCATAAGATGTCCTTCTGGTACAATCTCCAATCTGATTTCTTTGAATTGCTTACACAAGTCGTCTGGCAATTCACCATTGGTAAGGCCATTTACGAATGCCTTACGACTTAGAGCATCTGCTACTACATTTGCTTTACCGGGGTGGTATTGCAAACTCAAATCGTAATCTTTGATAAGTTCTAGCCATCTCCTTTGTATCATGTTGATTTCCTTCTGGGTGAAGATATACTTCAAACTCTTATGATCGGTGAACACTTCACATCGCTTTCCCAAAAGGTAATGTCTCCATGTTTTGAGTGCATGGACGACAGAGGCTAACTCCAAATCAAGAGTAGGATAGTTTACTTCATGAGTTTTGAGTTGTCTCGAGGCATAGGCCACAACTTTACCGTCTTGCATAAGTACGGCACCCAAACCTTGATGAGACGCATCACAATATACTTGGAAATCCTTTTCCAAATCTGGCAGACATAGAACCGGTGCTGTCACAAGTCTCTTCTTTAATTCTTGGAAACTTACTTCACAACCTTCAGACCATGCAAATTTCTTGTCCTTCTTTAACAATTCAGTCATTGGCTTAGCAACCTTTGAGAAATTTTCAATGAACCTTCTGTAGTAACCTGCTAAACCAAGGAAACTGCGAACTTCTTTCACATTCTTGGGAGATTCCCATTCTGTTACAGCTGAAACCTTAGCAGGATCAACTGCTACACCATCCTTTGTCATAACATGACCAAGAAAACCAACTTCTTCTAACCAGAACTCACACTTGCTGAAGTTGGCATAAAGTTTATGTTCCCTCAGTTTCTCAAGTATCAAGCGTAAGTGTCTTTCATGTTCTTCCTTGCTCTTGGAGTAGACCAAGATGTCATCGATGAAAACGACAACAAACTTGTCTAGAAATTCCATGAATACCTTGTTCATCATATTCATGAAGTATGCCGGAGCATTGGTTAAACCAAAAGGCATCACAGTGTACTCATACAATCCATACCTTGTGGTGAATGCTGTTTTAGGTATGTCTTGCTCTCTTATCTTGAGTTGAAAATAGCCTGACCGAAGATCAATCTTCGATAACACACATGCTCCTTCTAGCTGATCAAACAAGTCGTTAATTCTTGGCAAAGGATATTTGTTCTTGATGGTTACCTCGTTGAGAGAACGGTAGTCAATGCATAATCTTTGTGTTCTATCCTTCTTTTCCACGAATAAAACTGGAGCTCCCCAAGATGAAGAACTTGGTTGGATAAATCCTTTCTGCAACTGTTCTCCTAGTTGCTTCTTGAGCTCTTTCAGTTCATCAACTGACATTTTGTATGGTCTCTTAGCTATTGGTCCAGAACCCGGTACCAAGTCTATCAAAAACTCCACATCTCTATCTGGTGGCATCCCTGGCAACTCTTCCGGGAACACATCCGGATACTCACATACAATTGCCACACTGTCCATTCTAACCCCCTTAAGAGAATTCAGCTTACTTCCTTTGGATTCAAAGTTTGACTTGAATTTTATTCTTTTTCCTTCTGGGGTTGTGAGTGCAACAGTACGATTAGCACAGTCTAGTACTCCTTCATACTTAGCCATCCAATCCATCCCCAAAATTACATCTAGTCCTTGGGAATCCAGGATTATCAGGCTTACTGGAAACTTATGCTTTCCAAACTCTATGACGAGATCCCGGCATCCAAGGCTTACTATCATATCTCCCCCCGGAGAACTAACCTTTATTGGACACCCAATGTTTTCAGATGCAAACCCATTTCTATCAACAAATACTTTTGATATGAATGAATGAGATGCACCAGTGTCAAAGAGTACAAATGCTGGAATGGAATTGAGTCTGAACTTACCAGCAACAGCGTCAGGATCCTCATAGACCTCCTCCACATTGATGTGGTTAACCTGTCCTTTCTGGAAAGGATTGGGCTTGTTAGGTCCTTCCACTTTCTTCTCAGGGCACTCATTAGCATAATGCCCCAGCTTCTTGCACTTTAAGCACTCAACCTGACTGATGTCCTTTTTTGCAGGCTGACTTCCACTTCCACTTCCACTGTGGTGGCTCTTATGTCCACTCTTGTGGTTCTTGTACTTATCATTGTCATGACTGCGATGATGCTTGTTGTCATGACGGTTGTGGTTGTGGTGCTTATTGAATTTCCCATGCTTGTGGGATCCCGAGCTGCCACTGTCATCATGGTGAGATCGTTTGTGAGACGATCCAGAGCTGTGCTTGTCGGAGTGTTTCCTTTTTCTACTCTCGACTTGTTCCATTTTACTCTCCAAGATAGCAGCCTTGTCACACAGAGACTGATAAGTTGGAACATATGCCACAGACAACTGCAAGTTTAGCTCATCATTCAAGCCTTCCAGAAATTTTTCCTTTCTTTTGGCATCGGTGTCAACCTCATCCGGTGCATAGCGCGCCAGATTGTTGAACTCCTCTATGTATTCAGCCACGCTGCGCTGGCGCTGCTTTAGGTTGTGAAACTCCTTATTTTTCAGGATCATCATTCCTGATGAGATGTGAGCAGTGCGAAAGCCATCTTCAAAGATAGCCCAAGTCACCTCATCCAAAGGAGTGGTGATTTGTAAGTTGTCCCACCATGTGGCGGCTGGTCCTTCCAAGAGATGTGCTGCGAACCTGACTTTTTCAGCATCCGTGCAGCCCACGGTCACTAAGTCCGTGTTCACAGAACGTAGCCAATCATTTGCTATCATGGGATCAGTTGTCCCCGAAAACTTAGCTGGCCTCAAACGCAGAAATCTGGTGAGCATATCAAAACCCGGAGGGTTGTTGTTGTTGTTGTTATTGTTGTTGTTGTTATTGAGGTTGTTGTTGTTGTTATTCTGGTTTTGGATGAATGTTGTCATCATCTGCATAAGCTGTGTTTGAGCATTCATCATCTGTTGCATTTCTGGAGTGATGTTGTTGGGGTTGGGGTTTGCGCGACGGGGAGGCATCTGTGGTTTGTTTAAATAGAGGTAAGAATGAGATACCCATAGATGTTTTATGCACATTACATCACAAACAAACACATAGCAAGCAACATAGGAATAAAAGTTCAACAACCACATAATAAGTTCATGAAGTAAAACACACAAGTGGAAAGCCATCCACATGTCGGATGGTCTAATAACAAGTTCACAATAACAAGTACGAATATGAAAGATAAACGAGTAGTCAATTCTACTCATCAGCATCAATCTCCTCCTCGACGAAGGTAAGACCTGCGTTCTCCATCGCGGTCTTGTTCTCCTCAATCGTAGCGGTCAAGGAATCGACCTTGGCCTTGAGAGCCCTCTTCTGGGAGCGAAGCCTCTCAATAACCATCTGCTGCTGCTCTAGCTCGAAATCCTTGGACTTCAGTTCTTCGGTCATATCCCGGATCTTCTTGTTCCTATCCTGGACGCGTTTCTCCTGACTCTTGAAAATGCGGTCCTGGGCCTCGAACTTCGTCTCCATTTCCTTGACCATCTCATCCTGCTGTGCGAAAAGCTTGTCCTTCTCGCGAAGCTGCACCTGGAGCTCGTCATTGCTGAGCATGACGTTCGTCCTGTCCGTGTCCACGTGCCTGATGAGAGACTCTAAGTCCTGTAGATAGAGACGTATCAGCTCTGCCGCGTCCCTTGAGTCGTCCTCAAAGTCGATAGACTCTCCATCAACATCACGTCTTCTGAAGACGTGGAAGTGAGTGCCCCTAACCTGTCGGGAGTGACGGCCTAACAGACATCCTATTAGGTCCTGCATGACTACCTCCATGCCTCTCTCCCTGTCGTCGTGCATCAGCTTGAAGACGATGGCCTCTGTAGTAGGCTCCGTCTGGCGTCCGGGCTGGTTCACCTTGAAGCCCCAGAGGTCCTTCCTCTCGAACTTGGTGAGTGGGTACACCGTGATGGTGGGAAGAGGGAGATCGAGCAAAGTGGTAAGCTCAACGATACGGGGACCAGAACGGGTAACCAGGAACTCCTCAACGGTGCTGATGGTAATAGGCATCTATTTATAAGATTGAAAGAGTTAGAACAACACAATTTAAGATAAATAAATACAACATCACATACACATCCTTGGAATCACAAAATCACACAAGTCATGCATGCATGAATCCATTACATCAATCAAGGTCCAACTTATTTAAGGTATCATTTTGAAAAATAAGGTGATAAGTGGTGGTCCAACTAACGAAGTGTCCTTACAATCCTATCTCACTGGATCTATTAGCAAACACAATGTTCCTAGAGGCAATCCACCAATCTTGTTCTCTTGATTCCATCACTAAGTCTATAACATCTCCCCTTAACTCTTGGTTGGTGGCTTCCAACTCTTGGGTAAGTTCCTTCTCTTTCTCTAAGTCTTTTTGGAGGTTGAGAATTCTGCACTTGACTCTAGCACTTAGTTCTTTGATAGTCCTCCAAGCTGCATCTCTGGCTGACTCAAAGAATGTGGTGTGCATTATAGTGTTGGTGTACATGCAGAATCCCCTTTCTTTGTGGTTTTCTTCCTTGTTTTTGTACAAGTGAAGTTGAACCCACCAATACTCCACTCCTTCATCCATCACTGGAAAGCCTTTGTAAACAGCTGCACCATGTGCTTCCATTGTCACCATGAGGTCTTTGAGAATTTTGGGAAACTTAGTTTCACACTCCAAGGTCATGGTCATGAGTGGCCCTTTCTTCACGGCTTCGTTGATGGAGTTCATCTACAAATGGAGTTGAGAATGAAAAGATTAGAAAAGTTTTTACGAGAAGAATAGACAAGTGTAGAAGTAATTGAAAACTTTTCCTTAGTGGTTTTCCAATCCTAGGGTCATAATCCTACAGGAAACACAGTGCTCTGATACCATCTGTTAGACCCCTCCTTTATAAAGGAAAAGATCCCTGTGATTTCAATGCTAGTCCCTGGATCAATGCTAGCATCCACAGTTTAAGATGAAGTACACAGAAACAAAGGTCGTTTATTACATTCATTCCAGAGATAGAACATAGTCTTTTACAACTCAGGGCCATAGGCCTAATACAAGAGTTTAAGGAATAAGTAAATAAACATAAGTCTTCGTCTTCATGTGCCACAGGCAAGCATGTTGAGTGTAGACTCATGACTCCTACTCATCATCGGAGTAACCTGCAACATCACAAGTTACAGCCACAGAGGGTCAATACTTTGGAATAGTATTGGCAAGTGATACCTTAGTAAATTTTAAGTGGACTATAGTACTATATGCATTTTGGCTAAGTGTAGCTTGGATTGCTTTGCTTGAAAATAGGTTTTACCTATTAGTTGAAATCGCTAAGTTTTTCTTTGTCAAGTAAATTCCCAAGGAACCACCAATAGACATTGGGGTCCTTCACCCTTGTTCACCCACAAATTTTACTTAGAAGTTGGAGTGATGAGATTCTTGTAGCTTCCATGTCTTGATGCTCAAATTGTCCATTGCCTTGGACTAGGCTAAGTACTTAGATTTTCCATCTGCAGAGGTTGTGCACTTTCCCCACCATACTTGGTTTCCCAAGACAGGACCTTTCAGAAGCCTTTCCTTAGTCAAATGGACGCGCTCCAACCTATCATCCCAACTACCACCAACTGTCCAAATGACTAAGTTCTAGCAACCTATATGATCAAGGCAGAGCCCATATTGCCAAGTGGTTGCACTGTAAGCTTTCTCAACACTTGGCCTCCAAATCCCTTTGTGCCTGGGTGGCATACCACAAGTGAGATACACAACCCAAGTCCATGTCCTTGTGTAACCACTCAACATAACCCAATCCTTCCATTCCACCCAGGAGGTTCATTTGACTTAGTTGTTTTATTAGGAAAGCATAAGTCTCATGACTTAGAAATATTTTCATCATAGCAAGTATAGATTTTCACCAACCCTTGTTTGCTAAATAGCAGGCTAAGCATGGCATGATAACTTAACTTAGGAAAATTCCCTAGCAATTCTACAATTCTACACTACTTAGGATTTCCCAACTTAGCATTAGGAAAAATAGCATGCAAGACTTAGCAAAATATCTAATGCTAGTACAAAACATAGGATAGAAATATTCATGAAAATATCACTTGCCTTGGTAGTGGGGAGAGTAGCACTCTTCACAATCACAATCACTAGCGAAATCTACACAAAAATTATAGCATACAATTACACACAATTATATACAACCAAAAAAATAATATGAATGCATGCATGCAAGAATTTACTAAGTGGTGATTTTGAAAACTCTACCAAGCATGCACATGTTTTCAGAAACTTAACAAGTCACAAGTTTGCCAACTAAACTTATTTATCCCTAAAACAAATTACTAAGCTAAATCCATACTCAAAATAGCCTTAAACATGTTTCTACAAATAAAGTCATTCTAATGGTTACTATTTGTTAAACACTTTATATAAACAGAAAGGCCTTGATTCACTGAATCCAACGGTATAAAGTTTGCAAAATTCTAACGTGGCATTCAAAAGTTATAGCAGTTTGAAGTTTGGATCTAAATCTGATTCGAATTTCTGTTTTTGAATTCACCCTAGACACGTGTCGCAACCTCACTGGCGCATACCGATTCGGTTAGATCGCGCTCTGTGGACCGCAGGATCTAAGTGGGATCTGGCGGCTCAGATGCGCGCTTACCCCTTCGTTTAAAATTCTATCCTAGCCCTACGATACAGATCCAACGGTCTAAATCACCAAGCCAAAATCTGGCAGCGCTTAGCGGCTGCGCGCGGCGGCGACGGCCAGACGGTGGCGGCGCCGGCGATGCCGGTCGCTAGGAGGATAGGGAAGGTACTCACCGAGACCGCAAGGTCGTGGGGATGCTCAACTTGTGGACAGCCCGGCAAGGGGCGCTCAGGGTTGCGGTGGATTCCTCGCCGGAGTTGGATCTGGCAACGGTGGCTCTGCTCGAGGTCGAAGGCGACGTTGTAGATCACTAGGAGGCAAACGGAGGATGTGGTCAAATGCAGAAGATCACGGCGAAGATGCGTGCGTGAAAGACAAGGTTCGGGGCGGTCTGGACTTACCCCTGGAGCTCGCCGGAGATGAAGCTGGAGACGGTGGCGGTC
Source organism: Avena atlantica (assembly GCA_910589765.1). Classification (NCBI taxonomy): domain Eukaryota; kingdom Viridiplantae; phylum Streptophyta; class Magnoliopsida; order Poales; family Poaceae; genus Avena; species Avena atlantica. Next base: position 183,506,589 of record OU342737.1, read on the forward strand.
AGACGTTTGTGTAGCCGACGTTCTGGGTCACCCGCGGGCAAACCAGAAGTGCTAGGAGATGCGTGAGATCAAGCGGAGTCTCTTTGTGTGAAGCAGAGGCAAAGGGGTGGTCGGAGGTGGCCGGAATTGCTGCGGCAGCTCGTCGGAGACGGCGGGGTTGCAGAGAGCAATTTGTGCAGCCTAGGGGCGCTCTGTGCTTGGGGTTCGGGGGAGAAGAGAGAGGGGGCAGAGGGGGTTTAAATAGCCTGGTCGTGAGCGAGAATTACTCGGGCATTGATACGAATTGAAGCCGCGAATCAAACAGGAAACGGCCGCGCTGATTTGGGGATGAACTGGTCGTGCGGGTGGAGACGACGATGCTCGAGTGGGTCGCGGTTGTCAGCGAGAGAGGGGAGTGGGAGTGGGTCCCTTCTGTCAGTGAGCTGGTGGGTGCGAGAGTGGGTAAAGAAAACGAGTCGCGGGGTGTGCACTACTGGGCTAGTCTGGGCCGTGTTGGGCTGGGCCGGCCAGATTGGCTGGTTTGGCTATTTTTTTCTCCTTTATTCCTTTTCTTTTTCTGATTGAATTTCTAGAAATGGTTTTTAAAACTCAAATTCAAATATGTTTGAATCCAAAGTTTTACCAGACTTTTGTACAATAAATATTGCTCTTAAATAAATGTTAAACACATCTGAACACTTCTGAACACTTGGGTCTTTTGAAAAACAAATTAAAACTATGCCTCTATGATAATAGGCATATAATTTGTTTAAATTTCATATTTTGCTTTGATATTTTGCTTAAGTTTTTGACACCACTTAAGTTTGAATTCAAATCATCATGAATGAATAACAACATCTTTCCCAATGGCATGTAGCACAAAGGCTAGGGTTTTCATACATAAAATAATGAGCCACAATTGCTCCTGTTTTCTGAAATGATTTTTTGAGAAAAGCCCTAAATGATGATGAATGCAAGGGTGATATGAATGAGTTTTGGAATATGAATTTAGGGATGTTACAAATCTAACCCCCTTAATATGAATCTCGCCCTCGAGATTCGGATTGGCTAGCAAATAGGTGAGGGTGGTCTTTCCGAAGATCATCTTCCCTTTCCCATGTTGCTTCCTCTTCCGAATGATGGTTCCATTGCACCTTGCAAAACTTGATAGTTTTTGTCCTTGTGACTCTTTCTGCGGTCTCAAGAATCTTGACAGGCTTTTCTTCATAGGTGAGATCACTTTCTAGTTGAACTTCTTCCAAGGGTATGGTATCCTTCAAAGATGATTCTTCCATTTCTGGGTGACATTTCTTAAGCTGACTCACATGAAACACATTATGGACAGCTGACAGGGACTCTGGCAATTCAACTTCATACGCAACTTCTCCCTTGCGACTTAGAATCCTGAATGGCCCAACATATCTTGGTGCCAACTTTCCTTTGACTCCAAATCTTTTCACTCCACGAAGTGGTGATACTCTAAGATAAGATCTATCCCCAACTTCGTAGGTGACTTCTCTACGCTTAGAATCCGCGTAGCTTTTCTGTCGGGACTGTGCTATCTTCAACCTGTCCTTAACCAACTTGACTTTCTCTTCGGCGTCCTTGATAAGATCAGGTCCAAACAAACTCCTTTCTCCCACTCCATTCCATAGTAATGGGGTGGTACACTTCCTTCCGTAGAGAAATTCAAATGGTGCCATCCCAATACTAGATTGATAGCTATTGTTATAAGAAAATTCTGCGTAAGGCAGAATTTCATCCCAACTTGCTCAATAATCCAGGGCGCATGCCCTCAACATGTCTTCGAGAATCTGATTAGTCCTTTCTGTTTGTCCATCAGTTTGAGGATGAAAAGCAATGCTGAATTCCAGCCTCGCTCCCAATGATTCATGTAGTTGTCTCCAAAAGTGAGAAGTGAACTGAGTTCCTCTATCTGACACAATACTCTTAGGCACACTGTGAAGGCATACAATTATGCTCATGTAGATTTTAGCTAACTTGGCACTTGTATAGGTTGTCTTCACGGGTATAAAATGAGCCACTTTAGTTAGGCGATCCACTACTACCCATATGGAATCATACCCTGACCTGGTCCTTGGTAATCCGGTAATGAAATCCATACCAATATTTTCCCACTTCCATTCAGGAATAGGCAGTGGTTGAAGCAAACCCGCTGGTTTCTGATGCTCCGCTTTTACTCTGCTACACACATCACACAAAGCAATATCCTCGGCGATGTCCCTTTTTAGATTGTTCCACCAAAATCTTTCTTTCATGTCCATGTACATCTTGGTGTTACCCGGGTGAATAGAATACGGAGAGTTGTGGGCTTCCTGTAAAATCAGTTTCCGCAAACTCGTGTCTTGTGGAACACAAATACGTTTCCCGTGCCATAAAGTACCTTGTTCGTCAATATAGAAACTTTTAGCTTTCCCTTGGCTAATCATTTCCTTAATCTCTTCGATTTCTTTATCCGTCTTCTGGGCTTATTTAATCTTATCCAACAGAGTGGGTTGAACATCCAAAGTCATAAGATGTCCTTCTGGTACAATCTCCAATCTGAGTTCTTTGAATTTCTTACACAAGTCGTCTGGCAATTCACCATTGGTAAGGCCATTTACGAATGCCTTACGACTTAGAGCATCTGCTACTACATTTGCTTTACCGGGGTGGTATTGCAAACTCAAATCGTAATCTTTGATAAGTTCTAGCCATCTCCTTTGTATCATGTTGATTTCCTTCTGGGTGAAGATATACTTCAAACTCTTATGATCGGTGAACACTTCACATCACTTTCCCAAAAGGTAATGTCTCCATGTTTTGAGTGCATGGACGACAGAGGCTAACTCCAAATCATGAGTAGGATAGTTTACTTCATGAGTTTTGAGTTGTCTCGAGGCATAGGCCACAACTTTACCGTCTTGCATAAGTACGGCACCCAAACCTTGATGAGACGCATCACAATATACTTGGAAATCCTTTTCCAAATCTGGCAGACATAGAACTGGTGCTGTCACAAGTCTCTTCTTTAATTCTTGGAAACTGACTTCACAACCTTCAGACCATGCAAATTTCTTGTCCTTCTTTAACAATTCAGTCATTGGCTTAGCAACCTTTGAGAAATTTTCAATGAACCTTCTGTAGTAACCTGCTAAACCAAGGAAACTGCGAACTTCTTTCACATTCTTGGGAGATTCCCATTCTGTTACAGCTGAAACCTTAGCAGGATCAACTTCTACACCATCCTTTGTCATAACATGACCAAGAAAACCAATTTCTTCTAACCAGAACTCACACTTGCTGAATTTGGCATAAAGTTTATGTTCCCTCAGTTTCTCAAGTATCAAGCGTAAGTGTCTTTCATGTTCTTCCTTGCTCTTGGAGTAGACCAAGATGTCATCGATGAAAACGACAACAAACTTGTCTAGAAATTCCATGAATACCTTGTTCATCATATTCATGAAGTATGCCGGAGCATTGGTTAAACCAAAAGGCATCACAGTGTACTCATACAATCCATACCTTGTGGTGAATGCTGTTTTAGGTATGTCTTGCTCTCTTATCTTGAGTTGAAAATAGCCTGACCGAAGATCAATCTTCGAGAACACACATGCTCCTTCTAGCTGATCAAACAAGTCGTTGATTCTTGGCAAAGGATATTTGTTCTTGATGGTTACCTCGTTGAGAGAACGGTAGTCAATGCATAATATTTGTGTTCTATCCTTCTTTTCCACGAATAAAACTGGAGCTCCCCAAGATGAAGAACTTGGTTGGATAAATCCTTTCTGCAACTGTTCTCCTAGTTGCTTCTTGAGCTCTTTCAGTTCATCAACTGACATTTTGTATGGTCTCTTAGCTATCGGTCCAGAACCCGGTACCAAGTCTATCAAAAACTCCACATCTCTATCTGGTGGCATCCCTGGAAACTCTTCCGGGAACACATCCGGATACTCACATACAATTGCCACACTGTCCATTCTAACCCCCTTAAGATAATTCAGCTTACTTCCTTTGGATTCAAAGTTTGACTTGAATTTTATTCTTTTTCCTTCTGGGGTTGTGAGTGCAACAGTACGATTAGCACAGTCTAGTACTCCTTCATACTTAGCCATCCAATCCATCCCCAAAATTACATCTAGTCCTTGGGAATCTAGGATTATCAGGCTTACTGGAAACTTATGCTTTCCAAACTCTATGACGAGATCCCGGCATCCAAGGCTTACTATCATATCTCCCCCCGGAGAACTAACCTTTATTGGACACCCAATGTTTTCAGATGCAAACCCATTTCTATCAACAAATACTTTTGATATGAATGAATGAGATGCACCAGTGTCAAAGAGTACAAATGCTGGAATGGAATTGAGTCTGAACTTACCAGCAACAGCGTCAGGCTCCTCATAGACCTCCTCCACATTGATGTGGTTAACCTGTCCTTTTCTGGAAAGGATTGGGCTTGTTAGGTCCTTCCACTTTCTTCTCAGGGCACTCATTAGCATAATGCCCCAGCTTCTTGCACTTGAAGCACTCAACCTGACTGATGTCCTTTTTTGCAGGCTGACTTCCACTTCCACTTCCACTGTGGTGGCTCTTATGTCATCTCTTGTGGTTCTTGTACTTATCATTGTCATGCATGCGATGATGCTTGTTGTCATGACGGTTGTGGTTGTGGTGCTTATTGAATTTCCCATGCTTGTGGGATCCCGAGCTGCCACTGTCATCATGGTGAGATCGTTTGTGAGACGATCCAGAGCTGTGCTTGTCGGATTGTTTCCTTTTTCTACTCTCGACTTGTTCCATTTTACTCTCCAAGATAGCAGCCTTGTCACACAGAGACTGATAAGTTGGAACATATGCCACAGACAACTGCAAGTTTAGCTCATCATTCAAGCCTTCCAGAAATTTTTCCTTTCTTTTGGCATCGGTGTCAACCTCATCCGGTGCATAGCGCGCCAGATTGTTGAACTCCTCTATGTATTCAGCCACGCTGCGCTGGCGCTGCTTCAGGTTGTGAAACTCCTTATTTTTCAGGATCATCATTCCTGATGAGATGTGAGCAGTGCGGAAGCCATCTTCAAAGATAGCCCAAGTCACCTCATCCAAAGGAGTGGTGATTTGTAAGTTGTCCCACCATGTGGCGGCTAGTCCTTCCAACAGATGTGCTGCGAACCTGACTTTTTCAGCATCCGTGCAGCCCACGGTCACTAAGTCCGTGTTCACAGAACGTAGCCAATCATTTGCTATCATGGGATCAGTTGTCCCCGAAAACTTAGCTGGCCTCAAACGCAGAAATCTGGTGAGCATATCAAAACCCGGAGGGTTGTTGTTGTTGTTGTTATTGTTGTTGTTGTTATTGAGGTTGTTGTTGTTGTTGTTATTCTGGTTTTGGATGAATGTTGTCATCATCTGCATAAGCTGTGTTTGAGCATTCATCATCTGTTGCATTTCTGGAGTGATGTTGTTGGGGTTGGGGTTTGCGCGACGGGGAGGCATCTGTGGTTTGTTTAAATAGAGGTAAGAATGAGATACCCATAGATGTTGTATGCACATTACATCACAAACAAACACATAGCAAGCAACATAGGAATAAAAGTTCAACAACCACATAATAAGTTCATGAAGTAAAACACACAAGTGGAAAGCCATCCACATGTCGGATGGTCTAATAACAAGTTCACAATAACAAGTACGAATATGAAAGATAAACGAGTAGTCAAGTCTACTCATCAGCATCAATCTCCTCCTCGACGAAGGTAAGACCTGCGTTCTCCATCGCGGTCTTGTTCTCCTCAATCGTAGCGGTCAAGGAATCGACCTTGGCCTTGAGAGCCCTCTTCTGGGAGCGAAGCCTCTCAATAACCATCTGCTGCTGCTCTAGCTCGAAATCCTTGGACTTCAGTTCTTCGGTCATATCCCGGATCTTCTTGTTCCTATCCTGGACGCGTTTCTCCTGACTCTTGAACATGCGGTCCTGGGCCTCGAACTTCGTCTCCATTTCCTTGACCATCTCATCCTGCTGTGCGAAAAGCTTGTCCTTCTCGCGAAGCTGCACCTAGAGCTCGTCATTGCTGAGCATGACGTTCGTCCTGTCCGTGTCCACGTGCCTGATGAGAGACTCTAAGTCCTGTAGATAGAGCCTGATGACCATCCCTACGATAATTAGTGGACAACGGTACGAATCTTGATGACTGATCACATGGCAATGAGTGGGGGTATTGTCCCCGGGGGCAGCTACATATTTACGATATATATATAATTTAAAGAACATACGATTCTAATTTCAAAGTTCCTATGGAACACTATGCCAAATTTCATGTCCCCTACACGATGGGTAACCACAAATGACGCGTGGCCATTCAGTATGCTACATGTATCATAATTTTAACTTACAATAAAGTCTAGCATAAGTTGCATAAACATTAAACATTTTAATTTGTAGAAATATATGGCACATTGTGTCCCTGGTTTCTTAGTTGTGCCCAGTTTTTCCCTCATAGAAAACTCAACTCCATTTTTGGTTGTGATTGGTCTAAACATGAATGTATTGTTGGATAGTTATTCTCATTATATTTCCAAAAACATTGATTTCATCTTATTTGGAGCTTGGACGCTCAAGGTATTGCAGCTTTGGTTCCTGGGATGGTACTCGTAGTTGAAGAGGTTGCGGCACTCGGATGGTTCGATCCCCCAATAGTTGCAGATATGGCACTGGGGACATTGCCGATGACCGTTGTCATTATTCTGGCAACCATTGCCCATCGCCATTGTGTAACACCCCCGGTCACTCCGGACCGACGGCTGTCACTTCTAGCAGCTCAATAGGATCTCTAGACTAACCCCACAAACCAACACTAGTCTTTTTTGCGCATTTTGTCCTCACTCGTGCGCACCCAATACCCACTTCCCGGTCGGTCACCCATCCTAGAATTTCTCTAGACCAAGCACGCTTATCCTTAGAGTTCCTTTAGAATGAGATTCCGGAAAAGAAATTGCAACTTGTTGGTATGGGTTTCCTTTAGAATGAGCTAGGAACGTCCCCTCTTGGCACACGTCTATGCGTCCAGTGCCGGCACATTGCCATGTCGTGTCCACTCTGGGCCACACGCGTCATGCTACACATGTCCGCCACTGATCCGCACACGCCCATTTAACCGCGAAGGTCGGCTCTGATACCACTTGTAACACCCTCGGTCACTCCGGACCGACGACTGTCACTTCTGGCAGCTCACTAGGATCTCTAGACTAACCCCACAAACCAACACACTAGTCTTTTCTGCGCACTTTGTCCTCCCTCGTGCTCACCCGGTACCCACTTCCCGGTCAGTCACCCATCCTAGAATTGCTCTAGACCAAGCACGCTTAACCTTAGAGTTCTTTTCGAATGATCTTTCCGAAAAGAAGTTGCAACTTGTTGGTATGGGTTTCCTATCAATCCTATTGATCCATGCGCCATGGTCTCACATGTTTCCCCCACAGTCATTGTCGTTGTTGCTACGACCATAGCCGCCACGGTTGTTCGGATGCCCGTTGCCTCCACCTTGATCGTGCTGGAATGTGCACCTAACTTGTGGGGCAGAGGTTAAACTAGGAGCTCACGGCTAGGGCCCCACTGCTGAATGAATTACAAGACATCTTGTTGGGCGAGGACGACCACTCCTTGGTCTCAGCTTGATGCAACTAAAGAGCCTCGAAGGACAACACATGGGAATAAAAATCGGTATAGAAAACCGAGAGGTTGCCCACAATGAAAGATGCAATAATGAAGTTGAACATGGAGTCCTAGATGGCGATGATGTAGGTGACGATCTCGTCATTGGAGTGCGTGGAGCCGACGTTAGCCATGCTATCAGCAAGATTCTTCATCTTGTGCATGTACTCCGCCTATGTCATCATGTCTCCCTTCCGCAGCGACTGAAGCTGTCGCCAGATATGTTGCATGTTTACGCGGCTCTGAGCACCAAAATTGGCATGGACGGTTGTCCAAGCTACATTCGTCGTTGTTCAGGAGATGAGGTGACATACGATGTCCTCCTCCATGGAGGAAAGTAAAAGGCCGAGTACCTTCTCATCCTGCCCCAACCACCGTTGGTAGGCAGGGTTATTCAGGTCTTCTCCGCATCACTTGTTGACATGGGTATGCCCTATGGGTACCCAATATTAGCCTATCTGGTTTGTACCAACGAGAGCCCATGTGATGATCTGTACCTGATGATGCAGCTCAGGAAGGATTCGGGTGGTCCAGGCCCATGAATGATGTGATTCCTTGAAGGATACAGCTTTTTTTAGATGAAAAGTTCAAAGAGAAAACCCTAACATATAACCGACTCGGCCTTATCCTGAGACATAGCCTACCTATATATAGGCCAGGAGGGCATGGCGAGAAGGGACTACCTCAACCCTAGCGTAAACCCCCACCAGATCTCATTTGAGCATCCTTGTAATCCTTGGTTTCACCGATAATCAAGAACGGACAAGCATGAGTAGGGTTTTCCTCCGGGGACCTAAACCTGGGTAAATCTTGTGTCCCGCATTGCTTTTTTGTTATCCGAACGAGACCTCTAGTGCACCCCTCTTCTTTAAACCCAAGTCCATCAAGTATGGACATTGACGTGAACACCCCACATCACTTGTGCTTCAGATGATAGTCTTTGACGGAGCCACCATAATGCTAATGAGGAAGCCGCGTAGGTTTGTGCCGACGAAGTGGGGCAATGTGAGCCCATGCCACAACATAAAATTGTTGCGGCTGAGACAAATAGGGCCGGTGGGCACCAACGCCGTGGTGACAATGGATGTCGGCGAGGAAATGATGATGCACTAGTAGAAAACAAGCCATCCGTTCGCTCCCCCTCAGAGCATTAGTCCCGGTTGCGCCACGAACCGGGTCTAATGCTGGCACGCGTCCTGGTTCGAGCGGGCACGGGGCCCGGAGGTATGCATCCCGGTTGGTAAGGGGGCATACATCCCGGTTTGTAACACAAACCGGGACTAAAGGTTGGACGTCAGCCACGTGGCGTGGCACACACCATTAGTCCCGGTTTCCGTTACAAAACGGGACGTATGCTCTCACCCTCTATAAATGCAACGCCCCAACCCTCTGCCTTCACTCTGTTTTTTCTTGGTGGAAGGTGTGAGGGGTGTGCTAGTTTTTTCCCCTATGCATGCATTCAAGGTGTTTGATGAAATGTTTGAGTGAATGATCCCGTTCAATTTCTCATAAAACAAAAATATAGAAGGTGTCCGAGACGCACTTGAGCTTTCTCCTCTTTATTTTCCTCGGTCGAGGTTAGCAATCTTATCTTTTCTCTGTCATTGATACAATGCATGTGTCGATGTGAATTGGTCATTTCACTATTTATGATGTCCTAATTTTTTGATAAACTTACTTATATGATGCAGATGAACGGTCGGGAATGGATGTATGGTGACCGGCGCGTAGCCGGGTATATGAAAGGCGTGGATAAATTTATCGATGTGGCTACGGCAAACAAAGAGAATGGTTTTATATGTTGTCCATGTGTTCAATGTCGGAACAACAAGGAGTACTCTTCCTCGAAAATCATTCACGGCCACCTGATTATGAAAGGTTTCATGCCCAACTATAATTTCTGGACCAAGCACGGGGAAAGAGGGGTTATGATGGAAGATAGTGAAGAAGAAGATGATGATAACAACTATCATCATATGTTTCCTGAATACAGTGATACTGCAATGGAATACAATGGAGAGGAAGGAGGTGAAGAACGGGCATCAGATGAGCCGGCTGATGAGCTTGGTAGGGTCATTTCTGATGCAAAGCGAGACTGTGAAACAGAAAATGAGAAGTTGAATTTAGAGGGCATGTTAGAAGATCACAAGAAATTGTTGTACCCAAATTGTGAAGATGGCAGCACAAAGCTCGGTACCACACTGGAATTGTTGCGATGGAAGGAAGAGTGTGGTCTAACTGACTCCTCATTTGAAAAGATGCTGAAAATAATGAAGCCGAAGTTTCCAAAACATAACGAACTTCCCGAGAGTACCTATGAAGCAAAGAAGACTCTTTGTCCTCTAGGATTAGATGTGCAAAAGATACATGAATGCATTAATGACTGCATCCTCTACTGCGGTAAGGAGTATGAGAATTTAGATAAATGCTCGGTATGCAATGCATTGCGGTATAAAATCAGACGAGATGAGGGAGAGCCCCTCCGGAAGAGGGTTCCTGCTAAGGTTATGTGGTATGCTCCTATAATACCAAGGTTGAAACGCATGTTCAGAAACAAAGAGCATGCCAGGTTGTTGCAATGGCACAAAGAAGACCGTAAGAAAGACGGGAAGTTGAGACACCCTGCTGATGGGTCACAGTGGAGAAAAATCGAGAGAGACTTCCCAGACTTTGCAGGTGACGCAAGGAACTTATGGTTTGGTCTAAGTATGGATGGCATGAATCCTTTTGGGGAGCAGAGCTGCAGTCACAACACCTGGCCCATGACTCTATGTATCTACAACCTGCCTCCTTGGTTGTCCATGAAGCGTAAGTTCAGTATGATGCCAGTGCTCATCCAAGGCCCGAAGCAACTGGGCAACGACATTGATGTGTACCTTAGGCCATTAGTTGAAGAACTCTTACAGTTGTGGGGCAAACCAGGTGTACGTGCGTGGGATGAGAACAAACAGGAGCCATTTGATCTACGAGGGTTGTTATTTGTAACCATTAATGATTGGCCTGCTTTTAGTAACCTTTCAGGACAGACAAACAAGGGATATAAGGCATGCACACACTGTTTAGATAAGACTGAAGGTACATATTTGCATAAATGCAAGAAGGTTGTGTACCTGGCGAATCGACGATTTCTTCCGACCAATCATCCCGTAAAAAAGAAAGGCAAGCATTTCAAAGGTGAGGCAGATCACCGAAAGAAGCCTGAACTCCCTGCTGGTGATGATGTATTTGGTATGGTCAAGGACATAGAAGTAATCTTTGGAAAGGGTCCCGGCGGTCAATAAGTTCTGAACGACGTCGCTACAGGACACACACCCATGTGGAAGAAGAAATCTATATTTTTGGAGCTTCCATATTGGAAAGTCCTGCGTGTCCGCTCTTCAATCGACGTGATGCACGTGACGAATAATCTTTGCGTGAACCTGTTAGGATTCCTAGGCGTGTATGGGAAGACAAAAGATACACCAGAAGCACAGGAGGACCAACAAATTATGAAAGACCCAAAGAACATGCATACACAGAACAAGACGGATAAAGGGCGTCACTTAAGTCGTGCCAGCTATGCTCTTACCAAAGCAGAGAAGGAAATCTTTTTTTAACTCCTTTACAGTATCAAGGTTCCATCGGGCTTCTCATCTAATATAAAGGGGATAATAAATATGGCAGAGAAAAAGTTCCAAAACCTGAAGTCTCATGACTGTCACGTGATTATGACGCAGTTGCTTCCGATTGCATTGAGGGGGCTTCTACCGGAAAATATTCGAGAACCCATTGTGAAGCTGTGTGCATTCCTCAATGCACTATCTCAGAAGGTAATCAATCCAGATATTCTGCCAAGGTTACAGAAGGATGTGGTACAATGTCTTGTTAGTTTTGAATTTGTGTTCCCACCATCCTTCTTCAATATTATGATGCGTCTCCTGGTTCACCTTGTAGGGTTCGCAGCATAGAAAACAAAAAATTTCCTACGATGGGAACAACTAAGTACCAAGATCTATCTACTAGAGACAAGCAACGGGTGGATATACATCCATAGAATACATACCCTCGAAGACCGAATAGCGTTAACGAGGTTGTACTCGTGGATGATGTAGACGAACGCTTGCCGATCTCAAGATCGTGATGAAGTCCATCTGGTCCAGCCGGTCCAGCACGATCAAGTCTAGCACCTCAAAGTAGTGGTGCATCCGTGATCGCACACACGTACGGGTACCCCGACAACCTCCGCGCCCTCGCTCCAGTGAAGAAGCGGAAGCAACAAATACTTCCAGAAAAAGCCACCGGGAACATGTATCTCGATGATCCGAGACCATGGGGAAATTCTAAAGGGGGGAGAGAGATCCTTCGCGAGGAGGTGTGCTTTGAGAGAAGGAGAGGGGGGACTTTTATAGGGGAGAGGGGGGCACCCAAGGGTCATGGTGCCCAGCCATGGGGGCTGCCCCCACCTCTTCCACATTCATGTGGGTGGAGCTCCCACTCAAAAATGAAAAGCCTCCACTCAAAAATCCACCCACATGCATTAAATTTCCACCAAATTTAATGCAAGCTCTCATTAAAATAAAACTCTTTTATTTATTTATTCAGAATTTTTTTAATTACTTTAATTAACAAACATTCACATAAAACCCCTTACAACATTTCAATTTCACATGCAGAACCAGTTTCAGCAATTTCAACCGAAACAGTTTCGGTGTCTAGTGAAATAAATTCATGCGCTTTCCTTTTTCTTTCTCTGGCATATCATTTGCTCCGAATGGTGTCGGTATCCCTTAAATGTGTCACCCTACGGTTCGCGAATAATGCAGACATGATCGAGACCCCTCTCCGAGCAATAATCAGCAGCGGGGCCTGGAGATCCGTACTGACTCCCACACATTCAACGATGACTTCTGTAATCGTGTGACCTTTTACGCTAGTATCTTAATCCCTTTGTTTCACGATATATTACATGTCCGAGATTCGATCATCGGTATCTCCATACCTAGTTTGATCTCGTTACCGACATGCACTCTTTTCTTGTTCCCATGATATAACATTCTAGTGATCAAATCACTTGCTTGCAAGCTAATCAATGTGATATCACCGAGAGGGCCAAGAGCATATCTATCTGTCATCGGGATGAACAAATTCCACTCTTGATCCATGAACCTCAACATAACACTTGAGTAGTTCTGAAACCATCTTTATAATCACCCAATTACGGTGTGACGTTTGATGTCATCGAGAAACTCTTCCGGTGTTAGTGATTGACATGATCTCATGGTCTAAGGATTAGGATCACTTCGTAAGTTGTTAGAGCAATATAAACTCAATGAATTTGATCGTAATGCTATACTTCGGATGAATGTTCATCACATCATTACACTAATGTTGTGACCTTGTTATTAACAACATCCAATGTCCATGATCATGAAACCTTTGATCATCTTGTTAATCAACGAGCTAGTTTATAAGAGAGGCATAACTAGGAACTTCCTTTTTGTTTATTAAACACGCATGTATTAACGTTTCTGTATTAATACAATTATAGCATGTAAAATAAACATTTATCATAAATAGGGAATACGATAATAACCACTTTATTATTGCCTCTCGGGCATATTCCCTTCAGTCTCCCACTTGCACTAGAGACAATAATATAGTTTGAAAACTTTGCGATTGAACACCTATGGCTTTCTGGTGTTCCATATACGCAATTGCAAGTGGTTAACATAATCTATGGATCCGACGCTTTTAGGTCCGTGTGTATTTACATGTCTTTGCGTCTCCACGCATCACTCATTCTCCAATGAGATGGCATTGTATAAATTTGGTCTTTTGGTGATACCTTTAGTTCCTTGGGGTTAAAACACGTCGATACTATTGTCATACAATATGTCTTTAGTGTTAGCCCATTGCGAACCACACCTTAGTTTGATAACAAACTACTTGACACAAATTCCCTCCTTTGCTGCTATTATAGCAGTCATATACTTAGCCTTTTTGTTGTAGTATTCGTCACAATGTCTTAACTTTGGAATACATCCAAATCCATCATGAAAACTCCTTTCATTTCATTGTGCCACCCATAGTTTAAATTGAGATAAACTTAATTTGTAACTTGTGACAAAACTAGTATCAATGTAACGCTTTACAGTGAACTATTTGTAATTGTTTGTCACTTCTACACAAATATATTCTTAATTCTTCCAAAAGATCATAATAATATCCTTACTATCGTCCAATGATCATTTTATGATTCATTCTGGTATTTGCTCATAACACTTAGAGAATAGGACATATCTGGATGTGTACATATCATGGTATGATTGATCAAAACATTCTCGTGATTTCACTCATCAAGTGTCAAAGCACTTGAATCTTGTTTCACTTATCAGATGTCGATACACTTGAATCTTGATTCAATTCTTTTCCATGCGACAAGAACCGTTTCTTGTTGTTTCTATATTGAACTCCTTCAATATCTCATATATGTACGTTTGGCACAACCATATTAGCGTCACAGTCTATCCACTATAGACATTCATGCTAAATATTCGGGTTTTGCCTAAGTATTTCATCGAAATGAAATTCTTAACCTTTGTCAATAAAAGGTACATCATTTCTAATAAACAAGATGTCATCAACATAATGTATTAGAAATGTGTCTCAGCGCTCCCACTTAATTTCTTGCAAAAGCAAGCATCTTCATCGTTTCCTGATGAAAAACTCCTTTTTCATCATGGTGAAGATTCCAACTCCGCGATGCTTACTTCAACCATTGAAGTTTGCATGCCCTTTTTAGCATCTTTTGAATTTAACAAAACCCTTTGGACCGTGTCATGTACACGTCCTAGGTAACCATTCTATTAGAAGAACTTTGTTTTGTTTATTCATCTACCATATACCAAATTATATGTAGTGGTTGCTACTTTAATCCGTCCAGACTAAATATCGCTATGAAAGATCAAATCTTGTCATAGTCAACTCCTTGAACATTGTCATAAAATACTTTACGACATGTCGACTATTTCATAGATGTGAAACATCCATGTTTGTTTCTTTATAGATCCAAATACGACCGATAGGTTTTTACAACTTTCCGGAGGGTCTTCTAAGTTCAAAAATTGATTGATCGTGTATGGACTTATCACGGATTTTATGGCTTCAAGCCATTTGACGGAGTCAGGGCCCATCATCGCTTCTTTGCATGTAGTCGGTTCATCATTGTCAGACAATAATGATTTACTCTCAAATCTTAGCATTTGATTGTTTAACCGACCGACTTGGTTCAATAAGAACTTAGATCTCCGTGACCACAACCTTTGAGGCACATAATCTATGAGCATTATGGCAGCCTTCGGAACGATTTCCGGCGCTGCGTAACTCAGCACATTTAGCTAAGGTTTGTTAACCTTATCAAAGTTCTATTGTCCTCCCACTTAACTTTTGCGAAATATTCCTTTTTCAAGAAACTTCACATTTCAAGCGACAAAACCTTTTGTCCTTGGTGTTATGGAGGAATACCGAATTGTTATTCCAAATAACCTACAAAGACATGCTTATCTGACTTCGGTTGTAAACAACTTACTTATGTTTAGCATAACAAAATTTAAGAAATTATAACTTGGGTTTTACCCCAAACCATAACTCATATGGTGTCATTTCAACGGATCAAGATGGAGCTCTTTTCAGTGTAAAATCGGTAGTCTCTAAAGCTTTAATCTTTTTGAAACATAATGGCAGTTTTATAAATAACACCTTTGATCCAACCATGTCAAACAAGGTTTCATTACAAATCTCAAACACTCCATACTCCTATGGTGTTTCGGGAAATGTAAATCTAGGTGTTTTGCTAAACTTGCAACTCAAATAAATCCCTTTATGATAAATCATAATTCATTTATTTTTCTTGTTACACTTGTAACTCAAATAAATCCCTTATGATAAAATCATAAACCATTTATTTTCTTGTCACAATGATTTTCACTTCATCTTGAAAGTCTTTGAACATTTTCAAATATTTCACACTTCTTTCTCATTAAGTGAATATTCACTCAAATTTCTGGAGAAATTATATGAAGTTGAAACCCATCGCTTATGACTACACATAATGGACTACATACATCGATATGTATAAATTCCAATATTTTAGTCGTTCGTTCTTCTTTGGCCTTTGAATGAAATTTTAATTATCCCGAGGAAAGTCTCACAAGCGTCACTTGATCAAATAAAAGACTCCAAAAATCCATGAAAATGGAGATTCTTCATGTTTTTCTTTCCAATATAATTTAAACGGCGTTGTCACTTCGTAAGTGATCTTCCAATCATTTGTCTTGCGACATTTTAGCATTAGGTTTTATGGATGTGATTTCTCCAACTAGATTTGTAAATCATCCATCTTATATGGAATATGGTAATTATTTGAACAACCTTTATTCTCATAATACCAGATTCAAATAACAATTATTAAAACAAATCTTGAAGTCAAGCTTTGATGTCAACGAGAAATACAAACAACGGTTTGTTTGTTTTCGATGAACATCATCACATATTCTCTTACTAGTTACTTAGGCCATTGTGGTTCATGAATTGCGTTGTTCTGTATGAAATTACATACCAACCAATTCGGTATCCAATACCCAAGAACCACATTGTTTAACAAGCAAAGAATACAACCATAACATGTATATCATCCATATACCTAAATTGGATATTTCCAATCTTTTCTTTTTCTGCCAAATATATTTTATAGATTCTCTTTCAGCATTTACTTTCCCTTTTTAAAAGAATCTATCAACATCAAAAAGTGGCGCCATATACATGACACATAGTCCAAAGCGTGTATATTCAATAATAATACCTTTGGACTTGCACTTTGAAGTAGATCACCATCATCAAAATGATCGGTATTCTTTCAAAATCCATTGTTTAGTAATATTTTTAGTGTAGTAAACACTTTACATACATCTTCTATTCACCCTTATCATGACGACTTTCATGATCAAGCTACTGTAGCTTATAAAGGCGAATCGTGAGTATAACATTACTTTCCAAAACCCTTTTGGATGTCTAGCATCTCCAACCTTCGTAAATTCTCATCCAATATGAGAACATATATTATACTCTATCATATTGCAACCAAAACACTGTTTCAGATATCGTTATATCTGCCACACATGATGGTTTCTGAAACAATTCTTTCAGCTCCTAGATAATCTCGATATTTAAATCAAGAATCATGGAGGCAAACATGATACTTAAGATACTAACAGTGGAATTGTTACTCTTGATTTAATACCAATTATTAAATCTCACGAAGTAAATAAAGTTTGCTAAAAGTTTGCAATAGGACTTTAAACTTTAGATTGACACTCAACACAATACGATACCAGTTTGTAAAGTATATATCTAGAATTCTATAGTTCTATTATCTCAATTACAACGATGCATAAGGTGGTGAACGAATGCCAATGACTACAACAAATTATGCAAATTCACTTTGATTTAATTTATGATAAATTGAGTTCTACTAATCCAAATTAGAAATGAACTCCCACTCAAAAACGACATCCCTCGTGTCTTTTTAGTGATTACATGAACCAAATCCACTACACCAAGTCCGATCATCACGTGAGTCGGTGTAGCTTCAAAGGCGAGCATCAAATGGGCATCATATCTACTATATGACTCATGCTTAAACTTTTAGTCCGTGTTCCGAGGCCATGTCTGTACATGCTAGGCTTGCCAAGTTAGAACCTTAGTATTCACGTGTGTAACTGTCTTACACCCAAAATATGGTCGTGGATCCAAGAACACCCGATCATCACGTGATGTCTTGGAGCGACGAAAACATAATCGGTGCATACTAAAGGAAGAACACATTCTTATCTTGATATATAAATGAGGGATCATCTTATTATGCTAATAAAATGCAAAACAAGCAATATAAGATGCAATCAAAACATCACATGTTTATTAGTGAAATGATATGGTTCCCGCATATGATCTCCATCATGTGCACCGTGGTATGATCTCTATCATACCTTTATGTGTAAGGCCAAGGTCTATGGAACTTACACGCTATGTGTGTTGTAAGAGTATCATCTCATACTTCTACTTACAACATCACCATATCATAACACTAGCCCAACAACAAACTAAACTAGACGCCTCTAATTTATCCATTGCAAGTTTTACGTGGCTTAGGGCATTCGAAGATAGAACCGTTCTTACCTACGAACATGAACCACAACGAGGATAACCAAATTGTTGACAACTTGTTGCAAATTAGATATTGACTATAGTAGGAGAGACAGACACCCGCTAGCCACTTATACAAAACTAGTTGCATGTCAAGTGTGGAACAGGTCTCATGTGCGAGGACATGTAAAGTTTGTCCAGGCCGCTTCATCCCACTATGCCACCAATATCCAAAGTACAACTAAGAAGCAATAAAATCATCATCATCGCCCACATACTCATATGTGTACTACCCGTGCAAAGCATCTACGCATAGATCCAGCTCTGATACCACTGTAGGGTTCGCAGCATAGAAAACAAAAAATTTCCTATGATGGGAACAACTAAGTACCAAGATCTATCTACTAGATACAAGCAACGGGTGGATATACATCCATACAATACATACCCTCGAAGACCGAATAGCGTTAACAAGGTTGTACTCGTGGATGATATAGACGAACGCTTGACGATCTCAAGATTGTGATGAAGTCCATCTGGTCTACCCGGTCCAGCACGATCAAGTCCAGCTAGCACCTCAAAGTAGTGGTGCATCCATGATCGCACACACGTACGGGTACCCCGACAACCTCCGCGACCTCGCTCCAGCGAAGCAGCGGAAGCAAAAAATCCTTCCAGAAAAAGCCACCGGGAACATGTATCTCGCTGATCCGAGACCATGAGGAAATTCTAAAGGGGGAGAGAGATCCTTCGCGAGGAGGTGTGCTTTGAGAGGAGGAGAGGTGGCCCTTTTATAGTGGAGAGGGGGCACCCAAGGGGCATGGCGCCCAGCCATGGGGGCTGCCCCCACCTCTTCCACATTCATGTGGGTGGAGCTCCCACTCAAAAATGAAAAGCCTCCACTCCCATTAAAAAGCCTCCACTCAAAAAATCCACTCACATGCATTAAATTTCCACCAAATTTAATGCAATCTCTCATTTAAATAAAACTCTTTTATTTTTTTATTCAGAATTTTTTTAATTACTTTAATTAACAAAAATTCACATAAAACCCCTTACAACATTTCAATTTCACATGCAGAACTAGTTTCAGCAATTTCAACCGAAACAGTTTCGGTGTCTAGTGACATAAATTCCTGCGCTTTCCTTTTTCTTTCTCTGGCATATCATTTGCTCCGAATGGTCTCGGTATCCCTTAAGTGTGTCACCCTACGGTTCGCGAATAATGCAAACATGATCGAGACCCCTCTCCGATCAATAATCAGCAGCGGGACCTAGAGATCCGTACTGACTCCCACACATTCAACGATGACTTCAGTGATCGTGTGAACCTTTTACGCTAGTATCTTAATCCCTTTGTTTCACGATATATTACATGTCCGAGATTCGATCATCGGTATCTCCATACCTAGTTTGATCTCGTTACCGACATGCACTCTTTTCTCGTTCCCGTGATATAACGTTCTAGTGATCAAATCACTTTCTTGCAAACTAATCAATGTGATATCACCGAGAGGGCCCAGATCATATCTATCCGTCATCGGGATGAAAAAATTCCACTCTTGATCCATGGACCTCAACATAACACTTTTGTAGTTCTGAAGCCATCTTTATAATCACCCAATTACGGTGTGACGTTTGATGTCATCGAGAAACTCTTCCGGTGTTAGTGATTGACATGATCTCATGGTCTAAGGATTAGGATCACTTCGTAAGTTGTTATAGCAATATAAACTCAACGAATTTGATCGTAATGCTATACTTCGGATGAATGTTCATCACATCATTACACTAATGTTGTATCCTCGTTATTAACAACATCCAATGTCCATGATCAGGAAACCTTTGATCATCTTGTTAATCAACGAGCTAGTTTATAAGAGAGGCATAACTCGGAACTTCCTTTTTGTTTATTAAACACGCATGTATTAATGTTTCTGTATTAATACAATTATAGCATGTAAAATAAACATTTATCATAAATAGGGAATACGATAATAACCACTTTATTATTGACTCTCGGGCATATTCCCTTCACACCTTGTGGAAGAGATTGCCATTCTCGTTCCGGTATTTCTGCACAATATGTTCCCCTTTGAGAGGTTCATGGGAGTCTTAAAGAAATATGTTCATAACCGTGCTAGAGAAGAAGAAAGCATCTCCAAGGGATATGCAACAGAGGAGGTCATTGAGTTTTGTGTTGACTTTATTCCTAACCTTAAGCCGATTGGTGTTTCTGACTCGCGGCATGAGGGAAGACTAAGTGGAAAAGGCACGCCGGGAAAGAAAGCAATGATATGTAGGGACGGGGATTCTTTCACTAAATCACACTACACAGTTCTACATAATTCCACCTTGGCAGCTCCGTATATCGAGGAACACAAGAATATTCTACGCTCCAAAAACCCGGGAAGCCTGAATCACTGATTAAAGATGAACACATGAAGTCTTTCGGTGGTTGGATGCGGACACATATCTTGAATGACACCACTGTTGGAGATCAGCTATACTTGTTGGCCGCGTCACCATCTTCTACTGTATTGAATTTCCAAGGGTACGAAATAAATGGGAATACATTCTACACGATCGCCCAAGATAAAAAAGAGCACCAACCAAAATAGTGGTGTCCGCTTTGATGCAATAGACGAGAATGGACAAAAGGACACATATTATGGTTACATAGAGGAGATATGGGAATTAGACTATGGAGTCTCTTTTAAGGTCCCTTTGTTTCGCTGCAAATGGGTCAACCTGGATGGAGAAGGGGTAAATATAGACCAGTTGTATGGAATGACAACAGTGGATCTCAACAATCTTGGTTATAGAGATGAACCATTCGTCCTAGCCAATGATGTGTCTCAGGTTTTCTATGTGAAGGACATGTCCTCCAGACCGAAAAAAAGAAAAAAATATGCAAACGAATACATCATATGATGAGCCAAAGCATCACATAGTTCTTTCAGGAAAAAGAAACATCGTGGGAATCGAGGACAAGACAAACATGTCAGAAGATTATAATAAGTTTTTATGAAATTCCGCCCTTCACAGTGAAAACTGACCCAAGCATTCCGTTAAGTAAAGAAGATGCTCCATGGTTACGTCTGAAGCGATCATTAGGAAGGACATATGCCAAGAAGTTCATGCTCATATTATGTAACTCTAGTTCATGTCTTTCGCGGTTTGTGGGTTCACCGAAGGATATCTTTCACGGTTTGTGGCTTGACCGGGACTATATATAGGGGGCCTTTAGTCCCGGTTTTGTAGTCTCAGTTTTAATATTAATAAATGTCTTGAGTGTTAGTCCCGTTTTGTGGCTGGACCGGGACTATGAAGAAGTTGTCCCAATTCGTACTTACCATTAAGATCTGATCTCCAAACGCGCGCGGTCACATATTAGGGAGTGCCTCTATGACTAGTTTCTTGGAAATGCCGGAGGACTGGGATCCGGCGGCATCTCCCTGAAACTGGTCTTAGTGGTGTCCCTTCTCTCGAAAACCATCTTGCATCTTGTAACTTCTCTAACTAGATCAATACACCTGGGAGATAACTAATTTCACATATTAGGGAGTGCCTCTATGACCAGTTTCTCGGAGATGCGGAGGACTGGGTATAGTGTCGGCATAGTGTCGACACTCACGACATAATGTCGACACTCACCCCCTATTATTAGTGTTGACTCATGTTTTGTCCCGGTTGGTGACATCATCCAGGACAAGGTACACGTCGCACGACATAATGTCGACACTCACCCCTATCATTAGTGCTGCCTGGCCCAGCCTACCGAAATCCATCCAACCGGGACTAAAGATGAACCTTTAGTATATTGAAAATCCGAACAATTAAAATCCTTCGCGTGGTGTCATATTATGTTACATAGTTGAAAGGAAAAATACCAGATTTGGTATATTGATCATGTTTCGAAAAAAACCTTCACAAAATGACCTATCATGTTTGAGGTTTCATGGCTTTCGGTCCAAATGACCGATGTTATGTGCTGAATCACGACATAGTTTGTGATGTTGTGCCCATATTATGCATGCGTGTGGACATTGGTATGGAGAACAATGTTGCAGGAGGAAGTTTTTATTTTTGTCGCACGGAAAAGCCCTTTTCCATTTTCCGAGCACAAAAAACGGGTCGTTTTGTGAAGAAACCACCAAAATGCCGTTTCAGAATGCTACCGTCCCATTTTCCTAAAATACTAGACCACCTTACATGGACTATCTCCCAACCGGGACATCTCAAACCTTTTCGTCCATCCCGGGTAAAGAGGACAAATGTCTGCCGAATCGGCAGGAAGTGGGTCCGGTTTGTACTACAGGTACATGATCTATCGCCCGTGATGTTTTGAAAAAATCATTTTTAGACTTGCAATATGTGGTTTATTTAGAGATGCAATTCAAGTTCTAAATGAGCCATTTTTCTTCCCGCCATTTCTTCCCACCATTTTTCTTCCCGCCATTTTTTCTCGGCATTTCTCCCGCCAGTTTTTTCCCGCCAGTTCTTCCCGCTAGTTCTTCCCTCCAGTTATCTTCCTGTCATTTCTCACTATATATATATATATATGTAGGGTTGGCCTCCATTGTCATTGCACATCTCTAGACTCATATCTGCAACCTCATCACTCTTTCTCATGACTTCCACCGTAGCACTAACTCCTAGGGAGGCGGAGGCGCTTTGCGCCTCGAACTACCCCTTCCCACCGGGCTACCGTGTCCCCATCGGCTGGATGCTGAGCGCCGGAGGCGTGCCGGTTCCTCCTGTCCCTCTAGGTGTGGCACGTCGGATGGCCATCACGAACCACTACTACTTCGAGCTCACGCCAGAGCAGCGGAGGAATCCCAGATGGCATCCTGACTATTTTCCGACTTGGGAAGCCTTCTTTGTGGATCAGCGTGAGAGGGCGCTCGCCAGGCACGAGGAGGATGGCCCACCTCCTCCGAACTTCAACGAGGTCGGACGTCGGTTGTGGTGGCGCGGTCGGACTGTCTAGAGCGTCATGGCCTACGACACGGTCGCCGACTCTAGCCCTCGCCTGCGCTACCCTCAAGTCCAGCCCACTCGTACTCAGCCTTCAAGGTTCAACTACGGCGACCCGACGACGACAGCAACGACGGCTGCGGCGAGTACGACGACTATAGTAGCGAGTATTACATGTGTAGGTAGGAGCATGACTGAATCACTCCAACATTGCAAAACAAGTTCGGCCGATTGTGGCTTAATCTGGCCATGTATCTTAATTTTCAGTTCTTCTATGTAACTTTGTGTTAGTTGCGTTATGTACTTTAATTCCAGTTCTATCCTAATAAAATTTTCTTTCCGCCCATTATTTCCCGTCCTTTTTTTCCGCCCATTAATATATAAAAAATATAAGTTAATTCAAATCCAAATTAAAAACAGAAAATGGTTTTGAATTATTTATTCAAATCCAAACACTTTTTATGTTTAAAGTTTTACTAAATTCCAAATTAATATTAAAAAAATATAAGTTAATTCATTTTTAATTGTAAATGGTTCATATTTTAAATGGTTACATTAATTATTTTTTAAAACAAAAAATGGTTTTGAATTATTTATTCAAATCCAAACACTTTTTATGTTTAAAGTTTTTCTAAATTCCAAATTAATATTAAAAAAATATAAGTTAATTCATTTTTAATTGTAAATGGTTCATATTTTAAATGGTTACATTAATTATTTTTTAAAACAGAAAATGGTTTTGAATTATTTATTTAAATCCAAACACTTTTTATGTTTAAATTTTTTCTAAATTCCAAATTAATATAAAAAAATACAAGTTAATTCATTTTTAATTGTAAATGGTTCATATTTTAAATGGTTACATTAATTATTTTTTAAAACAGAAAATGGTTTTGAATTATTTATTCAAATCCAAACACTTTTTATGTTTAAAGTTTTTCTAAATTCCAAATTAATATTCAAAAAATATAAGTTAATTCATTTTTAATTTTAAATGGTTACATTAATTATTTTTAAAAACAGAAAATGGTTTTGAATTATTTATTCAAATGCAAACACTTTTTATGTTTAAATTTTTTCTAAATTCTAAATTAATATTCAAAAAATATAAGTTAATTTAATTTTAAATGGTTCATAGTTTAAATGGTTACATTAATTATTTTTTAAAACATAAAATGGTTTTGAATTAGTTATTCAAATTCAAACACTTTTTATGTTTAAAGTTTTTCTAAATTCCAAAGTAATTATCATTTAAAAAACATTACAAATTTAAACCCCAAATAAAAAATAAGACGGGAACAGAGAGAAAATTCCTGAAAAAATTTGAAAACAGGTTCATATGTCCTCGTTGGAGCCACCAACCGGGACTAAAGAGCCCTGCGCGCGCCCCTTGGGCTGATGAAAAAAAGTGGACTATACGTCCCGGTTGGTGGCTCCAACCGGGACGTATGACCCTTTAGTCCCAGTTGGATCCACCAACCGGGACAAAAGGTCCTTTGGTTATAACTGTTCGCCCCTTCTCCTTCTCCTTCTTCCCCGTTCCTCTTCACTCACCCGCAACAGATCGCCGCCGCCGCGAGGACAAGCGCTCGGACGCCGTCAGGCTGCCCAACCGCCGCCCCGCTATCGGCCTCCACGCGCTGCCCCGCCGTCGGACTCCACTCGATGCCCCGCTGTCGCGCCTCCACGCGCTGCTTCTTCTTCGACCCCGACGAGCTCCGCCGCGCTCCTCGCCGGCGCTCCGAGCCTCGTCTTTCCTCACCGTCGTCCCCAATCGCTACAGGGTGAGCCGCTGAACCTCCCTGACCCAGTATTTTCTTCCTGGCATCGCGCGTAGCCGCTGCTCGCCGTTCACCCGAGAGCTCCGCCGCAGATGCTCGCCGTCGTGCTTGCTCCGGCGATCATTAGCTAGCGGCGCTAGGTTAGATAGGTTCCTCTAGCTCGCACGGTTTGAACAGACCCAACGGAGCTCCCTAGAATCGCCGGAAACATCACCGGCGACCACCGCCTGCCGCTCCGGTCGCGTCGTCGCGAGTGACGTGGCCACCACGTGGCCACGAGGTGGACCCAGCGTGGCTTGGGGCCCGCTCATCATCCCCTTTGGCTAAATCCAGCCCCGGTGAGAAACGCCCTGACCCCCCCCACACACACACACTTTGCGTGTGGGGCTGTTGATGTGGCTCCGTCCCCACCAGTCAGTCTCTATGGGTAGGTTCAGTCGTGGTAACAAAAGCCCTGGGTTCTTTAGGACGTTAGCCTTATGTAATAAATTGTTTTATAATTCCATAAAATGATTAAATATTGTAAAATTCATATCTTATTATTTATAAGTCAGAAAAATACAAATAATATACCAAAATGTTCAGAAAAATGAGTTCTACCTTTTAAGATATAATAATGCATTGCTAATCAACTTTAATGACAAGTTTAATTAGATAACTAAATCAACCCCTCTCATGTGTTTCCGGAGTTTTCCGAGTTAGGATTTTCAACCCTCGGAACCCTGTTTAAATTGCCGAGCAAGTTTTAGGGTTTCATTTCAATGCAATTCAACTTGTCATATCATCATACTTGTTTGAGCATTCTGCCTATCCCTCCTCCCCGACCGCAACAGCGCCTCCGTCTCCGTCCATCGCCACGCGCTCCAGCCGCCCCTTCCCTTTTTGTGTGTATGTATATATTGTGTATGTATATATTTTTATTATTGTGTATGTATATATTAGGGTTTCTCTGAATTAGGGTTTATCCGTTTTGACTTATCCGTTTTTCCACCTATGCAGAAAATATGGACCCACACGACAGAGACGAAAAAAAGGAAGAGTTGATCCAAGGTGTGATCCGCGGGGAAGAAAATTTAGATGTATCGACGTTTCTGAACAACTCTGGTGAGGGTGATCCTCTTTTTGCCGGAAGAGACGACTTGTTTGAGGTTGAAGGTGATGCCTTCCGCGAGGGAGAAGGTGATGCCTTGTGTAATCTAGAATACGACCGCTCTGGCGAGGTGCATGTAATATAATTATTTCATTATTAATCATCTGCTATCTATATAGAAATAGTAATGACGATCTTTCTTCTTTTAGCCCTCCGGATCAAAGAAATCTACTGAAAGGAGCAGACGAGGCCCAACCAAAAAGTTGGAAGACCATGAGAGGTTCAGGATAGAAGATGTCATGGAGGCTAAGGTCAGGGAGTGGGCTTTGAAGAAGGTGGCCCAGTGTTTCACCAACTAGAAGAAAAGATTGCACCTTGACTATGTCGTGAAAGAGAAGACTCCCGATTTCAAGAATATTTCGTTTGAGAAGATAAAACCATTCTGGGCTGAGTTTGTGAAATACAAGACATCAGAAAAAGCTAAGAAAATGTCTGCAACGAATAAGCTGAATGATGCTAACAAGAAGTATCATCATACTATGGGGCAAGGTGGCTACAGGGCTGGCATTCCTAAGTGGAAGAAACTTGAGAATGAACTGCATACTAAAAAGATCACCCTAGAGACAAACGATTGGGTAGAACGTGCAAGGAATTGGTTTTACGGGCGTGGGGGAACGTTGGACTCGGAAGGGAAGTGTATATATAACATACAACATAAAGAAGATCCCTTGCCAATCGAGAAGATGAGAAAAGCAGTAAAGGCTGTTAAAGATGGGGACTTCATTCCCGATAGAGAGAATGATGAGCTCACACTCGCCCTTGGAAATAAGGAACATGATGGACGAACACGAGGCACAAGCGGCTCCAAACCATGGAGGACTGGGTTTCCCGAAGAGAGGAAGAAATATCCAGATAGAAGCCGTCAGAGGAGAAAAGACAGGGAGGAAGTTGAAGCAGATATTCAGAAAGAGCGAATGCGTATAATTGAAGAACGAATAAAGCAACAACAAGATGAAATTAACGCACTTAAAGAGCAAAGTACTACCGGCCCATCTCAGCAGCACACTGCATTCTATGCTACCGGCCTATCGAATAATCAAAAAAGCAGTGTGGCTTCCACCGAGGTCCTGGGTGATGACAATGGCGATGACGATGGTGCATCGATGATGGCTCCTGTTGGCTACCCAGTGGATGATATCACAGAGATGACACACTGCGAGATACATGTCAAGGTTGTGAACATATCAATGAAGGTGGCGGTCGGCTATGCCTTACCAATTGGACGCACACCAACTTACCACTCTCGTCCGGTTCCAGAGGGCTACGATGTTGTCGGGGTGGATGAAATCATGCCCACCTTTGAAGTTTTGGATCTTCACTACCCTGCAGGTGAAGGGGATGTGACTGTACTGGGACACGCAACAAACGTCACCATTCTATGGCCAAAGGAAGGTATCGTGCTTCGAAATCACACGCCAAGGCCATCTTCGTCGCCGCCTCACCCGTCTCAAGCGAGGTCGTCGCCGCCGCGGCAGCCGTCTTCGTCGCCTCACCCGGCTCCGTCGCCTCACCAATCTCCGGCGCAGCCATCGCCGGCGCCTCAGGATAAAAAGCGAAAGCGTACCTCTACTCTGCGTCGTGGTAAGCGATCGTCGAAACATAAACAAGAGACTCTTCCAAAAGTACCAAAGGTTCCTCCCAGGAGAGCTTATGACTGTACTGGAGAGGAGACGACTGCGGCGATCGTTGATGCGGAAACGACAACATTTTTCGCTAAGCTGAGGCGGCCGAAAGAGCCAGAGTTCCCCAGCACCAAAGAAGAAAAAGCCAAAGTGTTGAAAATGCTAAAGACTCTTCATCAACCCGAGCCAAAGTTGTCATCAGACTATGATCGTTCTATTCTCAAGTCACATGCGGCACAAAAAGCCTCGAAGAGCAGTACTGATGCAAGCCAGAAATCTGTTGCCCAGGAGAACAAGCAAAACAGTCTTGCACCCCTCTCAAGGTGATTTCCCAAACCAATGTGGGGTCGAGCAAATATGGGGCCGAAGAGCAGTATGATCCAGAGGTAGTTGCACAATACGGAGAAGCTGCCGCTGCTCAAGGTATGAGTATTGCTCAGTACTTATCCTAGTTAGAGTACTTCCCCGTGAGTGAAGTAGCATACAAATACCAGTACGGCACACCTCTCGTCAAACCTGAGGAGGTAAATAATCTTCCAACAAAAATGCGAAGATTGTATAACTGGTACATGCATGCCACAAAGGCCGGGGATAACTGGATAGTGCTGAGGGTTACAAAAAAGCATCATGGGAAAGAAAAGGATGACATGATATCCATTGAATTTGATGAATTATTTCAATTATTCAATCAAGACGCCTTGGACAAATCGATCATCAGTGCCTATTGTCTGTAAGTACTAATTCTGTAATTAATTTAGCCTCCAGCTATCCCACCTTGTTTATTGCATGTATATAATCATACTGTAATATGCAGAATGAAGATTCTCGAATGCAGCAGAGGACAAATCTATGACATTGACTTCATTGACCCATATTGGGTTCATGAAGCTAATCTCAAAACAAGCCCCCAGGATACGGAGGATAATATAGTACACGCGTTAAGGTTTCAAGAAACCAGAAGGGAAATACTTTTTCCTTACAACTTCGAGTGAGTGTTATTGTCTTCTATATACTTTCTATTTCGCTAACTCGATGTTAAGTATATAATTGATTAGTTATGCATTCGCAACTTCCACTATATTCTGTTAATCATTCAACTTGACAAAGGGCGTGTACTAGTCATGGATTTGAAACATAAACCCCTTGAGTAGTGGAAGGACATGCAGATGCTTCTCCAGCGGTAATTCTAATCATTACGACACTATGTCGACAACGTTCGTGAATTTTATGATATCAAGTAATTAATAACTTATTTTATTTGTTTTCTTCGCCGGGCAGCGCTTGGAAACGGTTCACCAACAAGGCTAGGAGAAGTGTTTGGAAAGCGGACTTTACATTTGAAGCACTAGATGTAAGCACCACTAGCTATATCCGCGCATCTCTTTGATTCTAGTTTTTGATACAGTTATTATCATGTTTGATTATTATTTTGATTGAACTATGTTCTTGTAAAGTGTCTGACACAGGGACCAGGTAACAATCTATGTGGATACTATGTTTGTGAGTTTATCCGGCAGACGTGCGTTGAGAAGGGCAGAAATTTAGAGCAATTCCACGTACGTAAACAATTTCTATAGTTTTTAATTACAATCAAATTGTGTTTAGTTTCATTCATATAGGTGACTCCTTTTTTAAATCAGATGGAATGTCTACGGGACAGTCTTTTGCCAAAGGATCGCGTACGAGCAATTCAGGAGGAATTGGCGGGATTCTTGGATGCAGAAGTCCTAAACCCAAAAAGGGAATACTATTTGGCTATGTATAGACAATAGGGATTGTAAAAATAGCAACTTTTGTATGTAGTGCATGAACTCGATCCGTGTATCGAATGTAATATTGGCATGATGATCTTGTGTAATATAATGGTTTCTTCATTGATGAGTGCAAAACACTAAATAAACAATAAAACAACCTAAATGAATTCTCTGCCGCGGCATAAAAAGTGGCAAAAATACTGCCGCGGCAGCAAAAGTTGTCAAAAATGAATTCTCTGCCGCGGTAGAGAAATATGTCAAATCTCTACCGCGGCAGAAGGTTATTTGTCCCGGTTCGTAACACGAACCGGGACGGTTGCTCCACCCCCCCCCCCCCCCCCCCCTGTCCTCTAACGACGCCACGTATACCCCATTTGTTCCGGTTGGTGGGACAACCATGACCAAAGATTATGGCTTTAGTCCCGATTGTCCCGTCCCAATTAAGTAACCGGAACTAATGCCCCTTACCAACCGGAATCAATAGGGCGTTTTCTACTAGTGTTAGAAACCTGGAGAGGCCAGGACGTCATGGCTACCAGATGCGATCGATCTCAATATCTCGTGTGCGGTGGCAGTGTTTGGCTCTATACCAAGATAAAAGTGGTTTACGGATTTTCCTAAGGTCAATGCATACATCTGACAACCGTATGTTTTACTTAACACATCCTATGTGTACATGCCGTAATAGATACTACTAGTACATTCTAATATTACTTATCATGGAAAGGTAATTATTTTTAGGTATATATAGTACTCCTAATTAAGAAGATACATAAGATATTGAGTTTGATCATGCCGGTCAATCAATCGACCAGATCTGGAGAGAAAAGGGTAAGTGTTCAAGAGAACAAGCTGAATTAATCGGATGCTAGTAAATTTCTAGTAGTATTACTTTTATTGGAAGCATAATTATTTTTGGTATATATAGTATACCTAATTAAGAAGATACATAAGATATTGCGTTCTATATATCAGGCCGATCAATAAAGCGACGAGATCTCAAGAGAAAAAGGTAAGCGCGTTAAAAAAAAAGAACAAGCTGAATTAGCGGAGCTATCATGATATATATTCTCAAAGCCACGTACGTGCGTCGTCCATCATATTAGCGGAGCTATTATATTGGTCGCAAGAGAGAGAGAAGGATGAACCTTATGGCGGCGCCGGACCCAGATCACGCGTCGGTGCTCTTCGTGGTGCTGCTCTTCGTCTGCATCGTCCTCCTCGGGAAGAACCGATGGCTGTACGAGCCCATCGCCGTCCTCATCATCGTAAGCTCAATCCATTCATCTTCCATCATCAACTCTTCTCTCGATTCTGGCCGGACAGGGTCTGTGCACCGGCGTCGCCGTTGCCGTCGCTGATGCTCGATTATGGCCTGACAGGGTCTTTGCACCGGCGTGGTAATCTTGCTGATGACCAAGGGGAAGAGCTCGCACCTGCTCGTCATCAGCGACGACCTCTTCTTCATATACCTCCTGCCTCCAATCATCTTCAACGCTGGGTAAGATCGACCACTGATTCCTCTCATCCCGCAGTGGTTTCCAACTTGATTTCTCACAACTATTTATCATCGATCATGCAGTTTCCGGGTGAAGAAGGAGCACTTCTTCGGGAATTTCATGACAATCACATTATTTGGGGTTTTTGGGACAATCATCTCGTTTCTCACAATATCGCTTGGTATGCTCCTTAATTTTTTCGCCAAAAAGGAATTTGTTTGCTATTATTCCATGCGTGCGAGTTTGTTTGGAGCAAATCCATGAAATTCTATGTGTTAGTTTCCCACGACGACGATTGCTTTTTTTTTCAGCTGCCATTGCAATATTCCGCAGCATGAACATTGACACACTGGATGTAGGAGATTTTCTTGGTAAGCCGCCAATACTTTTTCACATGATCCTGGTCACCTGAAACTAATCTTATCAGCATATGTATGAAATTCATCCCTATCTGATGTGCAGCAATTGGAGCTATATTTTCCGCCACACACTCTGCCTGCACTTTACAAGTATGTTGCCATGATTCTCTGAACTAGTAGTCATGTAAAAAACAGTGTGACGCAATCCTCAGCTTACTAATGTTTATCCAAAAAACAGGTTCTCAATCAGGATGAGACGCCCTTTTTGTACAATCTAATTTCTGGTGAAGGTATCGTGAACCATGCCACATCAGTCGTGCTTTTCAACGTGCTCCAGAACTTTGATCTTAACCACATCGATGCAATGGTCGTTCTCAAGTTCTTCGGGAGCTTCCTTTACTTATTTGTGTCAAGTACCTTCCTTGGAGTGTGTGTAAGTTTATTTTAGGTTCTCATGGTTGCGCTCCTTTATTTGTCTAAATGAATCATTTTGAACCCATGTATTTAACATTCCTTCTGCAATTGCTAGTGCGGATTGCTTAGTGCATACATGATCAAGATATCATTCATAGGAAGGTTTGTTCAACCCAATTTTAATTAAGCATCGACGATCATTCTCGAAACTACTAACTTGGGTTTTTACTGAACTTGTTTCAGGCATTCTACTAAACGTGAAGTTGCAGTTATGATGCTCATGGCCTACCTCACATATGTGCAAGCTGAGGTGCGCATCTGATTTGCTACGCTGTGTATACTAACATTGCCATTAACTGTTTGAATTTATGAACTTACCCTATTTGTTTGATCTTTGCAGCATCAACATTTGAGTGGCATCCTCGCTGTATTTTTCTATGGTATTGTGATATCACATTATACTTGGCATAGCTTGACAGAGAGCTCCAGAGTTACAACCAAGTAATAATTATGGTTCTTAGTCTATGCTAATTTACTACTCTACCTTCAGTTAAGTAAAACCTGCTGCCTTATTTTTGTCAACCTTTTCATCTTTACTTAGGCAAACCTTTGCAACCTTGTCCTTCATCGCTGAGACTTTTCTCTTCCTCTATGTTGGGATGGATGCACTTGATATTGAGAATTGGAAACTCGCTACTGATAGGTCAGATACATGCAATTGTGACATTTAAAATGGATTACCTGATTTTTGTTTCATGTCCTTTTTTTAAATACATCAATATTACTCGTTCTCATTGCAGCCCCTGGAAGTCCATTGCGGTAAGCTCAATTTTGCTAGGATTGGTTCTGGTTGGAAGAGCTGCTTTTGTTTTCCCGATCTCGTTCTTATCCAACTTAACAAATAAGACGCTCGATGAAAAACTATGCTGGAGGCAGCAAGTGAGTAATTGTTGCAATAGACCATTTGCCAGCCGAATTGAGTTAACATCCTCTAACTGAATTTTCTTTTGATAGATCATAATATGGTGGGCTGGGCTAATGAGAGGAGCTGTGTCAATCGCTCTTGCTTACAATAAGGTTGGTCCAAAACCATTTTTTGCGCACCCCTCTTTGAACTTCGTTTTTCATATATGAGGTCACTAATAGTATTTGGAAATCCTTATGAAATATCTCTTGTTGATGAAACTAGTCCGTTGAATCTTTTGATTTCTTTGCTTAACTCAAAATTTTATTAGTTTACTTTGGAAGTAGGGTACTTTATTATCCGCAAGTTTAACTCTTTGCCTTGGAACTGTAGTTTACAAGATCTGGTCAGACACAGCTACAGGGAAATGAGATCATGATCACCAGCACCATCACTGTCGTTCTTTTTATCACTATGGTGAGTCACTCGTTGTTGCAGTACCTCCCTAACACATATCTGAGGTAGTACTATGCTATTTTGAATTGAAGAACTGTTCCGGAACAATCTAACATGTAACATTTTTAACAGTTGTTTGGCATGACGACAAAGCCTTTGATCGGGTTCCTCCTGCTTGCATCGAGCAACGCCACCTCGAACCCCACGTCACCATACTCCCTGCACTCTCGTCTCCTTTCTACCGTCCAACCTTCAGATGCTCCTGACAGTTCGATGCGTCCGATATTCGGGGGGCGTGGGTTTGTGCCCTTTTCCTCGGGAACACCCACTATCCGGAATTTACATGTCGAACAATGAATGTCACGATGAAAAGGAGAAGCCATGATAGCTTCGAAAGGAAGCATCATAGCTTTAGAGGAGCATTAAGTTTCTATCAAGTTACATGTACGAAATGTACCACGGGTTGATTTTTATGCAATATAATCTTCTTTGTGCAAAAACTTGGTCTGCACCTCGCCCGTTGTTGGTTCATCCAACAGTTTAGAAACCACCTGTTCATGGGTGCACAGTTTACATACCTTCCCCTCACTACAGGAAACAGACTCAGTCGGCGTAGCCACTGATTGCCGTCGGTGTAGGCGAGGTAGCCATCGGCGTATGACCGTCGGCGTACGATCCCGTAGGCGTAGCCCGTTTGCCCGTCGGCGTAGAGGATACCGTCGGCATAAAGGATGTAGGGCCCACATCACACGGTTGACGACCGTTTTCCCTGGCGGCACAGCCGTCGGACTAGAGGGTTTGGCTGGAGCTACCATTGCCGTCGGCCTATCTTTTTTCAATTTTTTTTACATATTTTTTTCCAAATTTTTTTATTTTTGTTTTGAATTATTAATCTCATAAGCATTTTTTAATTATTTGACTCATTAATCTCATAAACATTTTTTTAACTCTAAGTATAATTAATTTTCGGTTAAATTATACTAATGGTCAAACTTCACCATCGGTCATCCATCCTAGCACTACTTCAGTCCTAGCATGCTTGACTTCTCTATTCCCTTCAGATAAGCTTCCAGTCAGGAAATTAGATCTTACTGATAATATTACCATATCAATCTATTAACCCTTAGAGGATGGTACCACACGCCTTTATTTTTAAAATTTCAAACATTTATTTAAGTAAACAACAATGAATAAGTAATAATAATCTTGAATTCAAATTAAAATAAAACAAATTTTATTTATTTTGCCTTTTTCCATTTAATATTGAATAATTCACAACTACAAATCCCTAAATCGTAATTCAACAAATAATATATCAAAAATGATCATAAAAATGAGAGGAATCCAAATATGACATCCCTATCATGTATTTAATTATGTATCGTATCTTTTTAACAGTAGAAAAACCGAAACTATGTTAGGATTCATGAAACACCCTTTTTTTGCAGTCGAAAAAAAGGAAAATGGCTTATTGATGCGACGAAAAAGAAAACTTGAAGTGGATCTCTAATGAAATATAATATTGTGAGTCTAAAAATGATTTTTGTAAAAAATCATGACCATCATATAATATACATGTAGTTTAAATCGGGCCCACCTCCTACCGATTCGGCAGGAATTTGTCTTTTTCACCATGGGTGGACGGAAAGGTTCGAGCTCCCCCGGTTAAACATTGTCCATGTAAGGTGGTCTAGTATTTTTTAAAAATTAGGTGGTAGAATTTTGAATTATCCATTTGGTGGTTGCTTCATAAAACGTCCTGTTTTTTGCACTCTAAAAATAGAAAATGGCTTTTTGGTGCGACGAAAAGTAAAACTTCCTCCTGCAAAAATTCTCACCATCACATGATACACATGTGTGCATAATATGGACACATTATCGCAAACTATACCGCGATTCTAGCAATAACATTGGTCATTTGACCTGAAATCCAGAAAGCCTCGATTGAGATAGGTTATTTTGTGAAGGGTTTTTTTAGACTCAATGAATATACCAAGTTTGGTATTTTTTAATGCAACTATGTCACATAATTTGACACCACGCGAAGTTTTTGCATTGTTTCGGTCGTTTTTGAAATTTTTATGCCCATTTCAAACTATCGTCAAACTTTCTAAATCGAGGGGCATGAAGATTCTTAGCTCGGGGCTGAGCCTCACTAAACTTGCATTAGATCTCTGATGAAATATCATATTGTGAACCTAAAAATGATTTTTTCAAAAAATCATAAGCATCATATCATGTACTTGTAGTTCAAATATAACTCATTTCCTACCGATTCGGCAGTAATTTGTCTTTTTCACGAGGGGTGGACGTAAAAGTTTGAGATACCTAGGTTGGGAAATTGTCCATTCAATATGGTCTAGTATTTTTAAAAAATGTGGTATTATCATTTTGAAACTTTCATTTGGTGGTTGCTTTACCAAAACACACCGTTTTTTGCACTCAAAAAAATAAAAAATGGCTTTTCGGTGCGACGAAAAGGAAAACTTCCTCCTGCAACATTGTTCACCATCCCATGATACACATGCGTACATAATATGGACACATTATCGCAAACTATACGTGATTCTAGCAATAACATTGGTCATTTGACCTTAAATCCAGAAAACCTCGATTGAGATAGGTCATTTTGTGAAGTTTTTTTTTGACACTCAATGAATATACGAAGTTTGGTATTTTTGCATGCAACTATGTCACATAATATGACACCACATGAAGGTTTTGCATTGTTTTGATGGTTTCTGAATTTTTTATGCCCATTTCAAACTATCGTCAAACTTTCTAAATCAAGGGGCATGAAGATTCTTAGCTAGGGGCTGAGCCTCACTAAACTTGCATTAGATCTCTGATGAAATAGCATATTGTGAACCTAAAAATGATTTTTTGAAAAAAATCATGAACATCATATCATGTACCTGTAGTTCAAATCTAACTCATTTCCTACCGATTCGATAGGAATTTGTCTTTTTCATGAGGGATGGACGGAAAGGTTTGAGATACCCAGGTTGAGAAATTTTCCATTCAATATGGTCTAGTATTTTTGAAAAATGTGGTATTCTCATTTTGAAACTTACATTTGGTGGTTGCTTCACAAAAACACCCCGTTTTTGCACTCGGAAAATGAAAAATAGCTTTTCGGTGCGACGAAAAGGAAAACTTCCTCCTGCAACATTGTTCACCATCCCATGATACACATGCCTGCACAATATGGGCACATTATCGCAAACTATACCGCGATTCTAGCAATAACATTGGTCATTTGACCTGAAATCCAAAAACCTCGATTGAGATAGGTCATTTTGTGAAGGTTTTTTTAAGACTCAATGAATATACCAAGTTTGATATTTTTCCATGCAACTATGTCACAAAATATGACACCACGCGAAGGTTTCGCATTGTTTCGACCGTTTTTGGAGTTTTTATGCCCATTTCAAACTATCGTCAAACTTTCTAAATCGAGGGGCATGAAGATTCTTAGCTCGAGGCTGAGCCTAACTAAAATTGCATTAGATCTCTGATGAAATAGCATATTGTGAACCTAAAAATGATTTTTGCAAAAAATCATGAGAATCATATCATGTACCTGTAGTTTAAATCTGACTCATTTCCTATCGATTCATTAGGAATTTATATTTATCACGAGAGGTGAACGGAAAGGTTTGAGATACCCAGGTTTGTAAATTGTCCATTCAATATGGTCTAGTATTTTTGAAAAATGTGATATTATTATTTTGAAACTTTCATTTGGTGGTTGCTTCACAAAACACCCCGGTTTTGCACTCAGAAAATGAAAAATATGTTATACAAAATTATTTGTATTTTTTATGTATTTTTTGCATAAAATATATCATATTTGAGTTTATATAGATAGATATTATTTTTCTATAAATTTTGATATATTATATGTATTTTTATGAATTTAAATGATTTAGTTATGATTTTTCTAAGATTAATGTGGCAAAAAAAATCGCTATACCGACGGAAGCCGTCGGCTTAGGTGTCGTCGGCATAGACTTGCGCCGTTGCTCTGCCGTTAGCCTAATAGGCTACGCCGATGGCAAAATTGGGCCGACGGCCTGTCAAGCGCCTACGGCCTCGACATTTTGCCGTCGACGTATAAAAAGCCGTCGGCCTATCTGGTTATTCCCGTAGTGCCTTGAGGAAGCTGAGTTTTTGGTATATATAAAGTTTAGCTGCATATGAGTGTCTCATTGCTGAGGATTCCAGAATGCTGAAGAAGGGGCCCTCTGATCATGGTTCATGAATGGTTGGTTTATGGCACCAACATGAAGATGGATCCTAAGTAACGACGACACGGTAATTTCCTTATCTGTTACTGTAAGACTATAAGTTTTATAGAGTTAAACCAATCCATCTGTAAAAATCCAAACAGTACAAGGTAGTGTTTGTGATTAGCTAGTCGAGTAGTGCGATAATTTAGCTACCTGCGCACCTGCTCCATTCCTGTCATTCGTCATCACCCACATCTTCTTCTTCCTCATCTTGTTCTATTTTGCTTTGCTTCTCCACAGAAAGAAACACGTCACACAAGGAGCAGGAGGAGATCAAGATTCACAAAAAGTTAATCCATGGTTATAATCTTTTGTGATTTGTGAACACCGATAAAGAAAAATGAGTTTAACCTCTAAAAAACACTCAAAAAGCCTCAAATCATAATCACAATAGGCGCACATAACACTACAAACATATTCTATTTCAATAATGTGGACCGCAGTGGTATACGGATGGGTCGCATCTTTGTTGATTGAATCCGATCTTGAAATACTTGTCCTTGTGTCATAGCTGCTAAACATAGTTGTACGTGTATAGGTCACTTGTGTACCGGTATTGTATACCGTATGTATTGTAACTCCTGAACATATATAAACACACCAGGCGGCCCTTGTTAGGGTAACGCGTCTCATATTGTTTTGTTATGGTATCAGAGCCTATTCTTCCTAAACACGTCTAAACCCTAGAAGCCGCCGCTGCTGTGATCTAGTAGCTGCCGCCACCGCAAATCACCGTCAACCATGTCGCTCGGGGGTTCCTCCTCCTCATCATCGACTGGCAACGAGAACCTCAACGCTTCGATCTCTGAGAAGCTAACCAGGGACAACTTCCTCCTATGGGAGGCGCAGGTCTTGCCGAACATCCGTGGAGCTCAACTGGAGGGGTTCCTGGACGGATCCACACCGGCACCTGAGAAGGAATTGAAGGCCAAGGACAAGGATGAAAAGGAGGTGAAAATCCCCAACCCTAAGTATGCACGTTGGATCTCGCAAGATCAAACCATGCTTGGATATTTGGTGAGGAATATGTCGCGTGAGATCTTGGCCCAGGTGGTGGGCAAGAAAAGCGCGGCTGCTGTGTGGGCTGCTGTCCTGGAGATGTTCTCCTTGCAGTCCAAATCGCGTGTGGTGCATCTCCACACAGCGTTGAATTAGTGCAAGAAAGAGAACAAGACCATTGCGGTGTTCTTTGATCAGATCAAGCGTCTGGCAGATGAGATGGCAGCGGCAGGGAAGCCTCTGGATAATGAGGATGTGATATCGTATGTGCTTGCCGGTCTGAACGAGGAGAGGTACAATGGCTTTGTTACCGCTATCACCGCTTTGATTAAGGCGAACAAATTCATTAGTATAAGTGATCTGTATGCTCAGTTTCTCCCCTACGAAGCTTGGTTGGAAGATCAGAATCCAACTGGTGATATGTTAGTGAACGCTGCTGGCCGTGGACACGGTGGCGGCTACCGTGGAGGACACAATGCTGGTGGACGAGGGGGTTACCCTGACCAGCGTGGCTACGATCAGCGTGGCTATGACC
The DNA here is from genome assembly GCA_910589765.1 of Avena atlantica. NCBI lineage: Eukaryota > Viridiplantae > Streptophyta > Magnoliopsida > Poales > Poaceae > Avena > Avena atlantica. Next base: position 183,545,203 of record OU342737.1, read on the forward strand.
AACTCTATGAGCGCTATGAGCATCGCGGTTATGATCCACGTGGTGGGTACGAGAATCAGCGCGGTGGAAATCAGGGGAACTACCATGGCAATGGAGGAGGCCACGGTAATCGAGGCAATCGTTAGAATAATGGAGGTTCCAAACCCATCTGTCAGGTATGTGGCAAGATTGGACACACTGCACTGAACTACTGGAAGCGTTTTCAGAAGAGCTACCATGGTCCTGAGAAAACAGTCGGTGCAGCTATTGGGTCATATGGAGTCGACACGAACTGGTACGCCGACTCTGGAGCTACGGATCACACCACGGGACAGCTGGACAAGCTTCAAGTGAGGGATCGCTACAACGGCAACGAACAAATCTACACAGCTAGTGGTGCAGGTATGGATATACAGCACATTGGTCATTCTGTAATTCGTACCCCAAATAATCATGTCTTGCATCTTAAGAATATTCTCCATGTTCCCCAAGCCACCAAAAATCTCATTGCCACTAGTAAATTAGCCTTTGATAATCATGCTTTTGTTGAACATTGGCATGATTCTTTCTTTATCAATGACCAGGACATGAGGGAGGTCCTTCTTCAAGGTAGATGCGTTGGCGGGCTCTACCCTATACCGGAGTCATCCCTGGCTTCTTCAGATCGTCAAGTTCATGGTGTCGCCAAATCGTCTTCCACGCTCTGGCATAGGCGTCTTGGTCATGATTCCTCCATTATAGTTCATCAAGTCCTTAGAGACAATAAAATTTCGTTTAGTGAAACCAATAAAGAGTCTATCTGTGATGCTTGTCAAATGGCCAAGAGCCCTCAACTCCCATATCCAAAGTCATCCAGCGTATCTCATTTTCCTCTTGAACTTATTTTTTCTGATGTTTGGGGCCCTGCCTCTTAATATTTTGGAAGATATAAATATTATGTCAGTTTCATTGATGATTTCAGTAAATTCACATGGGTGTATTTCTTGAAAAGAAAATATGAAGTGTTTTAGAAATTTCGTGATTTCTAGACTCTTGTTGAGAAGCTCTTTGATAGGAGAATCATAGCAATTCAGACCGACTCGGGTGGTGAGTATCAAAAGCTCCATCCCTTTTTCCAGCGTGTAGGAATCTCCCATCTTGTTTCGTGTCCCCATGCGCATCAGCAGAACGGTGAGCGTAAACATAGGCATATTGTTGAGGTTGGTTTATGTCTTCTTTCATATGCCTCTATGCCACTTAAATTCTGGGATGAAGCTTTTAACACTACTATCTATTTGATTAATAGACTCCCTAGTCGAGTTATTCGGTCTCAAACACCTATAGAACGTCTCTTTGGGAATAGAAGGGATTACTCTTTGTTGCGGATCTTTGGGTGCGCATGTTGGCCTAATCTTCGTCCATACAATAATCATAAGTTGTAATTTCGCTCTAAACAATGTGCCTTTATAGACTATAGTTATCTTCATAAGGGATACAAGTGTCTTGATATCTCTACTGGGCCGCGTGTATATTTCTCGTGACATCTTTTTTGATGAAGCAGTGTTTCATTTTGCTGCTCTTCATTCTAATACCGGAGCACGTTTGCGTGAAGAAATTAATCTTCTTCCTCTCAATTTGCAACCACTTAATTTGCATGATCATGAGGGGCACGTTTTACCAGCTGACCATGATGCTAATCCTGCTAACCATGCTCATCTGGAGGTGATTCCAGCGATTTTTTTGTGCCTGGCACAGAAACCGGAGTAGATACTCCTGCCAGACAGGGCCAATAATTGGCTCATGACGCTACAGTGCGATTGTCCTCGGGATCGGACGCGCGATCCTCCTCGGGGCAGTCCTGGTCGGCGCCAGCCGGATCCCCTCCGCACGTGTCGGGCCAGGACGGGCCGGTCCCTTCTCCCGCAGGTGCGCGTGGGACCCCCGCATGTACGGCACCACGCGATGACATGTTTTCTTCGACAGCGCCGGGATCTTCTGTGGCAGCGCCATTGTCCTCTGCTCGGGCCACAAGATCTGATGCGGCGTCCTCGGCTGACGCGCCCGACAGTTCTGATTCGACAGCAGTTTCTGAACCTGATCGCCTGGTTACGCGCTCTCAGCGCGGCGTTTTTCGGCCCAAAATTGTCACACATGGCACTGTTCGTTATGATCGTTTTCGGTACAGTAAATTTTGCAGTACTGATGAACCATCCACTGTTCATGAAGCTCTCATTGATCCGAAGTGGAAGGCTGCAATGGATGAGGAATTTTCAGCTTTGCTGACAAACAACACATGGCATTTGGTACCACTGATTCTAGTAAAAATATAATTGATTGTAAGTGGGTTTACATGGTTAAGAGAAAGGCAGATGGTATAGTTGATCTTTATAAAGCAAGCTTAGTTGCTAAAGGTTTTCGTCAGAGATATGGCATAGATTATGAGGATACTTTTAGTCATGTTGTGAAGGCGGCTACTATACGTTTGGTTTTGGCTCTTGCTGTGTCTCAAGGGTGGCATCTTCGTCAGTTAGATGTGAAGAATGCGTTTCTACATGGCATTCTGGAAGAAGAGGTCTTTATGAGGCAGCCTCCTGGGTATGAGGAGCCCTCTCGGATGGGACATGTCTGTAAATTGGATAAAGCTTTGTATGGGTTGAATCAAGCTCCAAGGGCGTGGTACTCTCGTATAAGCACTAAACTTCAGTCTCTTGGTTTCTCTTCATCCAAGGCTGATACTTATCTGTTCTTCTACAACAAAGGGGGAGTGACTATCTTTATGCTCATTTATGTTGATGATATTGTTGTTGCTAGTTCGTCAGAGAAGGTTGTTGGTGCATTACTTCATGATCTCGGGATGGACTTTGCGTTGAAGGATCTAGGTGAACTGCATTATTTTCTTGGCATTGAGGTGAAGAAGGTATCTGATGGTATTATTCTTACTCAAGAGAAATATGCAAATGACCTGCTTACTCGGCTAAACATGAATATGTGCAAAACAGTTCATACTCCTCTTTCGGTGTCTGAAAAATTGTCAGTAACCGACGGTGATCCTCTGAGTAGTGAAGACTCTACTCGTTACCGGAGCATTGTTGGAGCTCTACAGTATATTACATTGACAAGACCAGATATATCTTTTTCTGTTAACAAAGTCTGTCAATTCCTTCATGCCCCCACGACTGTTCATTGGACAACGGTGAAGAGAATTTTGAGGTATTTGAGAGGGACTATCTCTCTTGGGCTGAGATTGAGTAAATCTACCTCTACTTTGGTCAGTGTATTTTCTAACGTTGATTGGGTTGGTTGTCCTAATGATAGAAGGTCCACAGGTGGCTTTGCTGTGTTCTTGGGATCCAATTTGATTTCATGGAGTGCCCGAAAACAAGCCACGGTTTCTCGATCAAGTACAGAGGCTGGGTACAAGTCTCTGGCTAATGCTACGGCTGAAATTATATGGGTGCGGACTTTGCTGACAGAGTTGGGACGCAGTCGAGAGCTGCGTGTTTGTGGTGTGATAATATTGGAGCTACATATCTTTGTGCTAATCCAGTGTTTCATGCTAGGACTAAACATATAGAAGTGGATTATCACTTTGTTCGTGAAAGAGTTGTGAATAAACTCTTGGATATACGGTTTATACCCTCAGGAGACCAGGTGGCTGATGGATTCACTAAGTCACTATCTGTAAGACAGTTAGAAGCTTTTAGATGCAATATTAACTTAGATAAGTTATGATTGAGGAAGAGTGTTAAACATAGTTGTACGTCTATAGGTCTCTTGTGTACCGGTATTGTATACCATATGTATTGTAACTCCTGAGAATATATAAACACACCAGACGGTCCTTGTTAGGGTAACGTGTCTCATATTGTTTTGTTAATAGCTTAGAGGTTTTTATACGCGCGGCTTTGTGTGCTTGTAAAGGCTAAATTGTGTTCAGACGATGCTTCACATGTAACGCTGTACATGTAGCAATAATTTTTTCTTCATCTTTCTATAAATAGTTGATGTAAATATTTTTCAATCGGAATATAATTATGCCGTGGAGTGTTGCCTAAAAGTTTATGGAAGAACAGGAGGAAACTCCTAGATAGCTTAAACACAAGATGTCTACCATTAGGATTCTTATCCAATATTTGAGGGCACCCGATTAAAGTTGGGTACTATTGTTCTAGGAGATCACCGGTCCTTTTGTGCATATACATTGTCCTATACATATTTGTAATATACATACATGTGGTTTCTCTTACCATTTTTACTTGGTATGTTTGGTCGGATACAAGTATTGCGAATGTGAACATATGAATTACATTTTAATTGGAGATTTGGCAACAAACAAAAATAGGATAGATTATTCCATGGTTTCGAAAGGATCCAATGCAGTTCTTGTCCAACAAACCCTCATAGAATTTGATATATCCAAGAGAGTCGTCTACAGGTAAACTATTGCAAAATAACAAATTTTGAAGCGGTTGCTGCCTTGTTCGATCAGAAATAAAGCATCTAAGGTGGTTAATTAGGATGCTGCCTCTGAAAAGCTGAAACAAGTAGTAATTGTTTTTTGTGGAGGTTTTCTAAACCTTCTCCGATGGTCTTTTTGTGACCTCCTCGAAAAAGGTTTTATTTATCGATGTCCGTTAGTTTTTTCGTAAAGGTAAATGGATCCCTACATTGGTGGAAATGAGGCCTTTAGTTGAGGTCCAAATTGGCCTTTAACACTGGTTCTCCCACGTAAAAGCGTGGTCTAGAAAGCAAAAAGGCCCACCCCCTTTAACACCGGTAAGAGCCACGAACCGGTGTTAAAGGCCCTGCCCCGCCGCGTCGCGCAGGACCCCCCCCCCCTTTAACACCGGTTCGTGGCTTGAACCGGTGTTAAAGGGTGTATGCATGTATATAATACACCGCAGCCCCCCCCTCTCTCTCTCATTGTTTCACTCTCTCATTTTGGAGCTTAGCAAAGAGGGTGAGAAGGTGCTAGTTTGTGTTTTCATCCTATGCACAAGAGGTGTTCGGTGAAATGCCCGAGAGCTCGAATTAAGTTTTTCCGTTGATCTTTCCTCCTCGGTCGAGGTCGGCAACTTTATCCTTTCATGTGTCATTGATATACTGTAAAACTGGCCATCTCCCTATTAATTCATGATGTACTGTAATGATTTTTGATATACGTAATTAATTATATAATCCAGATGAACCGGCAATGGATGTACGGTGACCGACGCACTTCCGAGTACATTACGGGCCTCCAAAATTTCATCATTGTGGCTAAGGCAAACCATGGTCACAATGGTGGCGACATAGGATAGGTTGGGGTGAGGTGGCCGGAGGGTGTGGGTAGATAGGTAGGTAGAAAAAGGTTTTGGGTTGGACCGTTTTGGAACTGGGGTGGTCGTTCGGGTCTATCCGACCCGTTCGACTGCCCCACTAAAAATAATTAAAAGTTTTATTTATTTTAAACAGTGCCTTGGCAACCCGAAACCGACAAAACAATTAATCCGGAGTCCCGGGTTTGAATTTGAAAACAAGACGGGGCGTTTTAGAAAACAAAAACAGACTTGCGAAAATAGTTTTAAGCAAACAATGCATGATGATGACGATGCAATGCACAAATTCAACGCGATTTTCTAGTAGTGGTTTTGCGGGATGCCACAATTCGACACCACTAACAATGGATCTCGCCCTCGAGATCCGCCTCATGGTACCGGGAAGAAGGCCGGCGATCTGCGTCTTCTCACTTCGTGTAGAGCTTCGCGACACCACTAACAAGGGGTCGTTGTCCGTGATCGTTGAGGGAACACTCCGGGAACAAAAGGTCGAAGGTAGAGGTATCAACAATTAAAGCCACCTCTAGCTTCGATAGAAAGAGAGAACCGATGCATTCTCATCCACTACAATGTACCAAAGCGAATAGAAGGGGTAGTCGGCATGGGGGCCAATCCATCACGCACCCAAACTATTACTCCGCACAATCAGTGGAAAAGCGTGCAACCATTCTCGGAGTCAGACTGAAGATCTCGACAAGCGAGGTTCGGAACAAAGGAGTAATGCAGACTCTGCATCGGATCTAGTGTAGAGGATGTCGTCGCGTCGGAAAACACCGGAAAGCACAAACAAGGAACAAAAGATGTTACCACAGTAGACGGATTCCTCAGGCAGCTTGAACACCGGACGTGGCATCACCGTTACCAAAGGAGGAAGCGAAACCCTGAAGGTACGACGGAAACCCAACCACGAGATATCCTGGACTCGAGGAGAGAGAAGAGAGCGGATTCAAAACACGTAGAGGTAAGAGGAGAATAGCAGAGGGGTAAGGAGTAAAATCAGACCTAATTCAGAACTATCCAACAGATTTTGAAAAATAGTTTTGACACTCTACTTCGGCCGTTAGCTAGGTTATCCTACAGGCTGGACTTGTGGGGTATCGCAACTGCTGAGCGCATAGAAACGATTCAAAGGTGCCCACCAGGCATTTTCGTGCGGGCGGAAAACGAAGTAATAACATTACACAACAGTCCTCGATGGGACCCACAGAACAGATATATATAACAGTGACTCAAAGAGTCAAGAATACATATATAATATACAAAGATCCAAATCACCTTGAAAATGATAGAGCGTCCAGCTACGGACAAGATGCAAATGGGGCTAAGAGCCCTGAAGGATAACCAATGGCGTCCATAACCCTGCCCAGGCCAAGCCGGAAGGGTAACCCTGCTAACGACGTCGATCTCAAAACCTGTTTAAACAAAAGGGGTGCCGACAAAGGGCAAAGGAAAAGAGGAGCGTCAGTACTGAGGCCAGTACACGGCGAGGCTAGAATTCGGCGGTCCTCGCCTACATAGGTATGGTGGACTGAAGCGGCAGCGGCGGCATGCACTGAACACCCTATAGAGACTCGATACAACTGGCGGCAATCAGAGAGGGGTGAGAAAGACCTATTCGGAACCAACCTGATACTACCACCAATCAAACCCATCCTGGCGTTTCCCCCTCGAGACCAAACGAGGAAGTCAACCGAGGAACTCACACAGTTGGCAGTTTTATTTACTCAGTTATCGTTGCAGCAATTACTAGTCAGGTATAGATAATCATCCTGATAAAATAAGCAGTGGGCCATTTTAGTTAACCATTCCGTTGTAGTTGCGGCACTTACTAGTCAATTACAATCAGCATGAGATAATCCAAAAACCCAGCAGTTGTTGGTACTTTTATTTAGCCATTCCGTTGTAGTTGCAATATTTACTAGTCAGATACAATTGCCGCAAGCGACAAATCAAACAAGCAATTGTTGGCAGTTTTATTTAGCCATTCCGTTGTAGTTGCAATATTTACTAGTCATATCAGATACAAGTCAATTTATAATAGTAAACTTTAGTTATAGTTGTCTATGATCGAGATATTGTGCTCCAAGTCGTCCATAACCGTGGACACAGCTTTCAGAAAGTTTTAACCCGGCCGGGGTGCACAAATAGCAACACACACACGATCAACCTCGGAAAAACCAAATCAAAACCCAACGAGGTCTTCACGACAGAGCAATCACAAGATTCAGAAATATTTCAGGGGGCCACCCCATTGAGTAGAACCGCAACGAAGTAAGCAAGCTCCGAGACGGACTCAAGGTTTGGGTAGACGGCTGTGAACGACTGGGAACCCAAAACTGGGCTTGTCGACACCGCGGAATCGTGTCCCGATCCTAAACAGTACAGGTGCTATCTGTCGCACAATTTAAATAAAGCAGTAAAGCATGGCATAAGTACAGGATAGTAAATAAAACCTCAAACTAGTTTGTGGCCCCAAGAAATAAGTATGAATCAAGCTCTGGCTAAGGGGGCCCCATAATTCCCCATATGTGGATAGCGCGATAAATCAAGGAACAGGTATCAAGTACTCGGGGTCCTACGGGACACAAGTGGGCGTTCGGAAACCAAATGTTATCTATCACCCACCGATGCCTCTGCTTACTTACTTCAATTTTAGTTGTTAAACAGGAATTAAAGTGACGAAAAGTAAAACCATGATCATCTCCAACATCAAACATGCGGCATTACTCCAACAACTGTGGCACTTGACGACACGCAACAGCACTTGAGCAAGCGACTACGGCGCGCGGGTCCAACTATCTACCAAACAACGGGTAATGGGATGTGTCCAAGGCAATATAAGGCGGCAAGGGATATCTCGGGTACGAAAAACTAGAGCATCGCAACACAGATAGCAATAGATCAACAGGAGGGAATAAATACTATAAAAGTAAGATAGGTAGAAAGGGGAAGATGCTCGCCTGAAAACATTGTCGAAGATTCAACAGAAGATCGGGTCGACACTCGCATCAACTCAACGGCCTTATCCGCGAAGAACCAAATCACTAGAGGAAACACCGGATGCAATATTTAATGCTACGGCAAAAGATCGGGCATGCTGATGATATGAGGCATGGCATGGCAAGGTGCGATGCAATTAGGCCATATTAAGCGGAACCGGGGTCCCGACATTTAATTAGGTGGTTCATGTTATTTAGGTACCCCGCAAATTAAATGTTTTTTAACAAGGCAGGATATATCTCCGGTTCGCTACTCAAATTTAAATGAGGCCAATATGAGACTAGATTTGCCCGCATATGGGCCCCATATTTAATTATTAGGTGAATCGGCATAAGGCCCCCAAACCAATGATATGCATGCGAGTATGACAATTTAATATGCAACAAGTATATATCATTTAATAAAATAAGGTCTCGGGTTTGGGTTCACACATTAGGGCTCGGCAGATCTTGGGGTTCCGGGGTTCGGGGTCCGGTCTCAGGGTTCAGGGTCTGGGGTTCATTCTCGGCGGGATTGGATACAGACGGAGAACTTGTCGTTCAGGGTCTCGGTGTCCGGGGTGAAGCACTTGTCATTCCATGACGATCTTGGTGGCTCGGAGGGGTTCGAGGAATCGGAACGGTCTTCAAATTCCGTGAGGGAGATCATGGCGTCGGTGTGGTCGATCCTGTCGGTTCCACGGTTTCGGTCTTCGGGATCCAGGAAGGAGGCCTTCGGATCCTCGGGTCCGTGACGGAGTACTTGGCGTCCGCGAGGGAGTACTTGGTTCGGCGTTGGGGCGCATTGGGTCTGCCCTGGTCGATGTCGTTCTTGTCGCATTCGCGGTCTTCGGGTCATGTCGACGGTCACGGCGTCCGGAAGACGATCTTGGCGGTCTAGGAGAAGCTCTTGTGGTTCCGCGTCGGCGGCCTTCGGGTTCCGGGAAGACGAGCTTGTCGGCCTTGGGTCCGGGTAGGCGATCTTCTTGCTCATGTAGGGGAACTTGAGGTCTCTCGCAGCTCCGATTATTGTGTCGGTGCCGTCCCTGGCGTGCATGCTCTGGTTGGAACAGCAGGTGGACGCGGACGCGCAGGCAGAGCACTGGCCGATGCGGGGCCCACCTAGACGGCGCCGGACCAGGACGGCAGGGAGATCAAGGACGCGGCGCCGGGAGACGCTGACAGCGGCACGAGGTCTGCAGGCACCGTGGAGCTCGCATGGGCGGTGGCCACGAGGCGAGGAAGGCACGGGGCAGGGCGCGGCTCGCGGAGAGGCACGGAGGCAGCGAGACGAGGGCGGCCGGAGAGGGGTGGCTCGGGTCGGCGACGAGCGGTGGTTTCGGACGACGCCAGGGAGTTGAGGTGGTGGGGCGCCGGCGGCCGGCGTCGGGCGGCGCGGAAGGGGCGGTGGAGGAGGCGAACGGCGAGGAGGCGGGGGCCCGGGTCAGCGACGAGCGGGGCTCCGCGGCAGCAGCGAGGAGAGGGTGGCGGTCTGGCGAGGCGCACTGCGAGGGGGAGATGCGGGCGGCGATGGAGAGTTGGAGGCGAGCGCGGCCGCGAGCCCTGGCGGCGGAGGGGGAGCTCGCGGGCGCAGGCGGCGGAGAGCACTGGCGGCCGGCGGAGCAGAGGGGAACAGGGAGACGGGGGGACGCGAGGTGGGAGAAGAGAGGGGCGGGCGGAGCTCGGGCTCGGGCGAGCCGACGCGGAGGCGGCGGTGAGGCGGTCCGGCGAGGGAGGCGGGGAGGAGGAGAGGCGGACGCAGGCCGGAGAGGCGACGGTGGGCGATGGCGGCCGCGGACGGAGACGGTGGAGGGGAACGCGGCGGGGCGGCCGGAGCTGAGGAAGGGTGGCACGCCGGTGGGAGGAGAGCGGCGGGGCCGGAGGAGGGAGAGGGAGCATCGCCGGCGGGGGCAAAGAGGATGGAGGAGGAAGAGAACAAGGGAGGGGGCGAGCGCGAGAGGAGGTGGGGGTCGGGGCCAGGACGGTGCGTGTGTGCGGTTGCGTGCGGGGTGGGTCCCACAGGCAGGAGAGAGGGCCAGGGGCAGGGCGCGTCAGGGGGTTGACCGGGTGGGTGTGTGGACAGGGGGCGCGTGGTGTGCGTGCAGGGTGTGTTGTGTGGGGTTGGCTGGTTGGGGTGGGGGAGTGGAGAGAGAGAGGGAAAAAGAGAGGGGTGAGTTGGCAGCATATGAATGGTGGGGAGGGGGAAGAGAGGTGAGGTGGCGACATAGGATAGGTTGGGGTGAGGTGGCCGGAGGGTGTGGGTAGATAGGTAGGTAGAAAAAGGTTTTGGGTTGGACCGTTTTGGAACTGGGGTGGTCGTTCGGGTCTATCCGGCCCGTTCGACTGCCCCACTAAAAATAATTAAAAGTTTTATTTATTTTAAACAGTGCCTTGGCAACCCGAAACCGACAAAACAATTAATCCGGAGTCCCGGGTTTGAATTTGAAAACAAGACGGGGCGTTTTAGAAAAAAAAACAGGCTTGCGAAAATAGTTTTAAGCAAACAATGCATGATGATGACGATGCAATGCACAAATTCAACGCGATTTTCTAGTAGTGGTTTTGCGGGATGCCACAATTTGACACCACTAACAATGGATCTCGCCGTCGAGATCCGCCTCATGGTACCGGGAAGAAGGCCGGCGATCTGCGTCTTCTCACTTCGTGTAGAGCTTCGCGACACCACTAACAAGGGGTCGTTGTCCGTGATCGTTGAGGGAACACTCCAGGAACAAAAGGTCGAAGGTAGAGGTATCAACAATTAAAGCCACCTCTAGCTTCGATAGAAAGAGAGAACCGATGCATTCTCATCCACTACAATGTACCAAAGCGAATAGAAGGGGTAGTCGGCATGGGGGCCAATCCATCACGCACCCAAACTATTACTCCGCACAATCAGTGGAAAAGCGTGCAACCATTCTCGGAGTCAGACTGAAGATCTCGACAAGCGAGGTTCGGAACAAAGGAGTAATGCAGACTCTGCATCGGATCTGGCGTAGAGGATGTCGTCGCGTCGGAAAACACCGGAAAGCACAAACAAGGAACAAAAGATGTTACCACAGTAGACGGATTCCTCGGGCAGCTTGAACACCGGACGTGGCATCACCGTTACCAAAGGAGGAAGCGAAACCCTGAAGGTACGACGGAAACCCAACCACGAGATATCCTGGACTCGAGGAGAGAGAAGAGAGCGGATTCAAAACACGTAGAGGTAAGAGGAGAATAGCAGAGGGGTAAGGAGTAAAATCAGACCTAATTCAGAACTATCCAACCGATTTTGAAAAATAGTTTTGACACTCTACTTCGGCCGTTAGCTAGGTTATCCTACAGGCTGGACTTGTGGGGTATCGCAACTGCTGAGCGCATAGAAACGATTCAAAGGTGCCCACCAGGCACTTTCGTGCGGGTGGAAAACGAAGTAATAACATTACACAACAGTCCTCGATGGGACCCACAGAACAGATATATATAATAGTGACTCAAAGAGTCAAGAATACATATATAATATACGAAGATCCAAATCACCTTGAAAATGATAGAGCGTCCAGCTACGGACAAGATGCAAATGGGGCTAAGAGCCCTGAAGGATAACCAATGGCGTCCATAACCCTGCCAAGGCCAAGCCGGAAGGGTAACCCTGCTAACGACGTCGATCTCAAAACCTGTTTAAACAAAAGGGGTGCCGACAAAGGGAAAAGGAAAGAGAGGAGCGTCAGTACTAAGGCCAGTACACGACGAGGCTAGAATTCGGCGGTCCTCGCCTACATAGGTATGGTGGACTGAAGCGGCAGCGGCGACATGCACTGAACACCCTATAGAGACTCGATACAACTGGCGGCAATCAGAGAGGGGTGAGAAAGACCTATTCGGAACCAACCTGATACTACCACCAATCAAACCCATCCTGGCGTTTCCCCCTCGAGACCAAACGAGGAAGTCAACAGAGGAACTCACACAGTTGGCAGTTTTATTTATTCAGTTATCGTTGCAGCAATTACTAGTCAGGTATAGATAATCATCCTGATAAAATAAGCAGTGGGCCATTTTAGTTAACCATTCCGTTGTAGTTGCGGCACTTACTAGTCAATTACAATCAGCATGAGATAATCCAAAAACCCAGCAGTTGTTGGTACTTTTATTTAGCCATTCCGTTGTAGTTGCAATATTTACTAGTCAGATACAATTGCCGCAAGCGACAAATCAAACAAGCAATTGTTGGCAGTTTTATTTAGCCATTCCGTTGTAGTTGCAATATTTACTAGTCATATCAGATACAAGTCAATTTATAACAGTAAACTTTAGTTATAGTTGTCTATGATCGAGATACTGTGCTCCAAGTCGTCCATAACCGCGGACACGGCTTTCAAAAAGTTTTAACCCGGCCGGGGTGCACAAATAGCAACACACACACGATCAACCTCGGAAAAACCAAATCAAAACCCAATGAGGTCTTCACGACAGAGCAATCACAAGATTCAGAAATATTTCAGGGGGCCACCCCATTGAGTAGAACCGCAACGAAGTAAGCAAGCTCCGAGACGGACTCAAGGTTTGGGTAGACGGCTGTGAACGACTGGGAACCCAAAACTGGGCTTGTCGACACCGCGGAATCGTGTCCCGATCCTAAACAGTACAGGTGCTATCTGTCGCACAATTTAAATAAAGCAGTAAAGCATGGCATAAGTACAGGATAGTAAATAAAACCTCAAACTAGTTTGTGGCCCCAAGAAATAAGTATGAATCAAGCTCTGGCTAAGGGGGCCCCATAATTCCCCATATGTGGATAGCGCGATAAATCAAGGAACAGGTATCAAGTACTTGGGGTCCTACGGGACACAAGTGGGCGTTCGGAAACCAAATGTTATCTATCACCCACCGATGCCTCTGCTTACTTACTTCAATTTTAGTTGTTAAACAGGAATTAAAGTGACGAAAAGTAAAACCATGATCATCTCCAACATCAAACATGCGGCATTACTCCAACAACTGTGGCACTTGACGACACGCAACAGCACTTGAGCAAGCGACTACGGCGCGCAGGTCCAACTATCTACCAAACAACGGGTAATGGGATGTGTCCAAGGCAATATAAGGCGGCAAGGGATATCTCGGGTACGAAAAACTAGAGCATCGCAACACAGATAGCAATAGATCAACAGGAGGGAATAAATACTATAAAAGTAAGATAGGTAGAAAGGGGAAGATGCTCGCCTGAAAACATTGTCGAAGATTCAACCGAAGATCGGGTCGACACTCGCATCAACTCAACGGCCTTATCCGCGAAGAACCAAATCACTAGAGGAAACACCGGATGCAATATTTAATGCTACGGCAAAAGATCGGGCATGCTGATGATATGAGGCATGGCATGGCAAGGTGCGATGCAATTAGGCCATATTAAGCGGAACCGGGGTCCCGACATTTAATTAGGTGGTTCATGTTATTTAGGTACCCCGCAAATTAAATGTTTTTTAACAAGGCAGGATATATCTCCGGTTCGCTACTCAAATTTAAATGAGGCCAATATGAGACTAGATTTGCCCGCATATGGGCCCCATATTTAATTATTAGGTGAATCGGCATAAGGCCCCCAAACCAATGATATGCATGCGAGTATGACAATTTAATATGCAACAAGTATATATCATTTAATAAAATAAGGTCTCGGGTTTGGGTTCACACATTAGGGCTCGGCAGATCTTGGGGTTCCGGGGTTCGGGGTCCAGTCTCAGGGTTCAGGGTCTGGGGTTCATTCTCGGCGGGATTGGATACAGACGGAGAACTTGTCGTTCAGGGTCTCGGTGTCCGGGGTGAAGCACTTGTCATTCCATGGCGATCTTGGCGGCTCGGAGGGGTTCGAGGAATCGGAACGGTCTTCAAATTCCGTGAGGAAGATCATGGCGTCGGTGTGGTCGATCCTGTCGGTTCCATGGTTTCGGTCTTCGGGATCCAGGAAGGAGGCCTTCGGATCCTCGGGTCCGTGACGGAGTACTTGGCGTCCGCGAGGGAGTACTTGGTTCGGCGTTGGGGCGCATTGGGTCCGCCCTGGTCGATGTCGTTCTTGTCGCATTCGCGGTCTTCGGGTCATGTCGACGGTCACGGCGTCCGGAAGACGATCTTGGCGGTCTAGGAGAAGCTCTTGTGGTTCCGCGTCGGCGGCCTTCGGGTTCCGGGAAGACGAGCTTGTCGGCCTTGGGTCCGGGTAGGCGATCTTCTTGCTCATGTAGGGGAACTTGAGGTCTCTCGCGGCTTCTATTATTGTGTCGGTGCCGTCCCTGGCGTGCATGCTCTGGTTGGAACAGCAGGTGGACGCGGACGCGCAGGCAGAGCACTGGCCGATGCGGGGCCCACCTAGACGGCGCCGGACCAGGACGGCAGGGAGATCAAAGACGCGGCGCCGGGAGACGCTGACAGCGGCACGAGGTATGCAGGCACCGTGGAGCTCGCATGGGCGGTGGCCACGAGGCGAGGAAGGCACGGGGCAGGGCGCGGCTCGCGGAGAGGCACGGAGGCAGCGAGACGAGGGCGGCCGGAGAGGGGTGGCTCGGGTCGGCGACGAGCGGTGGTTTCGGACGACGCCAGGGAGTTGAGGTGGTGGGGCGCCGGCGGCCGGCGTCGGGCGGCGCGGAAGGGGCGGTGGAGGAGGCGAACGGCGAGGAGGCGGGGGCCCGGGTCAGCGACGAGCGGGGCTCCGCGGCAGCGGCGAGGAGAGGGTGGCGGTCCGGAGAGGCGCACGGCGAGGGGGAGACGCGGGCGGCGATGGAGAGTTGGAGGCGAGCGCGGCCGCGAGCCTGGCGGCGGAGGGGGAGCTCGCGGGCGCAGGCGGCGGAGAGCACTGGCGGCCGGCGGAGCAGAGGGGAACAGGGGAGACGGGGGGACGCGAGGTGGGAGAAGAGAGGGGCGGGCGGAGCTCGGGCTCGGGCGAGCCGACGCGGAGGCGGCGGTGAGGCGGTCCGGCGAGGGAGGCGGGGAGGAGGAGAGGCGGACGCAGGCCGGAGAGGCGACGGTGGGCGGTGGCGGCCGCGGACGGAGACGGTGGAGGGGAACGCGGCGGGGCGGCCGGAGCTGAGGGAGGGTGGCGCGCCGGTGGGAGGAGAGCGGCGGGGCCGGAGGAGGGAGAGGGAGCAGCGCCGGAGGGGGCAGAGAGGATAGAGGAGGAAGAGAACAGGGGAGGGGGTGAGCGCGAGAGGAGGTGGGGGTCGGGGCCAGGACGGTGCGTGTGTGCGGTTGCGTGCGGGGTGGGTCCCACAGGCAGGAGAGAGGGCCAGGGGCAGGGCGCGTCAGGGGGTTGACCGGGTGGGTGTGTGGACAGGGGGGCGCGTGGTGTGCGTGCAGGGTGTGTTGTGTGGGGTTGGCTGGTTGGGGTGGGGGAGTGGAGAGAGAGGGAAAAAGAGAGGGGTGAGTTGGCAGCATATGAATGGTGGGGAGGGGGAAGAGAGGTGAGGTGGCGACATAGGATAGGTTGGGGTGAGGTGGCCGGAGGGTGTGGGTAGATAGGTAGGTAGAAAAAGGTTTTGGGTTGGACCGTTTTGGAACTGGGGTGGTCGTTCGGGTCTATCCGGCCCGTTCGACTGCCCCACTAAAAATAATTAAAAGTTTTATTTATTTTAAACAGTGCCTTGGCAACCCGAAACCGACAAAACAATTAATCCGGAGTCCCGGGTTTGAATTTGAAAACAAGACGGGGCGTTTTAGAAAACAAAAACAGGCTTGCGAAAATAGTTTTAAGCAAACAATGCATGATGATGACGATGCAATGCACAAATTCAACGCGATTTTCTAGTAGTGGTTTTGCGGGATGCCACAGTTCTACAGTTTTTTCCGACGCTAGTTCCGCCCCAAGTTCCGGTGGCGGCTCAGTAAACTTCTGTTTTGAAGTGTGCTATTTGCCGGAACTTGGCCGGAACTTGCATCGGAACTTTTCCTGCTAAAAAGTTCCTGAGCGGAACTTCCGCCAGAAGCCGGAACTTCCGGTCAGATTCGCTTCGCGACCCAAAAGTTCCGCCTCTTGTTCCGCCCCAAGTTTCGGTGGCGGCTCAGTAACCTTCTGTGTCAAAGTGTGCTATTTGCCGGAACTTGGTCGGAACTTCCGGTCTGTTTTGACCGGAAATTCCGGTTGCACTTATGGAGCGGGCGTCAACGGTCTGATGACCGTTGGAGCCAGGCTGGGCGGAACTTCAGGCCTCTCACCGGAACTTCCGGTGAGGTCGCGGGGGCTGTATCGGTTCAGCGCGGGGGGGGCTATTTAAGGCACCCCCCTTCTTCCTCCCACTCTCTCTCTCGAATTTTTCTCTCTCCTCCATTAATGCTTGAGCTTCACCTCACTAGATCTCTCTCTCTAGCCACTCAAATGACTTGATCTTTTGAGAGGTGAGGGAGGTGACCTAGATCTACACTTCCACCAAAGAAGATTTGATTTCCCCACCCATCCTTTGTGGATCTTGTTGCTCTTGGGTTTCTTGGAACCCTAGACGGTGTAGGGCATCCCCGGAGCTAAGGCGTGTGTTGTAAAGCTTCGAGGTGTCGTTGAGGGCCTCCAATTGAGTTGTGGAACCTCCCCCTTAACCTTTGTGTAAAGGTTTCGGTTGGCGCCTTCAAGGTCACCGGTTAGTGGATTGTGAGGCCTCCTTTGTGGGGGAGCTCACCGGAGAAGAAGGTGAGGCCTTTGTGGCGCTCGGGTGACCTTGTGTGGCCCTAACACCTCTCCAACGTAGACGTAGCTCCTTGGGAGTGAACTACGAGAATTACATCTCCGTGTCCCCTCTCCGGTTACTTCGTTCCCTTCCTTTACTCCTTGCTATTTACTATTTTTGTTGTTGGTGGTTGTTTTCTTGCATTTAGGTTGTTCACTTAGTAGCATCTCTAGATAACTTCCTTTCTCGTTGAGCCTAAAAGTGAGAAACAAATTAAAATTGGGTAGATGCCTATTCACCCCCCCTCTAGTAGTATCAAGTCGGTACGTTCAATTGGTATCAGAGCCCAGGCTCTTACTTTGGGCTTTACCGCCTAAGAGACTATGGCCGATGAAGGGGGTAGTGAAACTGAAAAATCCAAGAACTTGGCCACTATGGATGACCTCAAGCAATTGGAGTCATCCATGATGTCCAAGTTCGAGGAAATGATGACTCTCTTGCAGTCTCTCAAGCCAAACCCCATGGTTTCTATTGACACACCCCAACCCAACGAGGTTCCTCCCACCGTTACGGTGTCCGCCCCCGGGGTAACTCCCGTGGCTGCCACCACTCACTTAGGACTTGGTTTTGTTGCTCAAACCTCTACCAAGGTTCCAAGTGAGAACATCGAGGAGCCCGAGAACCCAACTTCCAAAGAGGAAAATGGAGGAAAGGACTACTCGGCGGTACCCCCACCGCCAAATCACACTCCGGATCCACCCATCCCCATGTCACACATTATACCTCAAGGAGCACCACCCATGCTAGATACGTCTAATTTCGCCAATTGGAAATATCTAATGCGCTCACATATTTCCAGCTCATCCATTGAGTTAATGAGGATTGTGGAGGATGGATTCTCTCCATTTGACCCAAAGAAGTTGACTCGAGGTGAAGTGGTGGACAAGCAACTCAATTCTACAGCTTTGGGAATGATTCAAAAGGCCTTGAATCCAGAGGATTTTGCTCACATTCGCCAATTTGACACTGCCAAGGGAGCTTGGGATCAACTCACCGAGCTCTTTGTTGGGAATGCTAGCATCCAAAGCTCCAAGTTTGATGAGATCAACAACGAGTGTGATGGTTTCGCAATGCAAGATGATGAGACCCCTAAAGACATGTATAGGCCCCTTAAGGTCCTTTGTTCCACTATGAGGGACCTTGGGGCTCACTATGTTGATGACAAGTTTATGAAGAGGAAGTTCATTCAAGCTCTTCTCCCATTTGAAGAACAAAAGCTCAACTCTATCAAGGGAAGAACCAACTTTCACTTAATGACCTCCCAAGAAGTCTTGAGTGAAGTAATTGCCATGACTATTGCTAAGAAGAATGCGGAGTCCGCTCGAGCTAGAGCCATTGGATCAACAAAAGTGAACCTTGCTTTGAAGGCCAAGGCTATTGAAGTTGATGATGATGATACATCAAGTGAGTGGTCTCAAGAGGATCTCAAATGTGCCTTCAACGAACATCTTGCTCTCGCTTCAAGGGACTTTTGGAACAAGTCCGGATTCAAGTCAAGATCAAGGGACAACTCAAGATTCAACTCATCCAACAAGTCTCCCAAAGCAAGGTCATGCTACAATTGCAATGACAAGAGTCACTTCGTGGCCAAGTGTCCCTTTGAGAACCGTGAAGACAATGGTGGTCGTCTCATTCGCAAGATCAAGTCAAGACCTCCTCATCCCTTGAACAAGAACTACGCCGTCAAGAACGCCACTAACAAGGAACGAGCAATTGTGGTCCATGAAGAATATCTTTCGGGCACGGATGAAGATGATGATGATGAAGTTCATGGTGGAGAGATTGTGGGGGTTGCTGCTATTGCCACTTCCTCAACCCCACGTCTATCCCTCTTCGACTCGCCAAATGAAAATGTCATCTCCTCCAACCAAAAGTGCTTCATGGCCAAGGCCACCGAGGTATCACCGAAACCCACTCCTCAACCTATCTCTAGCGAGCCTTCCTCTCTTGATCTTGTTGGTCTAGAGGTGAAGAAAGAGATGATTGACATGTGTGAATTTGTTGCTACCTTAGATGAAGAAACTAAAAACTGCTTTGAGTCCTTACTTGCACAACTTGACAATGCTAGAGATGCCTTAGATGAAAAGGAAGAACTTCTTGACTTGCTAAGTAAAAATGAAAGAGATGCCGCCGATGAAATTGCCTCTCTCACTCAAAGTCTTGAGGATGGGAAAAATATGAGGATTAACCTTGAAGAAAATGTGTCTAAGCTTGTAGATGATCATAACAACACTTTGACCTCTACAATTAAAGAAAGTGACCATGCTCTTTCTCTGATTAAGGTTCTCAAGAAAGAAAATGCTGAGTTTGTGGGTGGTTATGATAGGACTCAAAAGGATCTTGAGAAACTCAAAGAGGAACACAAAGCCTTGGAGAGTAAATTCTCAAATCTTTTTGAAGCTCATGAACAGCTTCAAACTCAATTAACTTGTGATCTTTCTAAGTCTTCCGTTGTGCAAATTATAGACTTGTCTAGCTCTCCTAACCCTTGTTGCAAGCATGAGAATCTCATAGAGGAAGTAAAGGTTTTGAAGGATCAACTTGCCAAGACTAAGAAGAAGAACAACAAGAAGAAGAAAAAGAACAAGGGCATGGCCCAAGGAGTACCAAATGGCCTAACCCTCTTGCAAAGTGACAACTTTGCCGGAAAGAACAATCCCTCTTATATTCTTTGCAAATCTTATGATGGTCATGTATATGCTAGATATGTGGGAACATCTTACACGCATGATTATCATTGGGACATTTGGGTGCCAAAGGTTCTTGTCACTAACAAAAGGGGACCCATTGCAAAATGGGTACCTAAAACCAAGGCTTGATTTTCTTGTAGGACTATGCTTCCGGCGGATCAAAATGGGTGCTTGATAGTGGTGCCACGAGTCAAATGACCGGAAGCAAGTCTATCATGACCGAATTGAGACCCAATATTGCCAACACCATGGTCTCCTACGGTGACAAAACAAGCTCTCAGGTTTTGGGTTTTGGCAAAGTGGTGGTAACCCCGGATGTATCCTTGGTTGAAGTCATGCTTGTCAAAACTCTTGGTTACAACTTACTATCAGTTCGTGCTCTTGCTCTTATGGGTCTTTCTTCTTTCTTTAATTCTCATTCCGTGGTCGTCATGTGGAGCAAGTCTCTCAAGGTGGCTTTTGTAGGATATGTAGAACATGACTTGTATGTGGTGGACTTTTCAGGGACCACTACTCCTCATGCTCTATGTCTCTATGCTAAAGCCGACAAGGGCTGGTTGTGGCATCGCCGCCTAGCCCATGTTAACATGAGGACTTTGCAAATACTTCACTCCGAGGGCCACATCCTTGGAATTAACGATGTTTCTTTTGCCAAAGATCGTGTTTGCAGGGCTTGTATTGAAGGGAAGATGCATGAAAATCCTCACAAAGCGCTCAATCAAATCACTACCGAGAGGTGTTTGGAGCTCTTGCATATGGATCTCTTTGGTCCTCCCTCTCATGATAGCCTTGGAGGCAAGAAGTATTGCTTGGTTATTGTGGATGATTTATCAAGATACACTTGGGTGTTCTTTTTCAAATACAAGAGTGAGACTCAACAAACTGTCATTGACTTTGCTAATGAGGTTCAACGGAAGCACAATGCAACTATTCTCTCAATTCGAAGTGACAATGGCACCGAGTTCAAAAACTATACCTTGGATGAGTTTCTCAGTGATGAAGGAATCAAGCATCAATACTCCAGTCCCTACACCCCTCAACAAAACGGAGTTGCCGAAAGGAAGAATCGCACATTGATGGATGCGGCTAGGTCTATGCTAGCTGAGTTCAAGTCTCCATACAACTTTTGGGCCGAGGCCATCTCCACCGCTTGCCATGCAACCAACCGACTTTATCTCCGCAAGAATAAGAACAAGACCCCCTATGAACTTCTCACCGGGAAAAAGCCTAATGTTAGCTACTTTCGGGTGTTGGTTGCAAGTGCTACATTCTCAAAAAGGGAGTTCGGTTGTCAAAGTTTGAATCCAAAGCTCAAGAAGGAATTTTTGTTGGTTACTCAAATCACTCCCATGCTTATAGAGAAAAGCCAATGGAAGAGTTGAAGAGACGAGCAACGTGAAGTTTGATGAAAATCATGAGTCTCTTGTTAGGCAAGATGGTGTTTGTGATCCAAGTGATGAAATGCCTCCCAAGGCCATAGGAAGAATGGGTGTGGGTTTCCACCTCCCCATTGAGGATCCCCTTATGGACGAAGGAGAAGTGTAGGGTTCGCAGCATAGAAAACAAAAAATTTCCTACGATGTAAACTATATACCAAGATCTATCTACTAGATACAAACAACGGGCGGATGTATATCCGTAGAGAACATACCCTTGAAGACCGACAAAGCTTAACGAGTTCAACTCGTGGTTGATGTAGACGATCTCTTGCCGATCTCAAGATCGAGAGGAAGTCCTAGCGCCGCAAATCAGCAGCGCATCCGTGCTAACACACACGTTCGAGGCACCGAGCAACCTCCGCCTCCTCGCTCCAGCGATGCAGCGGAAGCACAACTCTTTCTTGCCGAATAGCCACCGGGAACATGTATCTCGCTAGTCCGAGACCATGGGGGATAAATTCTAGAGGGGGAGAGAGATCCTTCACGAGGAGGTGTGAGAGACAAGTGAGGAGGGGGCTCCTTTTATAGGAGGAGGGGGGACCCCAAGGGGGTGGCCGGCGCATGGGGCTGCCCCCTTGCCCTCTCCTCTTCATGTGGGTGGACACTCCACTCACAAATCTCCTTTAAATTCCCTCCACTCAAAAGTCCACTCAAATTCCCATTAAATTTCCACCAAATTTAATGCAAACTCTCATTAAATAAAACTCTTTTATTTTATTCAGAATTTTGTCAATTACTTTAATGACAAACATTCACAAATAACCCCTTGCTAGAATTCTATTTCACATGCATAACCACTTTATGCAATTTCACCCGAAAACCTGTTTCGGTATCTAGTGAAATAAATTCCTGCGCTTGTTAATTCTTTCGGCATGAAACATTTGCTCCAATTGGATGTCGGTGTCTCTTAAGTGTGTCACCCTACGGTTCGTGAATAATGCGGACATGATCGAGACCCCTCTCGGATCAATAATCAGAAGCGGGATCTGGAGACCCATACTGACTCCCACACATTCAACGATGACTTTCTTGTGATCGTCAGAACCTTTTACGCTAGTATCTTAATCCCTTTGTTTCACGATATATTACATGTCCGAGATTCGATCATCGGTATCTCCATACCTAGTTTGATCTCGTTACCTACATGCACTCTTTTCTCGTTCCTGTGATATAACATTCTAGTGATCAAATCACTTGCTTGCAAGCTAATCAATGTGATATCACCGAGAGGGCCCAGAGTATATCTATCCGTCATCGGGATGAACAAATTCCACTCTCGATCCATGAGCCTCAACATAACACTTTATTAGTTCTGAATCCATCTTTATAATCACCCTGTTACGGTGTGACGTTTGATGTTATCAAGAAACTCTTCCGGTGTTAGTGATTGACATGATCTCATGGTCTAAGGATTAGGATCACTTCGTAAGTTGTTATAGCAATATAAACTCAATGACTTTGATCGTAATGCTATACTTCGGATGAATGTTCATCACACCATTACACTAATGTTGTGATCCCGTTATTAACAACATCAATGTCCATGATCAGGAAACCTTGATCATCTTGTTAATCAACGAGCTAGTTTATGAGAGAGGCATGACTAGGAACTTTCTGTTTGTTTATTAAACACACATGTATTAACGTTTCCATATTAATACAATTATAGCATGCTATCATATACTTGGAATACACATAATAAACACTTTATTATTGCCTCTCAGGGCATATTCCCTTCAGTCTCCCACTTGCACTAGAGACAATAATCTAGTTACATAGTGATAAATCTAACACCCATTGAGTTCTGGTGTTGATCATGTTTTGCTCTAGGGAGAGTTTTAGTCAAAGGATCTGCTACATTGAGATCCGTATGTACTTTACAAATCTTTATATCTCCATCCTTGACATGCTCGCGGATGGAGTGAAACCGGCGCTTAATATTCTTGGAATGCTTGTGAGACCTTGGATCTTTGGCATTGGCAATGGCACCATTGTTGTCACAATAGATCACCATTGGGTCCAACGCGTTTGCCACCACTCCTAGTTCGGATATGAACTCCTTCATCCAAACTGCTTCCTGAGCCGCTTCTGAAGCAGCAACATATTCGGCCTCCGTTGTTGATCCCGCTACCACAGGTTGTTTGGAGCTCCTCCAACTAACCGCTCCGCCATTCATGAGAAATACGTATCCGGATTGAGACTTAGAGTCATCCGGATCGGTGTCAAAGCTAGCGTCGACATAACACTTAGCGACGAGATCTTCTTCACCTCCGTATACAAGAAACATATCCTTAGTTCTTCGTAAGTACTTAAGGATATTCTTGACCGCTATCCAGTGTTCCGAACCTGGATCCGATTGGTACCTTCTAGTCAAACTAATAGCATGTGCCACATCCGGTCTTGTACATAGCATGGCGTACATTATAGATCCTATGGCTGAAGCATAGGGGACTTTGTCCATTATCTCTCTTTCTTCCGCCGAAGCCGGACTTTGAGTCTTACTCAATGTCTTGCCTTGCAACATCGGTAAGAACCCCTTCTTACTTCCGTCCATTTTAAACTTCTTTAAAATCTTATCAAGGTATGTACTTTGTGATAGCCCTATTAGGCGCCTAGTTCTATCTCTATAGATTTTCATGACTAATATGTATGACGCTTCACCTAGGTCCTTCATTGAAAATTTGCTGTTTAGATAACTTTTAACACTGTTT
Source organism: Avena atlantica (assembly GCA_910589765.1). Lineage (NCBI taxonomy): Eukaryota > Viridiplantae > Streptophyta > Magnoliopsida > Poales > Poaceae > Avena > Avena atlantica. The sequence continues at coordinate 183,568,990 of OU342737.1, forward strand.
AAAAGATCTATATCATTTCCGATCAATAATATGTCATCCACATATAATATCAGAAATGCCACATTGCTCCCACTCACTTTCTTGTAAATACAAGCTTCTCCATAAGTTTGGACAAATCCAAACTCTTTGATCACCTCATCAAAGCGGAGATTCCAACTTCGTGATGCTTGCTTCAATCCATAGATGGATCGCTGAAGCTTGCACACCTTGTTAGCATCCTTAGGATCGACAAAACCCTTTGGTTGTATCATATACAACTCTTCTTCAATATTACCATTGAGAAACGCGGTTTTGACATCCATCTGCCATATCTCATAATCGAAATATGCAGCAATTGCTAACATAATCCTAACTGACTTTAGCATCGCTACGGGAGAGAAAGTCTCATCGTAGTCAACTCCTTGAATTTGTCGAAACCCCTTTGCGACAAGTCGAGCTTTATAGACGGTCACATTACCATCAGCATTAGTTTTCCTTTTGAAAATCCAATTGTTCTCCACGGCCTTTCGTTCGTGAGGTAATTCCACCAAGTTCCAAACTTGATTTACATACATGGATTCCATCTCGGATTTCATGGCTTCTAACCATTTGTTGGAATCCGGGCTCATCATCGCTTCTTCATACGTCGCAGGGTCATCATTTTCATCAACCATGAAATTCATGACAGGATTTCCGTACAGATCGGGAGCTGCACGCGTCCTGTTTGACCTGCGAGGTTCGGTAGTACTCTCTTTCGGAGTTTCATGATCATTATCATTAGTTCCCTCTTCAACAGGTGGAGCCAACTCCGGAACAACTTCCGGCGCTGCGCTACTCGCCATACTTTGAAGAGAAGGTTCCACAACCTCTTCGAGTTCTATCTTCCGACTACTCACACCTTTCGCGAGAAACTCTTTCTCTAGAAAGGATCCATTCTTGGCAACAAAAACCTTGCCCTCAGATCTGTGATAGAAGGAATACCCAATAGTTTCTTTAGGGTATCCTATGAAGACGCATTTTTCCGCATTGGGTTCGAGTTTATCCGGTTGAAGTTTCTTCACATAAACATCGCATCCCCAAACTTTAAGAAATGATAGCTTAGGTTTGTTTCCAAACCACAATTCATACGGTGTATTTTCAACGGATTTAGATGGTGCCCGATTTAAAGTGAATGCAGCAGTTTCTAGTGCATAACCCCAAAATGACAACGGCAAGTCCGTCAGAGACATCATAGACCGAACCATATCTAATAAAGTACGATTATGACGTTCCGACACACCATTTCGCTGTGGTGTTCCGGCAGGTGTGAGTTGTGAAACAATTCCACACTCTTTCATGTGAGTGCTAAACTCGTAACTTAGATACTCACCTCCACGGTCGGACCGTAGAAATTTGATCTTTCTATTACGATGATTTTCCACTTCATTCTAAAACTCCTTGAACTTTTCAAAGGTTTCAGACTTGTGTTTCATCAAGTAGATATAACCGTATCTACTCAAATCATCCGTGAAAGTAACAAAATAACGATATCCACCTCGCGCTGACACACTCATTGGACCACATACATCAGAATGTATGATTTCCAATAAATCTGTCGCCCGTTCCATTGAACCGGAAAATGGTGTTCTAGTCATCTTGCCAGTAAGGCATGGCTCACATGTATCAAATGATTCATAATCAAGTGATTCCAAAAGTCCATCCGAATGGAGCTTCTTCATGCGTTTAACGCCAATATGACCTAGACGGCAGTGCCACATATATGCGGATATATCATCATTAAGTTTAATCCTTTTAGCATCAACATTATGAATATGTGTAACATTATCATCGAGATCTAATAGAAATAAACCATTCATCATTGGTGCATGACCATAAAAGATTTCATTCATATAAATGGAACAACCATTGTTCTCGGATTTAAATGAATAACCACTTCGCATCAAACACGATCCAGATACAATGTTCATGCTCAGTGCAGGCACCAGATAACATTTATTCAAGTTTATAACTAATCCCGACAGTAAGTGGAGAGGCAGCGTTCCGACGGTGATCACATCAACGCTTGATCCATTGCCGACACACATCTTGACCTCACCCCTTGCTAGCGGTCGCTTGTTCCGCAGCCCCTGATTCGAGTTACAAATATTAGCAACTGAACCGGTATCAAATACCCAGGTGATACTATGAGCACTAGTCAAGTACACATCAATAACATGTATATCATATATACCTTTGTTTGCCTTGCCGGCCTTCTTGTCTGCCAGATACTTGGGGCAGTTGCGGGCAAAGGAAAAAGAGAGAGCGGTCAGTACTGAGGCCAGTACACGGCGAGGCTAGAATTCGGCGGTCCTCGCCTACATAGGTATGGTGGACTGAAGCGGCAGCGCAACATGCACTAAACAACCTATAGAGACTCGATATAACTGTCGGCTATTAGAGAGGGGTAAGAAAGACCTATCCGGAACCAACCTGATACTACCACCAGACATACCCATCCTGGTGTTTCCCCCTCGAGACCAAACGAGGAAGTCAACCGAGGAACTCACACCGTTGGCAGTTTTACTCATTCCGTTATAGTTGCGGCAATTACTAGTCAAATATAAATAGCATGAGTCATCCTGATATAATAAGCAGTGGGCAGTTTTAGTTAACCATTCCGTTGTAGTTGCAACACTTACTAGTCAAATATACGATTAGCATGAGATATCCCAAAACCCAACAGTTGTTGGTACTTTTATTTAGCCATTCCGTTGTAGTGAAGCTGATTACTAGTCATATCGGATACAAGTCAAATTATAACAGTAAACTTTAGTTATAGTTGTATATGATCGAGAACTGTGCTCCAAGTCGTCCATAACCGCGTACATGGCTTTTCGAAAAGATTTAACCCTGCAGGGGTGCACCAAAGTATCCACACGCACTTCGACCCTTTTTGCCAGATCAGTTAACATACACCCATCGGTATGTCGGCGTGGCCTAAGTCATGACGTTTCCCAGACCCAAAGTAAGTACATGGGGGCCACCCCACTAAGCTACCCGCAACGAAGTCGGCCGGTCTCCAAGACGGACTCAGGGTTTGCGCCAATGGCTGTAAACGACTGGGAACCCGAAAATGAGACTGGGCTTGTCGATACAGCAAAAACGGGTCACGATCCTAAACAGTACAGCTGTAGTACATCGCACAATTAAGCAGTAAAGCATGGCATAAGTACAGAATAGTAATAAAGCCCCAAACTACTTGTGGCCCCCAGTACAGTACTTTGAAATCAGGTACTAAATCGATGGGGTGCCCATACATCCCACATGTGGTTAGCGCGCTCGATCTCGGAACAGGTGTCAAGAACTCGGGGTCCTACGGGACACAAGTGGACGGTTAACAACCAAATAACATCTATTGCCCACCTGTGCCTCTTCATTACCTACTTCAGTTTTAGTTATTAAACGATAATTAAAGCCATGATCATATCCAACATTAAACATGCGGCAAAACTCCAACACTGTGGTACTTGACGACACGCAAGAGCACTTGAGCAAGCGACTACGACGCGCGAGTCCAACTATCTACCAATCAACAGGTAAGAGGATGTCCAAGGCAATATAAGGCTGCAAGGGATATCACGGGTACGAAAACTATAGCATCGCAACACAGATAGCAATAGATCAACAGGAGGGAATAAATACTATAAAAGTAAGATAGGTAGAAGGGGGGAGGTGCTCGCCTGAAAAACATTGTCGAAGGTTTATCCGAAGATCGGGTCGACACTCGCATCAACTCATCGGCCTAGTCCGTGAAGAAGCAAAACACTAGCACAAACACCGGATGCACTATTTAATAGTACGGTAGAAAATCGGGCATGATGCATGTATGATGTATGACATGGCAAAGGTGCGATGCAATTACGCCATATTAAGCGGAACCAGGGTCCCGATAATTATTTAGAAGGTTCATGTTGTTTAGATACCCCGCAATTTAAGTGTTGTCTTAACATGGCAAAAGATAGCACCGGTTCGCTACACAAATTTAAATGGAGACAACTAAGACTAGAATAGCCCGCATATGGTCTCCATATTTAATTTAGATGAATCGTCATAAGGCCCCCAAACCACATGACAATATGCATGCGAGTATGACAATTTAATATGCAACAATTTATATAGATGGCATTTATAAAATAGGGGCTCGGATCAGGGTCACACATTAGGGTTCGGCGAGCTTGGGGTTCGATGGATCGGTCTCAGGGTTCGACGGGAGAATGGCTCGACGAGATCGGTCTCGGACAACGGAAGTCGATCTTGTCGCATCCGAGAAGAAGGACTTGGTTTGGTGTCAGGGGCGCATTAGATTCGCCCTGGTCGGTGCCGATCTTGTCGTCGCGAAGATCTTGTCGGGTCTGTGTTCCTGTTTGGTCTTGGCCTTCGGGGTGAAGTACTTGGCGTTCCACGACGAAGTGCTCGTTGTTCCGAGTGGCGATCTTGGCAGTCATCGGGTCCGAGAAGGAGGTCTTGAGGTCCATAGCGGGAGACCTTGTACAACTTGATACGCTGGACCGCTAGAAGATCTCGATCGAACATGGCATCACATCATCAGCTCTTGTTACGACAATCCCCAGAATCCGCGGCTACAGATGCACAAGCACACAGAACCCGGGCAGGCAGCTTCCATGCAGAACGGGGCAACCCACGGTCACCGCTTGGGCCAAAATAGAAAAGTTCACTTGGAGGGTCGCGCACTTCAAAGAAACTTGGAGGAAGCTCGCGGTACACGTGGGCAGAGGGAACCATGGCGACCATGCGCAGGGGAAACCGACAGGCAGAGACAAGGAGGCGCGGCGGCAGCTCGCGTGGCCAGCATCTGCGGCCAGGGCTCTGCACGAGGTGGGGAGGAGCTTCGACGGACGTGGATGAGCATCGGCGACGGTGTGCGGAAGACGAGGTCCCGCGGGGTGGAGGGCTCGGGGCTTTTCGATGGAGAGGAAGGAGCGGAGCAGCGGCGGATCCCGCGGCGGCGCCGGTCATCGTTGGGAGAGACCGGGTGGACGGAGAGGTGGCCGGAGGCCATGGGCGTCAACAGGGCCGCGCTGGTGGTGGCTCGGTTCGATGCGGTCGGGTCGCTGGCCGGCGAGAGGAGGGCGCGGCGCAGAGGTCGGCGGCCGGGGGAGGAGGAGACGGGGGCGGCGAGCGCAGCGGGGCGGAGCTCGAGGCGGCGCGCAGGCGAGAGGCGCTGTCGAGGGCCGACGGAGGAGGCCGGCGCGGGCGGCGCTCGATAGAACGCTGGAGGCGGCCGGCGACGGTGCAGGATCCCAACGGCAGGGAGGACGAAGCGGGGAAGGTGGGGAAGGCGTCCGGGTCAGGTGGGCGGGAGACGGACGTGGGGCGCGCCAGGTGGGGCCGGGGGAGCTCGAGGGGGGGCGACGGGGGAGCCGCATGGAGGCGGCGGAGGCTTCGGGATGGGGAGATGGCGACGACGGGGAAAGGGGTGGGGATCGCGGCAGGGGTCTGTGTGGTGGGGCCGGGCTCACGCGGTTTGTGGGGTGAGGCGTGGGTGGGAGCGTGCGTGAGGAGGAAGGTGGGGCCGCGCTCGCGTGGGGTGGGTGTGTCAGCCAGGGAGGGTCGGGCAGTGTGGTGTGCGTGTGTTGTGTGTGTGTTAGGTACCAGGTGGGTGGGGTTGCTGGCTAGGGTGAGGCGGCGCTGGCGGGTGAGGTGGCGGCTGGTGGTTGGCTGGAGGGGAAGGGAGTGGTGAGGTGGAGGGAGGGGATTGGTCAGGGTGAGGTGGAGGGAGGCTGGGTAGAATAGGGTTGGGTAGAATTAGGAATTAGACAGGCTGGTTTTGTACTGGGGGTGGCCGACTGGGTCGGATCGGCCCGGTACGGCTGCCCCTAAAAATAAAATAAATATTTTAATATTTAAAACGGGGCTTTTGAAATCCATTGGTAGACGAAACAAAATAATCCGGAGATCCGGGTTTTGGGATTTGAAATAAAGGCGGGGTATTTAGAAAACAAATATGCTTTTCGAAAATAGTTTCAGACAAACAAATGCATGATAATGACGATGCTCAAATGCAATGTGGCATGATGACATGAGCATGCGGTCATGATGATGCAATGCACCAAAAACAACGCGATTTTCTAGTAGTGGTTTTGCGGGGCGCCACATGGTGCCATCTACAACAGAATTTTTAATGTTTAGACTAAGTGTATGATAGATTGAGTTCAACTAATCTATATTACGAATGAACTCCCACTCAAAAACGACATCCCTCGTGCCTTTTTGGTGACTACATGAACCAAATCCACTACACCAAGTCCGATCATCACGTGAGTCGGTATAGCTTCAAAGGCGAGCATCAAATGGGCATCATATCAACTATATGACTCATGCTTAACCTTTCGGTCCGTGTTCCGAGGCCATGTCTGTACATGCTAGGCTCGCCAAGTTAGAACCTTAGTATTCGCGTGTGTAACTGTTTTACACCCGAAATATGGTCGTGGATCCAAGAACACCCGATCATCACGTGATGTCTTGGAGCGACGAAAACATAATCGGTGCATACTAAAGTAAGAACACATTATTATCTTGATATTTAAATGAGGGATCATCTTATTATGCTAACAAAGCGCTAAACAAGCAATATAAGATGCTATCAAACATCATATGTTTATTAGTGAAATTATATGGTTCCCGCAGATGATCTCTATCATGTGCATCGTGGTATGATCACTATCATACCTATATGTGTAAATCCAAGGTCTATGGATTTTACACGCTATGTGTGTTGTAAGAGTATCATCTCATACTTCTACTTACAACACTACCATATCATAACACTAGCCCAGCAACAATCTAAACTAGACGCCTCTAATTTATCCATTGCAAGTTTTACGTGGCTTAGGGCTTTCGAGATAGAACCGTTCTTACCTACGAACATGAACCACAACGAGGATAATCAAATTGTTGACAACTCGCTTGCAAAATAGATATTGACTATAGTAGGAGAGACAGACACCCGCTAGCCACTTATGCAAACTAGTTGCATGTCAAGCGTGGAACAGGTCTCATGTGCGAGGACATGTAAAGTTTGTCCGGGCCGCTTCATCCCACTATGCCACCAATATCCAAAATTACAACAAAGGAGCAACAACATGATCATCATCGCCCACATACTCATATGTGTACTACCCGTGTAAAGTATCTATGCATAGATCCAGCTCTGATACCACTATAGGGTTCGCAGCATAGAAAACAAAAATTTTCCTACGATGTGAACTATATACCAAGATCTATCTACTAGATACAAACAACGGGCGGATGTATATCCGTAGAGAACATACCCTTGAAGACCGACAAAGCTTAACGAGTTCAACTCGCGGTTGATGTAGACGATCTCTTGCCGATCTCAAGATCGAGAGGAAGTACTAGCGCCGCAAATCAGCAGCGCTTCCGTGCTCGCACACACGTTCGAGGCACCGAGCAACCTCCACCTCCTCGCTCCAGCGATGCAGCGGAAGCACAACTCTTTCTTGCCGAATAGCCACCGGGAACATGTATCTCGCTAGTCCGAGACCATGGTGGATAAATTCTAGAGGGGGAGAGAGATCCTTCACGAGGAGGTGTGAGAGACAAGTGAGGAGGGGGGCTCCTTTTATAGGAGGAGGGGGAACCCCAAGGGGGTGGCCGGCGCATGGGGCTTCCCCCTTGCCCTCCCCTCTTCATGTGGGTGGACACTCCACTCACAAATCTCCTTTAAATTCCCTCCACTCAAAAGTCCACTCAAATTCCCATTAAATTTCCACCAAATTTAATGCAAACTCTCATTAAATAAAACTCTTTGATTTTATTCAGAATTTTGTCAATTACTTTAATGACAAACATTCACAAATAACCCCTTGCTAGAATTCTATTTCACATGCATAACCACTTTATGCAATTTCACCCGAAAACCTGTTTCGGTATCTAGTGAAATAAATTCCTGCGCTTGTTCATTCTTTCGGCATGAAACATTTGCTCCAATTGGATGTCGGTGTCTCTTAAGTGTGTCACCCTACGGTTCGTGAATAATGCGGACATGATCGAGACCCCTCTCGGATCAATAATCAGAAGCGGGATCTGGAGACCCATACTGACTCCCACACATTCAACGATGACTTTCTTGTGATCGTCGGAACCTTTTACGCTAGTATCTTAATCCCTTTGTTTCACGATATATTACATGTCCGAGATTCGATCATCGGTATCTCCATACCTAGTTTGATCTCGTTACCGACATGCACTCTTTTCTCGTTCTGTGATATAACATTCTAGTGATCAAATCACTTGCTTGCAAGCTAATCAATGTGATATCACCGAGAGGGCCCAGAGTATATCTATCTGTCATCGGGATGAACAAATTCCACTCTCGATCCATGAGCCTCAACATAACACTTTATTAGTTCTGAATCCATCTTTATAATCACCCTGTTACGGTGTGACGTTTGATGTTATCAAGAAACTCTTCCGGTGTTAGTGATTGACATGATCTCATGGTCTAAGGATTAGGATCACTTCGTAAGTTGTTATAGCAATATAAACTCAATGACTTTGATCGTAATGCTATACTTCGGATGAATGTTCATCACACCATTACACTAATGTTGTGATCCCGTTATTAACAACATCCAATGTCCATGATCAGGAAACCTTGATCATCTTGTTAATCAACGAGCTAGTTTATGAGAGAGGCATGACTAGGAACTTTCTGTTTGTTTATTAAACACACATGTATTAACGTTTCCGTATTAATACAATTATAGCATGCAAAATAAACATCTATCATATACTTGGAATACACATAATAAACACTTTATTATTGCCTCTCAGGGCATATTCCCTTCAAGAAAGACCAAGCTCTACTCAAGTGGAGCCCTCACTCTCACAATATCATCTTGCACCTCAAGGACCTACTTTCTTGGCACAAGCTCCCTCAATCTCTTCCGAAGCTTCCCATACTCATGACTCTCCAAGCTCTAAAGAACAAGCTCTTCATCAACAACATCAACCTCCCCACGATGGGGCTCCTCCTCAAGGCACCTCCCACAGACAAGCTCTTCATCAACCTCATCAACCTCCCCAAGATGGGGCTCCTCCTCAAGGTCATGGTTCTCCCCAAGGTCAAGCTCTTCGAGATCAAGAGCAAGTCATTGATCCTCAAGGATCCAATCCAAGTGATGACTCCCCCGAAGTGGAAATTGATGAAGATGACCCTCGTGTTCGTGCTTATAGTCAAGGGGGCGGCTCAATTGGTGGAAATGACCAAGTGGTAGCTCAAGAATCTCGAATTGAAGCACAAGCCCGCCGTCAAGCCTATCGTCTCGCCAAGCTCGTTCGAGATGGCCATATCCTTGATAATGTCTATGGAGATTTCAATAAAGGTTCCACTACTAGGAGGCAACTAGCTTCCTTTTGCTCTCACCATGCGTTTATCTCTCTTGTGGAACCACAGAAAGTCTTCGAAGCTCTTGAAGATGATGATTGGCTTGATGCTATGAACGAGGAACTTCACAACTTCAGAGGAACAATGTTTGGACATTGGTTGAGCGGCCTAAAGACTGTCAAAACGTCATTGGAACCAAGTGGGTCTTCAAGAACAAGTGCGATGCGAATGGAATTGTCGTGCGCAACAAGGCAAGTTTAGTTGCCCAAGGATACTCACAAGTTGAGGGCATCGACTACGGTGAGACTTACGCCCCTTTTGCTCGCCTTGAATCCATTCGTATGCTTCTTGACTTCGCTACCCATCATAACTTTAAATTGCATCAAATGGATGTTAAGAGTGCTTTTCTTAATGGTCCTTTGAAAGAGTTGGTATACGTCAAGCAACCTTTGGGTTTTGAGGATCCACTTTTTCCGAACCATGTCTACAAGCTCAATAAGGCACTCTATGGCCTCAAACAAGCCTCGCGTGCGTGGTATGATTGCCTTAGGGAGCTCTTGTTAGACCGTGGCTTCGAAGTGGGCCTCATTGATCCCACTCTTTTTACTAAGAAAGTTGGAGGCCACTTGTTCGTATGCCAAATCTAAGTTGATGACATTATCTTTGGGTCTATTAACAAAACTTTTAATGAGGATTTTGCCAAGCTCATGACCGACCGCTTCGAGATGTCCATGATGGGGGAGTTGAAGTTTTTCCTCGGGTTTGAAGTCAAGCAATTGAGGAAAGGGACTTTCATCAACCAAGCCAAGTACATCCAAGACATGCTCAAGAAGTTAAAGTTTGATCAAGTCAAAGGTGCCAAGACTCCCATGCCAACTAAGGTTAATCTTGATCTCGATCCCAAGGGTAAGGAGGTGGATCAAAAACTCAATCGATCGATGATTGGTTCTTTGCTCTATCTTTGTGCATCCCGACCGGATATTATGTTGAGTGTGGGTATGTGTGCAAGATTTCAAGCCGCACCAAAGGAAAGTCACATGGTGGCTGTCAAGAGGATCTTTCGATATTTAGTTCATACCCCAAACTTTGGGTTGTGGTACCCCAAGGGAGCCAGCTTTGATCTCATTGGTTACACGGACTCGGACTGGGCTGGTGACAAAGTGGGAAGAAAGTCAACCTCCGGAGCTTGTCAGTTTCTCGGAAGATCATTGGTTTGTTGGTCCTCGAAGAAGCAAAACTGTGTGTCTATGTCCACTGCCGAAGCTGAGTACATCTCTGCCGCAAGCTGCTGTGCTCAATTGCTATGGATGAAGCAAACTTTGAAGGATCTTGGACTATCTTTTGACAAGGTGCCTCTTCTTTGCAACAATGAGAGTGCCATTGCTATTGCTCACAATCCCGTGCAACACAACCGGACCAAGAACATTGAGATTCGTCATCATTTCATTCAGGACCATGTTGCTAGAGGAGACATTTCTTTGGAGTATGTTCCCACCAAGGCAAATCTTGCGGATCTATTCACGAAGCCTCTTGATGAAGCAAGGTTCCGAGAGTTAAGGCATGAGCTAAATATCATTGATTCGAGCAATGTTGCTTGAGCACCTTGCACATCTACCCGCGTCTCAATATGTATCTTGTTTGGATGTAGGCATGGATTTAGGGGGAGTGTAGTTCCTCTTATGAACAAACACTACCCCTATTATGCGCACATTAAAGTTTTCATACTCTATAGTCTCTAAAGGAGACCATTTGAGCTTCATGATGAGTGTTGGTAATGAACCCAAGATATATCTTTGCGGTGTCAAGCCATTTACTCTTATATAAGGTGGCTTCGGCCACCGACTCGTTTTTATTTGTGTCTTTGACCTTTTTGTTTTTCTTGGTTTTTGTTGGTTTTGGTTCTTCACAGTTTGAACTATCTATCCTAAGCCTTTCCTTACCTCAAGCCCTCTCTATTCCCTGCACAAGTTCTTCCTTGTTGTCTTCCTAACCTGAGATGGTCTTCCTGGCGTCAGTGGAACTTCCGGTCAGTCTGACCCGGAAGTTTCGGTCCACCAGAACTTCTGGTCCCTAACCGGAACTTCCGGTGGTGCTCCCTGTCCTATATAAGGTGGGCCCTGGGGGAAAACGGGATCTTCTTCCTTTTTTCCCCCAAGACCCATCTTCTATTTGGAGCGCCACCGGCCAGGACCTCTCCACGAAGGTGCTCCGGCCCCTTCGTCTCCAACCTCTCCTCCGCAGATCTGCTCCGTGGGATCCTTCCCCACCTCGATCTCCCGCCATGGACTCCGGTATTTTCCCTCAACTCCCTCCATTAATGGAGATCTTGCTCTCACCATGGCTTGAGTTAGGGCACACCTTGTCTAGGCTAGTTCTTTGGCTAGAACTTGTTGGAAGATCTTGGTAGTCCTAGGGTATCATGCTTGAGTAGATTGGTCCAATACATCCTAGAAAAATTTGTGCACTTGTGGCTTTTAGATCTACATCTAGTGAACTCCTGTTTGGAACCGTCAGTTCATGGCCTCACCGGAACTTCCGGTGAGCCACGACCAGAACTTCTGGTGGACCATTTTCACCGGAAGTTCCGGCGATTCAGCGGAAGTTCCGGCGACAATGCAACTTTTTCTGTTTGTATTTTTCCAATCTATTTCTTTTGTTTCCTCTTCCGAACTTGTGCACTTATCCCACCTTCCCTCCCTACTCTTGTGCTTTCTTCTTAGGGCAAGGAGATACCCGCCAAGGCAAGCGTGCCCGCCATCCATCCTCTGACATCCCTCCTGAGATTGATGAGGAAGATGCTGAGGTTGTGCGTCCGACCGCTCAGACTACTCGACAGAAGGCTGCTGCTGCTCGCCGTGCTGCTGCTGCAGGGAAGAGGCCTGCTCTTGCTCAGAAGGCCACTGCTCCTAGGCCAGATATGACCAAAGCCAAGATTTCCAAGTGGTCTCAGAAAGCTTACTCTGCATTCAGGGCTATGGATCCCTACCTCGTTCCTCGTGATCGTCTTTGCTTGGACCCTCATTTTCACACCTGCCGTCAGGAACAGATTTATGAAGAAATTTATGCATCAAAGAAGAAGTTCGTGGTTGCTCCTCAAAAGTACATCAATGTGACTCACATGGAAGAGAAGCAAGTTTACTTTGGAGAGGCTCTTGATATCTGCCAGAAGTTTGGGCTGATTCCCCTCATGGAGCACCGTCAGAACTTTGATGTGACTGCTATTGCTCAGTTTTACTCAACTCTGTTTCTTCACATGCAGTCCTCTACTGAAGGTGTGATGAAGTGGATGACCAGGGACGTGTTTCTTACCACCACTTGGGCTGAGTTGGCTGAGCTTCTTGGCTATCCCATTCAGACTGGTCGCGGGACAAATGGTTGGCGTGTTCATGGTCCTGAAGCTGCTGATCCTGAGGTCCTGGAGCCTCTCTACATTGAAGGGTGGGGAACTGCTGGATTTGTGAATCATCTGCTGCCAGTTTTTGACATCATGCGCAGGGTGTACTTGAACACCATCTCTCCCAAGGCTGGCAACTTTGATCAGTTTCATGGGTATCAGGTTGACCTCATGCATCAGACTTATCTTCGCTGGGACACTGACAGGTCAATGGATATTATGCACTTCATCTACACAGAGATGTGGGCGGCTCTCATTGAAAAGCGCTCCTGCATCTATGCACCTTACATTCAGACTCTCATCAATCACAAGTGGCTTGAGAAGACTGGCAACCCCTTCCCTCAAGACAACATCACCATTCATGAAGAGAAAAAGCTCCGTGTGAGTAAGCACCAGAAGCCTCGTACTCAGGAAGAAAAAGAAGCTGCTCTCAAGAAGGCTCAAGATGTTGCTAGTGGTCCCTCCTCTGCTCCTGGTGGCCCTAGTGCTGGTGGTCCTTCTCTCTGGAGGCAGCCGTCTTGGGCAAAGAAGCTGCTTGGGAAAGTGAAGAAAACTTTCTGCTTTCTGCAGGACCGCGAGTATCAGGCTTATGTTGATCAGCGTCACAATATTCAGCGCCAGAAGGCCATCATGGCAGCCCTCAACATTCCTTGCTCACCGGTCACTAGCTATGTCATTGTTCCCAAGGAAGATTGGATTCGCGACAACTGCAACTGGTCCGAGGATGAGTCTAAGGAGGAGGTCACTGGTCCGCCTGAGTGGGGTCACTGGGTCCCTGAGTCTTCTCCTCCTCCCCCTTCTCGTGGCTAGGACGAGTAGATTGATCTCTTCTTCCTTTTTGGTGTCTCGATGCCAAAGGGGGAGAAAGATGTCTATTAGGTTGTCTACGGTATTTGCATGGGTTGAGTCGCGAGCCTGTTATTGCCTTTGATCTTTTCTTAATCGCGAACTCTCTAGTTTATTTGTGTGCTTGTGGTTTTATGTCCGTGAACTTATGTGTGCTTTTGGACCATGTGGTATGCTATGTTTGAGACTATGTGGTATCTTTGTGGTATCTTGTTGTCAACTTATGAGCTGTTGCTATGGTGGTGGAGCCTCATTGCTCTTATTGTTATTATTACTCCTTTTGTCTCCACCTCATTTAGTTGGTTATGGTATGATCTCTATCCCTTTTTGTACCTTGCACTTGTGCTATCTTTGCAATTGTTAGGGGGAGCCTCCGTGATTGTGTGCTAGTCCTGTCCTTAGAGGTCTTCTCTCTACCTTGTACACATACAGGGGGAGATTGCCCTGTCCATTGCAAAGATTGCTTTGATTCTATGCAAATCTATGGGATTGTCATCTAACACCAAAAAGGGGGAGATTGAAAGGACTATATCTTCCCATGATGTTTTTGGTGTTAAATGACAATCCCAACCGTGGTTTTAATTGTGCTCTTGAGTTTCAGGGGAAATGTTGTTGATGTCTCCTTCTATTGTGATGGATGCTCTCTTGTGATCTTTTGAAGACGGTGGCCTTTTAGTCTTCTCCTAGTTTCTTTCCGGTTGTTGTTTTTAGGTCACCGTACTATTAAGAGGGGGTCCATTTTGGAAGGCTGTGGGAAATCACTTGTTCTTGCACAAACCTATATGCACCGCCACAGCCATCCCATTATCCCGTGAGAGAGCGTGTTCCTGTTCTATTGGAGCCTTTTGTGTCTCACCCGAACTTCCGGTCATCGGCCGAAAGTTCCGCTCAAACTTTTTCCGCGGGCTGTTCTACAGTTTGTTCCAACGCTAGTTCCGCCCCAAGTTCCAGTGGCGGCTCAGTAAACTTCTGTTTTGAAGTGTGCTATTTGCCGGAACTTGGCCGGAACTTGCATCGGAACTTGTCCTGCTAAAAAGTTCCTGAGCGGAACTTCCGCCAGAAGCCGGAACTTCCGCCAGAAGCCGGAACTTCCGGTCAGATTCGCTTCGCGACCCAAAAGTTCCGCCTCTTGTTCCGCCCCAAGTTCCGGTGGCAGCTCAGTAACCTTCTGTGTCGAAGTGTGCTATTTGCCGGAACTTGGTCGGAACTTGCTCGGAAGTTCACCGGAACTTCCGGTCTGTTTTGACCGGAACTTCCGGTTGCGCTTCTGGAGCGGGCGTCAACAGTCTGATGACCGTTGGAGCCAGGCTGGGCGGAACTTCCGGCCTCTCACCGGAACTTCCGGTGAGGTCGCGGGGGCTGTAACGGTTCAGCGCGGGGGGGGGGGGGGTCTATTTAAGGCACCCCCTTCTTCCTCCCACTCTCTCTCGATTTTTTCTATCTCCTCCATTAATGCTTGAGCTTCACCTCACTAGATCTCTCTCTCTAGCCACTCAAATGACTTGATCTTTTTAGAGGTGAGGGAGGTGACCTAGATCTACACTTCCACCAAAGAAGATTTGATTTCCCCACCCATCCTTTGTGGATCTTGTTGCTCTTGGGTTTCTTGGAACCCTAGACGGTGTAGGGCATCCCCGGAGCTAAGGCGTGTGTTGTAAAGCTTCGAGGTGTCGTTGAGGGCCTCCAATTGAGTTGTGGAACCTCCCCCTTAACCTTTGTGTAAAGGTTTCGGTTGGCGCCTTCAAGGTCACCGGTTAGTGGATTGTGAGGCCTCCTTTGTGGGGGAGCTCACCGGAGAAGAAGGTGAGGCCTTTGTGGCGCTCGGGTGACCTTGTGTGGCCCTAACACCTCTCCAACATAGACGTAGCTCCTTGGGAGTGAACTACGGGAATTACATCTCCGTGTCCCCTCTCCGGTTACTTCGTTCCCTTCCTTTACTCCTTGCTATTTACTGTTTTTGTTGTTGGTGGTTGTTTTCTTGCATTTAGGTTGTTCACTTAGTAGCATCTCTAGATAACTTCCTTTCTCGTTGAGCCTAAAAGTGAGAAACAAATTAAAATTGGGTAGACGCCTATTCATCCCCACTCTAGTCGTATCAAGTCGGTACTTTCAACTTGTATGTTTACTCTCTTAATCTAGATAATATTATTGTTTTAGAAACTATGGATCCACTCGGTAGAAACCTTGAAGAGGAAGAAATAATGGAGAACATGATCCACGAGGACACCTCACAATATCTGAACTTGGAGGGACATGATGACAGCTCAAGTAGTCATGGAGAAGATGACGACTCTGGTGAACGCACTTTAGTGATTATAAAGTCCGTCGAGGTATATGCATGGATTAAGCCTCTACTGACTTGCACCGATTTTGTGACGTACAAGGAAGGTGCTATAGCTACAAAGAGGTCATAAACCAATACGCTAAATGTCCATAAGAAGGAATATCACCAGAGGACGGGGTCAGGTGGCTACATATCAAAAGATTTCTTGCTAAGGTTTTTGCTGAGACAACAAACCAAAAGGGAAATACTATTGCTTTACAACTTCTCGTGAGTGTTACCCTCTCTTGTACACATTCTATTTCGGCTTACTCAATGTTAAGTGTAACTGATGATGAGTTATGCGTGCGTAGGTTCCACTTTATTCTGCTAGTCATTCAAGTTGACGTAGGAAAAGTCCTTGTCATGGACTCGTTATGAAAATACAAAGAGCTATGGGAAGACTTTGAAGAGATGCTCTAGAGGTGATTTCAATCATATTATCGCACTAGTAGGCAACTTCCATGACAACAAGTAATTAATTAGTCTTTTATCCATTTTCTTTGCCGGACAGGGTGGGGAAAAGGTTCACGGGTAGGGCCATGGGTGAATGGTCAGAAGAACTAAAATTTGTAGATCAAAATGTAAGTAATAATAGCCAGCTAGGTCTGCGTAAGTAATACTAAAATTTGATTCTTCAATTATATCATGCTTTATTGATTACTATTTTGATTGAACTCACTATTCTCGTAAAGTGCGCGCAGTAGGGAGCCGGCAATAAATTATGTGGATACTACATTTGCGAGTTCATTCACAACACGATATGTGCGACGGGTCAACCCGCACTAGAACAACTTAGAGTAAGTAAACGAAGTACACAACATTATTTTATTACCATCAGTTGTGTTGAGTTTCATTCTTATATATATATTGACCCCATTATTCATATATATTTAGATCGAACGGATGCGGGACAAACTCCTACCATTTGACCGCATACGAGCCGTTAGAAAGGAATTGGCGGGGTTTATACTTGATGTGGTCGTCACGCCTGACGGAGAACTCTTTAGATATCCAAAATGAACGTGTACGGAGATGTTATATTGTATATATGCTTGAACGTGTTTTTCGTGTACTTGATGCTTCAACGTGTACGGAGAATACCACAATGACGATGTTTGTGTATAATAATACTTGCTTAATTATTCATGTGCTCGTATGTACCGATGATGTATGTGTATACCTATCCCAATCGACCCCCCTCCCCCTGTCCCCGCCGCGCCGCAGAAATCCACCCAAAACGGGGCGGCGGCAGAACTCTGCCGCGGCAGAGATTTATGTTGTTTTCCTTTCACGGCAGAGAACATTTAACACCGGTTCGTGTTACGAACCGGTGTTAAAGGGGGGGCCTGAGCGCTACGACAGCCCCACGTGCGCCACCCTTTAACAGCGGTACAGCGGTTCGTATAAGAACCGCTGTTAAAGGGGGGCTCTAACACCGAACCCTCAACAGCGGTTCTATAATCGCTGTTAGAGGGCCTTACGAACCGGTGTTAGAGGCCACCGTGTGCACTAGTGCTAGCCTCTACAGGGCGATGCATACAATCTTTATTCATTATAAAAACATCAAATTTGTGCGAAAGCTATTACAAAGATCATACATACCAAAAACCGCCAAAACAACACCACTGAGCACGACAATAGCAGTCCATCGCCATCTCCCCGATGATATTTGGAAAAGACCCAACCACCCATGCAAGCCAGTAGACTAGGTCCGCGTAGCATATCCGTGAAACAGCGCCAGTGCACTCGCTCTGAATGTCACCACCTCCGCTATATTCCGCCAACCCATCTTCAGCATGTAGATCGGTGTGCAGACTCTCAGCACACCAGGCACCGACACCTCCATGATGCCAAGTAGCACCACTATCATGCGCTATCTCCAAAGCACGTCGCGTTCGCCACCAAAACACCATGACGCCAGGTACCACCAGCCAACACGGCTTGAAATCTCTGGAGGATATTTTGCGTGTAGCACCTGCCGAATAGGCATGACTAAATTTAGCACATGTTGGTCAGGCACAACTTGGCATCGCTGCCAAAGCTCCGTGCAAGACAAAGCTTCTCCAACTCCTGCCTCATCCGTCTAGCCTGCTCTAGAAGTAAGGCTCCCAAGAGAGAACGCGACACCTCTGTGCCACTACCACCCGGCTAGCCCAACCTCTAGGTGCCGCCATCAAAGGCTTCGAGTTACATAAGAGGAGGAGCGGCCCATCTGAATCCATCTGAGCCTTGATCGGTCCGTTGTCGCCGGAGATTGTGACGCCTGCTACCATCAGTACCCTAGAGATTGTGTGCCATCAACACGTAGTACTGCGCCTTCTTCCATCAGTCCGGCGGCCACCATGCTAGATAGCCACCACTCCATGGTGCTAGGCAACCTCACCACACCCATGCATGTAGGTGTCGGCCCACGTCCAAACCTAAAGCGTGAAGGGACGAGAGTCCCTTGCTGCCGTGGGAGACAGCTAGGCTTTGCTCGGCCACGCCCTCTGGCGGCTGCGGGGGAGAGGGGGGGTAGGAGTACGGGTCATTCTGGCGGTATAGTTAGGGTTTTCCTCTGCCGCCACGTAGGGGTAACGGGAGGGAGGTGGTTCTTCTTCTGGAACTCTTTTTCTGTATGATTGTGTTCTGCATTTAGCTTCATGCATCAACGATGTCCATTAGTTAAGCAATAAAATTATCTAGGTTAATCTCTTGAATCGACTTTAGAAAATATATATCCCAAGATTGACACATAACTAAACATTTATATTCATTTTTTACAAGCATAGCTCACCACAACATATTTCGTCCATGATTCTAACTGCACGGATGTGGAAACATAGGATGATTCGTATGCGCCTCCTTCCCAAAATATAAGGAGTCTCGGTTTTTTCTAAGACATTTTTTTTAAGTTTGACCAAATTTATAGAGCACATTGCCAACATCCAAATTACGATATAAATACACTACAAAAACATAGTTTAATTACAATGTATGTAATTATTTGATTTGGTATGGTACTAGTTATTTTTCTCTAAATTTGCTAAATCTAGGAAAGTTTGACTTGGAATAAAACCAGTACATCTTATATTTTGGTATGGAGAGAGTATTGAGTTCACAGTGTATAGTACATGTCGAGTATTATAAGGGAAGTTGTAGTACATCAATATGAAGTGAAGAAGCGTCAACTAGTCACAAATGACAGTGTTTTCATCAACCTCCTAGTTTTGGCTATAATTTTGAAAGAAAACATCATGGACAGATTGTTAGCTCTGCAATGGTATACATTGCCATGGAATTACTAGATTCTCTAGCCTTTACCTGAGTGCAGAAACAACTTGGTAATCGTGCACAAACAACCTGGTAATTGCGCCTAAGTCTTCTCTTAAAGTACCGCTGAATTTCTGCCACTCAGCGAGAGATCGAGGGGACTACCAGGCACACGTGATGGAGAGGAGGGCCGTGCTTGACTAACTAGGAAGAGGAGCTACTGGTTGAGCTCATCTTGGAGGGATAGGAAGCGAGCTCCAGAGCCGCCCACATCGATGGAAAATAGCGCCTCTGCGCTACACCATGTCTGCTTCCGCCTCCACCTCCCTCCCTGCATGCCCCTCATCAGGTCCGCCCCTGCTGTCGGCGCTGTGTCCTAAGATCCATCAGTATCAATGGGTAGAAGCGGCGGCGCGCAAATGCCTCTCGTGTTGAACCACACCCTGCATCGGTAAAGTGCTCCATTGTCCACTCTGGTAACCGGAGATGCCTCCCGAAGCGCTAGAGACCTCGCCGACTTAGATCTACACAAATCATTGACAAAAAAGTGAGGAACCAGGACCAAAATCAGAGCAGTTAGGATAAAAACGAAAAGTAACTCACCTCATACTGGTTACTCTTGATGGTGATCAGTCTCCCACGTCATCGGAGACCTTCCTCGTGCTACACTGGAGGAACCCTATGAGGAATCGCCTAAGAGAGAGACGAGATCGAGAGAGAAGCTGAGAGAACACGAGGAATGAGGAAATGCGGGGTAGGCGAAGAAACGCCTATAGAACTGACGAGGTGCAGGTGGCCCACCACTTAGCGCGTCATGCGATAGAAGTAGGGCAGGGAGCATCCGTAGGGCAAGTTCTCTTACAAGAGTACATTGCAGGCTAGCATAATTTATAGAAATAGACTAAAAATCCCATAAAAATCAGAGAAATCTAACCATCAACCTATTAAAATAGATAATTATGGCCGCTCGATTTTACAAGTAATTTTGTACCACTTAAACTATAAAAGTAACTGCGCACATGTGCAATCGTTTAAAATCTATGTCCTGTTTAAACCTAATCTAACTTTATATATATGAAACAATTCGGCGGCCGCCATGCACATCTTCGTACACTCTGCCGCGGACGTCGTATTTGATCCTGCCCCTGCCGCCGTATTCCTGATCAAAGGCCAGGCGTGTTGCTGCTGTCTGACTTATTTGCATTAGTGCGCTGAGTTGGTCGACTCTCCTGATGCACATCAGTTTCGCCAGATTTCAGTGATCCATGCATACACCATGCATCCATGCAACGAATGTTGGATCGATTGATGGACTTGGAGTTGCCTCATGCACCCAGTCGTACAGCTCAAAGACAAGTAATGCAACACCCGTGAGCTTTTATCTTCTAGATCAATTTGGTTCCATATTATTTGGTAGCCGCCGACCACCATGTCTAGGCTTATTGTGTTCAACTGCAGCAACTTTTGTCAATCAACGCTTCAACTCCACCCAGGGCCGGTCCTGAGATTTTAGGGTCCCTGGACGTCACAATGATACCGATGAATATTATACATGTAATATATATGTTCTCAATAAGCCTTAAACACATTCAAAAGAAGTACGAACATATTAAAAAATTATACATATTACCTTAGAAATTTCTTCTAACATTCCTCGATGCAAACTCACTTATGATGGGGTCGATGTCGATGTCATCCACTAATTTCTTCTCGATGCATAATGTTGCCAAACCATTTAACCTCTGTTGAGATTCATTGTGGATCTCAAATAGTTCTTCAATAATTTTAACTTTGAAAAACTTCTTTCAGCCGATGCAACAGTCATAGGCACAGTAAATAAGATGCGGTAAGCAATGGAGATATTAGGATAACAATCAACTTCTCTAACATGCTCAAAAATTTCCATAGCAGACATTACTTCATCTGGCAAGGTGAACCTCATCATCTTTAATTCAGAAAAAAGATCATATACCTCAACATCACATGAACCAGCATGAGAGAAAGTATTTCCATTAGCTGGTTGATCTTCCTCCACGGCAACTATCGCCAACTCATCATTTGGGTTTACCGATGCACCCGAATTAGCCTTGAAAATTTGTGGATATCTCCTCTCTGTGACTGTACCAAGGCAGCCACCTCTTTTGCTCTTTTCCTTTTAGCATGACCAGATGGACACTTCCTCGAAGAGGAGGACATGATATAGTAGACCACAATGCTGAAAAAAATATACCAAATATTGTAGGGTATCAACGATCAGGGCATCATGTGATTGTACCAAGTAAAATATTGAATATACGGATATACCTCCGATTGGTGTTATGCGTGTGATATTCTCGCGATCACAATCAGGGGCCAGGAAAAATCGGCGAGATGACGAGTCGATGAACTGACAATCAATGGTACGTAATTAGATGAAATTTAGAAATAAGAAGCGTGCTAAATTCGTGAAGCTTACCGGCGGTTGGGACTTGGGATCGCCGATCGCGCACGGGTCAGTGCGGCAGTGCCGTCGGCCATCGCGTAAGGTCAAGCCGTCAAGGAGCCGCGCCAGTACCAGGAGAAGAAGAAGGCACACACGGTCGCGGCCATCAGATGGAGCAAGAAGATCAGAAGTTAGAAGGACTCAGACAGACTGGGCGCCGCCGGCGATGTTCCAGGAGGAGACGCGCTGGGAATTGGGATCGATGTCAATTGATTGTTTCCCTAACCAGGGCGACGATCGAGTTTCCAGTCAGGATTTTCCTAATCCTAGTCGGTACGTAAGACCCATATAACGTTTTTTAACCAAACGATGGCATGTGGCCTTTTTCCAGCCAAGCGATGGTACGACATAAAAAGGGTATACGTATGTGTATACCTGGGGAGGGGCCCCCGATTTTTGGGGCCCTGGGCGGTCGCCCACCCTGCCCCTCCCCAGGGCCGGCCCTGCCTCCACCTGAATTGATTGAGTAATTAATGAAGTAGCCATATGCCAAATCTCTATGTATACGGGTGTATTTTTTCATCTGTTCGGTTGTCTTCCTTTGCCCAAGACTCAAAAGTCGATGAATCCCATGATGATCATATGATCGATCTATGGCACCCCGGATTTTCGGTCCAGAAATACCAGTTACGCATGCAATTCATGTTCCCATGATCAGTGAGCCATGAGCATAACCGACAAGTATCATTACAACATCCATAATTAACGAATACAAGTACTTACATTTACGTCATTATGGCGATATAACATCAATAGCGGAAGTCTTCAAGCGCGGAGCCCATGTGATGCCTTAACCTACAGGCGACTGACTGGGAAGACGGCCTAGCTCGCATAGACGTCAGCAATCTCCATCAATCCTCCTGCTTCTGAAAAATCTGGCCAAGTAAATAGCCAGGGACAATGCTGGCGAGTACTTTGAATGTACTCGCAAACCACCTTAAGACAACAATAATAACGGTTATGCAATATGGCTGTGGTAGGATGGCTCCACGAGAGGTTCTTTTATAAACTAGTTTCTCTTATAGATATAGCATGTCTCTATATCTTTGTTGAAAAACTTTTGTAAAACATTTTAGAAACCTTTTTGAAAAGTTTAAGAAAACACTAAGATTGGGTCACCCATTTGTTTCTCCTTCCGGTCATCTCATGACGAAAGTCCTTCCTCCATTTTCCCGACCATCCCATGGTCAAAACATTTTCAAGCCATTGCTTTTTCGAAGTCCTTTTTGAAAACAAAACCATCACCCCATACAGCAGCCATCACAACCGTCCATGTCCGAGGACTCGTCTATTCGAATAGATTTACACTCTGCAGAGGTTGTACACTGTACCCACACCATCCGATTACCCGTCCCTGATCTACACTGATCGTGGGTCGAATAACCGGCCAAGACTTTCCGGATGCCGTCTCCGGTACAAGTGCCTACCCTATGAGGTTAATCCCCTCAAAACCGGGACGCCCTATATAGTAACCAGCCAACCGGAGCGCGTTTTGCACCTCGACGGGTGTGCACTTTCAATGAGGGGCTCATAATATCGCGCGGAGGCCCGTAGACCCTTCATTCCTTCTCCCGGTCGATGCTACACATGGACCGTTGGACAAAGAATGCCCACCCTCTGGGATTGTCTGCCCCTGTAGTAGTGTGAGGCACCTATACCAGATTAGACAAACTTCTAGCCCAGCCCCATCCCATTCTAGAGTAATGTGGTTGCACGGGTTAATTGCTCAAGCATTAGGAACTGTAGGCGTGTTTTCGTAAACATTTTTCCTCCATTTTTTGTCCACCTTTTTGTAAAACAAAATCCTTCTCATTTCCAAACCACTCGGTAGGCCAAGCCTCACCAAGGTTTTCTCATAAAACATTTTTGTAAGTCTTTTCCCGGGGTCTTCCCATCCTATACTTTTGCTTAGTCTTAAAACGGGGTCTCCAAGGGGTTATGGTGTTAAACACCCTCTACCATACTAAGGGCAGGTAGGTACCATAAAATGGGCTATACCTAATGGTACTAAGGGGTAATGGTTTGGAGGAGCCAAACATTTCCCACATAACATAGTATAGTAAAACAATGCAATTTGCATAAACGGGTAGATAAAACATGCATATGTGAATAATAGGAAAAGGCATATGAGCAAGAAGGTGGCTTGCCTGGGACCAGCGAGATGTCCTGTGACTTCTTTAGAAAACCAGAATACCAATACAATTAATAATAAGAGAAACCCGATGCTTCCTTCTTCTCGGCGTCACACAATCGCAATTGTCGCCGTTATTGAGCATAGATGCAAACAAACAACACCACAATCAATACAAGGCATACAAGCATCAAACCATACAGCAAGCAAAGGACAAAAACATGATATACATTAGTAGGATGTTGGATGATAAGATTGGCAAAATATTTGGAGGCATTAGGGAAAGGATCCCTTTGGATTTATAGTCTAGGAACTACCTAAGAGAGGGGTTTTTGACCAAGGTCTTGATATGTATGATATCATTGTATAAAAATGATACCATCAGATAGGTATTGATAAAATGAAGCCAAAAAAAGTGGTTTCACTATTTTATCACTTGCCATTGATTTATAATGAATTTTAGAGTGATTAAAATTCTAGTTTTAGGAAATAATTCAGCAGGACTGTTCTGGAGTTCCAAAAATTATTTCCTTGGGTGATTAGATAGTATTTGATGGACTGATTCAAGAGGAGTTGGAATCACCTCAAAACAATTAACAGAATGGCATTGAGAAATTCCCAAAGACAGTACTAGATGGGATTTGTCTTTTTCATCAGATTAAATTTACAGAAGATTTTTAGGTAATTACAAGTACACATGTTAGATATTTAGATTTAATTTCTGTAGAAATTGGAATCACCCTTTTTGGATTTACAGAACTCAAATGGTGAATTTATTTGTGAACAAACCATGCACAAAAATGTTTAATTCACCATAATTCAATAAAAGCTCAATAAATCTTGGGCTCCTAGGTTTTGGTACCTATTGGTGTAGAGGTTTACTGGGAGTTGGAGTTAGGTCAAAACATCATTTGGTTTGACCTAGGGAAATTCCTAAAGTCAGAATTGTCCTATTTTTATTATTTTTGCTACAGGTACACTAGGAAGCAATTTTAGGTGGGACCAACATGGTATGGTTAATACCTATCAGTACCAATAGGGTTTGCTCTATTTGGTTTTACCAAACTCTCTAAAAGCATTTGTTAGGTAAATAGATACCCTTGGCTAATCTAATTTCTATGATGTATCTATTCAATATCTTGGTCCAAAACTAAGTCTGCATGTTAGAGTATGGCCATAGGTACTTGGGAAAATATTAGCTAAATTTATTTTGGACCTGTTTATTTTCAAAAAGATTTAAACTAGAAGGTCTATTTTTCTGGATCTAGCAACTGAATAAAAATCAGCATCGGTTTTGGGCCAGATTTGGGGCTTACTAGGCCACGCTAGGGCAAAACTGCGGTGACCCAGCATACCACTACATGATGTAGTACACTATAGTCGTAGACATAACACCAATGAAACACCATTCACCAGTATTACATCCCTCAGAGTGGTACAACAGAAACACAGCAGGTCCAAGGCATGATTATAGGTTACAACTCAACTCTTTACACAAGATCTAGAGAACACTCTAGGTTAAAGAGAGAGAAAGAATCTTCTTACAAAGAAGAATCAGAAATAAATAACTCAAAAATTATCATACTAATAAGACTAGTATCTAACTAATGGTCTGGCATTGCTGCTATCGCAATACACTACAGAAATAGATTCTATGGCTAAAGATTATATTCCTAACTAATCAGTAACTTTTTCTTCACTTGAGTTGGTGTATATGTTGACTTCCTTGACTCCATTGAAGAGCTTTAGCTTTTGATGATGATTCCTGGAACATAACTTGATGTAGACGTCGTATGTACTGGCTTTAGAACCTAGCAAGGGTTAAGAAGATATTTTGAGTACGAGCGTACTCAGAAAGTTCACTAGAAAAGGAGTGTTTGATTCACTATAACTACAGCCATAGATCGTAGGTCGTAGGCAATGCAAGTTTTTGTAAACATTTCTTCAAAGGTTGCTTTTATTCAGAAAAACTATGTCCGTCAGCCTTCACGGGTTTACCAGAACTTTCATGGAGTTCCTTTCCCACCGCGTTCGCACCTCCTTCCCGGAATAGGGAGTAACAAGTTACAGTTCTTACACTCTGCAGAGGTGCGTCACTTTACCCATGGGAGACCTTAGGCTTTGTTACACGGACGGGATTATGTTCCCGTTCAAACTTCCTTGGTTTGAGGCCCAACCTAAGATCCAAGCCAATCACTGCCCCCTTTGCGACCTCGCATGCCTCCTTGGTGTACACCATGCCCATATATTGAATTACGGCAATGGTTTGTACAGACCGTTAGATGCCAGGACTATCGTGGAAAGTTGAGGTTTCCCACCCATATGCTGCATATCCTCTATGAATTACCAATTAATATGCACGCTACGAGTGATAACAGCCACGACCTGCACATCCGGCTTCATGCGAGAGGAAGAAGATACAACTGACTTCTCTGTCCCATTCCAAATCTCATGGTCAACGCGTAATATACAGCGCAAGAATCACTGGCGACATTGGTTATTAAATCCTAGGTGATATAGTCCTGAACAGTGGTATTCCAACTGCCAGATTTAAAAGATTAGCTGATCACCCTGGATCAGTAACCAATAGTTCACATTGTTATAAAAAAAAGTGTTTTCTGACCTTTTTCAAATGCAGGTGATGTCAACACTTGATTTGCAAAATACTTTACAGAAAATAATCAAAGGACATGAGCAAGTGTGAACTTGCCTTTTGTGATTGCAAGATTATGCACTCACGGTCTTCGAGACGACATAAGATCCAATATTTGATATCTGCATCATTGGTCCGGTAAGGACTAATGCTTAAAGAAGCAATATGATGTTGTGCATAAGTAATCCTATGCATTTTGTAGAACTCCCAAATTGAATCCCCAATACTTTGAGTGAAGTGAATTCAAGTGATTGTTTTCAGAGTTGGTTTATCTTCAAATTTTACTTTACAAGTAATGACCTTTATAAGGGACCTAAGTGTTAACAATCCAGAATATGTAAGTAAAGTATAAGATGATGTGATTATGGTGAATTGTCATGTGGTGACTATGATAAAAATCCTTGGGATTGAGTTGTTAAGAGTTTGAAGAACTTATTATAAGATTGTTATTTGAGGTGGCAAAAAGAATAACATTTGAAGAAAAGATTTCCTTTATAATGTTTAAGCAATCTTCATTGTTTAATAAAATGTGATCAATGCCTTCTGGTATTTGATTGATTAGTTTGGACTTGAGATGCATTATGTCTTAATTGAAATAAACCAAAGTTAACTATAAAAATATTAGTGTATTAGACCTGATGGTTATAAGCTTTGAGACTAAAATTAACTTTAAAAGGGTAAGTAAAGTTAAGATGTAATATGTTTTAATTATTCCCAAGTTTTAGATTTATGATAGGTATAATTAAGGTGTGGAATTATTCACTTTCTATTTAAGTGAATGATTGGATTAAATTTGTTTTGCTATTATGAACAGAATATGTATTCATTTAATGGAATCATAATTAGATGGTCTTAGTAATTTGTTAGAATTTAAAGTTATGTTAATAGTGGTTAAGATATAATGATTATTCACCATATTATATAATTGGGCGATACCCAATGTTTATTTAAAAGGGTTCTTAATAAGATTTTTAAAAGAATATTTTAAAGTCAAAAGTTATACTTAAGTTTGATTATGAATTCAAGTTATGGGTTTGGAATTAGTACTAATACACTAATTGCTTAAGATTTTATAAGAGTGATTATTTCTTACTTAAGAATTGTTTTTAAAGAATTCACAAAATAGGTATTAGGTAAGGATTTATTATTTAAAATATTAAATACTTTTATAATAATATATTTAATATTTTTCTAGTGTAATATATTTATTCAAGACCTTAAAAATGAATTTTATTTATTTTTAAGTATTATCTTTATTTTTATAAAATTGATCAAAGAATTAAGTGTCTTTAAATATTTGCTTTATGTTTTATTTGTAAAACTATAAGTGAGTATTTTTATAAAATAGTAGAGTTATTTTGATACACAAAAATGATTTTTTTTATTTTTAGGGTTTTTGTTTTATTTTATAAAATTTCATTTAAGATTTAATGGTGTTAATAATTATTGTACTTTAAACACTTAAAATTATATTTTTATTAGGTAGATATTATTTTTGTGGTCATTTTGATATATCATATGTATTTTTAGGATTTTTCTATAATTTTCTATAGCTAAAAATGTTTGGAGGTTATTTTAGTAATTCATTTTTTTATTTTATTTCTAAGCCCAATCAACTTGGGCCATTTGGTTGGATATGTGGGCTGGCCTGGCCCAACTGGACCATGCCAGACCCCTCACCCCCGGCCCACCCCTCACAACATACACACACCCGTACACGCACACATACCTTATCTTCTCCTGCCTTGCTCCAGTGCGATGTCGCCGCCAGCCAGCCACTTCAGCCGCCGCTGGCCGCCTCCTTCGCAGCCTATCGCCGGCCAAGCCTTACCCTCTCCTTCTCCTCTCTTCTCAACCATCGATTTGGTTGGCCCACGTCCCTTGCGAGCGTGCTCGACCGAAACCCTAGCCCCACGATTGTTGGCTCGGCTCCTGCGCCCTAGTACTTTCTCTTCAGTGGTGTCGCCGCTGCTACTACTACTATGGCCGATCGTGGTTTTCAACTGATTCTCAAGGTCTCACATGCTACTCCAACGCTGGAGGGACGGCAGCCCGGGCTGCAACCCCGACGCCCATGGATGTGTCACTGTGCTACCTCCCTGTAGTGGTGACGTCTCGGCTCTGGCTCCGGCAGATGGCGCTGCAGCTACGCAACCCCGGGCACAGAACCAGGTGTGTTCCTGCTACTTCTTCCTCTAATTCAGTTAATCGTCGTGTGACCGATTCTTGGGCCAATAAACTCCTCAGGTTGGGATTAAGGTTGTATGGTGATATGTTACTAGCTGGTTACTTGTAGTGGTGTCCTAGTCTAGATGATTAACTACCCCTAGCATGCTTGACTTGCACTTTCAGGCTTTGAATAAATTGTAGTGTGCTTGATCTGATGTCCAAGTTTGGATGGTGTGGTTATCCCTGGCATGTATGGTGTTGCTATGATGTTATTTTTGATGAATCTGAATTCTTTGCAGTGTTTTTGACTAAAAGAATTCAGTTATACTCATGTTTTATTCATTCTAGAATTTAAACATGGAAGATAACAAGTACTATTATAAGTGGGTAAATTATTTAGTTGATGGTTTCCTACTGAGCTTGTATTATAGAGATTGCTGGAGATTTTAGCTAGTAGATTTGGTTGCCTTTGGTATCCGCTAAAATGGAACCTTCCTGGATGTGTGCATTCCTCTATCCAGGATTGGTTACACCTGTTATCTGGCTGTGCTATGATCATATATGAGGCACTCTTGGTGATCTGCAGATTTGGTTCAGTGATGGTTTTGAATTATTTCCTAGAAATCTTTTCTATGAGAATGATTTATTCTCTACCAAATCTGACAGTGAGATTAGGAGTAGATATGATTCCTAGAATTATTGCTAGGAAGATGATAAACATTATTTGGGTAATGTTAGTAAGTGTAAATGGATGGCCAAAAGGATTGCTCTGTCAATATGATGGTAACAATATAAATGATTCCTAAATTTTTTTTAGGAAAATGATTTGTGGGTTTAAGAAAATAGACTTGAGCATGTACTCAAGAAACTCTGAATCTGCTAGGTGCAGAGGTGCTACCCTCTGGGAATGTGCCCTGTAGCCTAGCAGCTGTGGTACATACTTGTCTAGTAATAAGCTGGAGAATAAACTGATGATACTATATCATGCAAGGCATGATCTTAGACAGATATGAATTTGAATATGCAAAGTAGATTTTCTTTATCTACTAAATTGTTTGATACCTGATTGAATGATTCCTAGATCAAATTATCTAGGAAAATGATTTAAATCATGCTATGATTGCTTGCAAGGATTCCTAGCTTGATTATCTAGGAAGATGATATAAGGAAATTAATGAACCTTGCTGAGAGGTAATGTAGAAGTATCATACTTCTCTATTTCTGTTGAAAATATTGTAGATGGATTTTGCCCTTCTGTAAATCCTAGTGTGGTGCCTCCTTATGGAGTGTGCCCACTAAAATTCCAGGGAGTATGATATGCTAATTATGTTCTTGCCTTGGCTTATTAAGATTGTTTGCCTGATGGTTTAATGATGGGAACTAAGATGGATTAGTTCCTTGCCCGTGATGCAAAGACTGAGGCCTTGATAGAAATAAGAACAGATATTTATTTATTCTAGTGGCTTTCATTCTCTGTGATGAGCTTTGCATAGCACCTCTATGCAAGCCTGAGAGAAAACTCTCCATCCAATCCTCCTAGATAAAATCTAGTAGAAGGGTAGATGGAGTTAGTTGCTAGGTATTATTTACCTTTTGTTCCCAAATCTTTATGCAGGATATAAGAACAGATGCTACATGATCTAGTGGTTATTTGTGATGATTTTTACCTGCTACTGTAGAGTCAACAAATGATTTGTGCTGGGATTTTATCTACTCTTGATCAGCTAGATCTTCTTGCTCTTGCGCTTGAACTGCTCCACCTTGGTATGTTGTGGATCCTTCCTTCTTCCTAGCTACTGGCCTGCTCCTCCTCCTCCTCTTGAGCTAGCTTATTATCCTGTTCTGATTTTCTTGGTGCTTCCTGTGGTAAATATTGATCTAGAAAACCATGTGATATTGGTTGGTGATTTGTGTGGATGGATCAGTGGTAAACTCCTAGTTCTTGGCTGTGTGGTGGAATAAACTTGTGCTGAACTGAGAAGGAGATAGAGGTGGTTGTGTGGGTGTAGATGTACTGTTGTTCTATAGTGAACATTGTGAGTTGGTAACTCTGCTACGGCTGTGCTTTCCCTTTTGAACTCCCTGTGATGATTTTGGTGTTGACAGCACAACACCATGTAGATGTGTGAGTTGCCTGCATGTGTGCTGTTGGTTCAGGGAGCCTCCCCCTGTCCAGGTTGCATCTGTGGGATATCTTTGCCAAGGCTGTGCTTGGCTGGTTTGGTATTATCTGATCCAGAGCTTTATTTTGAGTCGCCAAGTGTAATTTTTGACTATATGCTAATGATGCTCACGGTTGAAGCTAAAATTTGAGAAGAGTAGATCCTATTTTATTTGGTGAAACTTGCCCCTCTCTCAGGCCAGTGATGCACACAGTATGAGGCCAAATTTACTGATAAAAAGAGATTCTACTCTGGCCCCAATTACTGCTCAGTGATGAACCTCACTGTGCATCACACTATGTACCTGAGAGCAATACTAACCAACATAACCTTTTTTTATTATTGTTTTGTTTTCTTTCTTGTTTGTTTTGAAGGAGTAAAGAATGTGAAGAGTTGAAGAACATAAGACATAGGACTAACTAGGGAAATAGTTTAGGTTTTCTTTTTTTTATTCTTTTACAACTTTCTTTGATTCTTAAATATTGTAAAGAATATTGTATTCTTTTATTAATGTAATAAAGTTCATTTTTCTCTTTGTTAGTTGAAACTTGTAAGGATTTGTATCTTATTTAATAAAGTTTACTTATTTCCTTTTTCTTTTACAATTCTTTTGTAAAGACAATGTCATATTTATTTTGTTCTAATAAAGAGCTCTTTTATTTATTTCACTAATTTAATTCCTGATACTTTACTTTTATTCATTTATTGTAAAAGATCAATGTAATACTATATGTATACCATTTTATATCATTTTCTTTTGTAATCACTTCAATTCAAGTTATTAAGTGTTTCTAATTTCCATTTGTGAATTTTATAAATTCATTTGAATTTCACATTTGAAATTCAATTACATGTTTGAGCAACTTTTCCCCTAAACAAGGAATTCTATAAAGGTCATGTCGAAATCTAGCGCACTTTCTCCGAAGTTTCCATCAATACAAGAGAGATCTCGATCCCTCTATAGCTCTTTTAGTTTTGCGTGAAAATTTCCCGGATTTTCTTATGCATGAATGCAATGCACAAACCTGTGTCCTCTATTATTCTAGGTGCTAATCCTGGGTTGTTACAAAAACGGCCCACTCGGGCAGAGCCACATGCGCGCGGCATGTTTGAATGGCTGACAGCGGGGGCCCGCTGGTCAGCCAGAGGAGGCGAGTGAAGGGGTATGGAGGCTCCTGAGCCGTCCGATTAGAACGGATCTGACGGCTCAGGGCCGTCTTCCAGCTCACTTCGCAGCGGGGAGACCTAACCCTAGGCGACGGCGGGGAGCAACGGGGGCGCTTTCCAGGGGGACTGGGGAAGGCTGGGAGGCGGCGGAGGCGACGCGGCGCCACGCGGGGAGTCCGGCGATGGGCGGCAGCGTGGGGCTCGACGTTAGGAGGTGGCTCGCACGTGGGCAGCCGAGGGGAGCCTCTTCGGAGCTTGCCGACGCGGTCGATAGCGGAGGTCCTAGGCGAAAATAATGGCATGGTCAGATAGAGGAGGAGGAGGGGATCGCTGCAGGGTGAAATGCAAAGGGAGGGAGCAAGAGGAGGGAGAGCTATGCTCAAATCTTGTCTGAAGCAAGAGGAGCAAGAGGCTTCTTTATCTCTCTCTCTTGGGCCGAACAGAGCAAGGGAGAGAGAAGGGGCTCGTGGGGGAGGGGAGTGCGAGTGGTAGAGGGGAAATGAGGTGAGAAGAGAGGCTGATGGGGTTCTGCCCTCTTATACCATGGGTCAAAGGTTTACCATGGAATATGTCCATGGGGAGAAGGGGGAAGGGCAAAATCAGGGGCTAGTTTCCTGTGGGCCGTGGGCTGTGGGAGAGAGGGTAGAGAGGTTTTCTGGTCGTGGTAGGGGACAGAGAGGGGAGTGGCTGCCCTAGGGAATTGAATAAGCAAGATATGCAAGATCTTTGGTCTCTCCTCCACCAAACACAAAGGACAAGGGTGTGGGGGTGGAGCTACAGTGCATTTCGACCAGAGGTGATGGAGTAGAGCTGTGCAAGATTGTCTTGATCCCTTGGAGATTGTTTGGTTGTGATTTAGTTCAAGTTGGGTTGTCTTGCAAATTTTGATCAAAAGGATGCTTGTGAAGTAGTTTGAAAAAATTGCATTGGAAAAAATGTGGAAATGGTACTGGTGGATAGATGAGGTCAAATAATCTCTTCATGATTTAAATGGGATTTTTCTAAAGATTATATGCTCCTTGAAAAGCATTTATTCAAAAAGTGCAGAAATAGATTATGGAAGCTAATGTAGTATTTTTACATTATACAAGGTTTCTTTTTGATGTGATATGGTCCTAAATACCATATTACACATTGGAGAATTTTATTGGAATTTATTAGGGTGGAAAGGTATTTCTAAGGAATTATTTCTTGTTTCTGCCATTTAAGAAAAAAGGGAAAAAATAATTAATAAGGAGTCCCAAAAATTATTTCTTTTTGAGTTTGAAAGATGGGATATGATAAATAGGAATGAAATGTGTCTTGAGTTGGCAAGGTGATTTGGATAAAAACTTGCCTTTATATACAAGGATTTGAGAATTTGGTAAGTACAGGAAATTAAATAGTTTAATAATCCAAATAATTATGGGAAATTATTTGGGGACGCTTATCTCCAAGGTAGATGATGTAACTTGATGTATGCATCAAATTGAACCTTGATTTTTGAAGAAATGTGGTGAAAAGGATGGAAACTAGATTTGGGAGGATCTAGGGTTTGGTTATTTTGTTGCCACCTAAACAAGGTTGGAAGAGGAAGCTCAGAGCTCACCTTGGTACAAGGGGTATATGGATGGATAGACCAAGTCATATAGATGATCATGGAAGCATGAGTTGGTATTGGTTGTATTTGAGATGGTCTAGAAGAGATGGCAAACTTTGTTGAAAATAAGGCTGCCATAGCAGATACATCAGGTAGCCTCCTAAACCATGTGGGTTTAAGAAGCACAAAGCTTAAATGGGAACAAGGGAAGTGGGGGTTGATAGGCCATGGTTAGTATATCATAACGATGCAAATATTTGGTCAAGGGGAGGTGGCATATAGATGTGAGATTCTAGCAAAGTAGGCAAGATGATAAGATTTGCAGAAAAGATTATTATCTTGACTACAAAACCATCATGGATGAGTGAGAACCAGAAGGGTTTAGCAAAGGGAAAGAATGGGCTTTGGTAGTACTAAAGATTTAATACAATATCGTTCAAGTACATTCTCAATCATGCACATAGGATGGAAAAGGTAGAGCTCCAAAAATTGAATCTAGATAAGAATTCCAGACTTAGCCATTTTGGCAGATTTAGGGTTTTAGGCTAGAGTGCAAGTTGAGATAATTTTGAGAGGATGATAAGTTCCAAACTCATGATCAAGGAGCTGATGTTGAAGTGTTAACTAAGTAGATAGGATTCATGCTTAGATTGGGTCTTCACTGAGTTGGAACTATTAGAAGGGATTATCCCTGGATTGATCTGATTAGGAGGGGTGATGATCACCTTAGTGGCTTAGGATAGATCCAGACTTGAATGCTTGATATGAGATTGATGATCACAATCATAGATTGGGTCCTAAGGGATGAGCTACTAGATTAGCTCACTCTAGTTCCTAAGCAAACAAGGCAATCAGCAGATCAAGGCAATTCATCAGACAGCAGATCAAGGCAATTCATCTTATCACTTATACCCTACTACTAGGGTTACCATCAAGCCTAGCTTGAGGTAAGGTTGGGTATTTTGAGCTGGGTGTATCTTGAAGTAAGGTAAGGATCATCTTAGTATTACTACCAAGATTGGAAATAAAAAGGTTTTAATAAAGGTTTTGGAAAAGCTAGGTATAAGAGTAGTTGAAGGTTCTGTCTTGAAAACATAAGGAGATAATATATAGGTCTCCATAGTTTTGTTAATAGAAACTAGCAAAGTATTTAGTTGTGTCAAACTCATCTTGGCTCAGTTTTGAAATGCCAGATCATTTGAGAATATGAAAGGTGAGCCAAGACATCTCTTTTGCAAAATAGCTTTTTGTAAACTAGTGTTGTGATGAGGAGTACACAGTTAATACACAAACAGTTGCTTGAGCGCAAACAATCAAGTAAGCACGCAATGCAAGAAAAAGTTTTTGTTCCCCCTGATTTTTGCCTTTTAGACAACTAATCAGGATTGCTGAAATTGGGATGTTACATAATCAGAGCCTATACAAGCACATATATGGTGAGTGCTCCATCAACATATTTTTATCAGTTCCCTAACATGTATCCAAGAGTAGAACCAGTAATTGAGGATATTAGTTAGCAACTTAGCATGAAGCTACAACCCGTGGCACGGCGAAAAGATTACCAGCTGGAAAACGATCACATGCAAGTGTACACTCGGTGATTGAAATGCAAGTGTACACTCGGTGATTGAACGCTGGCCAGCTATTTGTCGTTTGCTCCTGGGACGCAAGTTTCTCTCGGCATGCATGAGGCTCTATAACCGATGAATCAAACAAATAATCCACCGGTATGGTGCCTATTGTAACCCACCCTTACACGAGAGATAAAAGGAGGAGTACATCTACTGTACAATATAAGAGCAACTCTAGAAAGCCAAAAAACGATTAGAGGAGAAAAAAATTCCGTTTAGTCCTCTAAACCACCTATAGCCAAAGCCCTATCAGCGTTAGAGGAGTAAAAATTCGAGACCGGCCCCCAAAATCGGTTGCGTCTCTCTCATATTTGGGCATCACTGAGGCGGGTGAGCAAAACTTTCAACACCACTTTCTCCCGCCGAGCCGCCGACCCTCCCCGCGCAATCTTGTCGGCGTTCACCCCCGGCGCCACCATCGGCCCTGATTCCGGTCGGGATGGACCCGCGAGCCATGTACGCATCCCCGCCGGAGTTTCCCGCCGGCTCTACGCCGCCGGAATCGACCGGCATCGTGGTTCCTTTGCCGCGGAAGAGGTTGGGCAACACCGGCGTGGTTCAGGCCATTGTGGCGGCGGGGATGGCCACTGGGACTGCGGGGCGACCTCCTATAGCTCCGGGGGTGAGCGGACCATGGGCACGCAAGATACACCGGCTATGCAGGCCCTCTCCAAGGCGACAACGAAGAAGCGACAGAAGAAGGCCACGGGGTCGACGCCGACGCCTGCAGCTCTTCCGGCAGCTCGCAAGCCAGCAGCTACCACGCCTGCGCCCCATCCAGAAGCCCGCAACGATGTTGCAGCACGCGTCCGAGCCCCTAGCCACGAGGTGCTCAACGAAATATCGCAGCCAAGGTAAAGATTAAAATTTTGGTTACACACTTGTCTCGGCTGAATTCATGCTCACAAATTGGGCACAATTGATGTTTGTTGGTCAATGTAGTGCAACCTAAATGTGTGTAGCCGAGTTCATGACATAATTGGACCTTGTCCATGTGGTGAGCCTCAACGATTTCAACTATGATATTGATTATGAGGAGGTACAAGAGGAGGTAGAGGAAGAAGAGGAGGAGGTAGAGGAATAAGAGGCCGAGGTGCCGGCCACCGAAGAAGAACAAGATGAATATGAGGTGGAGGATGGAGAAGTGGAGGTGGAGGAGGACCCGGTGATCACACAAACCTCTCAAGCCAACAAGACAAGATCGGCCAACTACAACGAAAAAGAAGACATTCCTTTGTGCCTCTCATGGAAGAATGTGACGCTTGATGCAACGATAGGCACCGATCAATCCAAGGATAAGTTTTGGGGGAAGATCGAGGACTATTACTACAAGACCGTCACGGTTCCATCGAACCGCACACAAGGATCGCTTGGACACCGTTCGGGCACTATCCTTGCGCAAATGATGGGCAAAGTTGGCCACCGAGGAGAGGAGGGTTGAACTAGAGGCGCAAATGATGTAAAAATAGAAGAACATTGAAGATCAAAAGCTCAAACTTGAGTTTGAGAAGATAGCAAGGGAGCAGGAGCAATCCGAGCGCAACATCATGTTCATGAACCCCAGAGTCTATGGATGTCACGGCTAGAGCTTTTTGGGAGTACACTCACAATAAGATCATGGTTCAATCTATTGGTCTTGATCTTGGTGATGTTGCCAATGGTGGCAATGGAGGTGGTGGCATCGGTGGCAATGGAGATGGTGACATTGGAAACAATGGATGTGACGGCATTGGAGGTGTTTGATGATGGCATTTGGTAAGCGGTGATGCCCACAACATATGAACTTGTTATGTTGTGCTTTTTGGATCAAACTTGATCATTGTGGTGCATTTAGATGAGCACTACGGTTGTTTTAATTTGATTTGATGAACATTTTAGTCTATTTGTAATGGATTCATAAGTAGTTGCTAGTGCTCGAATTTGAACCATTTGAAAGTTTCATTCATATGTGATGCAATGATCTTAATGCTACGTGGTTTAGTTTGAAAATTGAGAAAAAAAATTGAAGGATCTAAATATAGGGGATCGACTATAGTCGGCCACCGTTTAGTAGAGCAAATTTTTGCTCATCTAGTTTAGGAGGCCAGATAGAAGGCTAAGGTTTAGGGGATCGTCCAAAGTTGCTCTAACAGACTAAACGCTCGTGCCGAGAGAGCCGTGCATACAGGACGGCTGGAAGCAGTCGTGTGCGGCGCTGGACTTTTTGTGGTGTAGGAGCGCGAGAGCTTATGGTGGCATTCCAATGGAAAGCAGAAGTAGGTTAAGAAGCGTTGCCATGACCTCTGATATTTCAGCAAAGCAATGCCTGCTAACTCGGGCAATTAGCACAAGAGTGCAGGATTGTTCCGAAGCAGGATTGCACGGTCACAACACAAGAGAGCTCCATAATCCCAATGCCTCACAAGCCCACAACAATCCTGTACTGACATAACACACAAGGAATAGTCATCCCATACCTCAGTCTGGTAAATTTTGCTTCTTCGACACTGCTCTTTTATAGACTGAAAGGTACTCTCGAGCAATTGTCGAGGACCCATGTGGTACAGGTTCAAGTCATTATGTAGGAATTACTAGCTGTCATCCAAGCCTACATTTTAAGCATCTTGCAATAAAATGCAGCTGAAAAGCCATCCAATTTCTAGGATGTAAATACCCTTTCTGGCCACGCATAAATGGTATAAACCATAACCCTCGGTCTGACCTCGATTGTGTTATCGAGAACAGACAGGACAATCTGCCCTACTGTTGGTCCAGAAGCAAAAACTGGTGTTTATGATATCACTGAACTGCGGTAACATGAACATACACGATAGCCGAGATCAGAATTCACGAAGAATTTAGGACCCAACCTGACATAAGACAACACATGATGTAAAAGGAACGTGGACTATACTAAACATTTATTTGTTCCGGCAGGTACACAGCCTCAGAGAAATATTTACTGATCGAGATGCCGAGGAACAAGGGTAGTCGAATACTGTACATGACAACATGTTACTTATGGAGTTACTAATAAATACAAACTTCCCAAACGAGACTCCCGCTGCAGCTGTAATCAGCAAAAAAACATAATTACGAAGTTATGTAACATAACTATATATAAAACCCAAAATGGAGGTTCAGACTCACCTGTGATACCAAATAAGATGCAGCGAAGAAGACCCTGTCGCGTGTCCCCCAGGGCACCGCCGGGGCGACTCCATCGCCCCTCCTCTAGACCCACCGACCATGTGCCTCTAGCCGTCGCTGCCGCCGGCCCTCGCCTCAGTGGCGGCGGGCCGAACCGAAGAAGGAGGCCTTGGAGTGGTGGTTGCCGTTCACAGACGCCGGGGTTGCTGGGGCAGAATGGGCCGGCGTGTCAGCGTGCTGCGGCCAGGGCCTTGGACGGGGAGGTGGCAGAGCTCCTCATAGGCGGCGCTTGACCGGTGGTGGGGGTTGGGATTTGGGTCGGCAAGGTACAAACCCTAGATCTTTGATCCGGGTGGTTCTCTCTGCTGTCTCCACATGTCCTCTTCACCGTGTCACAACCGGATCTGGTGGAGGACCGACCCTGCGCTGCCGCCTCCTTGTGTGCCGCTGGCCATGGCCATCAATTGGGCTCGGTGAGGCAGATCCCGCAGGTTGCTAGCGGGTGGCGTGTGGCCTGCCGGTCTAGCTTCGAATAAAGTGTGTCTACTTCTAGAATCTCTCTCGTGCCAAGACGAGGATCTACTTGATGTCGGTCTTCCTACCTTTAACTGGAGTGTCGAGTTTCGAAAGGCATTGCTGGTGAACTCCAATGAACGACATGCCAGATTTTCCCGGGCTGGATGGGTTTCGGTTGCGCGTAACCATTTTTCTGATCGTTTGGTTTCAGAGGGATATATGTGAAGCTTTGCAGTATGTTGCCATTAAAGACATGCCTTTAGTCCCATGGTGAAGTCAGTCATGGAGAATGACACACTACTAGGAAAAACGTTATCTGTGGCGCACCAAAAATGAATTCTTTGAACCATCTAGTGCTTTCCACTAAATTGTCGCCACTAAAATTAGAATTATGTGCATATGCGCCACATAATTCTTAAAATTCCGTGGCGCATATGGCCATATGCGCCACAGAATTCGGTCCCAGATTCTGTGGTGCATGTAGGGCATATGCTTCACAAAATCCCTTTTTTCAGAATTTTGAAATTTTCAGAATCTAGTACAAATACAGGTATATAACAGGTATATTACAGAAAATACACAAAAATTGACAGAAATACACAGAAAAGCTGCACACAGCATTACAAATGTTCCAATTCACATATAATACATCAACAAGAACAAATGTTTACAAGTGTTCATCAATCACATCACACTTAGAACCGAATAAGTGTACAAGTACGAGTCTCGTTCGGTTATTTTCTCAAACACCTGGAGGGCAATGGACAAAACAACCAGCAAAGGGACGTATGGCCCCTTGGCGTGCAACCACACATGCAGAGGCTTCGCGGCGGCTAGAGGTGCGGTCGATAGGGTAGAGGTAGGCCGGACAGAGAGGCGAGAGTGACGCGGCCTGCGGCGCTCAACAGGAGGAAAGTGGGGTCGAGCTCGAGTGGGCCCTAGCGAATTCGGAGCGAGCAGGGGCCCCTAGCGGTGCTGCAGGGAAGGAGGGGCTGCACGCAGCCAAGGAAGCAGAAGGCGGCGACGAGGCACTGGCCGGGTGGATCGGTGCCGGCAACGGCGAAGATGGAGGTCGCATGGAGAAGGGCGGTGGGGCAGAGATGCGACGGTCGTCGATGCTTGCAGGGTGGCAGCGAGGAAGGGTCGGCTTGAGGCGCGGGGACGGGTTCGGTGACGGCGGCCGAGCTCGGGGAGGAGCTTAGGTCGGCGGCACGAGAAAGCAGAGCAGAGGAGGTCGGGGAGGATTGGTGGCGGCAGGCACGGGGTTCCGCGGGAGAGGAAGGCCAGCGAGGAGGCGGTTGACAGCGACGTCCCCAGCGAAGAGGCGGACGACGCATGATGGGAGGAAAGAGGTCACGTGCCGGTCGGAGCAGGGCAACCAGGGCGGAGCTGAGGCTGCCGAAAGTGAGGGGAAGAGAAGGGGGCGCCAGTGGCGGATAAACAAGCGATGAGGGGGCTCACTGGCGACGGTCGGTGACGCTCGGAAGGAAGGACAACCAGGCGGCAGCGAGAGGAAGGTGGGCGAGGGAAGCGCGAGGTGGGGGCCGCGGGGGAGGCGTGGGTTGCGTGCGAGAGAACGTGTTGGGGTGTTTGTGTACCAGAGTGCTTACGCACGCGTTGTGTATGTATGCGTGTGCGCTACACGCAGGGTGGGACGGGTCGGAGTGTGGTAACGTGTGGGCATAGGCGGCGGCTAGGTGCACAGCACGTGCGGGTGTGGGTTAGGGTTGGGCGGGGGTGTGGGTAGTTAGGGTTTGTGTGTGTGCTTGAGCCGACGGTGGGTAGTTAGGGTGGTAGTAGGTAGGAGGGGATGCCAATTTTTTAGATCTGTTTCGTACATTCTGTAGCGCATACTGCAAATACTTCACAGAATATCAAAATTCAGTGGCGCATATAGATATATGCGCCACAGAATATGCGCCACAAAATTTTGACATTCTGTGGCGCATATAGCCATATACACCACAGAATTCTGGCTTGCACATGTACTGTGTTAGGCCCACATGGGGCCCACAGGAATTCTGTGGCGCATATGGCTATATGCGCCATAAAATTCTCAATTTTTGTGGTGCATATATCTATATTCTGAAGGGAATATGCCCGAGAGGCAATAATAAAGTGGTTATTATCGTATTCCTTATTTATGATAAATGTTTATTTTGCATGCTATAATTGTATTAATACGGAAACGTTAATACATATGTGTTTAATAAACAAAAAGGAAGTTCCTAGTTATGCCTCTCTTATAAACTAGCTCGTTGATTACCAAGATGATCAAAGGTTTCCTGATCATGGACATTAACGAGGTCACAATATTAGTGTAATGGTGTGATAAACATTTATCCGAAATATAGCATTACGATCAAGGTCATTGTGTTTATATTGCTATAACATCATACAAAGTAATCTTAGTCCTTAGACCATGAGATAATGTCAATCACTAATACCGGAAGAGTATCTTGATAACATCAAATGTCACACCATAACAGGGTGACTATAAATATGGGTTCTGTGCTACGAAGGTGTTTGTTGGAATTATGCCCTAGAGGCAATAATAAAGATGTTATTATTATAATTCTTGTTCATGATAAAGTTTATATTCCATGCTAGAATTGTATTAAGCGGAAATTTTGATACTTGTGTGGTTTATGAACAACACCGTGTCCCTAGTATGCCTCTATGGACTAGCTCATTGATTAATGATGGTTAAGGTTTCCTAACCATAGACATGAGTTGTCAATTAATAATGAGATCATGTCATTGGGAGAATGATATGATGGACATACCCAAATTAAGCATAGCAATTAGATCGTGTCATAGTGTTCATCTTTGCGAAGCTTTTTCTTATGTCAAATATTGTATTCCTTAGACCATGAGATAATGCAACTCCCTGGTTTCGGAAGAAAGCTTTGAGGTCATCAAACGTCATCCTATGAGAGGGTGATCATAAAGGTGTCTCTCAGGTGATCGGAAAGTACTTGTTGGGTTGTATGTATCGAGATGGGATTTGTCACTCCCAAGTCGGAGAGATATACTTCGGGCCCACTCGGTAATCGATATCAACACCGCTTGCAAGCAAGTGGTTAAGGAGTTAATCACAAAGTGATATCGGATTACGGAATGAGTAAAGTACTTGCTGTGAACGAGATTGAACTAGGTATGACGGTACCGACGATCGAATCTCGGACAAGTAAAATATCGCGAGACGAAGGGAATATATATATATGGGATTGATTGAATCCTGGCACCGTGGTTCATCCGATATGATCATCGATGAATGTGTGGGAGTCAATATGGGTTTCAAGACCCCGCTGTTGATTATTGATAGAAGATCATGTCTGTATATTCTCGAACCCGTAGGGTCACACACTTAACGTGTCTCGACACTAGGATAGAATGGATAATTGGTTTATGAGTTTTGTTCGGAGTCTCGGATGAGATCCAGGACATCACGAGAGGTTCTGGAATGGTCCGGAGAATAAGATTCATATAAGGGAAAGCAGTTTTTGGATTTCGGAATTGTTTCAGAATGTTCGGTATTGTACCGGAAGGTTCTAGAAGCTTCCGGAGTGGGACCAACGTGGCCCCACTTTTCGGGAGGGGGCGTGGGCCTACGAGGGCATGCCCTGGCCGCATTGGGCCAGGGGCACAAGGCCCCATAGGCCCATCCGGCCAAGCCCTAGGGGAAACCCTAGGGAGAGCTTCTAGAAGGGGGGGAACTTGCCCCCCACTCCACCCCATGTGGCATCCGGCCCTAAGGCTTGGAGGAGGGGAAAGGGCAGCCGGCCAGCCCTCTATATAAATAGGGCAGGGGCGCACCCTCCTCCCTCACCCCAAAAACCCTAGCCGCCATACTGCTGCCTTTCTCCTCTCTCTCTCTCTCTCTCTCTCTCTCTCTCTCTCTCTCTCCCAACTGCGCGTAGGCGAAGCCCTGCCACAGAAACTCTCCACCTTTGCACCACGCCGCCGTGTTGTAGATCCAATCTATCTCTCCACCCCACTTTCTGGACCGAGGAAGGAGGAGACGTCGAGGTGCCGTACGTGTGCATCTCTCGGAGGCGTCGCCACTTGCGGCGTTGGATCGGATCGGATCGTGAGGAGGAGAAGGCTAGTACGACTACATCAACCACGTTCCGTTGATCGTTCCGCTGTGTGATTTCTTCAAGGGTATGAAGATCTCATCTATCCCCCCTCGTTGTTTGCAT
This sequence comes from Avena atlantica, assembly GCA_910589765.1. Lineage (NCBI taxonomy): Eukaryota > Viridiplantae > Streptophyta > Magnoliopsida > Poales > Poaceae > Avena > Avena atlantica. The sequence goes on from OU342737.1 coordinate 183,612,017, forward strand.
CTCCTAGATTAGATCTTGGCTTCCCCGTTCGCATACGTAGAATTTTTGATTTACTATGCTGCGAAACCCTTTAGTGGTATCAGAGCTAGATCTATGCGTAGATGTGTTTCACGCAACATGCTTGTTGCGGGCGTTGATGTTTTCTGTTTCAAGCCTCTTGTTGTGTACTTGTTATGAAGCGGGATAGTGAGATCGAAGCGGTCCAGGCAAACTTTACGCGACCTCGTTCGCGAGACCGGCTCCGCACTTGACGTGTGGCTTGTTCCACACATGCGGCTGGTGGATGCCAGTTTCTCTCACTATAGTTGTCATGGGATTTACATCGGATGTTGGCAACCATAATATCACCGTTGTGGCTTTCCGTAGGTAAGAATCGTTCTTAGCTTGTTACTCCCATAAGCCACGTAAAACATGCAACGACAAAGTAGAGGCGTCTAACTTGTTTTTGCAGGGAGTGTTTCTGTGATATGGTATGGCCCAAGATGTGATGTGTATGTTGTATGCAATGATCATGTTTTGTAATATTTCACGACTTGCATGTCCATGAGTACACAACCGGCAGGAGCCATATGGTTGTCTTTATAATTGTGTATGACCTGTGTGTCAACTTCTTATACGCCATGTAATAGCTTTACTTTATCGCTAAGTAGTTAGCAATAGTTGTAGTTGCTATTCGTGGTGGAGGCAATCATGGTGGAGTGACGGAGATCATGCTGGCATGCACAAGATGGAGATCATTTATACCATGTCACATAAAATTATATGCATGTGATGTTTATCCTTTTATGTATCTTATTATGCTTAGATCGCGACGGTAGCATTATAAGATGATTCCTCACTTAAAGATCAAGATAAAACTGTGTTCTCCCCATGTATGCACAGTTGCGAAAGTTCATCGTGTTCAAGCACCACGTGATGATCGGGTGCTATAAACTCTATGTTCACATACAACGGGTGCAAGCCAGTTTTGCACACGCGGAAATACTTGGGTTTTACTTGACGAGCCTAGCATGTACAGACATGGCCTCGGAACACATGAACCGAAAGGTTAAGCATGAGTCATATGAATGATATGATCGACACTTTGTTGTCCACCATTGAAACCACATCTCTTCTCGTGAAGATCAGATTAGGTGTGGTGAATTTGGATCATGTTCACTAAACAAATTGAGGGATGTTGAATTTAGTGGGAGTTCATCTAGTAATTTGATTAATTTGAACTAGTTATCATGAACATAGTCTAAATTGTACTTGAAAATTTTGTAGATCAAATTGCTAAGTCCAACTTCAACTTCAAAGTTTTTGCTGAGAAAGAAAAGCTTAAGAACAATGGGTATAACTTCACCAACTAGTTCCGCAATCTGAGAATCATTCTCGCTGGCGGACAAGAGGACTATGTACTTGAGAAAGCGCTAAGTGACGCCCCTGATATAGATGCTCCGGCTGATGAAAAAGCTGTTTATCGGTCGTGCAAAGATGATTATGATGTGATTAAGAGCACCATGTTGTTTGCTATGGAATCGGACCTTCAAAATCGTTTTGAGGAGTTCGCCGGGCCCTTTTAGATTCTTGAGGAACTGTAAACCATGTTTAAGACTCATGCCCGTTCTGAGAGATATGAGATCTCTGAGAAATTCTTTAACTTCAAGATGGAGGAAGGGAGTTCCGTTAGTGAGCACACCATTAATATGTCGGGCTACACTCAACGTCTTGAGCAACTGGACTACAAGATTCCAGAAGAGCTCAAGATTGACAGAGTTCTGCAATCACTCCCTCCTAGCTACAAAGGTTTTGTAGTTACTCATAATCAGATTGGTTCCACTGATACGACCACTGAGCTCTTCGCTAAGCTGAAAGTTGCGGAGGTGGACATCAAGAAAGATAATCATGTGTTGATGGTCAACAAGCCCCCCAGCTTTAAGAAAGGTAAGGGTGCAAAGAAGTCCTTCAAAAAAGGCAGCGGCAAGCGCGTTGCCCCTACTGAGAAGAAGCTCAAGTCTGGACCTAAGCCAGACACTGAGTGCTTCTATTGCAAGGACAAGGGTCACTAGAATCGCAACTGTCCGAAGTACTTAGCGGACAAGAAGGCTGGCACCATTAAAGGTATATTTGATATACATGTTATTGATGTTTACCTTACTAGCGCTCGTTGTAGTGCCTGGGTATTTGATACTAGTTCAGTTGCTAATATTTGTAACTCGAAACAGGAGCTACGGAATAGACGGCGGCTAGCGAGGGATGAGGTGACGATGCGCGTTGGCAACAGATCAAGAGTTGATGTGATGGCCGTCGGCACGCTCTCCTTAGTTTTACCTTCGGGATTAGTTTTAAACCTTAATAAATGTTATTATGTGCCTATGTTGAGCATGAACATCATATCTGGATCGTGTTTATTGCAAGACGGTTATTTATTTAAATCGGAGAATAATGGTTGTTCTATTTATATGAGTAAAATCTTTTATGGTCATGCACCTGCTATGAATGGTTTATTCCTTTTGAATCTCGAAAGCAATGAAACACACATCCATAACATTGAGGCTAAGAGATGCAAGGTAGATAGTGATAATACGACTTATTTGTGGCACTGCCGTCTAGGTCATATTGGTGTAAAATGCATGAAGAAACTCCATTCTGATGGACTTTTGGAGTCTCTTGATTTTGAATCATTTGACACGTGCGAGCCGTGCCTCATGGGCAAGATGATCAAAACCCCGTTCTCTGGTATAATGGAGCGAGCAACGGACTTGTTGGAAATCATACATACCGATGTATGCGGATCAATGAGTGTTTCGACGCGCGGTGGATATCGCTATTTTCTCACTTTTACTGATGACTTAAGTAGATATGGGTATATCTATTTAATGAAACATAAATCTGAAACGTTTGAAAAGTTCAAAGAATTTCAGAACGAAGTGGAAAACCATTGTAATAGGAAAATTAAATTTCTACGATCCGATCGTGGAGGTGAATATTTGAGTTATGATTTTCTCACGCATCTTAAAGCAAGCGGAATCGTTTCGCAACTCATGCCACCCAGAAAACCACAGCGCAATAGTCTGTCTGAATGCCGGAATCGAACTCTATTAGATATGGTACGATCAATGATGTCTCTTATAGATTTGCCATTATCATTTTGGGGTTATGCATTAGAGACCGCTGCATTCACTTTAAATAGGGCACCATCTAAATCCGTTGAGACGACACTGTATGAACTATGGTTTGGTGCTAAACCTAAGTTGTTGTTTCTTAAAGTTTGGGGATGCGAAGCTTACGTCAAGAAGTTGATGCCGGACAAGCTCGAACCCAAAGCGGAGAAATGCGTCTTCATAGGATACACTAAGGAAACTATTGGGTATACCTTCTACCACAGATCCAAAGGCAAAGTGTTTGTTGCAAAGAACGGATCCTTTCTTGAGAAGGGGTTTCTCTCGAAAGAAGTGAGTGGGAGGAAAGTAGAGCTAGACGAGGTTATTGAACCTTCTCTTGAGTTGGAGAGTAGCGCAGCACCTGAAATTGTTCCAGTGTCGTCTGCACCAACAATAGAGGAAGCTAATGACGAGGATCATGAAGCTTCGGACGATGCTATTACTGAACGTCGCAGGTCGACAAGGTCACGTGCCCCTCCTGAGTGGTACGGTAACCCTGTCTTAACTGTCTTGTTAGTAGACAACAGTGAACCTGCGAACTATGAGGAAGCAATGATGATCCCAGACTCTGAGAAATGGCTAGAGGCCATGAAATCCGAATTGGAATCCATGAGCGAAAACCAAGTATGGACTTTGGTGGACCCTCCTAGCGACCGAAAGGCCGTTGAGTGCAAATGGATTTTCAAGAAGAAAACGGACGCGGATGATAATGTTACTGTCTATAAAGCACGGCTTGTTGCGAAAGGTTTTCGACAAGTTCAAGGTGTTGACTATGATGAGACTTTCTCTCCCGTAGCGATGTTTAAGTCCATTCGGATTTTATTAGCAATTGCTGCGTTTCATGATTATGAAATATGGCAGATGGATGTCAAGACTGCGTTCCTCAATGGCAACATTGATGAAGATTTGTATATGATGCAACCCGAAGGTTTTGTCGATCCTAAGGATGCTGATAAGGTGTGCAAACTTCAGTGTTCCATTTATGGACTGAAGCAAGCATCTCGGAGTTGGAACCTTCGTTTTGATCAAGTGATCAAGAGCTTTGGATTTGTTCCAAATTTCTATGAAGCTTGTATCTACAAGAAAGTGAGTGGGATCTCAGTGACATTTTTAGTACTATATGTGAATGACATATTGATTATTGGAAATGACATTGATATGCTTAACGATGTGAAGAGTTATTTGAACAAATGTTTTTCAATGAAATACCTAGGGGAATCTGCTTATATATTGGGTATCAAAATCTATAGAGATAGACAAAGACGCCTAATAGCTTTAAGCCAAAGTACATACCTAGACAAAGTTCTGAAAAGGTTCAGAATGGATAAGGCAAAGAAAGGTTCAGTGCCTATGTTGTCAGGTAAGATATTGAGCAAGGCTCAGTGTCCAGGTACGGTAAACGATAGAGAATCTATGAGCAAATTGCCTTATGCCTCGGCCATAGGTTCTATCATGTATGCCATGCTATGTACTAGACCGGATGTGTCCAATGCTCTTAGTTTGACGAGCAGATACCAAAGTGATCCAGGAGTGGAACACTGGACAGCTGTGAAGAACATCCTAAACTATTTAAATAGGACTAAAGAAATGTTCTTAGTCTATGGAGGTGATGAACAACTCGTCGTAAAAGGTTACGTCGACGCTAGTTTCGACACTGACAAGGATGATTTTAATCTCAGACAGGATACGTTTATATTTTGAATGGAGGAGCTGTGAGCTGGAGAAGCTGCAAGCAAAGTGTGATCGCTGGATCTACAGTAGAAGTGGAATACATGGCTGTTGCAGAAGCGTCAAGTGAAGGAGTTTGGATCAGGAACTTCATCACTGATCTTGGTGTGGTTCCAAGTGCTTTGGACCCATTAGAGATATTGTGTGACAACACTGGCGCCATAGCACTGGCTAAGGAACCAAGATATCATCCAAAGACCAAGCACATCAACCGCAAGTTTCATATAATTCGAGATTACATAACAGATGGAGATCTGAAGATTATCAAAGTACATACGGATCTGAATGTCGCAGATCCGTTGACTAAACCTCTTCCACGAGCAAAACATGATCAGCACCTTAGTGCCATGGGTGTTAGATTGTTGCCAGATGTAAACTAGATTATTGACTCTAGTGCAAGTGGGAGACTGTTGGAATTATGCCCTAGAGGCAATAATAAAGATGTTATTATTATAATTCTTGTTCATGATAAAGTTTATATTCCATGCTAGAATTGTATTAAGTGGAAATTTTGATACTTGTGTGGTTTATGAACAACACCGTGTCCCTAGTATGCCTCTATGGACTAGCTCATTGATTAATGATAGTTAAGGTTTCCTAACCATAGACATGAGTTGTCAATTAATAATGAGATCATGTCATTGGGAGAATGATATGATGGACAGACCCAAATTAAGCAGAGCAATTAGATCATGTCATAGTGTTCATCTTTGCGAAGCTTTTTCTTATGTGAAATATTGTATTCCTTAGACCATGAGATAATTCAACTCCCTGCTATCGGAAGAAAGCTTTGAGGTCATCAAACGTCATCCTATGAGAGGGTGATCATAAAGGTGTCTCTCAGGTGATCGGAAAGTACTTGTTGGGTTGTATGTATCGAGATGGCATTTGTCCCTCCCAAGTCAGAGAGATATACTTCGGGCCCACTCGGTAATCGATATCAACACCGCTTGCAAGAAAGTGGTTAAGGAGTTAATCACAAAGTGATATCGGATTATGGAACAAGTAAAGTACTTGCTGTGAACGAGATTGAACTAGGTATTCCGATGCCAACGATAGAATCTCGGGCAAGTAAAATATCGCGTGACGAAGGGAATATATATATGGGATTAATTGAATCCTGGCATCGTGGTTCATCCGATATGATCATCGATGAATATGTGGGAGTCAATATGGGTTTCCAGACCCCGCTGTTGATTATTGATAGAAGATCATGTCTGCATATTCACGAACCCGTAGGGTCACACACTTAACGTGTCTCAACGCTACGATAGAATGGATAATTGGTTTATGAGTTTTTGTTCGGAGTCTCGGATGAGATCCAGGACATCACGAGAGGTTCCGGAATGGTCTGGAGAATAAGATTCATATAAAGGAAAGCAGTTTTTGGATTTCGGAATTGTTTCGGAATGTTCGGTATTGTACCGGAAGGTTCTAGAAGCTTCCGGAGTGGGACCAACGTGGCCCCACTTGTCGGGAGGGGGCGTGGGCCTACGAGGGCGTGCCCTGGCTGCATTGGGCCAGGGGCACAAGGCCCCATAGGCCCAGCCGGCCAAGCCCTAGGGGAAACCCTAGGGAGAGCTTCTAGAAGGGGGGGAACTTGCCCCCCACTCCACCCCATGTGGCATCCGGCCTTAGGTCTTGGAGGAGGGGAAAGGGCAGCCGGCCAGCCCTCTATATAAATAGGGCAGGGGCGCACCCTCCTCCCTCACCCCAAAAACCCTAGCCGCCATACTGCTGCCATTCTCCTCTCTCTCTCTCTCTCTCCCAACTGCGCGTAGGCGAAGCCCTTCCGCAGAAACTCTCCACCTTTGCACCACGCCGTCGTGTTGTAGATCCAATCTATCTCTCCACCCCACTTGATGGACCGAGGAAGGAGGAGACGTCGAGGTGCCGTACGTGTGCATCTCTCGGAGGCGTCGCCACTTGCGGCGTTGGATCGGATCGGATCGCGAGGAGGAGAAGGCTAGTACGACTACATCAACCACGTTCCGTTGAACGTTCCGCTGTGCGATTTCTTCAAGGGTATGAAGATCTCATCTATCCCCCCTTGTTGTTTGCATCTCCTAGATTAGATCTTGGCTTCCCCGTTCGCATTCGTAGAAAATTTTGATTTACTATGTTGCGAAACCCTTCAGTGTTATGTTGAGGCTCATGGATCAAGAGTGGAATTTTTCCATCCCGATGACGGAGAGATATACTCTGGGCCCTCTCGGTGATATCACATTAATTAGCTTGCAAGCAAGTGATTTGATCACTAGAATGTTATATCACGGGAACGAGAAAAGAGTACATGTCGGTAACGAGATAAAACTAGGTATGGAGATACCGAGGATCGAATCTTGGACATGTAATATATCGCGAGACAAAGGGATTGATTTACATGCGTATAAGGTTCACATGATCACAGAAGTCATCGTTGAATATGTGGGAGTCAGTACGGATCTCCAGGTCCCGCTGCTGATTATTGATCGGAAAGGGGTCTTGATCATGTCTACATTATTCGCGAACCGTAGAGTGACACACTTAAGGGATACCGACACCGTTTGGAGCAAATAATATGCCAGAGAAAGAAAAAGGAAAGCACAGGAATTTATTTCACTAGACACTGAAACTGTTTAGGTTAAAATTGCTGAAACTGGTTCTGCATGTGAAATTGAATACTAGCAAGGGGTTTTATGTGAATGTTTGTTAATTAAAGTAATTAACAAAATTCTGAATAAATAAATAAAAGAGTTTTATTTAAATGAGAGCTTGCATTAAATTTGGTAGAAATTTAATGCATGTGAGTGGATTTTTGAGTGAAGGCTCTTTTATGGGAGTGGAGGCTTTTCATTTTGAGTGGGAGCTCCACCCACATGAATGTGGAAGAGGTGGGGGCAGCCTCCATGGTTGGCTCCATGCCCCTTGGGGTGCCCCCTCTCCCTATAAAAGGCCCCCTCTCATCCTCTCAAAGCACACCTCCTCGCAAAGGATCTCTCTCCCCCCTTTAGAATTCCGCCATGGTCTCGGATCAGCGAGATACATGTTGCCGGTGTTTTTTCTGGAAGGATTTGTTGCTTCCGCTGCTTCGCTGGAGCGAGGGCGCGGAGGTTGTCGGGGTACCCGGACGTGTGTGCGATCATGGATGCACCACTGCTTTGCGGTGCTAGACGTGATGGTGCTGGACCGGCTGGACCAGATGGACTTCATCACGATCTTGAGATCGGCAAGCATTCGACTACATCATCCAGGAGTACAACCTCGTTAACGCTATATGGTCTTCGAGGGTATGTATTCTATGGATGTATATCCACCCGTTGCTTGTATCTAGTAGATAGATCTTGGTACATAGTTGTTCCCATCGTAGGAAATTTTTTGTTTTCTATGCTGCGAACCCAACAGCGGTATCCGAGTAGGATCTATGCGTAGATGCTTTGCATGGGTAGTACACATATGTATATGTGGGCGATGATGATCATTTTATTGCTTCTTAGTTGTACTTTGGATATTGGTGGCATAGTGGGATGAAGCGGCCCGGACAAACTTTACATGTCCTCGCACATGAGACCTGTTGCACGCTTGACATGCAACTAGTTTTGCATAAGTGGATAGCGGGTGTCTGTCTCTCCTACTATAGTCAATATATAATTTTCAACGAGTTTTCAACAATTTGGTTATCCTCGTTGTGGTTCATGATCGTAGGTAAGAACGATTCTATCTTCGAAAGCCCTAAACCACGTAAAACTTGCAATGGATAAATTAGAGGCGTCTAGTCTAGATTGTTGCTGGGCTAGTGTTATGATATGGTGATGTTGTAAGTCGAAGTATGATATTATACTCTTACAACACACATAACGTGTAAGTTCCATAGACCTTGGCCTTACACATAGAGGTATGATAGTGATCATACCATGATGCACATGATGGAGATCAAGTGCAAGAACCATATCATTTCACTTACAAACATGTGATGTTTGATTGCATCTTATATTGCTTGTTTGGCGTTTTATTAGCATAATAAGATGATACCTGATTTAGATATCAATATAAAAATGTGTTCTTCCTTAAGTATGCACCGACAATGTTTCGTCGCTTCAAGACATCACGTGATGATCGGGTGTACTTGAATCCACGAGCATATCTCGGGTGTAAGACAGTTACACACACGAATACTAAGGTTCTTACTTGGCGAGCCTAGCATGTACAGACATGGCCTCGGAACACGGACCGAAAGGTTAAGCATGAGTCATATGTTTTGATATGATGACCATATGGATGCACGCCTTTGAAGCTACACCAACTCACATGATGATCGGACTTGGTGTAGTGGATTTGGTTCATGTAATCACCAAAAAGGCACGAGGGATGTCATTTTGAGTGGGAGTTCATTTCTAATTTGGATTAGTAGAACTCAATTTATCATAAATTAAATCAAAGTGAATTTGCATAATTTGTTGTAGTCATTGGCATTCGTTCACCACCTTATGCTTAGTTGTAATTGAGATAATAGAACTATAGAATTCTGGATATTTACTTTATGAACTGGTATCGTATTGTGTTGAGTGTCAATCAAAGTTTAAAGTCCTATTGCAAACTTTTAGCAAACTCGGTTTACTCCGTGAAGTTTAATAATTAGTATTAAATCGAGAGTAACAATTCTAGTGTTAGTATCTTAAGTATCATGTTTGCCTCCATGATTCGTGATTGTTTTAATATCAATTTTATCTAGGAGCTGAAAGAATTGTTTTAGAAACCATCATGTGTGACAGATATAATGATATCTAAAACAATGTTTTGGTTGCAATATGATAGAGTATAATATATGTTCTCATATTGGATGATAATTTGCAAAGGTTGGAGATGCTAGACATCCTAATCATTCAAAAGGGTTTTGGAAAGTAATGTTATACTCACGATTCGCCTTTATAAGCTACAATAGCTTGATCATGAAAGTCGTCATGATAAGGGTGAATAGAAGATGTATGTAAAGTGTTTACTACACTAAAATATTACTAAAGAATGGATTTTGAAAGAATACCGATCATTTGATGATGGTGATCTACTTCAAAGTGCAAGTCCAAAGGTATTATTATTTGAATATACACGCTTTGGACTATGTGTCATGTATATGGCGCCACTGTTGATGTTGATAGATTCTTTTAAAAGGAAAATGAAATGCTGAAAGAGAATCTATAAAATATATTTGGCAGAAAAGAAAAGATTGGAAATATCCAATTTAGGTATATAGATGATATACATGTTATGGTTGTATTCTTTGCTTGTTAAACAATGTGGTTCTTGGGTATTGGATACCGAATTGGTTGATATGAAATTTTATATGGAACGACGCAATTCATGAACCACAATGGCCTAAGTAACTAGCAAGAGAATATGTGATAGAGTTTATCGAAAACAAACAGACCGTTGTTTGTATTTCTCGTTGACATCAAAGTCTGACTTCAAGTTTGGTTTTAAGAATTGTTATTTAAATCAGGTATTATGAGAAAAAAGGTTGTTCAAATAATTGTCGTATTCCATATAAGATGGATGATTTACAAATCTAGTTGGAGAAATCACATCCATAAAAACTAATGCTAAAATGTCGCAAGACAAATGATTGAATGGTCACTTATGAAGTGACATCGCCGTTTAAACTATATTGGAAAGAAAACATGAATAAAATCCATATGCATGGATTTTTGTAGTCTTTGATTTGATCAAGTGACGCTTGTGAGACTTTCCTCGGAATAATTAAAACTTTGTTCAAAGGCCAAAGAAGAACGAATGACTAAAATATTGGAATTTATTCATATCGATGTATGTAGTCCATTATGTGTAGTCATAAGCGATGGACTTTAACTTCATATGCTTTCTCTGGAAATTTGAATGAATATTCACTTAATGAGAAAGAAGTATTTGAAAACGTTCAAAGACTTTCAAGATGAAGTGGAAAATCATTGTAACAAGAAAATAAATGGTTTATGATTTTATCATAAGGGATTTATTTGAGTTACAAGTATAACAAGAAAATAAATGAATTATGATTTTATCATAAAGGGATTTATTTGAGTTGCAAGTTTAGCAAAAACACCTAGATTTACATCTCCCCAAACACCATAGGAGTATGGTGTGTTTGAGATTTAGAATAAAACCTTGTTTGACATGGTTGGATCAAAGGTGTTATCTACAAAACCGTCATTATGTTTTAAAAGATTAAAGCTTTATAGACTACCACTTTTACACTGAAAAGAGCTCCATCTTGATCCGTTGAAATGACACCATGGAAGTTATGGTTTGGGGTAAAACCCAAATTGTCATTTCTTAAATTTTGGTATGCTAAGCATAAGTAAGATGTTTACAACCAAAGTCGGATGAGCATGTCTTTGTAGGTTATTTCGAATAACCATTGGATATTCCTCCATAACACCAAGGACAAAAGGGTTTGTCGCTTGAAATGTGAAGTTTCTTGAAAAAGGAATTTTTTGCAAAAGTTAAGTGGGAGGACAATAGAACTTTGATAAGGTTAACGAACCTTAGCTAAATTGCTGAGTTGCGCAGCACTGGAAATCGTTCCGTAGGCTGCCATAATACTCTTAGCTTATGTGCTTCAAAGGTTGTGGTCACGGAGATCTAAGTTCTTTTTGAACCAAGTCGATCGGATAAACAATCAAATACTAAGATTTTAGAGTAAATCATTATTGTTTGACAATGATGAACCGAGTACATGCAAAGAAGCGATGATGGGCCCTGACTCCGTCAAATGGCTTGAAGCCATAAAATCCGTGATAGTTCCATATACGAGAAATCAAGTTTTAAACTAGGAAGATCCTCCGAAAAGGTGTAAAAACCTATCGGTCGTATTTGGATCTATAAAGAAACAGACATGGATGTTTCACATCTATGAAATAGTCGACATGTCGGTAAAGTATTTTATGACAATGTCCAAGGAGTTGACTATGACAAGATTTGACCTTTCATAGTGATATTTAGTTTGGACGGATTAAAGTAGCAACCACTGCATATAATTTGGTATATGGTAGATGAATAAACAAAACAAAGTTCTTCTAATAGAATGGTTACCTAGGAAGTGTACATGACACGGTCCAAAGGGTTTTGTTAATTCAAAGGATGCTAAAAGGGAATGCAAACTTCAATGGTTGAAGTAAGCATCACGGAGTTGGAATCTTCACCGTGATGAAAAGGAGTTTTCATCTGGAGACGATGAAGATGCTTGCATTTGCAAGAAATTAAGTGGGAGCGCTGAGACATATTTCTAATACATTATGTGGAGGACATCTTGTTAATTAGAAATGATGTAATTTTTATTGACAAAGGTTAAGAATTCCATTTGATGAAAGACTTAGGCAAAACCCGAATATTTAGCATGAATATCTATAGTGGATAGACTATGACGCTAATATGGTTGTGCCAAATGTACATATATGAGATATTGAAGGAGTTCAATATAGAAACAACAAGAAGCGGTTCTTGTTGCATGGAAAGGAATTGAATCAAGATTCAAGTGTATCGACACTTGATAAGTGAAACAAGATTCAAGTTCTTTGACACTTGATGAGTGAAATCACAAGGATGTTTTGATCAATCATACCATGATATGTACACATCCAGATATGTCCTATGCTCTAAGTGTTATGAGCATATACTAGAATGAATCATAAAATGATCATTGGACGATAGTGAGGATATTTTTATGATCTTTTGGAAGAACTAAGAATATATTTATGTAGAGGTGACAAACAATTACAAATATTTCATTATAAAGCATTACATTGATACTAGTTTTGTCACAAGATACAAATTAAGTTTATCTCAATTTAAACTATGGGTGGCACAATGTAATGGAAAGGAGAATCCATGATGGATTTGGATGAAATCCAAAGTTAAGACATTGTGACGAATACTACAACAAAAGGCTAAGTATATGACTTCTATAGTAGCAGTAAAGGAGGGAATTTGTGTCAAGTAGTTTGTTATCAAACTAAGATGTGGTTCGCAAAAGGGCTAACACTAAAGATATATTGTATGACTATAGTATCGACATGATTTAACCCCAAGCACCAAAAGACCAAATTTATATGTCACATCCCAAATTTTAGATTTGGTCTTGCATATCATTCATATCATTGCATCATGCTTTTCCATGCAAAACCGTCGAGTGAATAGGTTCGGCGGAACGCCATTTGCAAAACCCTATTCTATTTTGCTACGAGGTTCCTGCGGGAAGCTTTAGTAGGACTAGCGTTGAACACCCTTGTAGATTAGTGGTTTCGCTCAAACCTTGCCGCTAGATTGTTCCCCTCGACCATACGAACCCGTAGGAACAAGAATCGCTCGAATCGGAGCTCGCACGGAGAAGTTGTCGCTGTTTTAGTGAATCGCCAAAAACGGTCCGAAATTCCAGACCGATTTCCGAGTTCGAGTCCAGTTTCGCGCCGAATCAGAGTAGGACCCGCAGAGGGGCCCCACAAAAGAGGCCACCCGGCCTCGGGAACCGCACCCGCACGCCCCGCCTGCCTCGCCTCGATCCGCATGATCGCCGCCGCCATCGCGCCTCCCGCGATCGCCGCCGCCCGCCGCCTCCAGCCGCGCCGCCGCCGCCGGGAATCCGCCCGCCGCCGTCGTCGCCTTCCCGCCTCGCCGCCGGCTCCGTCCCCGCCACCAGGTACTGCGCGCGCCGCCTCCTCTCTCCTCTCCCTCTCTCTCTCGCTGCGCGCCGCCGCCGGCCACGCCGCCATGCCCCGCCTCACCGCCGTCGTGCGCCGCCACGTCGCCCCGCCACCGAGCCGCCATGTCGCCCCGCAGCCGCGCAGCGCCCGCCGCCAGCGCGCTGCAGCGAGGCGCCGGCGAGCGCGCGCCGCTTGCTGCAGCCGCCGCGCGCTGCTGCACGCCCTGCCGCGTGCGCCGCCGCTGCTCGCATGCCGAACGCCGCCGCCGTCGCGTGGCCGTTTTAATCCGTTGCGCTGACCCTCACCATCCGCGCAGGAAAAACCCCGATGCCGGAACCGATCGCCGCCACCGTCTGGAACTCGCCGCAGTCCGTTTCGCCGTCTGTTTCCGGTAAGACTGCAGCCACCGTCAGATTTCAGATCAGCGGCTTAGATCGTTCGTTGACCGGTCAGACTCGGGCGTTGACTAGTCAGACGCCCAGTCAGCGCCCAGTGAGCAGACGCTTTGACCAGTCAACAGACACAGCTGACTGGTTAATTTCGTTAATCCTTTTAGTTTACAGTTTTCGGTAGAAACTTGTAAAATGCGTAGAAATTAAACCGCTTGGACAAAAATTGCAAATAAAATATGTGTAGATTCAGTGAGTCGTGTAGAATCTCGCTGTACCTTTGGTTCAGGCTTTTGCAGCAAGGTTTAGTACAGTTTAATCAAACAAGTTAGTGGCCTTTTCGGAGTAATAAATTCGTAGAAAAAGATCCGTAGCTCCAAAAATCGCGTATGATATGTCCCTGGATTCAGTGGAACGAGGGGAATCTCATCATGAATTAAAAAGATTGGATTACAGTAAAAACTTCTGCAGAAACTGTCTAGTGGCTTTCTGCAGTGTTTTAATTACTCGGGGAGTTTCATAATTCCTTTTTGAGTAATTCCAATTGGTACTGTTTCTAATCAGCGATTCCCATACTGTAGATTTTTCCCACGATTTTACAAACAGTTTACTACCGGTAGTGAATTATTTGAGTTCTAGCTCTAGTTGTGAGCATTACTTTTACTTAATAGTTTTCCTAGCGCTAAAACTATTTTCCATGCATGCAATCGGTAGTATTATGGTATAGGATGTTGTGGTGCATCTGTAGCACCAATTCACTTGTCGTTCTTGCATTCATGCATCATATTTGTTGCATATGTTGTGGATTGTTTGTTTATGAGTGCAATTGTATCGTGTAGATTGTGACGAGTGCAACGCTTGCTCGTGTGTGGATTGTTCTTCCGACCGCTACAACCAAGGCAAGTAGATGCTACTTTGTTCATGATATCGTCCTACTATTTTTATTGCTTTGTCGTGTATTTTGTAGATGCATGTGTAGGATAATACTATCGCTATGTTATGTCCTATTATGTGGTAGGGCTTTCCTTGTAGATGAACCACCGTTGGTAGATGTGCTTAGTCATGCTTTGTTGAACGAGGTCTGGGTTACATCATTGAGACTTGTTTCTAAAAGTATTGGTTTGTGAAAACTAAAACAACTTAATCAATGAATCTCCTGGATGTGATGGTATTGATAATTTTTGGTGGTTTCATTGCGGAAAGGCACCCAGGTATCGAGAGAAATTGATTGGATTCTTTATTGAGTAGCTTACGTGTACAACCATGTGCCAATAATGGAATGGGCGGTTGGTTGGACTTAGTAGATTGTGGTAACTCGAACCCGCGTATCCAGAGATGTAGAATTTTGGTAGGTTGGACCGGTGCGCGTCGGGATTGAGGAGCTACTTCCCGAACAGTCTCTTCTTGGTCTTCTCCCTATCATCACCCAAAATGAGAGTGATGGTACGATCTGGGATGTCCAAGTCACATGGGTAAAGTGTACAAACCTCTGCAGGGTGTATAATCTAATCGATTAGCCGTGTCCCCGGTTATGGACAATTGAGTTGCTAGATATTGATTTCATGACATGTTTCTCGCTCATTCCAATTTCGTAATTGCTTTAATATTGTTGGGTTAACTTAATTGGGATCTTTTCAAAGAAAATCAAAAACTGTTTATGAAAGTAGGACAAATGTATTTGCAAATGCAAGCCAGACACAGCTCCACTTGCCAAATGTGCATGTAGATGTTAGCACTATTGTCTCCATTACTAGCTCTACTTGCCATACATTCCATGTATTGACCCTTCGGGGCTGCTACGTTTCATGTTGCAGGTTATTCCGATTCTGAGTAATCGATATAGGCCACGGTACTCCACTCGGCACTTGTTCACTTGTGGGCAATTTGAAGAATGGAGGATTTACTTGTTTATGTTGCTACCTGAATAATTTGAGCTAGCTTTGTGCTAAGCTTTTATTGTAATAATGGTACTCTGAATCATCGTTGTTCATGATACACGGATATTTTGCTATGTTATCTATCTTACTCTATTGTGGGCCAATGAACCGATTCAGGGATTGGCATGTCACATAGAGGCCACGGTCTTTTCAGAACCGGGGTGTTACAGGATGGTATCAGAGCCTATGTGTCGACTGTAGGATCGTGACCTAGGATTGGATTAGAAAGCCATAGAATTACTAAAGCCTATATTAACTCTGTCTTTCATCTTATGCCTTTCACCCTCGTAAATTCTTACTATATGCTATTCTCACACTTTCCTCTTTTACTTGATAGATGGGAGACGTCAGGACTGAGTATGTCACCATGGAGTCACCAAGGCCCTTTGCAAGGCAGTTAGCTCAGCTCTCGCAGTCACTGGGATTGCCACTGCCCATGTTCAAGGGAAGAAGGTTGTACACCTATGGATATGGAGAGGATGCATGGGAGATCACTACCTTCATATTCAGAGATGCCGCCTTGCCAAACCCCGTGCACTTGGTCTACACCAAGACATACTGCAACTGGGGACTTGGAATCAACTTGGCCATACATGAAGCCCTGTCTCGCCAGTGCCATTATGTCCGACACCTACTGCCAGCAGATTCACCCTACCGTGACTATGGAAGGCGTGATGAAGATGGAAACATTGTGGTTACCCCGGGCGACAGGAACAACATGTCGCCCCGTCGGAGGCACATAGAGGACATGGAAAGGGAGAATGGAGATCTAGCTGAGAAAGTGAGGATGATAAAGGAGATTGCAGATTTTAGTAGCAATGGTATGGTGGTCCAAGGACAGGAGATTGACACTTTGCATGAAGCCGTGGGAGTTCTGGAGAATGCCCTGATAGCCAGAGATGCAACCATAGCTCATCTTCATGGTACTGTGCAGGAGAACACCCAGAACATACAACAGTTGCAAGGGACCGTCCAGGAAAGGGACCAAACTATTGAAGCTATGACAACCCAGATTGCCGCTCTCCAAGCACAGATGAATCCACCCTCTGATGATGACAATGGAGATGATGGCAACGATGGGGATGATGATGACAGTGGAGACGACGATGATGATGAGGACGAGGATGATGATGATGGAGGCGATGATGGTGGAGGAGATGAAGCTGTTGCAGTTGCAGCTGAGAGTGAAGAAGAAGAGGAGGATCCAGAAGAGGTGGAGTTTGAGATCTCAAGTGATGATTCAGGAGAGGTGTACACTCCGCCGCCATGGTTGTACCGCGAGCCGAAGCGTCAACGCATGACAGCAAGGACCTACCTCAACCTCTTCAAGAAATAGATAGAAGTCCACCAATTAGTCCACGTTAGGCAAATTCGTTAGGATTAGTCTCGATCGTTGTGAAACTTAGTTCGTGTTAGTTTAAGAGTGTTTAGCTGCTTATTTGTGTACTCTAATATCCCAGGAATTATTTGTGCGAATTTTATGAAAGAGTTATGGCAATTTTGGTTACTATCTGTGTTATTTTCGCTGCAGTTTTTCTGCAGATACAGCAGTACTGCGCGATTGTTCATATTTTTCTGGTAACTCAGAAAAATCTGAAAAAAATTGGGCTGATGCGAAACTCTCTGTACTATATGTACAAAAATCAGATAAATTTTCTGACGAGTTTAAGTCAGGAGGAAAAATTCGTGAACGATGCTGGACTGTTCTGGCAGATTGCTGTTTTTGTTGTTTAGTTGATCAACTGTTTAGTTAACCATTGCCAACTCTTCCAAAACTATTTCAGTAGGTATATACTGCTAGGATAACCCCTGGGATGTTGCTGGATCACTTGTTTGTTGATGTGTTACTTGCTTGTGATTGTCTGCTATTGTTTGTTGTTGATTGATCATATGCATGGATAGAATCCTATTGCCGTAGTTGATTCTTTCTAAACTTACCTGTGCTGAACCGCATATGCCTCCCCGCCGTCACCCCACTGAGTTGGAGCAGCTCATGGCAGCTCAGGCACAGCTGACCCAAGTGATGACTCAGTTCATGGCAAACCAGAACAACAACAATGGAAACAATCAGCCTCAGGGAGATGCTCTCACCAGATTTCTGAGGCTAAGGCCAGCTAAGTTCTCTACTGCAACTGAACCAATGGTTGCTCTCGACTGGTTGCGTTCAGTCAACAAGGATCTAGTAACTGTCGGATGCACGGATGCTGAGAAGGTGAGGTTTGCCGCTCACTTACTGGAGGGACCAGCCGCTTCTTGGTGGGACACATTTCAGATCACCCATCCGCTGGATACTGTGACTTGGGCAATGTTTGAGGAAGGTTTCAGGACCAACCACGTGTCTTCAGGAGTTCTGAGCCTGAAGAGGAAGGAGTTCCGCAACTTGCGCCAAACCAATCGCACTGTGGCCGAGTACATTGAGGAGTTCAACAACCTGTCCCGTTATGCACCTGAGGATGTTGACACTGATGCCAAAAGGAGGGAGAGATTCCTAGATGGCCTCAGTGATGAGCTTTCAGTACAGCTACTGGTGGTTTATTGCCCCACTTTCCAGGAGCTTATGGACAAGGCCAGGATCTTGGAAGGGAAGCACAAGCAGGTGGAGAACCGCAAGAGAAAGAGCAACAATCACCACTCTGGTTCTCACCACAAGTCTCGCACTTCATATGATGGATACTCCAAGCATGGAGGGAGTGACCATGGGAGCCATGACCGCCGCGATGGACATCGCCATGACAACCATAGGAGCAGCCACCACAACCACAAGGGAGGACACTCTCACCACTCTGGAGGACACGGTGGACATGACCACAACCGTGATCGCAGCTTTGTGAAGAAGGATCTGAGTGAGGTGACGTGCTTCAAGTGTAAGAAGAAGGGACACTATGCTGAAAACTGTCCGGAGAGGAAAGGATTGAAGCCAACCAACGGCGAGAAGGCCACCGTGAACCACATGAATGTGGAGGAGATTCCAGATGAGCCTGACCTTGTGATTGGTAAGTTCCCAATCAACACTTACCCTGCACTTATACTTTTCGATACTGGTGAATCGCATTCATTCATATCAAGGGCATTTGTGGATAAGCATAAGTTACCTACTGAGTCTATGAAAAGGTCTATTAGAGTGAGTTCACCTGGAGGAGATATGATAGCTAGCGCGGGATGCCGCGACTTGACTGTGAGGATTGGAACACACAACTTCATTGCACATCTAGTAGTGTTGGATTCACAGGGATTAGACGTTATTCTGGGTATGGATTGGATGTCTATGCATGGGGGGCACATAGATTGTGCACAGCGAGCTGTTTCACTCAAAACCCCGGATGGTAAGAGGATTAGATTCAAGTCGGTTGCACGACCGAGAAGGTGTAAGTTGAATTCTCTTAAGGGGGTTAGCATGGATACTGTGCCAGTGATTAGGGATTACCCCGACGTGTTCCCGGAAGAGCTGCCAGGGATGCCACCTGACAGGGATGTAGAGTTTCTTATCGACCTGATGCCGGGAACATGACCTATAGCAAAGAAACCATATAAGATGGATGTGGATGAGCTGAAGGAATTGAAGAAGTAGTTGAAGGAGCAACTGGAAAAGGGATTCATTCAGCCTAGTTCGTCGTCATGGGGTGCACCTGTTCTGTTTGTGGAGAAGAAAGACAGCATCAAGAGATTAGTAGTGGACTATCGCTCGCTGAATGAAGTAACCATCAAGAATAAATACCCTCTGCCGAACATAAATGATTTGTTTGATCAACTGGAAGGAGCAAAGGTGTTCAGTAAGATTGATCTGCGATCAGGCTACTTTCAATTGAAGATCCGGGAGGAGGATGTACCAAAAACCGCTTTCACCACTAGGTATGGTTTGTATGAGTATACGGTTATGTCTTTTGGACTAACGAATGCCCCGTCATATTTCATGACCATGATGAACAAGGTATTTATGGAGTACTTGGACAAGTTCGTGGTGGTATTCATTGATGACATACTGATATATTCCAAGGATGATGCTGAGCATGAGAAGCATCTGAGACTGATTATGGAGAAGCTGAGGGAACACAAGCTGTATGCCAAATTCAGCAAGTGCGAATTCTGGCTTAACACTGTTGGGTTTCTTGGACACGTAGTGTCAGGAGAAGGGATTGCTGTTGATCCAAGCAAAGTGACTGCAGTAACTGAGTGGGAAGCACCCAAGAATGCAGGAGAGATTCGAAGCTTTTTGGGACTTGCTGGATATTACAGGAGGTTCATTGAAAACTTTTCCAAGATTGCTAAGCCGATGACTGAACTTCTGAAGAAGGAGAGAAAGTTTGAATGGTCAGACGTATGTGAAGCCAGCTTTCAGGAACTGAAGCGTCGACTAGTGACCGCGCCTGTTCTATGTTTACCAGATCTTCAGAAGGATTTCCATGTGTACTGCGATGCTTCTCGACAGGGACTTGGGAGTGTGCTGATGCAAGATGGGAGAGTAGTGTCATATGCCTCGCGACAACTCAAGCACCATGAGAGGAATTACCCCACACATGACTAGGAGTTAGCGTCAGTGGTTCATGCGCTCAAGGTATGGAGGCATTACTTAATGGGAAAACACTGTGATGTGTACACCGATCATAAGAGCCTGAAGTATATATTCACATAGAAGGAACTGAATATGAGACAAAGGAGATGGTTGGAACTTATCAAGGATTACGATATGAATCTGCAATACCACCCAGGAAAGGCCAATGTAGTAGCCGATGCTCTGAGCCGGAAGGTTTATGCCAATGGGTTGACAATTGGTGAATTGCCTGAGGATTTGTGCAAGCAATTTAAGGACCTTAGACTGGAGGTAGTATCTGAAGGATACTTGGCAACAATTTAAGTCCAACCAACACTACAGGACAGAATCGTAAAGGCTCAAGTAGGAGACAAGGAAATAGAGGAGATAAAGGAAAAGATGAAGGAGAATCGGGAAAAGGATATTCGCGAGGATGAGCATGGTACCCTATGATATGGAGATCGTTTGTGTGTGCCCAGCGACCCAGAGATAAGGGAGTTGATTCTGCAGGAGGCTCATAACTCGCCATATTCCATACATCCGGGCAACACAAAGATGTATATGGATTTGAAGAGAAGATTTTGGTGGAACAACATGAAGGGAGATATCGCCAAGCATATTGCCCTATGCGATGTATGTAGCCGAGTGAAGGCTGAACACCAGAAGCCAGCAGGACTGCTACATCCATTGCCCGTGCCGGATTGGAAGTGGGATAGAGTGGGAATGGATTTTATCACAGGATTGCCCAGGACCAGGTCAGGATATGACTCCATTTGGCTAGTGGTCGACCATTTGACCAAGGTAGCCCACTTTATACCGGTGAAGACGACCTATACGAGTGCAAAGTTGGCCAAGATTTACATGGACAGGATTGTGTGCCTACATGGAGTTCCCAAGAGCATTGTATCTGATAGAGGCACCCAATTTACCTCGCACTTCTGGCGCCAGCTGCATGAGTCACTTGGTACTAGATTGGAGTTTAGCACAGCGTTTCACCCACAGACTGATGGACAGACCGAGAGGGTGAATCGGATTTTGGAGGACATGCTGAGAGCTTGCGCCTTGGCTCATGGTTCTAGTTGGGATGAGAATTTGCCATATGCGGTGTTTTCCTACAACAACAGCTATCAAACCAGCATCAAGACATCACCGTTCGATGTGCTATATGGGAAACGGTGCCGAACACCATTGCTATGGGATGGAGTAGGAGAACGTCACTTGTTTGGGCCCGATTTGATCAAGGATACTGAGGAGAAGGTCGTATTGATTAGGGACAGGCTGAAGGTAGCACAATCAAGGCAGAAGAGCTACGCTGACGCCAAGCGCAAGGAAGTGGTGTATGAGATAGGTGATAGAGCATACCTCAGAGTGTCGCCACTTCGTGGAATCAAGAGATTTGGAATTAAGGGTAAGCTGGCACCTCGATTTATTGGACCGTATCGGGTCTTAGCACGCAAAATAGAAGTTGCTTACCAGTTGGAGTTGCCAGAGGCTCTGTCCGCTATTCACAACGTGTTCCACGTATCCCAGCTGAAAAAGTGCCATCCGGAGATGGTGGACACACCATTGAGAGACACTGTACCGCTAGAGGAGGTTCAGCTGGAGAATGACTTGACCTATGAGGAGAAACCGGTCAAGATTCTGGAGACAGCAGAAAGGACTACCCGTACCAAGACGATCAAGTTTTGCAAGGTGCAGTGGAGCCACCACACCGAAGAGGAAGCCACTTGGGAGCGTGAGAATGACATCCGAGAGGACTACCCACACCTATTTGCTAGCCGCGCCGAATCTCGAGGACGAGATTCATCTTAAGGGGGTTAGTCTTGTCACCTCCCAAATTTTAGATTTGGTCTTGTATATCATTCATATCATTGCATCATGCTTTTCCATGCAAAACCATCGAGTGAATAGGTTCGGCGGAACGCCATTTGTAAAACCCTATTCTATTTTTCTACGAGGTTCCTACGGGAAGCTTTAGTAGGACTAGCGTTGACCACCCTTGTAGATTAGGGGTTTCTCTCAAACCTTGACGCTGGATTGTTCCCCTCGACCATACGAACCCGTAGGAACAAGAATCGCTCGAATCGGAACTCGCACGGAGAAGTTGTCGCCGTTTTAGTGAATCGCCGGAAACGGTCCGCAATTCCGGACCGATTTCCGAGTTCGAGTCCAGTTTCGCGCCGAATCAGAGTAGGACCCGCAGAGGGGCCCCACAAAAGAGGCCACCCGGCCTCGGGAACCGCACCCGCATGCCCCGCCTGCCTCGCCTCGATCCGCGTGATTGCCGCCGCCATCGCGCCTCCCGCGATCGCTGCCGCCCGCCGCCTCCGGTCGCGCCGCCGCCGTCGCCTTCCCGCCTCGCCGCCGGCTCCGTCCCCGCCGCCAGGTACTGCACGCCGCCTCCTCTCTCCTCTCCCTCTCTCTCTCGCTGCGCGCCGCCGCCGGCCACCCTCCCGCCGCCGGCCACGCCGCCATGCCCCGCGTCACCGCCGCCGTGCGCCGCCACGTCGCCCCACCACCGAGCCGCCACGTCGCCCCGCAGCCGCGCAGCACCCGCCGCCAGCGTGCCTCGCTTGCCGCCGCCTCGCTGCAGCGCGTTGCGCCGCTTGCTGCAGTCGCCGCTGCCGCTGCGCCGCGCTAGCTGCTGTCGCCCACTGCCGCGTGCGCCGCCGCTGCTTGCGTCGCTGCACGCCTACGCGCTGTCTCACGCACACACGCATGCTCGCGTGCCGAACGCCGCCGCCGTCGCGTGGCCGTTTTAACCCGTTACGCTGACCCTCACCATCCGCGCAGGAAAAACCCCGACGCCGGAACCGATCGCCGCCGCCGTTCGGAACCCGCCGCCGTCTGTTTCGCCGTTTGTTTCCGGTAAGACTGCAGCCACCGTCAGATCTCAGATCAGCGGCTTAGATCGTTCATTGACCGGTCAGACTCGGGCGTTGACTAGTCAGACGCCCAGTCAGCAGACGCTTGACCAGTCAACAAACACAGTTGACTCGTTAATTTCGTTAATCCTTTTAGTTGACAGTTTTCGGTAGAAACTTGTAAATTGCGTAGAAATTAAACCGCTTGGCCAAAAACTGCAAATAAAATCTGTGTAGATTCAGTGAGTTGTGTAGAATCTCGCTGTACCTTTGGTTCCGGCTTTTGCAGCAAGGTTTAGTACAGTTTAATCAAACAAGTTAGTGGCCTTTTCGGAGTAATAAATTCGTAGAAAAAGATCCGTAGCTCCAAAAATCGCGTATGATATGTCCCTGGATTCAGTGGAACAAGGGGAATCTCATCGTGAATTAAAAAGATAGGCTTACAGTAAAAACTTCTGGAGAAACTGTCTAGTGGCTTTCTGCAGTGTTTTAATTACTCGGGGAGTTTTATAATTCCTTTTTGAGTAATTCTAATTGGTACTGTTTCTAATTAGCGATGCCCATACTGTAGATTTATCCCACGATTTTACAAATAGTTTACTACCGGTAGTGAATTATTTGAGTTCTAGCTCTAGTTGTGAGCATTACTTTTACTTAATAGTTTTCCTAGCGCTAAAACTATTTTCCATACATGCAATCGGTAGTATTATGATATAGGATGTTGTGGTGCATCTGTAGCACCAATTCACTTGTCGTTCTTGCATTCATGCATCATATTTGTTGCATATGTTGTGGATTGTTTGTTTATGAGTGCAATTGTATCGTGTAGATTGTGACGAGTGCAACGCTTGCTCGTGTGTGGATTGTTCTTCCGACCGCTACAACCAAGGCAAGTAGATGCTACTTTGTTCATGATATTATCCTACTATTTTTATTGCATTGTCGTGTATTTTGTAGATGCATGTGTAGGATGATACTATCGCTATGCTATGTCCTATTATGTGGTAGGGCTTTCCTTGTAGATGAACCACTGTTGGTAGATGTGCTTAGTCATGCTTTGTTGAACGAGGACTGGGTTACATCATTGAGACTTGTTTCTAAAAGTATTGGTTTGTGAAAACTAAAACAACTTAATCAATGAATCTCCTGGGTGTGATGGTATTGATAATTTTTGGTGGTTTCATTGCGGAAAGGCACCCAGGTATCGAGAGAAATTGATTGGATTCTTTATTGAGTAGCTTACGTGTACAACCATGTGCCAATAATGGAATGGGCGGTTGGTTGGACATAGTAGGTTGTGGTAACTCGAACCCGCGTATCCAGAGATGTAGAATTTTGGTAGGTTGGACCGGTGCGCGTCGGGATTGAGGAGCTACTTCCCGAAGAGTCTCTTCTTGGTCTTCTCCCTATCATCACCCAAAATGAGAGTGATGGTACGAGCTGGGATGGCCAAATCACATGGGTAAAGTGTACAAACCTCTGCAGGGTGTATAATCTAATCGATTAGCCATGTCCCCGGTTATGGACAATTGAGTTGCTAGATATTGATTTCATGACATGTTTCTCGCTCATTCCAATTTCGTAATTGCTTTAATATTGTTGGGTTAACTTAATTAGGATCTTTTCAAAGAAAAACAAAAACTGTTTATGAAAGTAGGACAAATGTATTTGCAAATGCAAGCCAGACACAGCTCCACTTGCCAAATATGCATGTAGATGTTAGCACTATTGTCTCCATTACTAGCTCTACGTGCCATAAATTCCATGTATTGACCATTCAGGGCTGCTACGTTTCATGTTACAGGTTATTCCGATTCTGAGTAATCGATATAGGCCACGGTACTCCACTCGGCACTTGTTCACTTATGGGCAATTTGAAGAATGGAGGATTTACTTGCATATGTTGCTACCTGAATAATTTGAGCTAGCTTTGTGCTAAGCTTTTATTGTAATAATGGTACTCTGGATCATCGTTGTTCATGATACACGGATATTTTGCTATGTTATCTATCTTACTCTATTGTGGGCCAATGAACCGATCCAGGGTGGCATGTCACATAGAGGCCACGGTCTTTTCAGAACCGGGGTGTTACATTATACAATGTCATCTCATTGGAGAATGAGTGATGCGTGGACACGCAAAGGCATGCAAATACACATGGACCTGAAAGTATCAGCCCGTAGATTATGTTAACTACTTACAGTTGCGTATATGGAACACCAGAAAGCCATAGGTGTTCAATACGCAAAGTTTCTAAACTAGATTATTGTCTCTAGTGCAAGTGGGAGACTGAAGGGAATATGCCCGAGAGACAATAATAAAGTGGTTATTATCGTATTCCTTATTTATGATAAATGTTTATTTACATGCTATAATTGTATTAATACGGAAACGTTAATACATGTGTGTTTAATAAACAAAAAGGAAGTTCCTAGTTATGCCTCTCTTATAAACTAGCTCGTTGATTAACAAGATGATCAAAGGTTTCCTGATCATGGACATTGGATGTTGTTAATAATGAGGTCACAACATTAGTGTAATGGTGTGATAAACATTCATCCGAAGTATAGCATTACGACCAAGGTCATTGTGTTTATATTGCTATAACATCATACGAAGTAATCTTAATCATTAGACCATGAGATCATGTCAATCACTAATACCGGAAGAGTATCTTGATAACATCAAACGTCACACCGTAACAGGGTGACTATAAAGATGTGTTCAGTGCTACGAAGGTGTTATGTTGAGGCTCATGGATCAAGAGTGGAATTTGTCCATCCCAATGACGGAGAGATATACTCTGGGCCCTCTCGGTGATATCACATTAATTATCTTGCAAGCAAGTGATTTGATAACTAGAATGTTATATCACGGGAATGAGAAAAGAGTACATGTCGATAACGAGATCAAACTAGGTATGGAGATACCGATGATCGAATCTCGGACATGTAATATATCGCAAGACAAACGTATTGAGTTACATGTGTATAAGGTTCACACGATCACAGAAGTCTCCGTTGAATATGTGGGAGTCAGTACGGATCTCCAGGTCCCGCTGCTGATTATTGATCGGAGAGGGGTCTCGATCATGTCTACATTATTCGCGAACCGTAGGGTGAAACACTTAAGGGATACCAACACCATTTGGAGCAAATAATATGTCAGAGAAAGAAAAAGGAAAGCGCAGGAATTTTTTTCACTAGACACCAAAACTGTTTCGGTTAAAATTGTTGAAACTGGTTCTGCATGTGAAATTGAATTCTAGCAAGGGGTTTTATGTAAATGTTTGTTAATTAAAGTAATTAACAAAATTCTGAATAAATAAATAAAGGAGTTTTATTTAAATGAGAGCTTGCATTAAATTTGGTAGAAATTTAATGCATGTGAGTGGATTTATAAGTGGAGGCTCTTTTATGGGAGTCGAGGCTTTTCATTTTGAGTGGGAGCTCCTCCCACATGAATGTGGAAGAGGTGGGGGTAGCCTCCATGGCTGGAGCCATGCCCCTTGGGGTGCCCCCTCTCCCTATAAAAGGCCCCCTCTCATCCTCTCAAAGCACACCTCCTCGCGAAGGATCTCTCTCCCCCTTTAGAATTCCTCCATGGTCTCGGATCAGCGAGATACATGTTACCGGTGGTTTTTTCTGGAAGGATTTGTTGCTTCCGCTGCTTCGCTGGAGCGATGGCGTGGAGGTTGTCGGGGTACCCGGACGTGTGTGCGATCACGGATGCACCACTGCTTTGCGGTGCTGGACGTGATGGTGCTGGACCGGCTGGACCAGATGGACTTTATCACGACCTTGAGATCGGCAAGCGTTCGACTGCATCATCCACGAGTACAACCTCGTTAACGGTATACGGTCTTCGAGGGTATGTATTCTATGGATGTATATCCACCCGTTGCTTGTATCTAGTAGATAGATCTTGGTACATAGTTGTTCCCATCGTAGGATATTTTTTGTTTTCTATGCTGCGAACCCAACATATGTGCCACATAATTGCAAGAATTCTGTAAAGCATTTGCTATATGCGTCATAGAATGGAGCATTTTTCCTACATGCGCCACAGAATTAAAATCTACCTATAATCGTTTTCCTAGTAGTGCATAGAAGCCGATGTCTGGGGATTGGTAATGGTGGTTTGAATCTTGGTAGCGATGAGGTTTTGGCGTGGTGTTCTAGGTCTTAAAGTCAGGACATCGTAAAGTGAGGGTGACAGTAGAGGGGATTCTAGTGTTCAAACTTATAGGATGAAAATCCAAGGTCTGGCTTTAATTGGTTGTGTCTAGCAATGGACGTGTTGAAGACATTGTTTTGTGAGCATGGACTTTCTTTAGGGTGAAAACCGTGATCGATGATCAAGGTGATGGCGGCGCATGTGCACTATTTTCTTATTGGAGGCCTCACTTTTGGAGACATTGGATTTCTAGTGTTGTCCCGGTGGTGTTTGGTCCGCTGTTGTAAGACATAGATCTCTGTAGCGGGACCTTTTTTCTGTAATTCTTGTTTTCCTTTTTTAGCCATGTGCATACGGTATTGTGTTGTTGCAAAGATTAGGTATAATTAGTATTTCGCGATATTAATATATGCTTCTTTTGAAAGTTGGGATCATTGGCAGTGTAATTGAAGGAAAGAAAGTCTCAGATTTTCCATAAAGAAAAAAGTTTTATAACCGAAGTTGATACGTGGATCACTCTCGTGCCGTCGACTATTGTTTATCCAAGTAGCCCAATGCTATCGGGGTAGACAATAGTAATACTTTCTGTTGACAAGGCACTACAGAAAACTTGTGTCTTGGGAAACAATACAATTTGCATGATATACTATTCACTACAGAAAACATTCAAAGAGCCGACGGACGTATGCTACGCTGACGATCAATTGTCGGCGTTGTCGACGTAGTGGCACGAGCCGGGCGGGCCAGCAAACGGGCCATTGGCCCAGCATAGTCGTCGGCGTAGACTAAGGCTTGTCGTCGGCGTAGACGGGCTGTCGGCATATGTGGTGGGCTGATGGCTATCATTGGCGTAGGTGGGCCTCGTGTGAGCCCAGCAGGTCGGGTCATGACGGTGCAGCAACGGTATCGGCGCTATGTTGATAGCTGGCCTAGCATGTAACATTACGCCTACTGCTTGGCCGTTGGAATAGATTTTTTCCTTTTTGTCACAATAAACCTAGAAAATTCATAACTAAATCATTATATTTCAGAAAAATACATATAGTATATCAAAATTTGTAGAAAAATAAGATCCATCTATGTAAACTTAAAAAAAATTGTTGAATAAAATAAACTTTTAGAGAAAGCTAGAGGGCTAGACCAGCGGGGCCCTCGGATTAGGGTTTCGCTGGAGAAGGACCCTCTGACAGCCGGAATGCCACGAGAACCTGTGTGTGACCCTAGCATACATGCATAAATATGGTAGAATGTTCCTAGATGGAATACCTTGCTCTTGGGTGACCGTCTGTGATGCATGCGATAACAACTTAGAGAAATGATGTACCTGTAGGAGGAAACTCCCATGATGCGTAAATCATAGGAAAACCGGTGGAACCATGGTCCCAACCATGGTTTTTCATGTAAGTATGACCTAAATAATACTAAAACAGCAGTAAAGTATATTGTTCAAAACCCTCATACGGAGAAAGTTAGTGGATATCAGTAAAGTATATTGTTCCATATATTTTTTGTTTTACAGATATATATAATGTACTCTGATTATTACCTTATTAATATCTAGGTAATGAACCGATGATCAGCCTGGTCGCTACTTGTGATGAGCATGATCAAGTCGTTTCTCCACTAAAACATGACAAGTAATGCTCCACACGTGTGGTGTTAGTACCATACTGGTTCTTTTATCATATAAGATGTGGTACAATAGTTCACAATTCTGGTGGGTCTATCCTCCAAGCCGATTTATCTCCTCGGTCTGAAGCACTAGCTCAGGTCCCTCTTTCTTTGGTCGTGGCATCTTGAGCCACTGTTTGTCCTGCGTATGAACTATTTGATGAAATGTCTTTGTGGTAATCCATTTTTGCGTGAAATTTATCAGACCCAGCAGTGAATCCATGGAGGTGGAATCGGAGCACTACAGGAATGGCCAGATGCGCCGAAGGCCGTGAGCTACGCCGACGGTCGGCGTAGCACCGCACCAGGCCAGCCCAACTGGCCAGCCCTCGGCGTAGCCAAGCCGTCGGCGTAGTATACACTACACCGACGGTCACCCTCGGCGTAGTGGCGGCCCTCGGCGTAGCAAGCGGACGCGTGGCACATGCCGGGCAGCACGGACGGCGCGCTAACGGTGCCATCGGTTAGGCCGACGGCGACCCTCGGCATAGCATACGCCGACGGCCACCCTCGGCGTACCAGCAACGTACGCCGACGGTCACCCTCGGCGTAGCCTTTTCTATTTTTCATATATTTTGTATTTGCATCAATTATTTATATATTTTTTTATTAATTGGATAATTTCGTACCCTCTGAATAGCAGTCTACACGTCCACATGAAATGTCGTTGCGAATCTTCTCACACTCCGAGAAATTTCTATATGCTTGTAAGTGTTATTATCGCATGTGGTTCTCAGTAGCACTCACCACGACCACATGAAGTGCTTGCATGTGTCCCCCCTCGCGTGCATGCGCTCTAACCTAGAGGTGAAGGTTCCGTACCCGTATGAGGGTGGAATCTCCCCATCGAGGTGAAACCGGGTAGGATAGTGCCCCAACTTGTGAACCAACATGGTTTGACATCACCCTATGACCTAAACAAACACAAAACAAGAGAGAGCTACGCCGGGCTACCCCTGTCAGAGGAACGTCTAGGGGGGTAGACGATCCGAGTGTGCACAGAGATCAGGGTTTCGCCGGAGGAAGACCACGAGAACATTGGAAAGAGATGAAAACTTGCATGTGCCCCTAGAATATGTGTGTGTGTGGGTGTGGTGAGAGGTTGGTATATATAGGTGCTTGCATGTGTCCCCCCTCGCATGCATGCGCTCTAACCTAGAGGCGAAGGTTCCGTACCCGTATAAGGGTGGAATCTCCCCGTCGAGGTGAAACCGGGTAGGATAGTGCCCCAACTTGTGAACCAACATGGTTTGACATCACCCTATGACCTAAACAAACACAAAACAAGAGAGTGCTACGCCGGGCTACCCCTGTCAAAGGAACGTCTAGGGGGGTAGACGATCCGAGTGTGCACAGAGATCAGGGTTTCGCCGGAGGAAGACCACGAGAACATTGGAATGAGATGAAAACTTGCATGTGCCCCTAGCATATGTGTGTGTGGGGGTGTGGTGAGAGTTTGGTATATATAGGTGCTTGCATGTGTCCCCCCTCGCATGCATGCGCTCTAACCTAGAGGCGAAGGTTCCGTACCCGTATAAGGGTGGAATCTCCCCGTCAAGACGAAACCGGGTAGGATAGTGCCCCAACTTGTGAACCAACATGGTTTGACATCACCCTATGACCTAAACAAACACAAAACAAGAGAGAGCTACGCCGGGCTACCCCTGTCAGAGGAACGTCTAGGGGGGTAGACGATCCGAGTGTGCACAGAGATCAGGGTTTCGCCGGAGGAAGACCACGAGAACATTGGAATGAGATGAAAACTTGCATGTGCCCCTAGCATATGTGTGTGTGTGGGTGTGGTGAGAGGTTGGTATATATAGGTGCTTGCATGTGTCCCCCCTCACATGCATGCGCTCTAACCTAGAGGCGAAGGTTCCGTACCCGTATAAGGGTGGAATCTCCCCGTCGAGGTGAAACCGGGTAGGATAGTGCCCCAACTTGTGAACCAACATGGTTTGACATCACCCTATGACCTAAACAAACACAAAACAAGAGAGAGCTACGCCGGTCTACCCCTGTCAGAGGAACGTCTAGGTGGGGTAGACGATCCGAGTGTGCACAGAGATCCGGGTTTCGCCGGAGGAAGACCACGAGAACATTGGAATGAGATGAAAACTTGCATGTGCCCCTAGCATATGTGTGTGTGGGGGTGTGGTGAGAGGTTGGTATATATAGGTGCTTGCATGTGTCCCCCCTCGCATGCATGCGCTCTAACCTAGAGGCGAAGGTTCCGTACCCGTATAAGGGTGGAATCTCCCCGTCAAGACGAAACCAGGTAGGATAGTGCCCCAACTTGTGAACCAACATGGTTTGGCATCACCCTATGACCTAAACAAACACAAAACAAGAGAGAGCTACGTAGGGCTACCTCTGTTAGAGGAACGTCTAGGGGGGTAGACGATCCGAGTGTGCACAGAGATCAGGGTTTCGCCGGAGGAAGACCACGAGAACATTGGAATGAGATGAAAACTTGCATGTGCCCCTAGCATATGTGTGTGTGTGGGTGTGGTGAGAGGTTGGTATATATAGGTGCTTGCATGTGTCCCCCCTCGCATGCATGCGCTCTAACCTAGAGGCGAAAGTTCCGTACCCGTATAAGGGTGGAATCTCCCCGTCAAGACGAAACCGGGTAGGATAGTGCCCCAACTTGTGAACCAACATGGTTTGACATCACCCTATGACCTAAAAAAACACAAAACAAGAGAGAGCTACGCCGGGCTACCCATGTCAGAGGAACGTCTAGGGGGGTAGACGATCCGAGTGTGCACAGAGATCAGGGTTTCGCCGGAGGAAGACCACGAGAACATTGGAATGAGATGAAAACTTGCATGTGCCTCTAGCATATGTGTGTGTGTGGGTGTGGTGAGAGGTTGGTATATATAGGTGCTTGCATGTGTCCCCCCTCGCATGCATGCGCTCTAACCTAGAGACGAAGGTTCCGTACCCGTATAAGGGTGGAATCTCCCCGTCGAGGGGAAACCGGGTAGGATAGTGCCCCAACTTGTGAACCAACATGGTTTGACATCACCCTATGACCTAAACAAACACAAATCAAGAGAGAGCTACGCCGGGCTACCCCTGTCAGAGGAACGTCTAGGGGGGTAGACGATCCGAGTGTGCACAGAGATCAGGGTTTCGCCGTAGGAAGACCACGAGAACATTGGAATGAGATGAAAACTTGAATGTGCCCCTAGCATATGTGTGTGTGGGGGTGTGGTGAGAGGTTGGTATATATAGGTGCTTGCATGTGTCCCCCCTCGCATGCATGCGCTCTAACCTAGAGGCGAAGGTTCCGTACCCGTATAAGGGTGGAATCTCCCCGTCAAGAAGAAACCGGGTAGGATAGTGCCCCAACTTGTGAACCAACATGGTTTGACATCACCCTATGACCTAAACAAACACAAAACAAGAGAGAGCTACGCCGGGCTACCCCTGTCCGAGTGTGCACAGAGATCAGGGTTTCGCCGGAGGAAGACCACGAGAACATTGGAATGAGATGAAAACTTGCATGTGCCCCTAGCATATGTGTGTGGGGGGGGTGTGGTGAGAGGTTGGTATATATAGGTGCTTGCATGTGTCCCCCCTCGCATGCATGCGCTCTAACCTAGAGGCGAAGGTTCCGTACCCGTATAAGGGTGGAATCTCCCCGTCGAGGTGAAACCGGGTAGGATAGTGCCCCAACTTGTGAACCAACATGGTTTGACATCACCCTATGACCTAAACAAACACAAAACAAGAGAGAGCTACGCCGGTCTACCCCTGTCAGAGGAACGTCTAGGTGGGGTAGACGATCCGAGTGTGCACAGAGATCCGGGTTTCGCCGGAGGAAGACCACGAGAACATTGGAATGAGATGAAAACTTGCATGTGCCCCTAGCATATGTGTGTGTGGGTGTGGTGAGAGGTTGGTATATATAGGTGCTTGCATGTGTCCCCCCTCGCATGCATGCGCTCTAACCTAGAGGCGAAGGTTCCGTACCCGTATAAGGGTGGAATCTCCCCGTCAAGACGAAACCAGGTAGGATAGTGCCCCAACTTGTGAACCAACATGGTTTGGCATCACCCTATGACCTAAACAAACAAAAAACAAGAGAGAGCTACGTAGGGCTACCTCTGTTAGAGGAACGTCTAGGGGGGTAGACGATCCGAGTGTGCACAGAGATCAGGGTTTCGCCGGAGGAAGACCACGAGAACATTGGAATGAGATGAAAACTTGCATGTGCCCCTAGCATATGTGTGTGTGTGGGTGTGGTGAGAGGTTGGTATATATAGGTGCTTGCATG
This sequence comes from Avena atlantica, assembly GCA_910589765.1. NCBI lineage: Eukaryota > Viridiplantae > Streptophyta > Magnoliopsida > Poales > Poaceae > Avena > Avena atlantica. The sequence continues at coordinate 183,645,411 of OU342737.1, forward strand.
TGTCCCCCCTCGCATGCATGCGCTCTAACCTAGAGGCGAAAGTTCCGTACCCGTATAAGGGTGGAATCTCCCCGTCAAGACGAAACCGGGTAGGATAGTGCCCCAACTTGTGAACCAACATGGTTTGACATCACCCTATGACCTAAAAAAACACAAAACAAGAGAGAGCTACGCCGGGCTACCCATGTCAGAGGAACGTCTAGGGGGGTAGACGATCCGAGTGTGCACAGAGATCAGGATTTCGCCGGAGGAAGACCACGAGAACATTGGAATGAGATGAAAACTTGCATGTGCCCCTAGCATATGTGTGTGTGTGGGTGTGGTGAGAGGTTGGTATATATAGGTGCTTGCATGTGTCCCCCCTCGCATGCATGCGCTCTAACCTAGAGACGAAGGTTCCGTACCCGTATAAGGGTGGAATCTCCCCGTCGAGGGGAAACCGGGTAGGATAGTGCCCCAACTTGTGAACCAACATGGTTTGACATCACCCTATGACCTAAACAAACACAAATCAAGAGAGAGCTACGCCGGGCTACCCCTGTCAGAGGAACGTCTAGGGGGGTAGACGATCCGAGTGTGCACAGAGATCAGGGTTTCGCCGTAGGAAGACCACGAGAACATTGGAATGAGATGAAAACTTGAATGTGCCCCTAGCATATGTGTGTGTGGGGGTGTGGTGAGAGGTTGGTATATATAGGTGCTTGCATGTGTCCCCCCTCGCATGCATGCGCTCTAACCTAGAGGCGAAGGTTCCGTACCCGTATAAGGGTGGAATCTCCCCGTCAAGAAGAAACCGGGTAGGATAGTGCCCCAACTTGTGAACCAACATGGTTTGACATCACCCTATGACCTAAACAAACACAAAACAAGAGAGAGCTACGCCGGGCTACCCCTGTCAGAGGAACGTCTCGGGGGGTAGACGATCCGAGTGTGCACAGAGATCAGGGTTTCGCCGGAGGAAGACCACGAGAACATTGGAATGAGATGAAAACTTGCATGTGCCCCTAGCATATGTGTGTGGGGGGGTGTGGTGAGAGGTTGGTATATATAGGTGATTGCATGTGTCCCCCCTCGCATGCATGCGCTCTAACCTAGAGGCGAAGGTTCCGTACCCGTATAAGGGTGGAATCTCCCCGTCGAGGTGAAACCGGGTAGGATAGTGCCCCAACTTGTGAACCAACATGGTTTGACATCACCCTATGACCTAAACAAACACAAAACAAGAGAGAGCTACGCCGGGCTACCCCTGTCAGAGGAACGTCTAGGGGGTAGACGATCCGAGTGTGCACAGAGATCAGGGTTTCGCCGGAGGAAGACCACGAGAACATTGGAATGAGATGAAAACTTGCATGTGCCCCTAGCATATGTGTGTGTGTGTGGGTGTGGTGAGAGGTTGGTATATATAGGTGCTTGCATGTGTCCCCCCTCGCATGCATGCGCTCTAACCTAGAGGCGAAGGTTCCGTACCCGTATAAGGGGGTAATCTCCCCGTCGAGGTGAAACCGGGTAGGATAGTGCCCCAACTTGTGAGCCAACATGGTTTGACATCACCCTATGACCTAAACAAACACAAAAGAAGAGAGAGCTACGCCGGGCTACCCCTGTCAAAGGAACGTCTAGGGGGGTAGACGATCCGAGTGTGCACAGAGATTAGGGTTTCGCCGGAGGAAGACCACGAGAACATTGGAATGAGATGAAAACTTGCATGTGCCCCTAGCATATTTGTGTGTGTGGGTGTGGTGAGAGGTTGGTATATATAGGTGATTGCATGTGTCCCCCCTCGCATGCATGCGCTCTAACCTAGAGGCGAAGGTTCCGTACCCGTATAAGGGTGGAATCTCCCCGTCGAGGTGAAACCAGGTAGGATAGTGCCCCAACTTGTGAACCAACATGGTTTGACATCACCCTATGACCTAAACAAACACAAAACAAGAGAGAGCTACGCCGGTCTACCCCTGTCAGAGGAACGTCTAGGGGGGTAGACGATCCGAGTGTGCACAGAGAACAGGGTTTCGCCGGAGGAAGACCACGAGAACATTGGAATGAGATGAAAACTTGCATGTGCCCCTAACATATGTCTGTGTGGGGTGTGGTGAGAGGTTGGTATATATAGGTGCTTGCATGTGTCCCCCCTCGCATGCATGCGCTCTAACCTAGAGGCGAAGGTTCCGTACCCGTATAAGGGTGGAATCTCCCCGTCGAGGCGAAACCGGGTAGGATAGTGCCCCAACTTGTGAACCAACATGGTTTGACATCACCCTATGACCTAAACAAACACAAAACAAGAGAGAGCTACGCCGGGCTACCCCTGTCAGAGGAACGTCTAGGGGGGTAGACGATCCGAGTGTGCACAGAGATCAGGGTTTCGCCGGAGAAAGACCACGAGAACATTGGAATGAGATGAAAACTTGCATGTGCCCCTAGCATATGTGTGTGTGGGGGTGTGGTGAGAGGTTGGTATATATAGGTGCTTGCATGTGTCCCCCCTCGCATGCATGCGCTCTAACCTAGAGGCGAAGGTTCCGTACCCGTATAAGGGTGGAATCTCCCCGTCGAGGCAAAACCGGGTAGGATAGTGCCCCAACTTGTGAACCAACATGGTTTGACATCACCCTATGACCTAAACAAACACAAAACAAGAGAGAGCTACGCCGGTCTACCCCTGTCAGAGGAACGTCTAGGGGGGTAGACGATCCGAGTGTGCACAGAGATCAGGGTTTCGCCGGAGGAAGACCACGAGAACATTGGAATGAGATGAAAACTTGCATGTGCCCCTAGCATATGTGTGTGTGGGGTGTGGTGAGAGGTTGGTATATATAGGTGCTTGCATGTGTCCCCCCTCGCATGCATGCGCTCTAACCTAGAGGCGAATGTTCCGTACCCGTATAAGGGTGGAATCTCCCCGTCGAGGCGAAACCGGGTAGGATAGTGCCCCAACTTGTGAACCAACATGGTTTGACATCACCCTATGACCTAAACAAACACAAAACAAGAGAGAGCTACGCCGGGCTACCCCTGTCAGAGGAACGTCTAGGGGGGTAGACGATCCGAGTGTGCACAGAGATCAGGGTTTCGCCGGAGGAAGACCACGAGAACATTGGAATGAGATGAAAACTTGCATGTGCCCCTAGCATATGTGTGTGTGGGGGTGTGGTGATAGGTTGGTATATATAGGTTCTTGCATGTGTCCCCCCTCGCATGCATGCGCTCTAACCTAGAGGCGAAGGTTCCGTACCCGTATAAGGGTGGAATCTCCCCGTCGAGGCGAAACCGGGTAGGATAGTGCCCCAACTTGTGAACCAACATGGTTTGACATCACCCTATGACCTAAACAAACACAAAACAAGAGAGAGCTACGCCGGGCTACCCCTGTCAGAGGAACGTCTAGGGGGGTAGACGATCCGAGTGTGCACAGAGATCAGGGTTTCGCCGGAGGAAGACCACGAGAACATTGGAATGAGATGAAAACTTGCATGTGCCCCTAGCATATGTGTGTGTGGGGGTGTGGTGATAGGTTGGTATATATAGGTTCTTGCATGTGTCCCCCCTCGCATGCATGCGCTCTAACCTAGAGGCGAAGGTTCCGTACCCGTATAAGGGTGGAATCTCCCCGTCGAGGCGAAACCGGGTAGGATAGTGCCCCAACTTGTGAACCAACATGGTTTGACATCACCCTATGACCTAAACAAACACAAAACAAGAGAGAGCTACGCCGGTCTACCCCTGTCAGAGGAACGTCTAGGGGGGTAGACGATCCGAGTGTGCACAGAGATCAGGGTTTCGCCGGAGGAAGACCACGAGAACATTGGAATGAGATGAAAACTTGCATGTGCCCCTAGCATATGTGTGTGTGGGGGTGTGGTGAGAGGTTGGTATATATAGGTGCTTGCATGTGTCCCCCCTCGCATCCATGCGCTCTAACCTAGAGGCGAAGGTTCCGTACCCGTATAAGGGTGGAATCTCCCCGTCGAGGCGAAACCGGGTAGGATAGTGCCCCAACTTGTGAGCCAACATGGTTTGACATCACCCTATGACCTAAACAAACACAAAACAAGAGAGAGCTACGCCGGGCTACCCCTGTCAGAGGAACGTCTAGGGGGGTAGACGATCCGAGTGTGCACAGAGATCAGGGTTTCGCCGGAGGAAGACCACGAGAACATTGGAATGAGATGAAAACTTGCATGTGCCCCTAGCATATGTGTGTGGGTGTGGTGAGAGGTTGGTATATATAGGTGCTTGCATGTGTCCCCCCTCGCATACATGCGCTCTAACCTAGAGGCGAAGGTTCCGTACCCGTATAAGGGGGTAATCTCCCCGTCGAGGTGAAACCGGGTAGGATAGTGCCCCAACTTGTGAGCCAACATGGTTTGACATCACCCTATGACCTAAACAAACACAAAACAAGAGAGAGCTACGTCGGGCTACCCCTGTCAGAGGAACGTCTAGGGGGGTAGACGATCCGAGTGTGCACAGAGATCAGGGTTTCGCCGGAGGAAGACCACGAGAACATTGGAATGAGATGAAAACTTGCATGTGCCCCTAGCATATGTGTGTGGAGGGGTTAGTATATATAGGTGCTTGCATGTGTCCCCCCTCGCATGCATGCGCTCTAACCTAGAGGCGAAGGTTCCGTACCCGTATAAGGGGTAATCTCCCCGTCGAGGTGAAACCGGGTAGGATAGTGCCCCAACTTGTGAGCCAACATGGTTTGACATCACCCTATGACCTAAACAAACACAAAACAAGAGAGAGCTACGTCGGGCTACCCCTGTCAGAGGAACGTCTAGGGGGGTAGACGATCCGAGTGTGCACAGAGATCAGGGTTTCGCCGGAGGAAGACCACGAGAACATTGGAATGAGATGAAAACTTGCATGTGCCCCTAGCATATGTGTGTGGAGGGGTTAGTATATATAGGTGCTTGCATGTGTCCCCCCTCGCATGCATGCGCTCTAACCTAGAGGCGAAGGTTCCGTACCCGTATAAGGGGGTAATCTCCCCGTCGAGGTGAAACCGGGTAGGATAGTGCCCCAACTTGTGAGCCAACATGGTTTGACATCACCCTATGACCTAAACAAACACAAAACAAGAGAGAGCTACGCCGGTCTACCCCTGTCAGAGGAACGTCTAGGGGGGTAGACGATCCGAGTGTGCACAGAGAACAGGGTTTCGCCGGAGGAAGACCACGAGAACATTGGAATGAGATGAAAACTTGCATGTGCCCCTAACATATGTCTGTGTGGGGGTGTGGTGAGAGGTTGGTATATATAGGTGCTTGCATGTGTCCCCCCTCGCATGCATGCGCTCTAACCTAGAGGCGAAGGTTCCGTACCCGTATAAGGGTGGAATCTCCCCGTCGAGGCGAAACCGGGTAGGATAGTGCCCCAACTTGTGAACCAACATGGTTTGACATCACCCTATGACCTAAACAAACACAAAACAAGAGAGAGCTACGCCGGGCTACCCCTGTCAGAGGAACGTCTAGGGGGGTAGACGATCCGAGTGTGCACAGAGATCAGGGTTTCGCCGGAGAAAGACCACGAGAACATTGGAATGAGATGAAAACTTGCATGTGCCCCTAGCATATGTGTGTGTGGGGGTGTGGTGAGAGGTTGGTATATATAGGTGCTTGCATGTGTCCCCCCTCGCATGCATGCGCTCTAACCTAGAGGCGAAGGTTCCGTACCCGTATAAGGGTGGAATCTCCCCGTCGAGGCAAAACCGGGTAGGATAGTGCCCCAACTTGTGAACCAACATGGTTTGACATCACCCTATGACCTAAACAAACACAAAACAAGAGAGAGCTACGCCGGTCTACCCCTGTCAGAGGAACGTCTAGGGGGGTAGACGATCCGAGTGTGCACAGAGATCAGGGTTTCGCCGGAGGAAGACCACGAGAACATTGGAATGAGATGAAAACTTGCATGTGCCCCTAGCATATGTGTGTGTGGGGGTGTGGTGAGAGGTTGGTATATATAGGTGCTTGCATGTGTCCCCCCTCGCATGCATGCGCTCTAACCTAGAGGCGAATGTTCCGTACCCGTATAAGGGTGGAATCTCCCCGTCGAGGCGAAACCGGGTAGGATAGTGCCCCAACTTGTGAACCAACATGGTTTGACATCACCCTATGACCTAAACAAACACAAAACAAGAGAGAGCTACGCCGGGCTACCCCTGTCAGAGGAACGTCTAGGGGGGTAGACGATCCGAGTGTGCACAGAGATCAGGGTTTCGCCGGAGGAAGACCACGAGAACATTGGAATGAGATGAAAACTTGCATGTGCCCCTAGCATATGTGTGTGTGGGGGTGTGGTGATAGGTTGGTATATATAGGTTCTTGCATGTGTCCCCCCTCGCATGCATGCGCTCTAACCTAGAGGCGAAGGTTCCGTACCCGTATAAGGGTGGAATCTCCCCGTCGAGGCGAAACCGGGTAGGATAGTGCCCCAACTTGTGAACCAACATGGTTTGACATCACCCTATGACCTAAACAAACACAAAACAAGAGAGAGCTACGCCGGGCTACCCCTGTCAGAGGAACGTCTAGGGGGGTAGACGATCCGAGTGTGCACAGAGATCAGGGTTTCGCCGGAGGAAGACCACGAGAACATTGGAATGAGATGAAAACTTGCATGTGCCCCTAGCATATGTGTGTGTGGGGGTGTGGTGATAGGTTGGTATATATAGGTTCTTGCATGTGTCCCCCCTCGCATGCATGCGCTCTAACCTAGAGGCGAAGGTTCCGTACCCGTATAAGGGTGGAATCTCCCCGTCGAGGCGAAACCGGGTAGGATAGTGCCCCAACTTGTGAACCAACATGGTTTGACATCACCCTATGACCTAAACAAACACAAAACAAGAGAGAGCTACGCCGGTCTACCCCTGTCAGAGGAACGTCTAGGGGGGTAGACGATCCGAGTGTGCACAGAGATCAGGGTTTCGCCGGAGGAAGACCACGAGAACATTGGAATGAGATGAAAACTTGCATGTGCCCCTAGCATATGTGTGTGTGGGGGTGTGGTGAGAGGTTGGTATATATAGGTGCTTGCATGTGTCCCCCCTCGCATCCATGCGCTCTAACCTAGAGGCGAAGGTTCCGTACCCGTATAAGGGTGGAATCTCCCCGTCGAGGCGAAACCGGGTAGGATAGTGCCCCAACTTGTGAGCCAACATGGTTTGACATCACCCTATGACCTAAACAAACACAAAACAAGAGAGAGCTACGCCGGGCTACCCCTGTCAGAGGAACGTCTAGGGGGGTAGACGATCCGAGTGTGCACAGAGATCAGGGTTTCGCCGGAGGAAGACCACGAGAACATTGGAATGAGATGAAAACTTGCATGTGCCCCTAGCATATGTGTGTGGGTGTGGTGAGAGGTTGGTATATATAGGTGCTTGCATGTGTCCTCCCTCGCATACATGCGCTCTAACCTAGAGGCGAAGGTTCCGTACCCGTATAAGGGGGTAATCTCCCCGTCGAGGTGAAACCGGGTAGGATAGTGCCCCAACTTGTGAGCCAACATGGTTTGACATCACCCTATGACCTAAACAAACACAAAACAAGAGAGAGCTACGTCGGGCTACCCCTGTCAGAGGAACGTCTAGGGGGGTAGACGATCCGAGTGTGCACAGAGATCAGGGTTTCGCCGGAGGAAGACCACGAGAACATTGGAATGAGATGAAAACTTGCATGTGCCCCTAGCATATGTGTGTGGAGGGGTTAGTATATATAGGTGCTTGCATGTGTCCCCCCTCGCATGCATGCGCTCTAACCTAGAGGCGAAGGTTCCGTACCCGTATAAGGGGGTAATCTCCCCGTCGAGGTGAAACCGGGTAGGATAGTGCCCCAACTTGTGAGCCAACATGGTTTGACATCACCCTATGACCTAAACAAACACAAAACAAGAGAGAGCTACGCCGGGATACCCCTGTCAGAGGAACGTCTAGGGGGGTAGACGATCCGAGTGTGCAGAGAGATCATGGATATTAGTAAACATCAATTGTTTCTTCTATAATAGTATACATAAAATAATATATTATTGTTTCTTCTATTGTTTATTCATTTGTTATATTAATAATGTTTTTGTATAATTTTTTATTAATAACAAAAATTAAAAAAAAAACTAGCTACGCCGAGGGCAGCCCTCGGCGTACGCCTGGCCCTCGGCGTAGCACTATCCGTTAAGTGCTGCCCGAGCGGCCCACCCGGGCCACTCGCCCACTCCTTCCCCCATCCCCAACCTCCCGCGCGCCCGCCCCCGACCCCGCCGCCGCCAGCCAGCCGCCGCCCCCCCCCTCAGCCTCCCCGAGCCGCCGCCCCCTCAGCCTCCTCGGGCCGCCGCCGCTGCCTCCCCGAGTCACCGCCCCGTCAGCCTCCCCGAGCCGCCGCCAGCACTCCCTCCCTCCCCCAAGCCACCGCCGCCAGCAACCCTCCCTCCCCCACTGCCCCGCCGCCACCCCTACTGCCCCGTCGCCTCCCCCACTGCCCCGCCCCTCCCCCACTGTTGGTGGGGCCGATACGGAGGCGGACACTAGCCGCGAGTTGGTGGGGCCGAAGAAATTGCGGAATCGTGGGGAATCGGGAGTCCCTGACGAGAAGTTTGAGCCTAGGACTCAGGAGGCGAAAGCCCTTATTATTCCAGATGGCCTTGAGTAAGTGTACTAATTTGGCAATTTAAAACATTGTATTTCATGTTGGTCATAAATAATTATTGTGTACTAATGTTTATTATTGTGCGGCAATTGGACATTTCCTCCGGGGACGAAGCCTCGCCTTCCTAACAGCCTTGTTGGAGCTCTGATTAGGAAGTTCTGGCCGGGCTATCACATTACCCATGAGGGTGACAGGAAGCTAGCTACCACTTGGGCGGAGTACCAGACTACCCGTGTCCCGGGCTTTCCGACAGCTGCTGATGCTGTCATCACCAAGTTTTGGGTAAGGCATATTTCTCGAGTTATGTTCATACTTGATGACCCCACCGTGCTAACTCATGACTCTTATGCATGATTGAAGTGCTTTTACCGTGTGGCCGAGGAGGACCAGGAGAAGGCGCAGAGGACTTTGCTTGGGGCTTGTGTGAAGTTGACCCCCCAGGTGTGGTACAACCAGAAGGTCACGACCGCTAGCCACTTCTGGGCTGACAGGGGCGTGAGGGTCAGGAAGGAAGACATTGTCGGTAGGAACCCTAATCCTGAGTACTCGATGACGCCAGAAGAGTACATGTCGGTGAGTAAAATGTCAATGAGATTCTACATTGCTTCTAAGTTGCCATTGCATTGTCTGGAGTTGAGTATTGCATTTTCAGGTTATCCTCGATTGGGCCGAGCCGCATCGACTCGCATGGGAGGAGCTGGTTAGGACGAGGTGGCTCAGAGAAGACGAGGAGTTTGCAGCCTTGTCGAGGCGGAACGTGGATAACCGAGGCGATGGTGGAACGCACTGCGCGGGAAACCGCAACTTTGACCGCTTCAAGGGGAAGGTGGTACGTATATACATGGAACGACCTGCGTGCATTTCTGCTTATGTTTGTACTTCATATGCATAATATTTTCTTTTCGCGATACAGGTGGCCGAGGCACAACCCGGGGAGGTGATTCATGACGTCGCCGTCTATGAGATGATGCGGCGAAAGAAGCCCAATTACTCGGAGCCTCAACCCTCGTTGCCCGTGTACTTCGGCACTGCCCAGAACGACTTGGGGAACTACAGCACGATGGTGAAGGCTCGTCACCCCCATGTGGATGACCCCATTCACGCGGAGATCGACGAGGAGTCGTTGGTCCTGTCGGGGCACGGATTGCAGCATGGACGCCTCAAGATTCTGAATAAGAAGGTCAAGCCTACCCTCAGCACGAGCTTCATCCGTCTCAAGGCTACCTACCCCGCCGACGGCCCCCCTATCCCGCCTCGTGGCCAGCCTCGTCGCTCCGCCGAGGATGTAAGTTTTTCTCGTTTTCATCATCTTTATGACTTTTGTTCCTGCATGGCTAACCGCTGACGAGATTCCTTGTATTTGAAATTGTAGCCTGAGTTAGACGCGGCCTACGATGCCGCTTATGAGGAATATCAGGTGGCCTTTCGGCAGCATCAAGAGGCGAATGCGATCTACATGCAATACGTAAATGTAAGTCCGAACCTTTATTTTTTGCAAAAGATACAAGTCCCACTTCCCCCCGTTTTTTGTACTACGGCCTGACTTCTAAACTATCTTGCAGGCCATGATGGTGAATATTCAAACTGGCCAGAATAGAGATTTAGGGCCCGTGCCTCCCATGCCAGGTCCGATGCCATTTTGGCAATCGAAGGAAAGCTTCACTAGGACCTACTACGCATCGACACCGGTAAGTTCTTTGCGAACCCACTGGTTATCGCTTTACTTTGCCTCGCAAGTTGCTAACATGTAGGCAACATGTAGGGAACGGGAGCTTCTGGGAACCGGCACTTTGGCCACGCCTCGCCGGATAGGCGTCAGATCACACCGCTTCATGACGATGGTCCATCTCCTGGCCATTCTGCAGGTGGTTCTCCCGAGCTTCACACTTCTCCTACTCCCTCGCCAGGTGGCTCTTCTGCTGCTTCTACTGGACGCAACCCTCGGCAGAGGTCGCCACTTTTCACCAGGGGAGATCTCGGGTACACCCCCTCTCCTCCAGAGTTGTAGGCATGTGTGATGATGTCGATGATCTTGTATGACTAATGTATGGATGATCTTGTATGACTGATGTTGATACATGTATGGCATATGTGATCTTGTTTCAATTGGTGTGGAATATATATTGCATGGATGTATGGATGATGTATGGATGTATGGATGATGATGTATGGATGTATGGCTGCTGTGAGTGCTGCTGCTGCAAAAAAAAATTCAAAAAAAAAACTGTGCATTTGATACGCCGACGGCCTTGCCCTCGGCGTAGGAGGTAAGCGTGACCAAATGGTCAAGGCTACGCCGACGGCAAGGCCCTCGGCGTAGGGCCAGGCCGCTGCTGCCAGGCCGCTGCGCTGCCTCCACGTGGCAGTAGTACGCCGAGGGGGAGGCCGTCGGCGCAGCAGCTGCGCCAGGCCGCTGCGCTGCCTCCACGTGGCAGGCGTACGCCGAGGGGGAGGCCGTCGGCGTAGCTGCTGCGCCAGGCCACCCACCAGCCTCCACGTGGCTTAGTACGCCGAGGGTGAGGCCGTCGGCGTAGCCGACGCGCCGTTAACTGGCCTTGTGACGGCGTGGTCGACGTTCGCCGACGGTCTCTACGCCGACGGGCGCCGTCAGGCCGTCGGCGTTGACCTACGCCGACGGTCTTGTCCTACGCCGACGGCCGCGCCTGCTCCGCCGAGGGAGAGGTCCGCCGAGGACGGTACGCCGAGGGCAGCCGTCGGCGTAGCATACGCCGAGGATTTTCTTGGCTACGCCGACGGCAATATGCCCTCGGCATACCGAGCTTCTCCTGTAGTGGAGTCAGAGTGCTCGGAACATGACTAGTAGCTTGGCACCATGGCAGATCTGTGGGCGGGATAGAGCGTGTAGGAGGGTCAAGTGATGCCAAGGACTGCAAGCACGGCCTGCATTCCATGTATTCATTGTTTATTTTTTGCTCACTAAATTATTCTAGTTCAGTAGCTGAGCCAAGTCAAGAAGCTGGTGCAAAGCGAGTTCTCTTTGCTGGTGAGAGTTTATAGTGAGAATGTCATGGGAGGATAATGTGGGAGTGCTTCGATTTCTGGAACATGATTTATAGGTTTTCAATTTTTTTAGTTATTCTGTCTATCAACGTTCATGGAACGAATTGCAATATTTTCCAGCCTTTTTTGCATGTATCCAGCGTAGGCGGTTAACTCAGTTCTCTTCTTAACTCAGTTCAGGGGAATACATTAGCTTAGAGGAGCGTGAGGCCACTACAGTGGCAGCAAGATATATGATTTTTTATTTGCAAATTTGTAGCAATTATATTTAGAATATTTGTGATTCTAATTTTATACTCTTCTAAAATTTCACCATGTTAAATGCAAAGTTAGCGTTCAAGCACATTGGCCGTGGTGTCTCGCTACTATCATCCGCTCGAGCTACCATGGAGAAAGTGGTTAGAATATCCGTTTGGAAGATGCATCAGGAAGAAATAGGTTGCTGGTAAGCTTCCATATTTTCTTGTTTCACCCCTCTCTTGTAGTGAGCACTCAATCTTCAGTTAATTACACCGCTCTAAATCTGATGTTTCAGTGGGTTTTCCCCTTTCATATGAATTCTAGATGTTGGCCCATTCTTACGGAGATATTATTGTACATATATTAGTTTACAAGAGTGGAGAATTCAAAATGTGCGTGTAGTTTTTCTTACGGATTGCCTCTTGTTGTTCATTGCTCCACAGGCATACTGATTTTGGTTCAAATAAAAAAGCTCTAGCATAGGAACATTTTGGGATAATATGAGTTGCTAAATACCACGGTATATGAGCAATTTCTTCATTTCTGTGTGTTCATTTTCCTTATCTTAAGCAATCATAAAGAATAGTACCTTAATTTTAGATCTGTAGCTGCTGATATATAATGATCTACCCATCTATTGGTTACATAATTTGTTCGCTACACACGTATAAAATAAAAATGAACTTGGTAAGCTCATGCACGTGTATAGAAAGCATCAACACCAATATGCTTGCTAAGCTCATGTTTAACCGGATCACGTGCAATACTAATAGCACCTGTACTGTCAGACAAAACCAGAGTGGGTGTGGTAATAGAGACCCCAAAATCCGTAAGCAACCACCGTAACCAGGTCACCTCAGCAGTCAACAAGGCCATAGCTCGCAACTCAGCCTCAACACTTGAACGAGAAACCGCTGTCTGTTTCTTCGTCTTCCAGGCAATGAGCGAACCACCAAGAAACACACAGTAAGCAGAAAGTGAACGGCGATCCGTAGGATCACTCGCCCATGTAGCATCCGAATAGCACTGGAGCTGGAGGGAGCTGGAACGAGGAAAGAAAAGGTGACGAGTGATCGTGCCACGAAGATAACAAAGAACACGGAGAAGATGACTATAGTGAACAGTGGTAGGAGCAGAAACAAACTGAATATGAACAGGATAAGATATGTCAGGACGAGTGACAGCAAGATAAACAAGACTCCCGACAAGATGGCGATAACGTGTCGGATCAGAAAGAGGATCACCATCAGTAGGATGAAGCTTGACATTAAGCTCCATAGGGGTCTCAACAGTGCGCTCATCCCCAAGAGCAGCACGAGCAAGAAGATCCTGAATATATTTTTCCTAGGAGATGAAAACGCCATCAGAAGTGGAGGAAACCTCAATCCCAAGAAAGTATCAAAGAGGACCAAGATTAGTCATAAGAAACTGATCACGAAGAAGAGCCTTAACAAAGGCGATATACTCAGGATCATCACCAATAATGATCATATCATCAACATAGAGAAGAAGAAGAGTGTGTCCACGAGGAGAAGTGTGAACAAACAGAGAAACCAGCAGTAGTCACTACAGAGGCAAAGCGCTCAAACCACGCACGAGGGGCCTGTTTGAGGCCATAAAGAGAACGCCGAAGACGACAAACCATCCCCGCGGGAATAGAATACCCAGGAGGAGGCTGCATATAAACCTCCTCACGCAACTCACCATTGAGGAATGCGTTCTGGACATCAAGCTGAGACACAGACCAGTGACGAACAGAAGCAACAGCAAGAAGAGTACGCACAGTGGTCATATGAGCCACATGAGCAAAAGTCTCATCATAGTCATGACCGTGCTTCTGCTAAAAACCACGAGCCACAAGACGCGCTTTATAGCGCTTAAGAGATCCATCAGAGGGTGCCAGTGCGCTCAAGCGCAGCAATCTCCTCAGCCATGGCCAGCTGCCATTCAGGATGATGCTCAGCATCCCGATAAGAAGTCAGCTCGGAGATAACAGAAAGACCATACTGACTAGGAGAGTAACGGTTGGGGGAACAATGCTGACGAACATGACGAGTAGAGGGAAGCTCATCAGAGGAAGACGACTCATGAGACGACGATAAAGAAGAAGGAATAGCAGAGGAAGGCTCTGAAGAACAAGGAGAACTAGGGGAACTAGACGGAGTAGAGGAGGATGGTGTCGAAGAAGAGACATCAGGGAGAGTGGGTCCTGAAGAAGACACAATAGGAGTAGAAGGAGGTGTGTAAGGAAAAAGAAGAAAAAAGATATCTTCCACCGGGTAGGTACTAGCGGTGGGACGAGGATAGAAAGGGCGCGTCTCATCAAAAGTAACGTCGTGAGAGATACGCATCCGATGACTAACGGGGTCCCAACAGCGATAGCCTTTATGCTCATCACTGTATCCAAGGAAGACACACTCAACAGACTGAGCGGTCAGTTTGGTGCATTCGCGAGGGGAAAGGAGAACATAGCAAACACAACCAAACAAGAAAAGCATGGAGTAGTCTGGAGAATGAACAGATAGGCGCCAAAGAGGGATACCACCCTGCAGAGCGGCAAGAGGCTGAATATTGATGAGGTAAGCCGACATAGCGACAGCCTCAGCCTAGAAATGCGGCGGAAGGGAAGAAGCAATCATCATGGAATGAGTGGTCTCAAGAATATGGTGGTGCTTACGCTCAGCAACGCCATTCTGGGCATGTGCGCCGGGACAGGAGAACTGAGCGAGGGTACCCTGATCAGCAAGAACACCTCGCAACATTCGGGAGATATACTCACCAGCAGAGTCAGCACGAAACACGAATGGGTGTAGAATATTGAGTATGGAACATGTCCGAAAAACGCTGATATATGGAGAGCACTTCACTGCGAGAGCGCATAAAATACAACCAAGTGTACCGAGAAAAATCATCTATGAATAAAATATAGTAGCGATGGCCCCCTTTCTAAGCGAAAGGAGCCGGACCCCAAACATCGAAATGAAGTAAATCAAAAGGTTACTGAGATACAGACACGCTGGTAGGATAGGGTAGCTGAATCTGTTTGCCCAACCTACAACCCTGACAATGTAAAGACACATCTCCTGAGACAAACCCCAGAAGTCCACGATGAACTAATGACGACAGGCAAGAGCCACAAAGGTGACCAAGACGATGATGCCACTGCTAAAAAGAGCTGGTTGCAGGGGCGACGACCGGAGAAGAACTGGCAGATGAAGTGGCAGCGGAAGGAACACGAAGCCAGTCTAACTCCCAAAATCCTGAAGAGTCACGACTGCGAGGGTCATCTCCAACCAGGGCCTGTGTGCGATGATCCTGGACAAAACAAGAATCGGCATCAAGAATGACGCGATAACCAGAGTCAGTAAGCTGGCTAGCAGAGAACAGATTCATATTAAGATGAGGAACATGAGAAATATCAGGAACAGAAAAAGAAGAAGTAGAAAGAGTGCCCCGACTAGAGACAGGAAGAGAGGTACCATCGGTCGTGAGAACACGGACAGGAGAAGTGAGAGAACGAATAGCGGACTGAAGAGAAGACTCAGAGGTCATATGAAAAGAACCTCCAGAATCCAGATACCACGGGGACGTACCTGACTGTGTAGAAGGTGGTGGTCGCGTAGTGCCTGAAGAATCAGTCACAGAACCAACAGTGCCCGTCGAAGAAGAGCCTGTAGCAGCAAGCAGACCGCGAAGACTTCTGATAATGTCCTGATCAGAGAGAGCAACTACTGAAGATCCGGAAGGAGCCGACTGCCCACGAGCCTGGTGCTGCTGACGTAAACTAGGATCCCGTGTATAACAGGTGGCCCAAGTGTGGCCATCCCTGCTACAGTAAGTGCAGTGACGAAGAGAACCACAGCGACCCTGACCACGAGCCTACTGGTGCTGACTCTGACCCTGAGATTGCTGGTGCTGACTCTGACCCTGACCTCGAGGAGTGGGTAGTATCAGCGGCGGCACAGAGGACCGCAGCTGAGTCGAGGGAGCAGACGGCAGAGGAGGACCACGAGTAGCAAGCATAGACGGAACCTCAAGAAGACCAGCACCACGGAGACGAGTCTCCTCAGCCCGAAAGCCCGAAGCTCAGACAACACCTCAGAGAGCGGAACACGACCACGAGCATTCAACTGAGCACGGCGGGGCTCGAACTCCTTGCGGAGCCTAGACAGAAACGCATAGATGCGGTGGAACTCCAAATCCGAGCGCACAATCTGGCAGCACGGGCATGTGCCACAAACAGCAGTACGGAGAGAATCAAGTTGACGCCAGATAGCAGCACTCTGAGTATAGAACTCATCAATAGTGGAATCACCCTGCTAAAGAGCATGCTCCTGGCGGACCACAGACAGGTAAAGAGCATCCCCAGACGGCTGATAGCGCTGACGGAGATGTGCTCACTGAGTAGCAACAGTAGGAAGACTCATGAACTCAGTGGCAAACTGGGGTAGAACATTGGAGGTGATTACAGCAGTAGCACGAGCATCCTCATCTACCCACCGAGTGTAGTCCGTCAGATCAAGGCGACAGGTCTCGAGATCAGTAGAGTACTGTTTGAGCTTCAGCTCATATGCAGCAACAGCAGTATCATCGGCACTCTAAGCAGCATCCTTGGCCTCTTGAGAAGCATCAGCGCCAATAACGATCGGCGGCGGCGGAAGAGGAGCCAGAGGAGCAGTGGGGCACTGCGGACAGGAGACCTCGCCAGAGAGAACACCCCATAAACGGCGACTACGCATGTGAACGATCAGGATAATTCGCGCCATAGAAGATCACCGGGCAGCGAGGAATCGCAACTAGCCCAATGCAGAACACATCTCTCTCTCTCAAAATTTTTTTCAACTCTTGATCTCGGATGCGATCCGAACAGCAGCCCGACGGATCACTCGATCCCGATCGAGGCACAAAAAGCCAGCGTGAGGCACGGCGACGGGAGGCCGGCTGGGGAAGACCGGCGGGGGGGATGGGGAAGACCGGCCTCTGGCGGCGGATTAGAGGCGGGGCGCGGCCGACGGCGGTCCTGTCCGGCGGCGGTCACTGCAGTGCGGGCGGCAGCGGCTAGGGACAGAGGCCAGGCGGGCGGCGACCGGCGGCGACGAAGACGGCAAGCCGATGACTACAGGGACGGTGGCGACGCTGCAGATGCGGGCGGCGATGGATAGGGACAGAGGCCAGGCGGGCGGCGGTGGCCCACGACGGAGGAGGAGCAGCGGCGGCGACCGGCGGCGACGACGCCGGCGAGCCGGCCACGATAGGGACGGTGGCGGCGGCCAAAAAAAGTGGAGATTAGAAGCACGAGTTGCACGTGTAGGAGAGAAAAATCCTAAGCCCTTCTACCATGTTAAGAATAAGCAACTTGTATTCCTCAAGGGCCAAAGGCCACAATATATAGTACATGTAGAGATGAAAATATGCAAAAAAAAAACTAACAAATGGGAATATACAATATACAATATATATCTAACATATACTACAATCTACATATGTACTCCAAGAAGCTGTTAAAATAGAAAGTATGTATCCAGGCACATGAACATCTTAGAGATTCTCTTGAGCATGCATGCATGGAGGTGCTTTAGGAGATTACAACATGGTCGTGTGTATTGATTTCTAGGAGAACTCCTTGTTGTGCCCTTGGCATCTATTCGGTTATGTGCTACCAATTTTCTGTTATGTGTTAGTCAGTAAGCTATGCAGAAGATTATATCTCCTACTTTTTGATCATTTGCCAATACTCAGTATATAGAATATAGACTTTTTATTTTGCGCATGGGTAATTTGTCTCACTATATTCTCTTTGATATTTTTCTATAAGGTTTCTGCCTCTCTCGATAGCTTAATTGAAATGGTTTAGTACTATGATACTGTATATAGACTAGCTAACTGGAGTCTTGCAGAGATTGGATTACTTTTGATCAAGATTCTTTTTGCAAGGAGATTCCGAGAAGTAGGAATATAGACTGGCTAAATGGAGTGTGCTTTGCTAGCCCAAAGAACAGAGGGGCTAGGTATTCATGATCTAAAGATCAAGAATATAGCCCTACTTAGTAAATGGATCTTCAGGTTATTAACTGAAGATGACATACGACAAACTCTATTAAAAAAGAAATATATTGGCTTAAAAGCACTGCCCCAAATGCTTTGGAAATCTGGTGACTCTCACTTTTGGGCTGGCCTGCTGGCGTGGAAGAAACATTTCTTTCTCTTCGGGACTTATCTATTAAGGACGGTTCTCAGATAATATTTTGGGAGGATAAGTGGCTAGTTTCCGCTACATTGTCCGTTACAAGGAGGAATCGATTGCCATAGTAACAGAATCATTCCCTCCAATGTGACTTTTAGGAGAGTTTTAGTCGGTACAAGATTGGACACTTGGATATCATTGCTACATCGATTAGCAGATGTTCAATTATTGGTCGGAACTAATGAATTCCATTGGAATCTAAGCGGGAATAGTTCTTTCTATTTGAGTTCCTTATACAATGCTTTAGTCCAGCCAGTGTTACCAGTTTTAGATAATAGGATGATATGGAAGACGAAGATACCACTAAAAAAAATGCCTAGTATCTTCATCGAGGGGTCCTTACTGAAGATAATCTTATCAAGCGCAATTGGCATGGGAATCCTTTATGTGCTTTTTATCATCATAATGAGACAATCAAGCACTTATCACTACGGGACGTGCTTGCTACGCCGAGGGCAAAAGGCCGTCGGCGTAGGCCAAAATACCCTCGGCGTATGGTACGCCGAGGGTTGCCCTCGGCGTAACCTCCTCGGCAAAGATCTCCCTCGGCGGAGCACACTCAAGCCGTCGGCGTATGCTACGCCGTTTGCCCTCGGCGTAGCGACCGTCGGGATAGCCTGTCGGCCGGTTGCAAAAACTTTTTTTTTCAAAAAAAAAAATTATTTTTTTTCTCAATTTTTTTATTCTTTGAATTGTTTCACTTGTTAATCTCCTACTTTGAATATTTTTAACACTAATTATACTTAAATTCCAATCTTAGTCAAACTTCCGAGCATGTCACACATCCTAATACTACTCCAGCTTCAGCACGCTTAACTTTCTCGTTCCTTCAAAACCCGTTTACGCAAAGTAATTCATATATTGGTGTCAATACTATGATATCAATCCTATTAACTCTTATATCATCATGTCACATGTTTGTATTTTTTGAAATTATAAACAATTATTTAAGTAAATATTAATGAATAAGTAAAAATATTATTGAATTCAAATAAAAATATAATAATTTTATTTTTTTGTATTTTTCTATTTAATATAGAATAATTAATATCTTTAAATCTGTAGATCGAAATTCAACAAATAATATGTATAAATTGATCAGAAAAATGAGAGGAATCCAAATATGATATCCATATCAACTAATCACAAACCCTCCGTTTTTTAATTAGCTATTTGGTGGTTGCTTTAGAAAATCCCTTTTTGCGCTCGGATAATGAAAAATACCTTTTTGGTGCGATGAAAAGGAAAACTTGCATTGGATATTTGATAAAATAGCATATTATGAATCTAAAAATTATTTTTATAAAAAAACATGAGCATCGGATCATGTACCTGTAGTTCATATCTGACCCACTTCCTGCCGATTCGGCAGGAATTTGTCTTTTTCACCAAAGGTGGACGGAAAGGTTTAAGATCCCCCTGTTGGGACATTGTCCATATAAGGTGGTATAGTATTTTTGTAAAATGTGGTGGTAGTATTTTGAATTAGCCATTTGGTGGTTGCTTCACAAAACCGTCCGTTTTTTATGCTCGGAAAATAGAAAATGGCTTTTTGGTGCGACGAAAAGGAAAACTTCCTCCTGCAACATTGTTCGCCATCCCATGATGCATGTGTATGCATAATATGGACACATTATCACAAACTATTCCTTGATTCTAGCCATAACATTGGTCATTTGATCCGAAAGCCAAGAAACCTCGAATGAGATAGGTCATTTTGTGAAGGTTTTTTTGAGACATAATCAATATATCAAGTTTGCTATTTTTCCTTATAACTATGTCACATAATATGACACCACGCGAAGGTTTCGCATTGTTTCGGTCGTTTTTGAATTTTTTATGCACGTTTTAAACTATCGTCAAACTTTGTCGAACGGCGGACATAAAGATTCTTAGCTCGGGGCCGATCCTCGCTAAACTTGCATTGTATATTTGATAAAATATCATATTGTGAACCTAAAAATGATTTTTTTTAAAACATGAGCATCGGATCATGTACCTGTAGTTCATATCTGACCCACTTCCTACCGATTCGGCAGGAATTTGTCTTTTTCACCAAAGGTGGACGGAAAGGTCTCGGATCCCCCTGTTGGTTTATTGTCCATATAAGGTGGTATAGTATTTTTCTAAAATGTGTTGGTAGTATTTTGAATTAGCCATTTGGTGGTTGCTTCACAAAACCGTCCGTTTTTTATGCTCGGAAAATAGAAAATGGCTTTTTGGTGCGACGAAAAGGAAAACTTCCTCCTGCAACATTGTTCGCCATCCCATGATGCATGTGTATGTATAATATGGGTACATTATCACAAACTATGCCTTGATTCTAGCCATAACATTGGTTATTCGACCCAAAAGCCAAGAAACCTCGAATGAGATAGGTCATTTTGTGAAGGTTTTTTTGAGACATAATCAATATATCAAGTTTGATATTTTTACTTATAACTATGTCACATAATATAACGCCACGCGAAGGTTTCGCATTGTTTTGATCGTTTTTGAATTTTTTATGCCCGTTTTAAACTATCGTCAAACTTTGTCGAACGGCGGACATAAAGATTCTTAGCTCGGGGCCGAGCCTCGCTAAACTTGCATTGGATCTTTGATAAAATAGCATATTGTGAACCTAAAAATAATTTTTGTAAAAAAACATGAGCATCGGATCATGTACTTGTAGTTCATATCTGACCCACTTCCTACCGATTCGGCAGGAATTTGTCTTTTTCACCAAAGATGGACGGAAAGGTTTCGGATCCCCCTGTTAGTACATTGTCCGTATAAGGTGGTATAGTATTTTTGTAAAATGTGGTGGTAGTATTTTGAATTAGCCATTTGGTGGTTGCTTCACAAAACCGTCCGTTTTTATGCTGGGAAAATGGGAAATGGCTTTTTGTTGGGACGAAAAGGAAAACTTCCTCCTGCAACATTGTTCGCCATTCCATGATGCATGTGTATGCACAATATGGGCATATTATCACAAACTATGCCTTGATTCTAGCCATAACATTGGTCATTTCACCCGAAAGCCAAGAAACCTCGAATGAGATTGGTCATTTTGTGAAGGTTTCTTTGAGACATAATCAATATACCAAGTTTGATATTTTTCCTTCTAACTATGTCACATAATATAAGACCACGCGAAGGTTTCGCATTGTTTCGATCGTTTTTGATTTTTTTATGCCTGTTTTAAACTATATATAATGTTTTATGTTTTACTTAATTTTTATTTATAAATGTGTAATATTTGAGTGTAGATAGATAGGTCTTATTTTTCTGCAAATTTTGATATATTATTTGTATTTTTCCGAATTAGAATGATTTAGTTATGATTTTTCAAAGTTTAATGAGATAAAATAAAAAATAGCTACGCCGAGGGCAGCCGTCGGCGTAGCATAGAATATACCGAGGGCAATTTTACGCCGACGGCTGCTTGGCGGGCCTGGCCTGGACGATGGCTACGCCGACGGCGTCGGCGTAGCTTCCCATTCCTGTAGTGTGTTTTTTCAATGCAATTTATCTAGATCTATATGATAAGTTACCCAAGTAGCTTCGGGATTGTATCCACCTTGTAGTATTGCCAATAGAGTGTTATAAAGAAATAGTTAGTAGTTAGCAGCCCTAGGTTAATTACCCGTTGTAGAAACAGCATGGATGAGTCTGGTGCTCGTGAGGAGGCGTGGTTTAAGGTCATTTTCTGGGTTTTTCGACTCATGTCTCGACACCACACATTGCTTGCTTGTCGGTACATGATTCTTGGGTGTAATGACAGTTCAAGGGAGCTCGCGAGTACATCGACCAAGAAAGTTTTGTGTCTCACCCGTGTTATTTGGTGATGACCAAACCATTGCAGATATATGACATGGAAGGTTAGTTATATTCAAACTTGGGGTTGTGTTTTGGTCTATCACGAAATACAGTTACTCTTCCCAGCAAATGAAGAGTGCATAGATATTTTAATTGTTTTAAATACTTCGTCTCGTTTTTGCCGAACCAGTTTTGTTGCGGATGTTTACTTAGTGTATCCTTCTCAGTTTGTAAATTAGCCTTATCTGGTAAACGTGCGTAACTTGCCTCCATGGATGAGCCTTTGCTCGTTGAGTAGGGTGTTATTTTCAGAGAACATGAATTTAGCCACCAGCATCATATGTGCTGCCTCATCCAGTCTGTATTTTTGTGTTGAACAAGATATTATGGTTAACTACCTATGCTGATACAAATTCATACTCTGTAATATAGACAGTTAACTACCTATGTTGATACACATGTGGTACTGCATGATGGAGTTTCTGCAATAGTGAACAGATTTCAGATTATATGTAAGATGATGTGTGATTCTAATGACGACGATACGCAAAACCCACTTGGTAAAAAGAATACACACAACCACTTGATCATAATATTTTAGAAAAAAAACAGAGTAAACCGACACTGTGTGGGACATGCAATTAACCAAGGTTGATCAAACTATTTATAACCCTATTAATGAAAGAGGACAGGAGGGGAAAGGGACCCGCAACGGAGAGGAAATGGACGGGCTGGTTGGCAGCAGGTTGACTTAATTAGGTTACTACAAACAGAAAGCCAACACTGCAGGCGTGAGAGGCTAAATAACCTACCTGCATTTACACGTCCACCCGACAGGCAACTAATTTTTCAGCTTTGCTTATCTCAATAAATAATAAAAGATATTTCAAATAGAATATGACCAGGAAGCTCGGATAGAAAAACATAATCTGATGGTTAGGTACAACTGAACCATCAATTTATCAAATGAGGTCATTATGCTCAAAATTCAATAAACAGTTTGATAGCAAAAATGAGAATCTTCAAAAACCCATGCATTAGTTCATTCATTCCAAAATACGAAGTTAGGGTTACATGCTTCGCTGATAATAAGTTCTTTAATCTATAATTATAGCTGTCTATGCAAGTTACATTCGTGTTTGGGAATACGATTTGATTTAAGATTTTAACATGTGTATACTTTTGAACTCATATTTCTTAAGTTTATGGAAGATCAAACTCATAATTATATCATTAACATGCTGATTTATTCATGTTTAAGATAACCTAAACTGAAATGAAATGTAGGCTTTATTGGCCGTATTGGTGAGTGTACTTCAGTAGTTATTCAGGTCCTGTCATCATTCAGAGTATACTTGGTGGGTGTACTTCAGAAATTTTTATAGTCATAGCCAACATCTCATCTAATATTTTTGTGACTGTACTTGGTGGGTTCACGGAGTTCCTGTACATGGTGAGGACATGCTAGAATCTCCCCCTCTCTCTCTCTCTAGATCGATCTACTTCTGAATAACTTTTTGCCTGCAACTACTGCTGAATTTATTTGTGTTGCATCCATCAGTCTATTTATGATTTTTCTTTGCTTTGGTTGAAGATACATGTGTGGTTTCTAGGAGTAATAAAGCTATGTATGGCATGAGCCTGTCTCCATCCTAAAATCAAATATGATGCATATTTTGGATTGATTCTGATACAGCAAAATCGTATAAGTACCCTCTATACTATTTGGGGTTTATTTTACTTTTCTTTTTTTGCAGCTAGGATTTGGCTGCGGAGACATATACTCGGCAGTTAGCGGCCAGCTAGATTATTGGGTTCTTAATTGTCTAGAATGTGATGCAGGTGCGCCATGCCTCCCCATCTCTTTGGCCTTTGTCCATCTATATCCCTCGCGATTAGATCTGCCTCCACAAATTATTTCTCTTTCCTATTCATCCTAATTTTGCTGATGAGGAGGAAGAGTTGAAAAATATTGGTGGGTTGCTATATTTTGTGTCTTGTATTTATTTTTAAGTTTAAAAATGTCTGTACCTAAAGTATTGTGGGTCTGAGGTATACTCCTAGAAATAAATCATTGTGCACGTGCTTCAGCAATTTTAGTTTCTGTTCTCACAAATGTGTATGCACCTGCTCCTGCAATTTAGTTTCTGGTAATTGTATGTTCATGTGCCAAACTACCATATCATTGAACTGAATTTTCTGCTACAGCTGAATGTTCAATTGCTAGTGCTCTCAAGTTGTTCTTGATGATGTAGTTGGTCCATTTAATTTACTATATTTTTTAAACATACTCTCCCTTGAATAGGGGGCCTTCAGGTGGACTTTGTGGTACTAAGTGATCAAATAAGACAGATACGGGAATTGGCCGAGCTGCCTTTACTGCATACAGAATTGTTTCATCGGATGGAATGAAGCCTCCAGGGGGAAAACTCGAGAGCTATTGCATCTATCCTGTTTAGAACTCTAGCCCGGTAGCCTGCTCCAGATCGATCACCGCTCGAAACAGACATACCGAGAGATGTCTCCCGCACCACCACCATGCAAAATAAGACCGTCGATGGCAGTGCCAAAGGTAGGAGGAGGATCAGAGTAGTGGCGTTCAGCAGGATTTATGTTGTGCCCCGTGTAGCTTGCAAGTTTTCCAAAATGAATAGATGCCTGCAGGTTTCGTTTCGTTTGGATAATCATATGGCCAACGATTTAGTACTGCTAGTGATTTGAGATTTTTTTTTGCAACAGTGGTTTGGGAAAATTAGCGTATACTCAACGTATGGTATACAGATAATAAAAATAAGCCACTGCTTGATCTTACCGGTTGAGCACTTGCTCCAATCATTGAAACGAAGACAACTGTGGAAATCCAGTTGTGATTATTTTGCAAAACAAGATGAAAATTACTATTATTACTTACAAGTTTATATAGTGAGGGAACAAAATGCATCCCAAACACTTGTTGAATTATCGTTTGTATAGCTTCATATTTTCTGGCATAATCATGTACAATAAAAAGATGGAGTCCACTGGGATTGTAAGAACTAAAAGAGTAGTTGTGGCAGTTGTCGATCTCTGTTGTAAGTTAGGGGGGCAGAGTGTGTGTCCCTCCTCTGTTGTCAGTTAGCTTGGAGAGTGTGTGCCTCTCGTATCTGTAGTTGTTGACACCTTAACTCCGATTGCTTAATAATAAATACTCCCTCGGTTCGGAAATATAAGACGTTTTAGGTTTGTGAAGGAGATGTATCTAGACACCTTTTAGTTTATAGGTTCAAAATGAATCTAGACACTAAAAGGTGTCTAGATACATCTCTTTCACAAACCTAAAACGTCTTATATTTCCAAACGGAGGGAGTATGTTGTTACTTGTTCTTGTGACTGGAGCTTATTTCTTTTGAGAGAAGTTAGACTTGAGCTTACTTCTTTTGTTCTTTTGACAATATATCTCTTGGAGATGAATCTGTGAAACCATTTTCCTCAAAAGAGTTATCCATGTATCTTCAAAATTGTATGTGTTCTGTTCTGATCACAGCATGCTTTGTGTTGTGTTGTGTGACTCAAATGCCTGTTACTGAAAACAAAAACATGTCACTCTACAGAGGTAAGAGTCAGCTTTCTACTAAAACAAGAGCACATGCTCATGTTTTGACCATTGAATTGATCTTGAAAAATGCTTATTACAATGGGAGTACTCAAAGCCAGTGAAAACTTCTCACTCTGTAATATATATGATGGGACGGATGGAGTAAGGAAGATAGTAAGTTGTTCCCCTTTACTGTATTTGACCATTCAAATCAACTTATGGCGAAAATATGGCCTCGGCGCCAGCGGCGCACTGGGTCATCTAGTTTATAGAGGGGAGGACTACGTACAACCTGGATTTATTCCACTAAATTATTCAGTACCATATATTGTATATCTCTCTATGAGAGAGAGACATGAATCGTCAATCACTGAATGGAGCAACAACAACCGTTGTGGTGCTCATCTTCGAAGCAATCCTCCGGCGCATCGTTCGGCATGTAAGGGGGGCCGAAGGGTCTGTAGTAGCCGGCCTCTGGCGATGGTGTGGCGTAACGAGGCTGGTGGTATCCGACATACGGGTTATAAGGTGCAGGGAGAGGACCATATGGGTGGCCCATCATAGCCATGGGTGACCGGATAGCAGAGCTCGGAGGAGGCACCATGCCATATCGACCACCCAGTACTGGAGGAGCAGGCGCAGCCCCGAAATCGGCGATGAGGACTGCAGGCCTGCTCAGCGTGCTCTCGAGACGCGTCTTTAGCATGGCCGCGTCTACCATGCCGATGATCCCGACGTGACCCGTCACTAGCGAGACGCAGACCTCCACCACACCTAGAAAGACAACAATATATAGCAGCGTGTAAGCAATGCATGCATCTCGAATTCAATTAGTCGATCGATAGTGTTACACTCGCACATGGCGTACGAGTAGTTACTTACCCGGGATCTTCATGATATACTCCTTGGCCTCCTCCTTGCTGCGGGGGCAGTGGACGTCCATGTTGACGCCGAATACCACCGGTCCTCGACGTACAGCTGGTTCATCTTGGGAGGGGATGCCGTCGAAGGGAGTGCGGCGATAGGCGGCCCCCGGCGGCGGCGGCATCGCGCCGTATCCGTAGGTGTGGGGAGGAGCAGGCGCGGCCCGCCTGTGGTCGGCCAGGACGACGACAGGCCTCCTCAGCGTCGCCTCGAGCTTCTCCTTCAGAGTCGCCGTGTCCGCCGTGCCGATGATGGCCACATGCCCCGTCTCGTGCACGTCCACATCCACCACACCTGGAAAGACATATAGATCGGTAGTATCATGTATAAAAACTAAAACATGCATATGGATGATGCATCGGTGGAGTGAGTCAGATCGATCGATCGATCGGAACTGTATACTATACTTACCAGGGATCTTCTTGATGAGGTCCTTGGCGATCTTCCTCTCCCTGCGGCCCATATCGACTTCCAGTATTACCAGCGACATTGCTCGATCTCGCTTGCTTTGCGTGCTTCTTCTTCTCCACGTAAGGCTGGACTGATCTGATGAGGGATTCGATCGTACTGTAATATTGTCTATTTATAGCCGCCAGGCGGGGCGCCAGCTGAAATAACCGCGTGAATTGAATTCTGATTTTACTTGCCATTCGGTGTACTCTTGCCTATGGCTCTTCTCTTGATCGATCGGGAGTCTGATCCGCTAGCTGGAAGAATCGCTAGCTAATCCCCGGATTGCCGCTGGCCCTCGCGCCGAATCTGATTTCCTGCCATTCCTAATTAATTCACACGATTGCCTTTCAATTCTTGATCGATCCTCACCCTCATCCGCACGCAGCTGGATATTTACTTATTGACCACTATAAATCGGAATCTTGACGCTGCCGTCAAGTCATCGTACGTCTAATGCATACGTTTGTTGCTGTGTACGTGGCAACACAACCATATTTTCATGAAGCGTTCATTTTTATCTCTAGTAAGGATAAAAGTACATTGGTCATCCTTCGTGTGGAGATATAGCTAGGGGCCGGGTAATCCATGGAGCCCATATATATGGTCCAGGGTTTTATTAAAAACCAAGAGCACAATGGAGCGCCGGAATCCCGCCAGATCTTGCATGTGTTCCTATATACTTCCTCCGTTTTTAAATATAAAATATTTTAGCTTTGTAAAAAAGATGTATCTAGACTTCTTTTAGTATATATGTTCACTTAAGTTTGGAGTGAATCTACACACTAAAAAAAGTCTAGATATATTTTCTTCACAAACCTATAACATCTTACATTTTGAAATGAAGTGAGTATTAGGTAAAAAAAAGTGTGATGGAATGTTGAGATAGACAATATATATGTATGTACCATGTGTGAGAAGATGTTCTCACACATATACATATATCCATGGGATGATCGACAATAATAGCGCCGCCTTGGGTCAATAGGAGGGCGGGTCCTTTAAGATCTTGGGCTCAAACTTTTATCCACCATCCTATGATCTAATAAACTAATCAAAAATGCATCATCTAGATAGATGGCATTTGGTGGTCAATTCATCAGTTGGCTTCACCTAGAACCTTTCGGGGCAATCCCGCGATATAAACAAGTTTTTGCCGGTCTAACTGGAAGGGGCTCAAATTTAGTCTGGAGCTACCTCGTAGATCTCTCAAGAATTTTCTAAAAAATCATTTTTAGATACAAAACATGGCATTTCTTCAGAGATCACATAAGATATTAGCAAGACTCGGCATATGGCATATGTGCATCCAGGATTACGGAATCGGGACTAAAGAAACCTTTAGTCCCGGTTCTGTTACACACCATGACTAGAGGTTCTCAACGTGGCCCCGTGGAGTGCGCTGGGCTGGAGGACCTTGGTCTCGGTTCGTAAGGCTATAGGTATTTTGCTGCGGCAGAGTTAGGGCAATCGGCCGCCACGGCAGGAGATGGGGTTTTAGGGTTTTGTTTTTTGTTTTTTGTGTTCAATTATTTTTCATTTTGTGTTTTTATCTCAATCAATTTTTCATATAGATATATATTATTCTACGCTACTACATGTTATACACGTTGATGCATATATAATATAATTTCTCTCACGAGCATACAGACATATATACATCTTGATATAGGAGTCCCAACCGGGACTAGAGCTCGTCTATTTGATTGCACTAAGATCATTATATTACATGGATAATTTAAGTTCTATCCATGTTGTATTATCCTTTTGGATTTATGACGTCCCTGAGCAAAAATCCAGACAATTCCTCTTGAATTGCTAGTAGGCGTTGGTGTGGTAGAAGCTTATCTCGCATTGCATCCAACTATATATAAATAAGTAGATCATTATGAATGGAACTCAACAAAAATTATGGTATAAAATAAATTATGAATATATTGTTTACATATTTGAAGAAAGTCTGTGTCCTGTTCCAAACACCCATGAATGAACTCGCATACATAGTATCCACATAAATTAGTTTCCCGTGGCTACCTTGCACACTTTTCGAGAATGTAATTCAATCAAATAATATTCAAGGATGATAATTGTATAGAAACTAGAATTGAAAAGATGTGTGGACCTAGCTCTCGTACTACTTACCGGGATCGGAGGAAAAGTCAGTTCCTTACGCCATTCACCCTTAACCTCCTTCGTGAAACTTTTTTAAACCTTGTCCGGCAAAAAAGAAATGAATGAATGAGTTATTAATTACTTGACATCTCAGAGAGTGAGCAGAAGAGACAGATATAGTGCGTTACTTTTAGAGCATATTAAGTATGATGCGGTAGTCTTCCATTGACTTATTTAATAAGTCCGAGATTTCAACTTTTGCATGGTGAGCGTCAGTGTTTAGAAGAATCCAGTGAAAGTTGTGCACGTTTATATACTCATCAATTACACTTAACATCGAGTAAACAAAAAGTGAATATGTATAAGACAGTAAGACTCTCACCCGTAGTTGTAAGGAAATAGTATTAGCGTCTTGTAGTGTTGCTCCATTAAAAAATTAGCAAGTTATCCTTCGTTTCCTCGGGCTTCTCTCTTCGTGTATGTCCATTAACTATGTTTGGGTCAACGAACCCAATGCCATAGATTGTTCTTCTTCTACATTCCCGAATCTTCACTCTGCATATAATAGTGTACAGAAGGAGATATAGTGAGGATAACTACAGGCAATGAATTGAACGAGCTGAGCTAGAGACTTAATTACTTACAGACAATAGCAGTTGATGAGGGACATAGAGATCATGTCCGGACAGAAGTACTCATCTCCAACTTTCAGTAGTAGAATTTATCGCTCTTCCTTTGTGACTTTGAAGTACCAGGCATGCAAAAGTCACATATGTGCTGGCAGATCATCGAATACCTAATCGCTGACTAGAGGCTCCCCATAGACATATTTCTGTGCTATTGGTGCCTGGGCGATTTCTCCGCCACCTAGAATTTCTTTAACAGTCATTTGACACTCCTTGGATAATTTAATTAATAGCCTCTTTCATATTTATTGCATCTTGAGTGGGGTAACACCTTGAGCAGGGGGATCGATTGTTTTGTATGTTTGCCGAGTTGGAGAACTTCTCTTAAGCTTCTCCCGCTTGCACTACTTCTTGATGTCTTCTATTTCACCGTCTTCGTAAGACAGCGTGTATAGTCATCTTTCCTATGTAACACATGTTGGGGTGGTTGTGCAAGGAATTCCTTGAAGTGCTGCTTGAATTTTGGATCCACTTTCAACTTTGGATCAGGTTATTTTGGTGCAAAATGGGCCTTCACTTCGGCTTGGGAGATCGGCATGCTTTCCTCATTAGTCCGGTGGTAAGCTAACTTGAGAAGAGGCTGTTGTACTCTTGGTAGGGTCTCTTGTAGTTTTGCGTGTCGGTTATCCCTCGACGAAGCGGTGCTATTCTTACGCTTTTGTCCCTTTGAGTTAGTAGGCAACAGAGGCGAAGGCGGAGGCACCAGAGATGGAAATGGACTCGCATGTGGTCCCTCTCGAGAAGGGGTGGACTATTGCTTCTCGGAGGAGACGATGGCGTCAGAGGTGATGGATTGCTTCTCGGAGGAGATGGTGTCCTCAGAGGTGATGGATTGCTTCTCGGAGGAGAAGATGGCCTTGGGGCCCAGCTCAGAAACATGATGTGCTCCTTTTTCCACACGGACAGGAGAATAGCCATTTGGAATATGACGTCCATGATAGGTCTCTTTTTTGGACAAGGTAAAGCAAAGACGAGCGCCACCTTCATGGAAATGTTCTGCAGTGTCACATGTATCTCACAAGTTGTCCTTGCCTCGACTTCATCCACCGGGTAGCGAACCATCGTTGCAACTGCTATATCATCTGTCACCGGTGCATTATTCTCGATCAGTAGTACATTATTAGCTTGTACCTCCATGAAAGCCACACTGCTTCTCCGCTGAGATGAACCCACCATACTGTCAAATGCAGGATCTTGCTGTCAAATCAGTAGTTCATTAATCTGCTCCTGCTATAGCTTGAACATGGCTTGAAATTCCTCGTTCCTTTTTTCAATCGCCTCCAACCCCGTTGCCTCCTCCGACTTCTGCCGGTTCATTTTTCTCGATCGGCTTCTATAAGTGTCAATGTCCTCGGGAACCCAATCTTCCATAGAAAACATGGTCCAAAGCCTCGTGTTTGTCCGACCTTTCTAGGATTCCCGAGGGCCTTTGTCATCTCATCATTATCTCTGTCGGGAATGAAATTTCCCTCTTGAGCCTCTTTTATCACTTGAATAAGTGCATCCTTGGGTGCATCAATGGCTTTCTTTGCAACAGTGTCCCATGTTTCAGGGTCATACGATTCTCCATGCTCAAGTAACCAATTTCTTGACCTCACGGGCCACTTATTTGTAGCTAGAATGACCCCTTTAGCACGCATGTCTGATACGTCCAAAACGTATCTACTTTCCCGAACACTTTTGCTATTGTTTCTCCTCTAATTTGTGTGATTTGGATAAAACTAACACGGACTGACGTTGTTTTTAGCAGGATTTCTTTGGTGTCTCGTTTTTGTGCAGGAAATCAACTTTTAGGAAAAATCCCAGAAAATATGCCGAAAATGCTATTTTTCCAAAAGACTCACGCAGTCACAAGACGGAGGGGAGATGAGGCCAGAGGGGCCCACACCACCCCTGGCGCGGGCTAGGCCTGGCCGCGCCAGGGCATGGTGTGGCCGCCTCGGACTCCGCATCGACCTCTCCTTTCGCCTAGATATACCCTCTGAACTAAAACACCGTGGGGTTCGACAATTCCTAGAGGATAGTTCCTTTGTGCCGCCACCACCAGAAACCGCGATTCGGAACCAGAAAATCCGTTCTGGCAGCCTGCCGGGACGGGGAATTGGAGGAGATCATCGCCACCAACTCCTCTCCGTCAACCATCCATGATTTCCCTATCCATGAGTGAGTAATTCCCCGTAGTAGGCTATGGGGATGGTAGGGATTGGATGAGATTGTTCATGTAATTGCATAAGATTGTTAGGTCATGGTGCCTAGTATCTATTGTTAGTGCTTTTTGACATTGTTGCAACTTGTTATGCTAAATGCTTGTCACTAGGGCCCGAGTGCCATGATCTCAGATCTGAACATGTTATTAATTCATGATGATATTATTGTTTATGATCTTACCTGCAAGTTGTATATGTTGGAGATATGCCCTAGAGGCAATAATAAATATAGTTATTATTATATCTTTGTGTTTATGATAAATGTTTACATTCATGCTATAATAGTATTAACAAGAAAACATTAATACTTGTGTGATTTGTAAACTTAATTTGTAGTCCCTAGTAAAGC
This sequence comes from Avena atlantica, assembly GCA_910589765.1. Classification (NCBI taxonomy): domain Eukaryota; kingdom Viridiplantae; phylum Streptophyta; class Magnoliopsida; order Poales; family Poaceae; genus Avena; species Avena atlantica. Next base: position 183,677,670 of record OU342737.1, read on the forward strand.
CTCTATATAATACTAGCTTGTTGGTTAATAGATGATTGTGGTTGCCCTATCATGAACATTGAGATGTTATTAACAACAAGATCATATCGTTAGGAGAATGATATGGTGGATATACTCCTATAGATAAGCGTAGCATAAAGATCAAGTCATTTTAATAGTTCAATTGCTATATGCTTTCTGATACATAGTAATCTAATTCCTTCGACCATGAGATCATGCATATCACCTTTACCGGATGGATGCTTTGATGACATCAAACACCACACCGTAACTGGGTGGCTATAAAGGTGGCATTGAGTGTTCGGAAAGTATTGGTTGAAACACATGGATCAAGAGTGGGATTTGTCCATCCATATGACGGATAGATATACTCTGGGCCCTCTCGGTGAAATGTCATCCAATTAGCTTGCAAGCATGTGACTGGCTCACAAGGGATCACATATCACGGGAACGAGAAAATAGTACTTATCGGTAACAAGGTTGAACTAGGTATGCAGAGATACCGACGATCATAACCTCGGATAAGTAAACTATCGTGAGACAAAGGGAAATTGATATCGTATGTAAGTGGTTCATTCGATCGCAAAGTAATCGTATAAATATGTGGGAGCCATATCAATTTCCAGATTCCTCTATTGGTTATTGATCGGAGAAGTGTCTCGATCATGTCCGCATAATTCACGAACCGTAGGGAGACACACTTAAGGATTCGACGTCGTTTGAGTAGTTATGGAATGATGAGAAAGAGTCCGAATGTTGTTCGGAGTCTCGAATGGGATTCGGGATATCACGAGGAGATCCGGAATGGTCCGAAGAATAAGATTCATATAAGGAAAGTCTCGTTTCGGAGTTGGAGAATGGTTCCGGTGTTTTCATCGGGAATGTTCTAGAAGGTTCCGGAATGTCCGGCACTCTGGGGGGAAGGGTACATGAATGTGTTATATCAAGTTGGTATGATTGCATCATGTACTCGGTGTCATCGCTGAACAAAAATAGAGGGTTTATTCAAATCCTAGTTTGAAAAGTCAAACGGCTAGTTTGAAAGTCAAACGACAGTTTTTGGAAAGAGGAGGAGGAGTGGGAAACCGAGTTGGGGAGGAGTTCCCTCCTCCAACCGCCGGCCCACCTCCAAGCCGAGTTGGGGAGGGACTCCTCTCCCTCCCCTTGGCCGGCCGGCCCCTCCACCTATATAAGGAGGGGCAGGGGTCCCTCCTAGAGACACACAAGATCCTCTCCTCTAAACCCTAGCCGCCGACGCCGCCACCTCCACTGCCGCCGCCGCCGACCTAGGTCAAGCCGCCGCCGCCTAGCAACCCTAGCCGTCGGCCAAGCTTCCTCCTTGGCGTGTCTAAACCCTAGATCGTCGAGGGACTCTCTCATACTCCACCATACTCTCTCCGGCTTAAGGCGAAGCCCTGCGAGATCTCCCCTCTACTTCCGGTACCACGCTGTTGTGCTGCCGGAATCGCAAGGAGAGTTCTACAACCTCTGCTGCCTGCTGGAACAAGGGAGAGAAAGGTCTGCGTCGGGTACCAAACGTGTGACCGACTGCTGGAGCGCTGCCGGAACGCAGCGCCGGAAGGATCGTCTATGCGATCTTGAGATCGGAAAGAGTACGACTATATCACCCACGAGAATCCGCTCTCGTTAAACACTTTGGAATCTTCGAGGGTGAGTTATTCTATCGACTCGTTGCTTCAATCTAGTAGATAGATCTTGTCTTGTTTGTTTGTATGCGATAGAAATTTTTTGTTTTCCATGCTACGAAACCCTACAGTGGTATCAGAGCCGTGTCTATATGTAGATCTGTTGCACGAGTAGAACACAATGGTCATTGTGGGCGTTGATGCTTTTATTGTCTATTGCTTCTTATGTACTTTGCATCTTGCGGTATGTTGGGATGAAGCGGCCCGGGCTAACCTTACATGACATCGTTCATGAGACTTGCTCCACGCTTGACATGCAACTTGTATTGCATAAGTGGCTTTGCGGGTGCCAGTTTCTCCTAGCATAGTTAAGATCCAATTTACAACGGGTGATTAACAATACTAGTATCAATGTTGTGGTTCATGTTCGTAAGTTAGAACGACACTTATTGAAAGCCCCAAACCACGTAAAACATGCAAAGAAAGTAGAGGCGTCTAACTTTGTTTTGCAGGGGTGTGCTGTGATGTGATATGGCCATGATTGTGATTATATTTGATGTATGCAATGTTCCTTATTGTAAGTTGGCAACCGGCAGGAGCCATATGGTTGTCTTTAATTTATGTTAAGACACGCATGTCTATTCAAAGTAGTTGTAATAGTTGAAGCCGGTGGACGACAACCATGGAGAAGCGTCATTGACCTTGATGCAATGCCGGTGATGATGGAGATCATGTTCGTGCTAGAAGATGGAGATCGGAAGCACAAATAAGAAAGGCCATATCATATCACATATTATCAATTTCATGTGATGTTAATCCTTTATGCATCTTGTATTGCTTAGTAGACGACGGTAGCATTATAAGATGATCCCTCATGCACATGAATTTCAAGTCATAAAGTGTTCACCCTTAGTTAGCACCGTTGCTAAAGCTTGTTGTTTCGAAGCACCACGTGATGATCGGGTGTGTTAGATTCCGCAAGTGTATACAACGTGAGCAAGCCAGATTTTCTCATGCGGAAACTAAGGTTTGATCTTGACGATCCTAGCATGTACAGACATGGTCTCGGAACACGGATCACCGAAAGGTAAAGCATGAATCATATAGTAGATATGATGAACATGTCGATTGTTCGCCATTGAAACTATATCAACTCTCGTGATGATCGGTGTTGATGTGGTGGATTTGGTTTGTGTGATCACTAAAACAATGTGAGGGATATTGTTTTGAGTGGGAGTTCACCTAGATTAATTTTATTATTAATTTGAACTCAATTTGTCATAAACTTAGTATAAACTATTGCAAATATGTTGTAGATCAATGGCAGCCCCTACCATCAATTTTAATGCGTTCCTAGAGAAAGAAAAGTTGAAAAACAATGGAAGCAACTTCGGGGATTGGTTCCGCAATTTGAGGATTGTCCTCACAGCTGGTAATTTGACCTATGTGCTGGATGCACCGTTGGGTGACCCACCTGCAGCTGATGCTGCCGATGAAGTAAAAAATGTTTACCTCACTCGGAAGACTCAGTACTCCACAGTTCAGTGTGCTATCTTGTATGGTTTAGAATCGGAGCTTCAGAAAAGGTTTGAGAATTCAGACCCATATGATATTGTCGAGGATCTCAAATTGATCTTTGAGACTCATGCGGCAATTGAAAGCTATGAGGCTTCTGAAAAGTTCTTTAACTGCAAGATGGAAGAGGGCAGCTCCGTCAGTGAGCATGTGCTTAAGATGTCTGGGCACGCAAACAAACTTCAAAGCTTGGGTATAGTGATTCCTAATGCTTTGGGGATTTACCGTGTCCTCCAATCACTACCACCTAGTTACAAGAACTTTGTGATGAACTACAACATGCAGAACATGAACAAGACGTTGCCAGAACTCTTTGCCATGTTGAAATCTGCAGCAGTGGAGATCAAGAAAGAGCACCAAGTGTTGTTGGTCAATAAGACCACCAAATTCAAGAAAGGCAAGTCTAAGCAGAAGGGACACTTCAAGAAGGGTGGTAAGAAAGTTACCACGCCGACAAAGAAGACCAAGGCTGGACCTAAGCCTGATACTGACTGCTTTTACTGCAAGGGAGAAGGTCACTGGAAGCGGAATTGCCCAAAGTACTTGGCGGATTTGAAGAACGGCAACATCAAGAAGAAAGGTATATCTGATATACATGTTATTGATGTGTATCTCACTAGTACTCGTAGTAGTGCCTGGGTATTTGATACTGGTTCGGTTGCTCATATTTGTAACTCGAAACAGGTACTGCAGAATAAACGGAAGCTAGCGAAGAACGAGGTGACGATGCGTGTGGGAAACAGATCAAAGGTTGATGTGATCGCGGTCGGCACGCTACCCCTTCATCTACCATCGGGATTAGTTTTATACTTAAATAATTGTTATATGGTGCCTGCGTTGAGCATGAACATTATATCGGGATCTTGTTTATTGCGAGACGGTTACTTGTTTAAGTCCGAGAATAATGGTTGTTCGATTTATATGAGTAATATGTTTTATGCACACGCACCTTTGATAGATGGTCTATTCTTGTTGAATCTCGATAGTGGAAATACACATATTAATAACATTGAGGCTAAACGTTTGAAATCGAGCGATAACTCGACCTATATGTGGCACTGTCGTCTTGGTCACATTGGAGTGAAGCGTATGAAGAAACTCCATTCCGATGGACTTCTTGAATCACTTGATTTTGAATCACTTGAAAGATGCGAAGCATGTCTAATGGGTAAAATGACTAAGACTCCATTTTCTGGTATGATGGAGCGAGCTACGGACTTATTGGAAATCATACATACCGATGTGTGTGGTCCAATGAGTGTAGCATCACGCGGTGGTTACCGTTATGTTCTTACCTTCATGGATGACTTGAGTAGATATGGGTATATCTATTTCATGAAACATAAGTCCGAAACTTTCGAGAAGTTTGAGGAATTTCAAAGTGAGGTTGAGAATCAACGTAACAAGAAGATTAAATTTCTACGTTCTGATCGTGGAGGTGAATATCTAAGTTACGAGTTTGGCGAGCATTTGAAGAAATGCGGAATACTTTCACAGTTGACACCGCCGGGAACACCACAACGTAATGGTGTGTCCGAACGTCGTAATCGAACTCTCTTAGATATGGTTCGTTCTATGATGTCACTTACAGATTTACCGCTATCATTTTGAGGTTATGCATTAGAAACAGCCGCATTCACTTTAAATAGGGCACCATCTAAATCCGTTGAAACGACACCGTATGAATTATGGTTTGGGAAGAAACCTAGATTGTCGTTCCTTAAAGTTTGGGGATGCGAAGCCTATGTAAAGAAGTTACAGCCGGACAAGCTTGAACCCAAAGCGGAAAAATGCGTCTTCATAGGATACCCGAAGGAAACTATTGGGTATACCTTCTATCATAGATCCGAAGGCAAAATCTTTGTTGCCAAGAATGGATCCTTTCTAGAGAAGGAATTTCTCTCGAAAGAAGTGACTGGAAGGAAAGTAGAACTCGACGAGGTTGTCGAACCTTCTCTCGAAATTGCGAGTAGCGCAGCACCGGAAGAAGTTCCTGTGGTGCCTGCACCAGTTAGAGAGGAAGCTAATGATGATGATCATGAAACTTCGGTTGAAGTTGCTACAGAGCCTCGAAGGTCAACGAGAACACGTACCACTCCAGATTGGTATGATCCCGTTATGAGTGTCATGTTGGTGGACAACACCGATGACCCTGAGACATATGAGGAAGCGATGATGAGCCCAGATTCCAATAAATGGCAAGAAGCCATGAAAACCGAGATTGGATCCATGTACGAAAACCAAGTATGGACTTTGGTGGACATACCGGATGGCCGGAAGGCTGTCGAGAACAAATGGATCTTCAAGAAGAAAACAAATGCTGATGGTAATGTTACTGTCTATAAAGCTCGACTTGTCGCAAAAGGGTTTCGAAAAATTCAAGGAGTTGACTACGATGAGACTTTCTCACCAGTAGCGAAGCTAAAGTCTGTGAGGATTATGTTAGCAATCGCTGCATATTATGATTATGAGATATGGTAGATGGATGTCAAAACAGCATTCCTCAATGTAGACATTGATGAAGAGTTGTATATGATGCAACCCAAAGGTTTTGTCGATACTAAAGATGCTAACAAGGTATGCAAACTTCAACGGTCCATCTATGGATTGAAGTAAGCATCCCGAAGTTGGAATCAACATTTTGATAAGGTGATCAAAAGTTTTGGTTTTAGACAAACTTATGGAGAATCTTGTATTTACAAGAAAGTGATTGGGAGCTCTGTAGCATTCTTAATACTATATGTAGATGACATATTGTTGATTGGGAATGATGTGGACCTTCTTAATAGTGTCAAGGAATATTTGAATAATAGTTTTTCAATGAAGGATCTTGGCGAAGCAGCTTATATATTAGGCATAAAGATTTATAGAGATAGATCAAAATGCCAAATATCATTGTCACAAAGTACATATTTGGACAAAGTTCTAAAGAGGTTTGGAATGGAAGATAGCAAGAAAGGGTTCTTGCCCATGTTGCCCAATACGACCTTGAGTAAAACTCAAAGTCCGACATCAGCAGAAGATAGAGAAAGGATGAGTAAGACTCCCTATGCCTCAGCCATAGGATCTCTAATGTATGCCATGCTATGTACTAGACCCGACATTGCATATGTTGTTAGTTTAACTAGCAGATATCAAAGTGATCCAGGAGTGGATCATTGGACAGCGGTCAAAAACATCCTTAAGTACTTGAGAAGAACTAAGGATATGGTTCTTTCTTATGGAGGTGATGAACAGCTCGTTGTTAATGGTTATACCGATGCTAGTTGGAACACCGATCCGGATGATTCTAAGTCACAATCTGGATACGTATTTATTTTGAATGGTGCAGCAGTTAGCTGGAGGAGTGCAAAGCAAAGCGTTGTGGCGAGATCTTCAACTGAATCGGAATACATGGCTGCTTCGGAGGCTTCACAAGAAGCGATATGGATGAAAGAGTTCATTACAGAGCTGGGTGTGGTTCCTAGTGCGCTGGACCCAATGTCTATCTACTGTGATAACATGGGCACCATAGCCAATGCGCAAGAACCAAGGTCACACAAGAAGCTGAAGCATATCAAGCTACGTTTTCACGCTATTCGAGAACATATCCAAGATGGGGATATAAAGATTTGCAAAGTACACATAGATCTGAATGTGGCGGATCCGTTGACTAAACCTCTCCCGAGGGCAAAACATGACCAGCACCAAACTGCCATGGGTGTTCGGTATATTACCATGTAATCTAGATTAGATGACTCTAGTGCAAGTGGTAGACTGTTGGAGATATGCCCTAGAGGCAATAATAAATATAGTTATTATTATATCTTTGTGTTTATGATAAATTTTTACATTCATGCTATAATAGTATTAACAAGGAAACATTAATACTTCTGTGATTTGTAAACTTAATTTGTAGTCCCTAGTAAAGCCTCTATATAATACTAGCTTGTTGGTTAATAGATGATTGTGGTTTCCCTATCATGAACATTGAGATGTAATTAACAACAAGATCATATCGTTAGGAGAATGATATGGTGGGTATACTCCTATAGATATGCGTAGCATAAAGATCAAGTCATTTTAATAGTTCAATTGCTATATGCTTTCTGATACATAGTAATCTAATTCCTTCGACCATGAGATCATGCATATCACCTTTATCGGATGGATGCTTTGATGACATCAAACACCACACCATAACTGGGTGGCTATAAAGGTGGCATTGAGTGTTCGGAAAGTATTGGTTGAAACACATGGATCAAGAGTGGGATTTGTCCATCCATATGACAGATAGATATACTCTGGGCCCTCTCGGTGAAATGTCATCCAATTAGCTTGCAAGCATGTGACTGGCTCACAAGGGATCACATATCACGGGAATGAGAAAAGAGTACCTATCGGTAAGGAGGTTAAACTAGGTATGCAGAGATACCGACGATCATAACCTCGGATAAGTAAACTATCGTGAGACAAAGGGAAATTGATATCGTATGTAAGTGGTTCATTCGATCGCAAAGTAATCGTAGAAATATGTGGGAGCCATATGAATTTCCAGATTCCTCTATTGGTTATTGATCGGAGAAGTGTCTCGATCATGTCCGCATAATTCACGAACCGTAGGGAGACACACTTAAGGATTCGACATTGTTTGAGTAGTTATGGAATGATGAGAAAGAGTCTGAATGTTGTTCGGAGTCTCGAATGGGATTCGGGATATCACGAGGAGATCCGGAATGGTCCGTAGAATAAGATTCATATAAGGAAAGTCTCGTTTCGGAGTTGTAGAATGGTTCCGGTGTTTACATCGGGAATGTTCTAGAAGGTTCCGGAATGTCCGGCACTCCGGGGGGAACGGTACATGAATGTGTTATATCAAGTTGGTATGATTGCATCATGTACTCGGTGTCATCTCTGAACAAAAATAGAGGGTTTATTCAAATCCTTGTTTGAAAAGTCAAACGGCTAGTTTGAAAGTCAAACGACAGTTTTTGGAAAGAGGAGGAGTGGGAAACCGAGTTGGGGAGGAGTTCCCTCCTCCAACCGCCGGCCCACCTCCAAGCCGAGTTGGGGAGGGAATCCTCTCCCTCCCCTTGGCCGGCCGGCCCCTCCACCTATATAAGGAGGGGCAGGGCTCCCTCCTAGAGACACACAAGATCCTCTCCTCTAAACCCTAGCCGCCGGCGCCGCCACCTCCACTGCCGCCGCCGCCGACCTAGGTCAAGCCGCCGCCGCCTAGCAACCCTAGCCGCCGGCAAAGCTTCCTCCTCGGCGTGTCTAAACCCTAGATCATCGAGGGACTCTCTCATACTCCACCATACTCGCTCCGTCTTAAGGCGAAGCCCTGCGAGATCTCCCCTCTACTTCCGGTACCACGCCGTTATGCTGCCGGAATCGCGAGGAGAGTGCTACAACCTCCGCTGCCTGCTGGAACAAGGGAGAGGAAGGTCTTCGTCGGGTACCGAACGTGTGACCTACTGCGGGAGCGCTGCCGGAACGCAGCGCCGGAAGGATCGTCTACGCGATCTTGAGATCGAAAAGAGTACGACTACATCACCCACGAGAATCCGCTCTCGTTAAACACTTTGGAATCTTCGAGGGTGAGTTATTCTATCGACTCGTTGCTTCAATCTAGTAGATAGATCTTGGCTTGTTTGTTTGTATGCGATAGAAAAATTTTGTTTTCCATGCTACGATACCCTACAGTATATACATATTATTATCCGGAACCCGAGGCCCCGAAGTGACAGAAATCGGGATAATCGGAGGGGATGGTTGTGATGTGAGTATTACGTGTGTTCATGGAGTGTTAATTCTTTGCTCCGGTACTCTATTAAAAGGAGTACCTTAATTGCCAGTAGATTCCCTAGAGTCCCCACTTCAATGGGCTGGCAGGACAAAAGATGTTGTGCAAGTTGTCATTGCGAGCACGTATGACTATATATGGAACACATGCCTATGATTACTTAGTACTTGGATGCTTTATCTTATTTGTATGCAAATGACCTTTGTCTTGATTATTACATGAATTGTCTTGTCCATGCAACGCCCATCCATCCATCCCTATGCTTGCCGCATTTTAAATCCTGTTGTTTACTACAATTGTTACCGTTATCCTTATTTTACTGCTGCTGTTATTTTGCTATTGCTGCTACAAAACTGTTGCTACTGATAAACTATTGTGAGCAAGACTGTTTCCAGGTGCAACTGAATTGACAACTCATATGTTAAGGCTTATAAATATGCATTGGCTCCCCTTGTGTCGAATCGATAAATTTGGGCTCTACTTTCCTCGAAGACTGTTGTGATCCCCTATACTTCTGGGTCATCAAGACTATTTTTTGGCGCCATTGCCGGGAAGCATAGCTTTATTTGTAAGTTCTCTTGGAATTATTACTGTTCGCTACTATCCATTCATCATGGGTAAAACTCGTAATGGAAAAGTTCCTATATTACCATCCACTACAAGAATAGGTACAGTTCTGAACACCTATGTTGCTCTTGATTCACCATCTGTGATGAGTAAGCTCCTTACACCACCACCACATACACATGTTACACATACTACTACTTCTGCTGAATCTGAAATTGCTTCTGATACTTATGATGTTACTTCTACTATGCTTGATGAGAGTGGTTCATTAGGTCCTTTCATTAGAGCCTCACTCTTGTCGAAGTTAATCTTCAGCCTAGACATGAATTCAAAGCATAGAAGTAGGAACTTGAGATTAATAATATCGAGATCCAAGCCCTGTACCATAATCATGGTATCGTCCGCTTATTGGAGGTGGGAGATACCACCTCTAGGAATAATATGCCCCACCACACCCGAGATGTGGCCATCGATTTTGGATCTATCCAAAATCTCTACCAGGGCATCAACCGCGGAGTTAAATAGGTGGGGGGAGATCGAGTCCCCTTATCTAATCCCATAGGAGGGACTAAAGTAGAGTCCAATCTCCCCATTAATATTGATCGACGTCCTACCGTTCATCACAAACTGTATAATCCAGCAGATCATTCTATCATGCACACCCCTCCTCTCCAGAACTAGTCTCAAGAAGGCCTAGTCCAATCAGTCATACGCCTTGCGGAAGTCTAACTTAAGGAACACTCCCTTCTGGCGGCGCACCTTCACCTCATGAATAATTTCATGAACGCGCAAGGACATTATCATGAATCAAGCGTCCCTTAAGGAAGGCGAACCGAAGAGGATGAGTGAGCCATTCCAGGACTAGAGCGAGCCTCAGGGCATAGACCTTCACAAAGATCCTATGGATGACATTGATGACCGTGATCGGTCTAAACTGGAGAATATCTATGGCCCCCACTACCTTGGGTATTAGGGTAATCACACCAAAGTTCAGACAAGACATAACTAGGGTTTCTGAATAGAACTCCTAAAACATTTGCATGATCACAGGCTACAACTAGTCCTAGAAGGTCTGGCCAAAGGTCACCGGCAGGCCATCAGGGCATCGTGCTGACCCGTACCTCATGGACTTCAGGGCCACGACCACCTTCTCTAGGAGGAACAGGAGAGTAAGATCCACATTCTCGGCGGGGGTGACTAACGCCTCTGCGGACAAAAGTCTGGGGCCAGCGAGATCCTCGAACGCAGTGTCATAGAGAACAACTCTTTGTAGAATGCATAAATATGGGAGGAGAGATCTTGAGGAGACTCCAACAGATTGTCCCACTCCCAGAGGCAAGGGATTAAACACTTTCTCCTCCTTCCATTGACAATAGCATGGAAGTAGGATGTGTTAGACTCCCCTTGGATGGTCCAGTTCTGGAGACTCCCTTGTCGCTAGAATGCCTCCTCTCTTTTGTAGATCTCCATAATGGAGGTCTCAAGGGAGTATCTATTGGACTAGGCCTCCTCCGAGAGGCCGAACTGGTCGGCCTCTAGGTCAAGGGCCTGGATCTTCACCCATAATGGCCTCCTTTTGGTCCCGAAGGGCCGCCCCTGGTTTGCCCCCCATCCTTGTATAAATTGTCGGACGATCTTGGCACAGTGGTGCCAAGTATCAACCGCACAGTAAGCCCGAGGAGCATAGCTGGCAGCCTCCAACCACTTAGGCTGAAATACCTCCACAAACCTGGGCTTCTGGAGCCAAAAAATTCAGTCTTGGGGAAGGCCCTCCCCTCAAGGATAGGAGGAGGGGGTGTGGTCAGATCCAATCCTGGTGACAACCTGCAGGGAGCAAAGAGGGAAGGCCACTTCCCAGTCCACCAACACGACGACACGATCTAGAACACTGCAGATTGGGTCAAGCTGCTTGTTAGTCCATGTATATCTCGTGCCCACCCACACAATGTTGTGCAGTGCAAGATCGGTGATGCAATCATTAAACATACGCATCCTAGGGAGGTCCAAATTTGCCGAGATCTTGTCATCAGCGTAACGGATAAGGTTGAAGTCCCCATCTACCACCACACGGATATCAGACTGTTCCACTTTCAACTTGAGCTCCTGCAAGAACTCGGCGGACCTCCTTGATGACCCACAAGTATAGGGGGTGTATCGTAGTACTTTTGATAAATAGGAGTGTCGATCCCAACGAGAAGCAAAAGGTGTTGACTAGTGGTATGGAGCAGGAAATCTCTGTAAATACTTAGCAAACAGATTTTTAGGGGTTTTCTGATAAAGCAAGGAAATAAAGTGCAAGTAAATAAAGACAGCAAACAATTGCAGCAAGTGTCCCAATCCTTTCTTAGCAAACGACAAGCAGGAGGAAATACTTATGATGACCAATCGTTCTCGAGGACACATGGGAATACTTGAAAGAATATTTCTTAATCCCTAGTGTTTTGTGTGTTAGATAACAATATCAAGGATTATTTGATGTGTGTTGAAGTGTTGCATCTCTCTCTAAGAAAAAGGGAAAAGGATTCTGCCTTTGGGGGCGGATAATCCGCCCCACCAGGGGCAGATAATCCGCCCCTCCCTCTTCCCTAGCAGGCGCAAGCCCCAAAAGGGGGGCGGAGTTTTGGCCGGATTTTCTGGCCCCACCGGATAATCCGCCCCTCAGGGGGCCGGATTGTCCGCCCCCTTGCTCACCGCCAAGGCGCAAGCCCCAGAGAGGGGGCGGAGTGTTGGCCGGACTTTCCGGCCTGGCCGGATAATCCGCCCCAGGAGGGGGCCGGATTATCCCCCCCCCCCCAAATCTTCACCAAGTCACGCAGGCGCCAGCCCCATAGAGGGGGCGGGGTTTCCCCCGGAAAATCCGCCCTTGGGGCGGAGTTTCCCCATGGGGGCGGATAATCCGCCCCCAAAGTTGCTCAACGGCCAGATCTGGGGAGGGGGTATTTAAGCCAGCCTTCCCCCTCCTACCAGATCTCTTGATTCATTCGAAAAAGACGAGATCTGATTTGCAACCTTCATCCAAGAGAGCTCCACCTAGATCCACCCAAAGGCCCCGTCCCTTGGGGAATCGAATGAGGAGAACTCGATCTTCATCATCATCAATCAAGCGCTTCATCTCCTCTCCATTCATTTGGAGAACCACCGATCTAGTATTTCTTGCAAATACCTAGATCCTTGTTTTTGTTTATATTGATAAACCTTGTTCTTGTGGCAGCTTGTTGTCATCTCGGGAGACCCCATTTCGGTTGTGGGTGTGTGCCCCGATAGTGTTGTAAAAGGAACAGGTTCCCGTCTCGAAGGGATCCAATAGTGGAGAAGGTGGATCAGGCCTCTCGTGGCAAATCCATCGGAGAATAGGGTGAGGCCTATTGTGGCGTGGTGGTCTTAGAACCGTCCACCCCTCCAACGCAGATGTACTTCCCTTAACAAGGAAGGAACTGTGGTAAAACAAATCCCTGTGTCTCCGCGTGCTCCACTACGGTTTCCTCGCTCCTCTCTTTACGTGCTTAGTAGTTAGGGTTGCATATAGGGAAATTCTCGTAGTTGCATATCTAGAGAATTTACTTTGTGTCAAGCCTAAAATTGAAAAAGTATTAAAAATTGGTTAGCACCTATTCACCCCCCCTCTAGGTGCCCATACGATCCATTTCAATTGGTATCAGAGCCCCGGCTCTTATTTCGGGCTTAACCGCCTAAGAGAAGTATGGGTTCCAAGGTAGATGGGAGTGATGCTCCGGAGGTAGTCACCATGAACGATCTCAAGACGTTGGAAACAACCTTGGCGAGTTCAATGGAGGCTAAAATGGAAGAGATGCGTCAATTAATAATGCGTCTCTCCACATCTGCAGCATCACCTCCATATAACTCTGAGGATACCACTCCGCAATCCAAGGAAACGGGTAAAACTGTTTCCAAAGATAACGAAGTGGTTGGTGATGACATTAGTAAGATCTCCTCCTCTAAAAAGGATAGCGGTAAGGATGGATAGAATGATGTTTCTCATGTGTATTCCCCTAATCCACCTATCCCTCAGCCACATATACATAATAGGGGTGATCCACCCAAACTTTCTGCATCTACTCAATGGCAATTTTTGATGAAATCTCATGTGTGTAGTTCCTCCATAGAGTTGTGGAAGTCATCGAAAATGGTCTTCATGTTGGAAATCCCAACAATCTTACAAGAAGAGAAGTTTTCGATAGCCAACTCAATGCTACAGCTCTACACATGATACAGCTTGGTGTGGGTGACAAAGATATGCCACACATTTAGCATCTTAGTACAAATAAGGAAGCTTGGGATGCTCTCATCGAGCTCTTCATCGGAAATGAAAGTATGAAAAGGAATAGATATGATGCATTGAGCAATGAAGCTGAAGGATTCTATATGTTGGATGGAGAAGACCATGAAGACATGTATAGGAGGCTTAAGGAAATAGCCACAAATTTCAGAAACCATGGTGCCGCTCATGTTGATGATGCATGGATCAAGCGCAAGTATGTCAGTGCTCTTATGCCATTTGAGCCCACAGATTTGAAAAGTATCCAAGGTAGGCATAACTATCACCTCATGACATCCAATGAGGTAATGCAAGAAATGGCCGCTTTCAAAGTGGCTTCCAAGAATGCCGAAGATGCTCGTGCTCGAGCTATCGGGATGCAAAAGGGGGTCAACGTGGCCTTGAAGACTAGTGTGATTGATCATGATGAATATGCCATAGAAGGTCTGGACTGTCCCGATGAGATAAAAAGGATCCACGGACAATACTTGGCCCTTTATGCTAGAAACTTTTGGAAAGATCCAGCCAAGGCTAAAGCTGAACTAGAACGCAAGAGTGGAGCCTATGGAAGAAAAGAAAATGGTCCCAAGCTGAGAACATGTTTCAACTGTGGTGATCGGTTGCACTTTGTAGCTGAGTGTCCGTATCAAAGTAGGGAAGATAATGGAGGAAGACTTATTTTCAAGGACAAGTCAAAGGCTCCACGCAAGAAACAGTTTGTAAAGAAGAATGCTCCCTTCAAGAAGCAACCAAAGATTGTTCTAGTGGCTCAAGAAGAATATTCATCGGGAAGTGAAGATGAGGACGAAGACGATAGCTCTCAAGAGGTGGCTGCTATAGCCACCACGTCTCCTTCAACATCTCTCTTCGACTCTCCGAACAAAAACATCATCAACATGAATGCTACTTGTCTCATGGCAAGAAGCTCCGAGGTAACTTCTTCTAACTCTTCTTTTCCTAAGACTATGATTGACATGGATGAGCCTACTAGTCTTAAGGTTAAAGAAGAGATTATTGCTTTGGATTATTTCTATACTAACTTGCAAGGTGAGCACAAAGTTCGTTTTGAAGCTCTTATGGATCAGCTGTCCCAAAACGAAGCTCTCCTCGAAGAAAAGGGCAGAATTGAAAGGGAGGATGCAATTCCATTGCATCCTTAAAAAATGCTATTGAAGAAGAAGAAGAGGCTCGGGTCTCTCTTGAAGAGAGGCTTGAGTCTATTGAAGAGTCACATGAAGAAATTGTTACTAAACTTGTTAAGGAACGTGACAATGTAGTCACCAAAGCAAAGAAGTTAAAGAAGGAAAATATTGACTTTGGGGCTGCTCATGATAGACTCTCTGAGGAATTCGAGAAACTTGACAATGCTCACAATGCGTTGAAAAATGATTTCTCCATTCTCAGTGAGCCACATGATCAGCTTCAAAGTCGATTGGCCAAATATGATGCTCCTAGCTCATCCAACTTAACATTTAGTCACAAGGAAAATGCTGGTGTGGAAAAAGAAGTGATCAAGGACATCAATCCCAAGGATAAAGGTGTGCTTGATGAATTCCTTGGCAAGCAAAGGTCAAATCATGGTAAAGAGGGACTTGGGTATGTCACCAAGTCCAAGAAAAAGAAAACCAAGAAGAACAAGTCCAAGAATGTGCAATCAAAGATAAGCACCGCTGAGAAGAATGTCACAAAAGACAAGACTAACAATATTGGTTTTGTAGGGTCTCACAATCCAAATTATGAACTCTTTTGTGATGATTATGGTGACGTTTATGCTTATTATGTCGGTCCCTTTGATGAATATATTACTTGGTCTATTTGGGCCCCAAAAACCCTTGTTACTAACATGAAAGGACCCATTGAAAAATGGGTACCTAAAACCAAGAAGTAATTCTCTTGCAGGGCTATGCTTCCGGTGGGTCGAAATGGGTGCTGGATAGTGGCTGCACTAGTCATATGACCGGAAGCAAGGAGATCATCACGGAGATGCGTCCAAATCATGATAATATCACAGTATCTTATGGTGATAAGTCTAAATCTCAGGTATTGGGTCTTGGCAAGGTTGTGGTTGTCCACGATATCTCTCTCATGGACGTCATGCTTGTTGAGACCCTCGGTTACAACCTTCTTTCTATTCATGCCCTTGGCAATATGGGTTTTGCTGTTTTTATCGATGATGATTTGGTGGTACTCTTGTGGAGCAAGTCTCTAAAGGTCGCTTTCATTGGATACGTCGAAAATGACCTGTATGTGGTGGACTTCTCAGGGAAAACCACTTCAGGTCCGATGTGTCTATTCGGAAAGGCCGACGTGGGCTGGCTATGGCATCGCCGTTTAGCCCATGTCAATATGAGAACTTTGCAAAGTCTCCAGAAGGGTGGCCACATCCTTGGACTAAAAGACAATGTCTCGTTTGCCAAAGATCGTGTTTGCAGGGCTTGTGTAGAAGGAAGAATGCATGACTCTCCCCACAAGAGGAAGACTATTGTGTCATCAAAGAGGATCTTGGAATTACTTCATGTGGATTTATTTGGTCCTCCCTCTCATGCAAGTCTTGGTGGGAAGAAATATTCCTTGGTCATTGTCGATGATTACTCAAGATATACATGGGTCTATTTCTTCAAGCTGAAAAGTGAGACTCAACAAACTATCATTGACTTTGCCAATGAAGTTCAACGTCAACACAATGTTCCTATCTTGGCAATAAGAAGTGACAACGGCTCCGAATTCAAGAACTACACTTTGAATGAGTTTCTAAGCGAAGAGGGGATTAGACATCAATATTCCGCTGCGTACACCCCTCAACAAAATGGTGTAGCCGAGAGGAAAAACCGGACTTTGATGGATATGGCAAGATGAATGTTGGCTGAATTCAAGTCTCCTTAAATTTTTTGGGCTGAAGCCATATCCACTGCTTGTCATTCATCGAACCGGCTCTACCTCCGAAAGATTTTGGACAAGACTCCATATGAAATACTTACTGTTGGAGATATGCCCTAGAGGCAATAATAAATGTAGTTATTATTATATCTTTGTGTTTATGATAAATGTTTGCATTCATGCTATAATAGTATTAACAAGGAAACATTGATACTTGTGTGATTTGTAAACTTAATTTGAAGTCCCTAGTATAGCCTCTATACATCACTAGCTTGTTGGTTGATAAATGATTGTGGTTTCCCTATCATGAACATTGAGATGTTATCAACAACAAGATCATATCGTTAGGAGAATGATATGATGGACATACTCCTATAGATAAGCGTAGCATAAAGATCAAGTCATTTCAATAGTTCAATTGCTATATGCTTTCTGATACATAGTAACCTAATTCCTTCGACCATGAGATCATGCATATCACCTTTACCGGATGGATGCTTTGATGACATCAAACACCACACCGTAACTGGGTGGCTATAAAGGTGGGAATTGAGTGTTCGGAAAGTATTGGTTGAGACACATGGATCAAGAGTGGGATTTGTCCATCCATATGACGGATAGATATACTCTGGGCCCTCTCGGTGGAATGTCATCCAATTGGCTTGCAAGCATGTGACTGTCTCACAAGGGATCACATATCACGGGAACGATAAAAGAGTACTTATCGGTAACGAGGTTGAACTAGGTATGCAGAGATACCGACGATCATAACCTCGGATAAGTAAACTATCGTGAGACAAAGGGAAATTGGTATCGTATGTAAGTGGTTCATTCGATCGCAAAGTAATCGTAGAAATATGTGGGAGCCATATGAATTTCCAGATTCCTCTATTGGTTATTGTTCGGAGAAGTGTCTCGATCATGTCCGCATAATTCACGAACCGTAGGGAGACACACTTAAGGATTCGACGTTGTTTGAGTAGTTATGGAATGAATGAGAAAGAGACTGAATGTTGTTCGGAGTCTAGGATGGGATCCGAGATATCACGAGGTGATCCGGAATGGTCCAGAGAATAAGATTCATATAAGGAAAGTCCTGTTTCGGAGTTGGGGAATGATTCCGGTGTTTTCATCGGGAATGTTCTAGAATGTTCCGGAATGTCCGGCACTCTGGAGGGGAAGGGGTACATGAATGTGTCATTGCAAGTTGGAATGATTGCATCATGTACTAAGTGTCATCGCTGTTCCAAATAAAGGATTAATCGAATCCTAGTTTGAAAAGTCAAATAGCTAAATTGAAAAGTCAAATGGCTAATTTTGGAAAGTGGAAAAGAGGAGGAGGGGGTGAAACCGAGTTGGGGAGGGAGTCCTCCTCCCCAAGCCGGCGCACCACCCAAGCCGAGTTGGGGAGGGACTCCACTCCCTCCCCTTGGCCGCCGGCCCCTCCACCTATATAAGGAGGGGCAGGGCTCCCTCCTAGAGCACACAAGTCCCTCACCTCAAACCCTAGAAGCTGCAGCCCACCATAGCCGCCGCCCCCTAGGGTTTTGCCCTAGCCGCCGACTTGGGGGTCCCCGGAACCCTAGCCGCCGGATCTAGCACCTCCTCCTTGGTGTGTCTAAACCCTAGATCGCCGAGGAGCTCTCTCATACTCCACCATACTCGCTCCAGCTTAAGGCGAAGCCCTGCGAGATCTCCCCTCTACTTCCGGTACCACGTCGTTGTGCTGCCGGAATCGCGAGGAGAGTGCTACAACCTCCGCTGCCTGCTGGAACAAGGGAGAGGAAGGTCTTCGTCGAGTACCGATCGTGTGACCGACTGCGGGAGCGCTGCCGGAACGCAGCGCCGGGAGGATCGTCTACGCGATCTTGAGATCGGGAAGAGTACGACTACATCACCCACGAGAATCCGCTCTCGTTAAACACTTTGGAATCTTCGAGGGTAAGTTATTCCATCGACTCATTGCTACAATCTAGTAGATAGATCTTGGCTTGTTTGTTTGTATGCGATAGAAATTTTTTGTTTTCCATGCTACGAAACCCTACAGTGGTACCAGAGCCGTGTCTATATGTAGATCTGTTGCACAAGTAGAACACAATGGTCATTGTGGGCGTTGATGCTTTTATTGTCGATTGCTTCTTGTGTACTTTGCATCTTGCAGTATGTTGGGATGAAGCGGCTCGGGCTAACCTTACATGACATCGTTCATGAGACTTGCTGTGGCATCCCGCAAAACCACTACTAGAAAATTGCGTTGATTATGTGCATTGCATCATCATGACATCATCATACATCTATCTGTCTAAAACTATTTTTGCTAAAAGCCCTATTTTGTTTTCTATATTAATTCCTCCCTATTACTTTAAATCAAAACACCGGTGCTTCCGGATATCTCAGTTTGTCTAAAAACAATTCATAAAAGGCTTTTAAAATAAATTATAAAACCTACCCTATTTTTCCTACCCAGCCCCCTCCACCTCACCTGCACCAATCGGTGCACGCCACCTCATCACTCCCTTCTATCTAAACCACTCCCCGGCCGCCACCTCACCTCCTGCCCCTCACCCCCTGATCTGATCCACTCCTGACACAAGCCACACACCCGATCCCGCCCACACACGCCCCACACCACTCACACAGGACACACCCGACGCACACCACACCACACCAGACACGCACGCAACCCGTCCCGCACCCCTGCTCACCCCCTGGCCCCACCCCGGTCCCACCACCCACCAACCTCCCCGTCCCTCTCCCCGTTTCTCTCTGGATCCCCGCTGCCAGTGCATCCCCTCCTCGCCGGCCGGGCCTCCTTCTTGCCAACCTCGCCGCCAAGCTCGGGCCGGTCACCGACCATCGCAGCCACCAACATCGAGCCCCACCCCTCTGTCACGGCCACTTCCTCCGGCCGGCATGACCTCGCCTCGCTGGCCGCGCCCTCGAGCAGAGTCGGCCTCGCCGACGCCCTTCTCCCGGTGCTCCGCCGTCGCACACATCCTCCCTCGCCCACGGAAGCCTTCACCGACCCTCGCCTCCGTCCCGCGTGCATCCCCGAGCCCGTCGGCGCCCCCCTCCATGGCCGCCCGTCCTCGACCTCCCTCTGCGCCCCGCGTCCGGCCGGCCGCCCGACGCCGCCCTGCGGACCCCGCCGGCCTTCGTCCTCGGCCGCATCTCGCCGGCCCCGCTGGAGATCTTCCCCGCGTCTGCTACCTCCCGCGACCCCGAGCGC